>JAOQMS010000008.1:13585176-13644307 GCA_027563885.1 Erythroxylum longipes
AGGAGGAGATACACAAGGTAAAAAGTTTTGTTATTTCATGTTCTTTACATATCCTTGCATGCATGTGAGATTTTGTGGTTTTTGAGTTGTCATGGTGTCGAAATCTTGATTTCGACACTTCCGCTACATCCCCATACATGTGATGCATGCAACTATGGCTAACCCAACAAATTTGAAGTTGAATATTTTTCTATTTGTAATTTTCTCCCTTATACTTTAGAGCAATCATTAGTGGTTTGTTATATTTCATTAGAAGTAGGAGAGATAAAAATAATCAAATCAAATTATGCAGATAATGATGTTAAGTAGAATATGAGTAAAGCCCTAATGGGTTACAACTTGGTGTTTGCAATCTTTATAATCTTAATACAAAAAAACAAAGAATTTTGTTACAACCAGACAAAAATTCTTATTTGTGGCTATAAGCACATATTTTGCGGTAGTTAATGATGTCACTTAGTTTGCAAGGCAATATTATAGTTTTTTAGTCCTCATTTATGATCTCTTATATAAGAGAATTTCCAAGGCAAAAGAACAAGTAAGAATACAATTTGTAAACCTCAGTTTGAATACACATTGTTGTTAAGTTCACTTTTAGAGTTTGAATTATATGTTGATTAACTTCACTAAATGTAAAAAATGATGACTATGAGATTTACCTATAATGTGCCTTAGAATTTTGGCATATAGCTTAGGCACTTTGATCATAGATTATGGTAGGTTAATATGTTTAACAAAAAATGTAAAGCATATCTCGAAAATGTTTTATATGATTCGATTATAACAATAGTATTGTAAGGATTTTACTTGAATTCAAATGTGTGCTCCAATTTGGTATGGTACATTATGTGGAGGTCATATCTACAAAAAATGAAAAAGGGTTGTGATTAGGATATTCATTAATGTCATGAAACATCTCCAAACACCATTTTCAAGTAAAATATAGTCACTAATAAGTAAATATTTTATCAATAGTTCTAATACCATGACTTTATATTCCAAATAGCACAAGCTTTTAGAATAGGTATTTGCATTTTAAATCTTGAACTTTGTCTACTTTTAATATACTAGTTATAAATATCAAAAATATCAACCAATGCTCAAACTTCCAATTTATTGTTAAAAACCTACCGTTAAAACCTAAAATGGTGGGTGTGAGAAACGAAATTGGAGCAATCCAAGTAGTAGTAGAAAAATAACAAAAAGACTAAAGCAAATAAGGAAAGTACATCAATATTCATTTATATATGAGCTTTTTCCTTGCTAAAGTTGGAACATTCTCAACAATTCTAGGATTTGATCTCCTTGTTTTTATGATATGCTTGAATTTGTTCAAAGATGCATTTTTTATGAAAATGGGATTGTTACGCTTAATTCTTTATGGCTTTCATTTAAGAGTTTGTATGTTTTTTTAAATAATTTGTTTACTGGTTATTATTGTGGTTCTTGTCATCACCTTATTGTTAGGTTCTTGAAATTTTTCTTTGTTTTATGATGTTATTAAATGCAGGCTTGGTTCATTGTAAGCGGTGTCAGATTTGGGTTTAGAAGAAAGTGAGGAAGAGTAAAGGTTAGGATACTTGTTGGTATTGGTTTTATTATATGGAAAACATGATTCTTCCCTTCAAGATCTAATAGAAAAGTTAAGGCTTGGATATCTTGGAGAACTTTGATGGACATAACTTCAAAAGTGGCAATGATAAAAGACATAACCACGTAAAGGAAACTATTTTGTTTTATCATTTCGCTTTTAATTATTTTAGATATTATATGTATACTGCATGTAAAGTGACCAACTTATGTGGCAATCTTTGTAAAAACTATTAACAAAAGAGTTAATAATGGATTTTTTTATTCAGGTTCTGAAATCCTAATGGTGTAGAGAAGGTATTGCAAGTAGCTCCATGGCATGTCAATTATAAATCTATTCTACTGCAGGCTTAGAGGCCTAGAATGTAGGTGGATGACATCAAACAGGAGCACATACCAATTAGTTATTAATTCATTCTTTTAAATATATTCATTCACCATTTCTGCTTTCCTCATACTTTTAGACGAGTGCTCTAAACTTTTGATTTTAGATACGCCAAAAGAATAGTATAGACTTTAGTTGTTTATAAGTATATTTCATATTCTTGTGCAAATCAATTATTGATGATTTGGTCAATTATAGTTGGCATAAACTATTCATATGAGAGGGTTTTTTTAAATTCCTTTCGAGTTCAAAAATTAATTATAAGAGTAAAATGAAAAAAATGAAACTTTAAACTTACTTTATTATATGTTAGATTAACAAACTTATATGAAGATATGCTAGAATTAATTCTACTTTTACTTGACTAATTCTGATGGAATTAACAAACTTAGACACATCTCTATGATATTCAATATGAGTGAAGAAAACAATTTAATATTCAATTGCTAGGTTTTTTATTCTGTTCTAGTTAGTTATATATTAAGTGTGGATGCCATTTAAAACTCCTATTATTTTTATAATTTATTCTAATTAAGATACATAGCTTGGATCCATATGCAAACAATAGTAGTATGTATATCTGAAAGCTAGAGGTTGAAGAACCTCATACCATAGCCTATAACACATGCAATGTTATAGACATTAATATTAGAAGAATTAAAAAGGACAAAAATACAATCATCACCTAAATTAACACCAAACATAAAGGGATTTAGTTTAATTATGAACTTGAAGTAGAAAAACGAAAAGCCAACTTTATTAAAGGAATGAGAAACGCCATCAGATTTAACTAATGCAATTTATCTTATTTTCTTAACAAATATTAAAACAAGTGTATTATATTAAATATGAAATATTCTTTTTCACAGACCCTATATTATGTTTAAGAGCGTCACTCATCTTTCTTCTTTATAGTCTAAAGTTGTCCATCCATCCAGGTTAGTCGTCCAACTAATGTTTACCACCATATGTATTGCTTTAATAATACAATTCTAATATGTTTGGAATTTGTGTGAATGCAAAGGAGGTCTTGATTTTATGTTGTTATTTAGAATATTCTTATAATCATTGATGAATTTTTATGTTCTTCTTTAATAGTCTAAGTATTTGCTGTATGTAGAATGAGTTTGAGATGTTATGGATTATTTGAGGCATTAATAAACCCCTAGGGTGATATATAGGCTAGAAACCTGTGATGCAGCTCTCGTGAGGCTTATTGGTGAAAAATTCCACGAGCCTAGGAGTCACAGCGAGAACTTGTTTTCTTGATTCAAAGGTGTAAACAACTCCAAGTACCATAGTTTTGAAATTAAATGTAGGTGATTAATTCAATTGGTTAATACTTAGGGGATGTTGTGTAAAGTTTAGATGTTCTGTAAACTTTGGGGAACATGAAGTATACTAACTATGGAATCACTGTTTGAAATTAACAATTTTGCATAAATGAGTAATGTTGATAGATCTTAGATGTATAAACGATTAACACTTGATGGTTTCATTAATCTTAAGTTTGTTGAGGGGGTTGAAACTTTTATTCATTATGCATTTTCACAACCTGCATATATGGATAACCAAAGATCATATGTCCATGTAAAAAGTGCAAACAAATTCATTTCCTTCCTATTGATGAAGTGAATGGGCATTTGTTGAGAAAAGGGTTTGTCCCAAATTATTTTAGGTGGACACGACATAGGAAACCATTGATTTGTAGCACCTTAAGGGGTAATGAAGTACAATCATCGTGAACTTAAATGAGTTTGAAGGTGAGATTGGATTTAGAACAAAAAATGTAGATGCAAATGAAAATCCTTACATACAAATGGTTTATGATGCAGCCGATTATACCTTTCAGGAAAATATAGAAAATCTTGAAGAAGAACCAAACTTACATGCAAAACAATTTTTTGACTTACTATACTCAACTGATCAAAAACTATGGCTAAATTATGAAACAATGACTCAATTGTCTTCAATTGCTCAAATATTGAACAAAAAATCTAAAGGACATATTTCTGATCGTAATTTTGATAAAATTATTGGATAGTATAATGAATCATTGCCTCCTGATCATAAAATGGTTGATAGTTTTTACAATATCAAGAAACTTATTAGGGGTCTTGGTTTGCCTATTGAAAATATTGATTGTTGCAAATTGGATGATGTATTGGGGAGATGATGTAGAATTACAAGATTGTAAATTTTGTGATCAATCTAGGTTCAAGCATAGAAAGCGTTCTATGAAACATAAATTAGTACCCTGGAAGCAAATGTATTATTTCCCGCTAACTCCGAGACTTTAAAAATTATATACTTCTGATGTTACTGCATCTTACATGAGATGGCATAATGAACACTAACATGAAGATGGAATAATGAGTCATCCATCAGATGCACTAGCATAGAAACATTTCAATGACACCCATTATGATTTTGCAGCTGAAAGTCCAAATGTTAGGTTAGGATTGTCGACGGATGGATTCCAACTTTTGGTCAATCCAGCCAACAATATTTATTATGACCAATCATAATTACTCCTTATAATTTGCCTCTATGGATGTGTATGAAAGAGACATATATGTTCTTGACAGTGATTGTGCCAAGGCCTACAAATCCAAAACATAAAATTGATGTATTCTTACAACCATTGATATTTGAATTGCAACATCTTTGGGAATAAGGTGTTGAGACATATAATGTTTCTTTGAAACAAAATTTTGTATTGAGGGCAGCTTTGATGTAGACCATTAGTGATTTTCCGGCATATGTCATGTTGTCTGGATGGAGCACAGTAGGGAAATTGACTTGTCCTTATTGTGGCAATGATTCTGATGCGTTTTATCTTCCAAACGGGGCCAAAATATGTTGGTTTGACAACTACAGAAAATTTCTTCCTCCAGATCATCCATTTAGACACAATAAACAAAATTTTATTAAGAATAGGATGGTAAAAACACCTCCTCCCCCTCACAAAGCTAGTGAAGAGATATTACAAGAGATTGAGGAATTAAGCTTGCTGAAAGTTACAGAATTTGAAGCTGATGAGTTAATACAAACATTAGTAAAAACATTGGTTGGAGAAAACGAAGCATCTTTTGAGATTTGCCAAATTGGAAAACTAATTTGATACATATAATCTAGATGTGATGTATATTAAAAAAATATTTTTAACAATTTGTTCAATACCATAATGAACATTGAAGGGAGGATAAAAACAATACAAAATCACGAGCTTATTTGAAACCTTTTTTGTAGAAGGAATGAGTTATATAAAGATCTTCGCACTGGTAAATATCCAAAAGCATTTTACACTTTAGACAAAAAAAAAAGAAATATTGCGTGAATGGTTGAAAAGTCTAAAGTCTCCCGATGGTTATGTTCAAAACTTGGCGAGGTGTATGGACATGAGAAAGTACAAATTATTTGGGATGAAAAGTCATGATTGTCATGTGTTTATATAAAGGTTAATTCCAATTAAATTTCGAGAGTTGCTACCGAATAAGGTTTGGGAAGTAATAACAGAATTAAGTTTGTTTTTCAAAAGCTTAACATCATCTGAAATCAAGTTGACTGAAATGGAAAAACTAGAAAGGAAAATTCCAGTAATTTTATGCAAGTTAGAAGGAAATTTTCCCCCAAGATTCTTTGATTGTATGGAGCCTCTACTTATGCATTTAGCACACGAGGCTAAAATGGCTAGCCTAGTTCAATATCGATAGATGTATTCATTTGAAACGTAATTCAACAAAATTGATTGTAATTGAAGTAATAACATGTTTTAATAACTAAATTGGTATAACCCTTTTCGTTAATATAGGTAAACATAACTTGAAGAAAAATGTCAAAAACAAGGCTAGAGTTAAAGGTTTAATATGTAATGCTTATTTAATGGAGGAAGCTAGTACATTTTGTTCACATTATTTTGAGTCGCATGTTCACACAAGAGAAAGAAAAGTTCCTCGTAATGACGATGGGGAGGAACAAGTGATGTTGATCGTAACTTATCCATTTTCACATATCCCGGATGAACATATGGACATTTAACAAGAAGAATGTTAACAGAGGAAGAAATTAAGACTTCCCATAGTTACATTTCATTGAACTGTCAAGAGTTTCAACCTTTTGTGCAGTAAGTTATTATTTGGGTTTTGAAATTTAGTGTTATTCATAACTGAAATACATAATAATATTTTAAGATTATACGAGGAATTGTTACGCGAGCTCATGCCTAACAAAACACAAGATGACACTTTCTTCGATGGTATGAGAAATATGTAAGTTTTCATTTACAAATATTGAAATGATTGAATTATAAGATTTAAGTGTTCAAATGACATTATACTATTTAATATGATAACTTCTTTTATGTAGGCCTTAGAAAATCCAATAGAGAACATTTTTATATGTGATCTTACGAAGAGACCTTTGTAAACTGTTAAATGGTATCCGGTGTATTTCGTTAATGGATACA
Source organism: Erythroxylum longipes (assembly GCA_027563885.1). Taxonomy (NCBI): domain Eukaryota; kingdom Viridiplantae; phylum Streptophyta; class Magnoliopsida; order Malpighiales; family Erythroxylaceae; genus Erythroxylum; species Erythroxylum longipes. Next base: position 13,591,620 of record JAOQMS010000008.1, read on the forward strand.
AATATCATACAGAATATCATGGTCATAGCATGGCAATAATAAATAGTGGGGTTTGCATACAGGGAGAATTGATAGATTACTATGGTAATATTATTGAGATACTTGAAATTGAGTACCCTGCATTGCCAATAAAGCGAAGTGTGATATTTAAGTGTGACTGGTTTGATCCAACACTAAATGTTGGTACAAAAGTGTATAGCCGATACAATCTAATTGAAATCAACAAGTGAAGAAGATTTAGACAATTTGAACCTTTCATGTTGGCAATGCAAGCGATCTAGGTGTATTATATCCCTTTTCTAAGCTTACGAGGAGATAAGTCAGATTGGTTGGTCATTTGCAAAGTTAAACCTAGAGGTGTTTTTGAATCATATAGAAAAGGAGAACGGAGAATTGAAAGTGAAGTGTTTCAGGAAGATGTTTATGAAATAAATGCATCTGTCATATATGAAGATAACGAAACTTTGAACGATCTATCTAATGAATATGTTGAAATTTTATCTGGAGAGGATGAGGAGGGCCAGAGATCTAAAGATGAGTCTGAGTTTGATCCTAATTATTTAGAAAAAGAAGATGATTTTGATTTACAATTAAGTGATGATAGCGATTAATTTGTGTTTGTAATTGAATATTATATTCAACAAATCAATTATTTCCTTTCCAATACATTGTATAAAATATTGAATTCAAATTGTTATATTTCTAGAAAATTCAATCAAATATTAATTTCATGTTGAAATATGCTATCAAAGAGAAAACAGGATATAATGCGACCAAGGTTCAGACTATAATTCGAAGCTACTTATTGTACAGGTGAAGCATCACATTCTGCAGCTAGAACTGAATCACCTCCTCTCCCTCCAGCTACTACACTTGCAAATAAGGCATCACCTTCCGTACCTCCTGCTACACCATCCACCACCTCTACATCATACTCTATCCCTATATCGACAGAGATATCAGGCATAAACAATATGGATGAAGGAGGCGACCGTTAGCTTGGAGCTGAGGGACCTTATTGAAGAACTTACATCACAATTGTCAACAATATGTAAGTGAAAATACATAAAATACTACATGTTTGTAATTAAGTTGTAGGTCTAAATTTTAAAAATGGTATAAAATTATTTGTTTTTATATTAGGTTAATTTCGTCTGGACCGTGCTCAAGAAACATGACATCCAAATTCAAGGAGAAGATTGATCTTAAGGGTTATATATAGAAGAATATATATCAGGTCATAAAGGAATTTTACTATCAGGATTTTAAGGTACAAAAAAATATTTTTTAATTAATTTTTATACATTAATTAGATAAATATTATTACATTATAAGTATTTATTTGGTGCGATACACAAGGTCTGTTTACAACCGCCTTATATTTCTGAACAAATATAGAGTCGTTGGCAGCAGTATTGGACATCACCTGAGACAATGTCTATTTCAGAGATTAATTCTACCAACAAACGTGGAGGATCAGGGGGAGAAAGTCTTTCCGTACATACAGGAAGATCTATTACCCACCATGAGCATTTAGAGAGACTTGTAAGTATCTACAGTTTACATTTATATTTTGATTTCTTTACTTTGCTGTATTTCAATTGAATTTGATGTGTGAATTTTCGAATGAAAATATGTGTATTATAGAGAATGATAATGTTATAAATGTCTGGTGTCATATATGACTGTGTTGTTGAGTTATTTTCTTTGTTCAATTGGGGGTAAATATCATAAAAATATAGAAAACTCTGCCGAAATTTTTATAAATTCTAGTTCACTTATAACATTTTTTTATTCTTATGCAAGAAAAGTCTATAGGCATAAGGCCTACACCCCGTCAGCTCTTTTTGCACACTCATACTAAAAAGCATGACGGTGTAACATTCGCAACACCCGATGTAGAGAATTAAATGTATGTGAATTTTATTTTTTAATAATATTAATGCTTAATAATTATAACTTACTAATATAAACATTGTCTTCTGATACGACCAAATATAAGAAAGCATTTAATGACAGTCTCAGCAATCTGAAGATATTGATGAGACTCAAACCTATCTTCATGCAATGGGTGGTAGGGACCGTCGTGGAAGGATATTCAGCTTAGGTTCATTTGCGAACACATGTTTTTCGCAATCCTCCTTGTCCATTACAACAACATTTAGTTGGCGGTCTACAACCAATGAAGCCCAAGAGCTTCGGAGCATAATGCAGACATTAGCAAATCAGTTGCAACAGTTGATAGAGCACATGGCTCAGCTCCATAATGAGATGGATGAGTTGAAGGGAAGGGGTAGCACCTCATCGCACCAATAAGAGTATCCGTAGTCACCAAATCAATAGTGTACTTGTAGTTATTTCATTTTAATTAAAAATATTTATTATGTACAATTTAATGTTTTTATTATCAATTAAGATAATTTTAACTTTATATCATTAATCAACTTTCTGTTTAAATAAATTAAATGTATAAACAAATCAAATTATTATGCACAGATAATTCATAGTTGTTTAAATTATGCATCAACCATAAGATCATCAAATAAAATTTAATGACGGTATTTTTTTTAAAAATTTCTGATTAATTTATAGACAGAAAAACAAATGTGCATTGGTAAAATCAATTTTATTTACCGACGGAAAACAACAAACCATTGGTAATATTGACATTAAGTCACAAACGGAATAACCAATTCCGTCGCCAAATTTACCGACAGGATTTGCCGCAAAATAATTGTCGATATACTTACCACCGGAACAACTCACCAACGAAACAAACATAACCGTCGGTAATGTTGTAATAAACTTACCGATGGAATAAACAATACCATCTGTAAATCTGCCGAAGCGAAAATACTGACCGTCAAAAATTTACCGACGGTCAACCGCACAAACAACCGTCAATATATTTACCAACGGTACATAAAATGTCCGTCGGTAAATTTACCGATGGACATTTTGTTATTCGTCAGAAATTATTACCTAGTCTAATGTCACTCCAGATAACGACAATATCCTAATAGAAATCTCACTAATATACAGGGTCTAAAGAAATTCAGTAGTACACAGACTTACCTTTAATCAATAGAGATATTTTTGATAGACTCACAAGAAAAAAGAAAAAAGGTAAATACACTCTATATTTACTTGCTCTTAGTCCTACTCAGTTTAAAATCCTTCGACTCTAGCCTATCCCTTCAAAGTTGTAGGTTGACCTTAACACCCTCTTTTATTTCATCCACTAACACAATGTCATTAGCGATCAACATACACTAAGACACTTCTCCTTGGATATTCTTGGTGAACTCATCCATAACCATTGCAAACAAGAAAAGGCTCAACGAGGATGTCGTTCTTATGTAATACGTAATTGGTTTTCTGCTATAACTTTTATTTAGTTCTAAAATCGTAGTTTTTTTTTAATCTTTATTGGAACTAGCAATAGACCATAACAGAGGATAATAAATGGAAGCATGCAACTTTCTTAATTATTGACATATAGGTCTCTTTTTATTATATACATGCATATGATTCTTTATATGTGGGGTTTTTTAACTTTCTGGTTCCTTAAAATTTAGAATGATTTTACACTTAAAGAGGGGATGATAAGAGTTGATGAAGGCAAAGCTATTATCCCAAATGTGATCAAAGGTATTGAGTTTGTTAAGCAATGTGGTTTTTTCATTTTCCAGGTACTATCTACTAGTTATCCCTCTTCTATTTATTGTAAATTTTTATTTTGACATTCCTAATTCAGTTATTTTATTACTTTTTCAAAATTTCTGTTTATTTTTCTAGCAATTTATTGCCTTTAGGACTTTTCAATAAAAACTTATATGGATTGATTTATAACATAGAAGTCGACTATGTTATATGAGGAATTAGGTATAAGGTCTTAAGGACGCTCTGTAGTAGCACTTGGTATCCATTTATTACTAATGTTATTAATGCCATGGTTGCTGCTACACTTGACATACATTTAGGTATAAATGGTTTCTGTATTCTTTATACTATTTTGATCCATTTTTTGAGATTTTAACATGCCCTATTAGGTTGAGTTGTAAGTAGGCAGAGGTAGTGAGATGGGGATAAGGAGTTGTCAAGAAAACTACATAGTTTTATATGAGCACTTTTATACCAATATTGGTATAATGTCAAATAGATTAAATAGATTAAAAAATATAAATAGACCATGAGTCAGTTACCTTCAAGGTATTACCTAGAAAAATTTTTCAATATATGACATTAAGCATATATAATTAAGGTTAAGCTTGAAATCACATGATCTGAATGTTAATTTAACTTTGGTTGAAGTTACATTTTTTTTAATATTTGTGCCAAAATTTAAATTAGACCTTAATACTTGACAATGCATATGAAGGATCCTAATTTTTTTATAAAAAAACAAAAACTAGACTAAAAATCAGGCCTGTTCAAGCTTAATCTGATTAAACCGATTGGTCTGGTCTAGTTTTAAAATCATTGGTATCTAGGTTTCTCGCTAGACATTAAGATTAAAGAGTTGGAGGGACATTTAGGTATTTAACAAGTTTATATGTGAATTTGGTATGTTATACTTATATTTTTCAATTCAAAATACTACCTTGTAAAAGTATGTCCTCCTAGAAGATGAAATCTTCTTCTAATTTAGCTTGTGCATCCAAATATGATTATATCTTGAATAAGCATTCATACAACTTAACCATTTATAGTATATGTTGCATCCATGAGTTGGTCGATCTTTAAGAGAGTATAACTATCTTTGAGCATGCTTTATTCAAATATATAAAGTCCATACACACTTTCTATTTCCCATTAGATTTTTTTTACCATGATTACATTTTCTAGTCACTGAGGATAGTCAACTTTCCAACAAATCTTAGGATGAATAGCTTATCGACCTCTTTCTTGTATTACAATATCCCTTTCTTTTACAAATGCCCTCTTCTTCTATTTTACAGGTTTGAATGCAAGATCCATATTAAGCCTATAGCTGAAAGACATCACTATGCTTAGACATTCTTATCCCAAATTTTGTGGCCTATAATCTCCTAGTTCATCGGTTTGGATATGAACTACTTCTTTTGCAGGCATAATTTCCGAAAATCTTTCAGGATCTAACACATTTAGGTCTCTAACAGCCACTAGTTCCATCTTTTACTTTCTTCTTAAAGATGCCATATAACACTTTTGTGACATGTTTTGATCTCCTTACACCTATTTAATACCCTATTCTGTTAGGATCTTTATTATTAATTGATAAGTACTAAGAATTTCCCTTATTGTGCAAAGTAGGAGTTACCCAAAAATGGCGTTAATAACATAAAGCTCCATTTTTGTCACATTTCGATTATGCTCTTCCATTGTCATCACTAGACTAATCTTGCTCCTAGATGAATCTTGTCCCTTCTAAATCTCATCAAAGGATTAAGTTGTTGGTCCTAAGAGCCTATCTCTTTGAAGGTGTTGTTAAAAAAAAAATGTTAGTAGAGTTTCCATCGTCCACTAGTTTCCTTTTAACTTCATAATTCACTATTTTTGCCTTAACCACAACAACTTCTTTATAAATATTTCCCAAGTTTGCTCTTTTTTCGTTCAATTATAATTAGTTGTTTCCTATTCACGAATTTTTGTTGTAAATTGTAATAGTTAGAAAGTTAAGGATCTTTATTGTTTTTTTCATTTGATGCTTTGATAAAATTATTATTTATTATATGATGAAATTGTAATATTTTAAATACTTTGTATTTTCCTTAATCTTATATTTATATGATGATTAAATAATCTTTTTTCATATTAATTGTGCCTTATTTAGATGTAAAATATGTGGAAATTAATGTTAATAAAACTAAATAAATTATTGTTATTTTAAAATTTTGTATTATAATTTTTGGAAACATGGTTGATGTAAAATTACAAAGTGTACAGTACGATATATTAATGAACTATTTGTAACTTTTTAAAAATTCAGGAACTATTTTATAAATTTTAAAAAATTACCTGAAACAGTACCCAGTATTGACCGGTACTGATATAGTTACTATACCAAAATCAAATCCGGCACTAGTATCAATATGGTATTATAACATTATCTTAATTCTTACGTATTAGCGATTTTTTTATTAAAATGTTGTTATTGCTACTGTTTGTTGTTGAAATACTTATGATTTAAGGATTTTTTATAATAATTTAGTTATGGTCTAGATTGATTTAACGGCAAATATTAATTTAAAATTAATAATCGAACGGCCCACACATTTAACACTTCACACCTCCGATCAAGAAACTAGCCGTTACGAAGAGCATCCAACCAAAACCCTCAACGTTCCCATTTCATCTCTTCTTCATCTAATATGCTTTGTCTTTCATTCGATCAGAGAAACCGCAACTCCTCTTATCTTTCTCTCTCTAACGCCCCAAACTTTCTGTGCAAAGAAAACCCCCAAATTTTACACCCTTTTGATTTCGAGGAGATTCTTTTAATGTACTAGAGGCACTTCTTTTCGATGGAGTTGAGCACCAAGAACCCAAAATCCGCAACTCCAGTGAAAGACCCACATGGGTTTATCTCCAAATTATCAGAAAATTCCAATCCTAACGTTTCCCATTCAAAGCACACTTCTCCGTTGACAAAATCTGTTAAATCTCAGATATCGGCTGCAAAGGACTCTGTTTCGAATCAAAATCCGGTCTTTACTCTCCCAAAAAGAAGATTAGAGAGGGGAAATTTGTGGTGGCGAAGAAGAATTCGAAGAAAGAGAAGGTGGTTTCTAACCCTGGTGTGATTGATTGTAAGTGCAAAGAGAGATTTGGAGGCAATGTAAAGAAGTATGTGTGCTTGGCCTATGAGACTTTGAGGGCTTCACAGGAGGAGTTTTTCAAGAACCATAATGGTGACTGTGAGAAAGCAACGGAATCTGAGAAGGAAGAGGGCGATGATTATAGAGCCGAGAGTGAAGTTGAAGACGAGGCCATGGAAAACGGTTTTGCGGCACAAAATCTTGAAAATGAAGATGGGTATGGATCTGATGAGAAAATTCCCAATGAAACTGAGCAACTGGGCTCAATGGGTAGCTCTACAATTAAGAGGAGAAGAGAGAGGTTGCTTGAGGAGGCTACGAACAGTGTTCCTGAATTTGGAAAGGTGAAGCATCTGGTTAATACATTTGATAAGTTACGCTTGATGCCTAGTTCCCAGGAAGCTGATAACAACGAGAAGCAAGAGAATAAGGAGGTCAAAAAGAAGGCAATTCAGTGGGCATTGCCGGGTTTGCACTGTCCTAAATTGGCAGAGACGGAGGTCTCTTCATCACCATTTTCCTTGCCAGAGTTCGTGAGCACTTCGGGTGAATTCTGCCCATCCAATTTGTTTCTGACATCGGAGAATCTGGGTCTGGACTCGAGATTTTCTATTTCCTCTTCCTGGGATGGTAGTCAAACCAGGTTAGTGACTAGTCCCAATTATCTATACAGAAATCGCTACTGGATTTTGTTTGGCGTCTTCAGGTCTTGAGCAGTTGCTATTTTTGTTGTTTTGTCCTGAAATTTTAGTGTCTCCGGCAGAGCATTTAATGGAGGCAGGAGAAGCCGAATAAATGTGAGTTGTTATCTCCTTTCAATTGCTTAGAATTGACATAAGATGTTTCAACTTATGGATTCGTGGTCGTGGCTATCATTTAGAGCTCTGACTCTTGTGGAGCCATGGGTGCAAGAAGGTGGAAGAAGAAGCAAACAAAACTCACAAGCCAAAAGCCATTTAAGCTAAGGACAGAGGTATGTACATTCTATGGCAGAAAGTTTACGTTAACCAATAGTCCTCTATCTCATTGTGTTGATGGTGGATTTTGTTGTAGCAAAGTGGAAAACGGAAGGAGGAGTTATTTACCAAGAAGATACAAGAAATGATGGTGGAGGAGGAGAAGCTGCGGATTCCTATAGCACAGGGTCTTCCATGGACAACAGATGAACCAGAGGTGAGATGTTTCAAGTAATTTTGTTCGACAAGAAGGCTGCAATTACTTTATGTAATTTCCAGAAGGCTGTAAATTGTCCCAGTAGGCTCATTGCAGGGAACATTGGCTAGTGGTATGAAACATTGCTAACCTGAAAATGAAATAAATTGCTAGGTTGTTTAAACTGCCATATATTCTTTACTTGCTGGGAACTCTTTTGGATGTATTAAACTGATTTCACCGTTGGTGTGCCATTATCACTGAAGAAAAGGAGACCAAAAGCTTGCCAGATCAGAAATTTAGCACATCTGATAAACAAGCATTTACTCTAATTCACTTGTTCTTTTGTTCTTGTCAGTTCTTTTTCTTTGACTTCTTCATGTTTATTTTTAGAACCTAATCAAACCTCCCGTAGAAGAGAATACGAGGCCTATTGATCTCCAGCTACATAGTGATCTTCGGGCTGTAGAACGTGCTGAGTTTGACCATCGGGTAATCATCCAAGGGTATCACTTTAAGGTAGTTCTGCTGGTTGATTTCATCGTGTTTATGCTTCCTTTCTTATTGTAATGATAAAAAGGTTTCTTTATATATATATATACATACATGTACGTCATTGTATTACTTGTTGTGTAAATATGCAAATGCTTAGATTGAATCAGGGTTAGGAAAATTAATTTATCATAAGTCCATATTTTCTGTGACAATGATAGGTAGCTGAGAAGATGAATTTGATTGAGCTATACAAGATGGAAAGAGAGAAGCTGCAAAAGGTGAATGGAAACGAATAAAACAAAGGAGGTTCGTTCTATTTCAAATGATATTACCGATATTTTTTCTTGTTCTTGTGTAGTTGGCAGAAGAAGAAGAAGTACGTAGATTGAGAAAGGAGCTCGTTCCAAAAGCACAACCCATGCCCTATTTTTTGAAGGTAAAATACTACCTGTTGGGTTAATGAGAGTGCTGTGTATCTTATAAAACCACCTAGTCTAAAAATACTACATCTATTCTTTTTTACTGTGACGACTCAAAAAGTTCTCGGGAACTTGGCCTGTAATGAGGAATTACTAGTAAGTATTCTTTGTTCCCTACAAGAAAATTATAAATTATCGACGGAACCAATACCGTAACTAATTAGAGACAAAAAATCAATCTTAATCGGTAACACTATCGTGAAAAATTCCATTTTGCGACGGAAAAAAAATTTCCGCGGCTAAAGGTGGAGGGAAAATATCCCAACAAATTTTTCGATAGAATATAGCGACGAAAAAGTTATATCCGTCGATAAATTAGGCAGGAATGCTTGTCGCAATAAACTAACGTCGGGGATTTACCGACGGTATAACCTCTTCGTTCATAAAAATTTATGCGGAAATGCTTGGTTCAATAATCAACGTCGGGGTTTACCGACGATAATGTATTCGATCGATGATTTTTCGACAGTTTGGCCACTCCATCGTTAGCTTGAGCTTAGTCATTTTAAATAAATCTCGTTCGGGATTAAACCAACCCCGAACTGTCTAACATTTTAAATAAATCTCGTTCGGGATTAAACCAACACCGAACTGTCCTCCCTCATTTTCTCCCTTGTGTTTTTGTAATTTTTGTCCTTGTCGTCGCTCATCGCCTTCGGTCATCACCGTCGCTCATCCTTTTCTCCTCGCCGTCGCTCGCCCATCGCGTGTCATCGTTGTCGCCTTCCTTTAATCCTCGGTTGAGGTAATATTTTATTCTTTGATGTTTTTTACAACGTCTTTGAGTTTTGTTTGTTACTGTGTTTTATGTATTGCTTTGATTGTCATTGTCTTCTTTTCGTTGTTTTGGTTATCTACTTTGGTTGTCGAACACTCTAGTGCCGTTATCTTCTTCCTTCACGTGCTTTAGTGACTTGTTCTACTTGTCGGTTGAGATAAGTAGATTTTGTTATTTACTAGGTTTTTGTGTACTTGGTTTAATTTGGGTATTTGTTTGTGGTTTGAGCCTCCCATTTGAACTTGCTGCATTTTTATTTAAATGTCCTGCACCAACTGAAACTTGTTTATGGTATGAACTTGTTCCATTTTTATGTAAATGTCCTGCACCAACCGAAACTTGTTTATGGTATGAACTTCGGTTTGTGCCAATCTATATCCCTCATATTGTCACTTCAAAATTTCTAGCATGAACATGGTTGACCATATGAGCATGTAGTTAACTCTGTCTAACATAACTTTTAATGAAAACTATTTAAAACAAAAGCATGTATCAATCTGTGTTCTTCACATTTTGTATTTAGATAAGTGAATGTGTTATCAATATGTAAATAAATAATAGATATTTTTATCATTACACATAGTATAGGATGTCTATAGTCAAATAGTGGTGTGCATTAATACTTTAATATTGTTGATATGCAATCATGATATTCCCAAAATTAAAGTTCAAGTGTTACTTATCTGTAATAAATGATGATTTTTTTTGTTCATAATGATATTATTAGATGTATATTATCTTAATATAGTTTACATTAAGTATAATTTTTGTTGAGGCATGATATTCTTCGCACTCAATCAGATTATTCTCATTTTTAAAGTTTAGATGTTACTTATCTGTATTGAATGATGGTCTGGGTGTGTTATTGGATGTATATTGTCCTAGTATAGTTTATATTGAAGTATGATTTCCTTTGTACTTAGTCATAGTATACTAATTTTAAAGTGTATCTGTCACTTATCTATAATGTACAATGATATTTTTTACAAAAGGATATGGCATTGTATGTATAGTATCTTAGCATATTTTATAATGAGACATGATATGCATTGCAATCGGTCATGACATACCTATTTAAAGTGAGGTTTGATTATTTGCAATGAATGATGCTATACATTTTTGTACATAGGCATGACATTAGATGTATAATGTCTAGCATAGTTTGTATTATGATATCGTATTCTTGATACCAATTTAGAGATGGTGGATTCTCTTTCTTCTATGTGGTTGGCGAGATTTCCATGTTATCTTCTTATCTTTCCAATTTACAATCATAGTTATGTGTAGATACGCCTTATGCTTTAGCTTTAAAAGTCTTCTAGCAATTTATACAAGAATGTAAATGATTTGCTACATGATTAGGTGTTGCATCACTCATTTATGCTAGTATGAGAATATATAGCATGATTATGAGTTAATTTGTTAAATTTAGGTTTTTAGGTTTTGATCTCACAAAAGTTTAAATAAATTAAAATTTTGAAAGAAAAGTTCAGTTTATTTAAAAAACTTTATAAAATTTTTAAAATATTCAAGCATAAAAATTTAGAAAATCTTCTCTAAATGCATATAGAATTGTATTTATAAGACAATAAGAAGATAAAGCATAGAAATGTGTTGCCACATGACACTTCTCTATTGGTTTGGTTATTTTCTTCACTTCAATCATTAATGACAATTTATGTTCATAATTTGGTAAGATTTGCTATTAATAAGCGGACTGTCATATGACACCTTTTTATTAACTTCTTTTCTTTCACACGGACCAAGTAATTAATGAGAATTCTTGTCATTATGCCAACCCATTCACCTTAAGGTACTCTTTGATTTTTTATTAACCTTTTTAGGGGATGCCTTAGGTCATATCTTGATTGGACCAGGCAATCACCAATCGTAAGAAATTAACAAAGAAAGAATAGTCCAATTGGCCACGAATGTTGTTTTTTTGTGTATATCTTTCATTTTCATTATACCATAATAGCATGCTTGCATGTATCTCTTTTTCCTAATAAATCATGATGTAAACTCTTGTATATTAAGTTATATTATTAAATTATCATCACCAAAGTCGTGGTGCTTGTTATCTGGTGTTGACTTATTTGTGTTATTCGGATAATTTTCTCTTCGATCTTGGGCCATTTGAATATTTATGACCGAATAAGTGCAAATGCTTATGATTCCATGCGTAGCAAGCAATTGATCAGTAACTTGTCACCCAAAACATTCAACACATGATTTAATATTATGTGATTAGTACTTGTCTTGACTTTTTCCAAAATCTGTATGAACACTCTTGGCATAAGTCCGTTTCTAAAATATTAAGTGCAATGAGGTATAATATTGCTTCAATCTATGTAAATCTTACAAATTTTTAGGTTTTCAAAGCTTTTGATTCTATCAATTGGAACTTCATTCTAGTTTTTAGGATTTCCTATCTTATTTTAGGATTTACTATCTAGCTTACTTTGGGATTTCCTGTCTAATTTTTTTATAAAATGTCATAAATTGAAAATGTACAACATATCATTTAAGGATGATCTTTTGTTTTCATGTATATAGTTAACCATAATTATTAGCTTTAAATTAAGTATTGTTAATCTCTATCATTAATACATTTTCTTATTAGTTGTGTTTGGTTGTTACATTCTTAAACTTGGGTTTATCAATGAATTAATATAGGATGGGTTTGAATTATAGTTCTAAATATCTAAATTTTGTCAATGGGTTATTTCATTGATACTCTCTGAATTGATGAGGTTATTTTTACTTTTCATGTTATCACCCCATTTTTGGTTGGATTTTTTTCTATTTTTCTTTACGTATATTTGTTTTGTGATGGGATTGATAAATGAATGATTTCAGGGGTTTTGAGGAACTTTAATATAGGATGTTAGTTGAGTTGTCTTGCAAATGAGAGGAGTATGCTCCGAAATGTTAGGTTTGGCTAACAATGAGCAACTTCCTATAATGTTTCAACCTTAAGATCCGTATAAGTAACATAGTGGGGTGAATGTAAAAATTATAAGAAATTAATTTCTAAATTCCTTTACAATATTCTAATTCTTTATTATATATGTTTATATTATGTGTATTTAATAATTTATTGATAGATTATCTTCCAAATGAATAATTTATTAATAGATTTTCATCAATTTTACTACTTAAGAGTGTGATTGTTGAAGTTCATTTAGGCAGTTATATAATCAACTCCATATTTGTAATGAGTTATCTTAGCATCTTTGGTTATGAAAAGAAGGATAATAAATAAATTTAATGTTGTAATGTTATTAGGCATACATATCAAGTGTGGGAAGGAAATATGGAAAAATCTGTCTACTATTGATTTCTTTCCCATTGTTTTCATGTATGCAAGAAATATTAATAAGGATTTGGATATTAACATTGATGCGTGTATGGGTAGCTATTTATATGTATTGTCTTTTCTTTGTATTTCCTGTAAATATTGATAAATAATTTGAAGTTGAATATTTTTCTATTTGCAATTTTCTCCCATATACTTTAGAGCAATAAGTAGAGGTTTGTTAATGTTTCATTAGAAGTAGGAGAGGCAAAAATAATCAAATCAAATTATGAAGATAATGATGTTAGGTAGAATATGAGTAAAGCTCTTGTGGGTTACATCTTGGTGTTTGCAATCTTTATGATAAGGTTTTACTCATTGAATTTTCTTACAACTTGACAAAAATTCTTATTTGTGACTATAAGCACATATTTTGTGGTAAGTAATGATGTCACTTAGTTCGCAAGGCAATATTACAGTTTTTTAATCCTCATTTATGATCTCTTATATAAGAGAATTTCTAAAGCAAAAGAAAAAGTAAGAAATAGAATGCACATTGTTGTTAAGTTCACTTTTAGAGTTTGAATTATATGTTGATTAACTTTCACTAAATGTAAAAAACAATGACTATAGGATTTACCTATAAAGTGCTTTAGAATTTTGGCATATAGATTAGGCACTTTGATCATAGATTATATGGCAGGTTAATATGCTTGACAAAAAATGTAAAGAATATCTTGAAAATGTTTTATGATTCGATTATAACTATAGTATTGTAAGGATTTTACTTGAATTCAAATCTGTGCTCCAATTTGGTATGGTCCATTATATGGAGGTCATATCTACAAAAAATAAAAAAGGGTTGTGATTAGGATATTCATTAATGTCATGAAACATCTCTAAACACCAATTTTTAGTAAAATATAGTCACTACTAAGTAAATAGTTTATCAATAGTTCTAATACCACAACTTTATTCCAAATATCAAATTCGTTTCTTTCCTATTGATGAAGTGAATGCGCATTTGTTGAGAAAAATGTTTGTCCCAAATTATTTTGAGTGGACATGACATGGGGAGCCATTGATTTGTAACACTTGAACGGGAAATAAAGTACAATCGTCAGTGAACTTAAATGAGTTTGAAGGGGGGATTGGATTTAGAACAAATAATGCAGATGTAAATAAAAATCCTTACATGCAAATAGTTTATGATGCAGCCGATTATACCTTTTAGGAAAATATAGAAAATCTTAAAGAAGAACCAAACCTACATGCAAAATAGTTTTTTGACTTACCACACTTAGCTGATTAGGAACTATGGCTAAATTGTGAGACAAGGACTCAATTGTCTTCAATTGCTCGAATATTAAACATGAAGTCTGAAGGGCATATTTTTTATCGTAATTTTGATAAAATTCTTGGATGGTATAATAAATCATTGCCTTCTGATCATACAATGGTTGATAGTTTTTACAATATGAAGAAACTTATTAGGAGTCTTGGTTTGCCTGTTGAAAAGATTGATTGTTATAAATTGGGATGTATGTTGTATTAGGGAGATAATGTAGAATTACAAGAGTGCAAATTTTGTAGTCAATCTAGGTTCAAGCCTAAAAAACGTTTTATGAAACATAAATTAGTACCTTGGAAGTGGATTTATTATTTCTCGCTAACTCTGATACTTTAAAGACCTTATATGCTTCTAATATTACTGCATTTCACATGAGATAGCATAATGAACACCAACAGGAAGATGGAATAATGAGTCATCCATTAGATGCGCTGACATGGAAACATTTCAATGACACCCATTATGAGTTTGCAGCTGAAAGTCGAAATGTTATGTTAGGATTGTCGAAGGATGGATTCCAACCTTTTGATCAATCCGACCAACAATATTCACCATGGCAAATCATAATTACTCTTTATAATTTGCCTTCATAGATGTGTATGAAATAGGCATATATGTTATTGACAGTGATTGTGCCGGGGCTTACAAATCCAAAGCATAAAATTGATATATTCTTACAACCATTAATATCTAAATTGCAGCATCTTCGAGAATATAGTATTAAAATATATGATGTGTCTTTGAAACAAAATTTTGTGGTGAGAGTAGCTTTGATGTGGATCATTGGTAATTTTCCAGCATACACTATGCTTTAATAACTAAATTGGTATAACTCCTTTTCGCTAATATAGGTATTTGCATCACTTGAAGAAAAATGTCAAAAACAAGGCTAGAGTTGAACGTTTGATATGTAATGCTTATTTAGTGGAGGAAGCTAGTATATTTTGTTCACATTATTTTGAACCGCATGTTCACACAAGAGAAAGAAAAGTTTCTCGTAATGACGATAAAGGAGGAATGAGTGATGTTAATGGTAACTTATCTGATGGAGGTCCATTAAGTGCAGCCTTGGAAGACATTTCTAACATGGGTCTTGCTCCAACAAGTTCAAATGATAGTGATTCAGTTGGAGAAGAGGAGCTTAAGGAAGAGACAAATTTAAGCTTAAAGCTACAGGTTTTACTCAATCCCTTTAGGACTCAAATGCATGATTTTTGAAGCCCCTTCTCCTGATGTTATTTCGGTAGAAAAGCCCAGCTTATATTGCACTCTTCGATGATATTTGAAACCCAATATCTCAGCCTAAGTGCAGCTCAATTTCGACTGAAGTTATTTGGTGAATAAAATGCATTTATCTTGTTTTATTTGTCCCTTATGAGACTTAAATTACCAACTCAATTTTAATTACTTAGTTTCCTTAAATATGTCATTTTATTATTGTTTTAATGACTGAAGAGAAACTGACATGTGGTTCTCCTTCATGACTATTCATTTGCTTTTATTTCCTTATATATTACATTGTAAAAACTCTCATTAGATTCAGATCATTTTTATCAAATTTAGAGAGAATTTGCATTTGCAATTCAATGTTATCATTTGGGTTTTATTAGTTTCCAAAAACTAAAGAGTTCTGTTTGTTTCCAAAAACAATCACTTATCTTTCACCCATTGAATTTGCCAGCTGATTTCCACAATTCTAGTTTTCCATTTCCAGAACAACTTGTTCAAGAAAATTCATATCTTTTTTTCTACTCATTAGATCGAGAAACTTCCTTCATTAATGTTGTAGTTCATTTCTTGAACTTCAATTTAGCCTCAAGAATCACTCCCAAATTCCTAGCCGTTTGCCTAGAAATGCACTTTGAAATCGCCTAAGTGTTGAGCCCGCAATTTCAGCACTTTCTTAATCCAGAACCATTCTATCAAGAAAATTCATAACTTTTTTTCTAGACATCAGCTTGCCACGATTCCTTCACCAAAGTTGTAGTTGACATCTTGAACTTTAATTTGACATCCAATTTCATCCCATTTGACCCAGCCAATCGTCCAGAACATGAGTTAGAAATCAACTGTTTTGTTTTCACCCGATAAGACTAAAACTGTCCAATTTTCAAATCACCACCACCACCACTAGCCACCATTTCCACCACCACCAGCCACCATAGCCACCAAAATGCCATCATTATCCATTTTCACATATCTTGGATCAACATATGGACGTTCAACAAGAACAATGTTAATAGAGGAAGAAATTGAGGCTGCTCATGGTTATATTTTATTGAACTATCAAGAGGTTCAACTTTTCGTGCAGTAAGTTGAAATTGATTATTTGGGTTTTGAAATTTAGTGTTATTCATAACTAAAATACATAATAATGTTTTTAGATTATACGAGGAATTGTTACGCGAACTCATGCTCGACAAAACACAGGATGATATCAATACAGAAGTTAGAAAAAACTTTTCTCGATAGTTCGAGAAATATGTAAGTTTTCACTTACAAATATTGAAATGATTGAATTATAAGATTTAAGTGTTCAAATGACATTATACTGTTTAATATGATAATTTATTTTATGTAGGCCTTAGAAAATCTAATAGAGAACAAGTTCACATATGATCTTGTGAAGGAACCTTTGTGAACTGTTAAATCATATCCGGTGTATTTTGTTAATGAATAAAAAGATCATATAGAATATCATGGTCATAGCATGACAATAATAAATAATGAAGTTTGCATACAGGGAGAATTGATGGATTACTATAGTAAAATTATTGAGATACTTGAAATTGAGTACCTTACATTGCCAATAACGTAAAGTGTGATATTTAAGTGTGACTGGTTTGATCAACTCTAAATGTTGGTACAAAAGTGCATAACCGATACAATCTAGTTGAAAATCAACAAGCGAAGAAGATTTAGATAGTTTGAACCTTTCGTGTTGGTAATGCAAGCGATCCAAATGTCTTATGTCCCTTTTTTCAGCTTACGAGGAGATAAATCAGATTGGTTGGCCATTTGTAAAGTTAAACCTAGAGATTTTTTGAATCACATGGAACAGGAGAACAGAAAATTGAAACTGAAGTGTTTTAGGAAGATATTTATGAAATAAATGCATCTGTCATATATGAGAGGATAATGAACCTTTGAACGATCCATCTAATGAATATGTTGTAATTTTATCTGGAGATGATGAGAAGAGCCAGAGATCTAAAGAAGAATCTGAGTTTGATTTTAATTCTTCAGAAAAAGAATATGATTTTGATTTACAATTAAGTGATGATAACGATTAATTTATGTCTGTAATTGAATATTATATTCAACAAATCAATTATTTCCTTTTCAATATATTGTATAAATTATTGAATTCAAATTGTTATATTTCTAAAAAATTCAATCAAATATTAATTTCAGGTTAAAACATGCCACTAAAAAGAAAACATGATATAATGCAACCAATATTTTGACAACGATTCAAAACTACTTACTGTACAGATAAAGCATCATATTCTGCAGCTGGAACTGAATCACCTCCTCCCTTTCCTCAGCTACTACACTTGCAGATGAAGCATCACCTTTCGTACCTACTACTACACCATCCACCACTCCTATATCATCCACTACCCTATACCAACAGAGATATCAAAGGTAAAAAATGCAGATGGAGGCGACCGCCAGCCTGGAGCTGAGAGACCTGATAGAAGAACTAACATCACAATTGTCAATAATCTGCAAGTGAAAATACATGAAATACTATATATTTATAATTAAGTTATAGGTTTAAATTTTAAAAATGATATAAAATTATTTGTTTTTATATTAGGTTGATTCCGTCTGAACCGTGCTCAAAAAACATGACATCCAAATTCAAGGAGAAGATTAATCTTGAGGGTTATGTATGGAAGAATATCTCTCAAGCTAGAAAGGAATTTTACTATCTAGTTTGAGGTACAAAAAAATATTATTTTCATTTTTAATTAATTTTTATACTTTAATTAGATAAATATTATTACATTATAAGTATTTATCAAATGTTTTCTTTTTTGTTTCAAAAAGAATTTTTTGAGATTCTAAATTTGATATGATCATTTATAAAGTATTGGAGAGACGAGCACGTACACGTTATCGAAATTTTGTTGGTGCGATATACAAGGTCAGTGTATGACTACCTTATATTTCTAAATAAATATGGAGTCGTTGGTAGCAGTGTTGGACATCACCTGAGGCAATGTCTATTTCAGAGCATAATTCTACCAATAGACGTGGAGGACCAGGGGGAGAGAGTCTTCTTGTACATACGGGATGATCTATTACCCACCTCGAGCATGTAGAGAGACTTATATCTACACTTTATATTTATATTCTAATTTCTTTACTTTGTTGTATTTCAATTGAATTTGTTGTGCGAATTTTAGAATGAAAATATGTGTATTATGGATATTGATAATGTTATAAATGTCTAGTGCCATATATGGCTGTGTTGTTGAGTTATTTTCTTCGTTCAATAGGAGGTTAATATCATAAAAATAGAGAAAACTCTGCTAAAATTTTCATAAATTCTAATTCACTTATAACATTTTATTCTTATACAGAAAAAATCTATAGACATGAGGACTACACCCCATCAGCTCTTTTTGCACACTCACACTAAGAAGCATAACGTTGTGACATTCGTTAACACCCGATGTAGAGAACTAAATGTATGTGAATTTTATGATTTAATATTAATGCTTAATAATTATAGCATATTAATATAACATTGCCTTTTGATAGGACCAAATACAAAAAAACAGTCAACGACAGTCTTAGCGGTCTGAAGATGTTGATGAGACTCAAACCTATCTTCATGCAGTAGGTGGTAAAGACCATCGTGGAAGGATATTCGGCTTAGGTTCATTTGCGAACACATGTTATTCGCAATCTTCCACGCCTAGTATAACAGCATCTAATAGGTAGTCCACAACCAATGAAGTCTAAGAGCTTCGGAGCATAGTGCAAACATTGGCAATTCAGTTACAAAAGTCGATGGAGTACATAGCTCAGCTCCATAATGAGATGGATGAGTTGAAGGGGAGGGGTAGCACTTCATCGTACCCATAAGAGCATCCGCAGTCACCAAATCAATAGTGTACTTGTAGTTATTTCATTTGAATTACAAATACTTATTATGTACAATTTAATGCTTTTATTATCAATTAAGATAATTTTAACTTTATATCACTAACCAACTTTCTATTTAAATAAATTAAATGTATAAACAAATCAAATTATTATGCATAGATAATTCATAACTGTTTAAATTATGCATCAATCATAAGATCATAAAATAAAATTTAATGATGATATATTTTTTAAAAAAATTTCTGGTTAATTTACCGACGGAACAACAAATGTGCATCGGTAAAATCAATTTTATTTACCGACAGGAAACAACAAATCGTCAGTAATATTGACATTAAGTCACAAACGGAATAATCAATTCCGTCGCCAAATTTACCGACAAGATTTGTCACAAAATAACCGCCAGTATGCTCACCGATGGAACAAACATAACTATCGATAATGTTGTAATATACTTACTGACGGAATAAACAATACCGTCTGTAAATCTACCGACGTCAAAATATTGACCATCAGAAATTTACCAACGGTCGACCGTACAAACAACCGTTAGTATATGGACACAATAAATAAATTATCTGTCGATAAATTTACCAACAGACATTCTGTTATTCGCCAGAAATTATTAGCTAGTCTAATGTCACTCCAAATAACGACAATATCCTAATAGAAATTTCACTGATATGCAGGGTCTAAAGAAATTTAGTAGTACACAGTCTTATCTTTAATCAGTAAATATATTTTTGATATAATTAATCAGTAAAGATTTTTTTTATAGACTCACAAGAAAAAAAAATTAAAAATGAATTGAAAAATAAAGTATAATAAACAAAGTCTTCAAGGTAAATACAAGACACAAGAAACAAAGAAAAAGAAAGGAAAAGGGTTTAAAAGACCTATGAAAAAAGAAAGGTCATTCTCTCTATGTAAGATCTTCTACTCGAATTCTAATTCGTTAAAGTTTTCTATTGAAGATCAAGTCCTTGATAAGCTTGGCAGGGTCATATTATGTTTGATCACCTCACCCTAATTCTTCTTAGGTCTTCCTTTTCTTCTCTTATAGTCTCTAAATATAATTTTCTCACATCTTCTCACTGAGGTGTCAAGATGTCTCATTTTAATATGTCCATACCACCTAAGCCTTGTCTCCCTTAAATTACCTCAATGTTAGCCACCCATAATTTGTCTTTTACTACTACATTCTTGATCTTACCTCTTCTTGTAAGCTTGTACATCTAATGAAACATCTTCGTCTTGGCCACCATTAACTTGTGACATGCACCTGTTTAATAAGCCAACATTCTACCTTATTGATTGTGGTCGGCCTAATTACTAAATTGTAAAATTTATCTTTTAGATTGAGGGATATTTTTTTTCATATAAAAAATTCTTGATGCACCCTTCATTTAAGCCACCCTGATTTGATATGGTGAATTATGTCGTTATCTATCTCACTATTATTTTGTATGATGAATCCAAGGTACTTTAAACAATCTATATAAGGTATAAGTTTTGAACCAAACTTTATCTCTACATCAGATGCAACCCTATGACCTGGAAAATTACACTCTATGTACTTGCTCTTAGTCCTACTTAGTTTAAAATCCTTCGACTCTAGCATATCCCTTTAAAGTTGTAACTTGACCTTAACACCCTCTTTTATTTCATCCACTAACACAATGTCATTAGCGATCAACATACACTAAGACACTTCTCCTTGGATATTCTTGTTGAACTCATCCATAACTATTGTAAACAAGAAAAGGCTCAATAAGGATGTCGTTCTTATGTAATACGTAATTGGTTTTCTGCTATAACTTTTATTTAGTTCTAAAATCATAGTTTTTTTAAATCTTTATTGGAACTAGCAATAGACCATAAAAGAGGATAAATAAATGGAAGCATACAACTTTCTTAATTATTGACATATAGGTCTCTTTTTATTATATACATGTATATGATTCTTTATATGTGGGGTTTTCAAACTTTCTGGTTCCTTAAAATTTAGAATGATTTTATACTTAAAAGAGGGGATGATGAGATTCGATGAAGGCAAAGCTATTATCCCAAATGTGACCAAGGGTCTTGAGTTTGTCAAGCAATGTGGTTTTTTTGTTGTCTAGGTACTATCTACTAGTTATCCCTCTTCTATTTATTTTAAATTTTTTATTTTAACATTCCTAATTCAGTTATTTTATTACTTTTTCAAATTTTATGTTTATTTTTCTAGAAATTTATTGCCTTTAGGACTTTTCAATAAAAAGTTATAAGTATTGATTTATAACATAGAAGTTGACTCTGTTAGATAAGGAATTAGGTATAAGGTCTTAAGGATGCTTTGTTGTAGCACTTGGTATCCATTTATTACTAATGTTATTAATGCCATGGTTGCTATTACAGTTGACATACATTTAGGTATAAATGGTTTCTTTATTCTTTACACTATTTTGATCCATGTTTTTAGATTTTAACATACACTATTAGGTTAAGTTGTAAGTAGGTAAAGGTGGTGAGATGGGAATAAGGAGTTGTCAAGAAAACTACATAGTTTTATATGAACACTTTTATACCAATATTGGTATAAAGTTAAATATATTGAATAGATTAAAAAATATAGATAGACCATGAGTCAGTTACCTTCAAGGTATTACCTAGACAAATTTTTCAATATATCACATTAAGCATTTATAATTAAGGTTAAGCTTGAAATCACATGATCTAAATGCTAATTTAACTTTGGTTTAAGGTACAGTTTTTTTTAATATTTGTACCAAAATTTAAATTAGACCTTAATACTTGACATTGCATATTAACGATCCTAATATTTAAAACAAAAACAAAAACTAGACTAAAAATCAAGCCAATTCGAGCTTAATCTGATTAAACTGGTTGGTCTGGTCTAGTTTTAAAATCATTGGTATCTAGGTATCTAGATAAACATTGAGATTAAAGAGTTGGAGGGACGTTTAGGTATTTAACAAGTTTATATGTGAATTTGGTATGTTATACCTATATTTTTCAATTCAAAATACATTACCTTGTAAAAGTATGTCCTACTATAAGTGATCAATGAAATCTTCCTCTAATTTAGCTTGTGCGTCCAAATATGATTATATCATGAATAAGCATTCATACAACTCAACCATTTATAGTATGTGTTGCATCCATGAGTGGTCAATCTTTAAAAGCGTATAACAATCTTTGAGCATGCTTTATTCAAATATATGAAGTCCATACACACTTTCTATTTCCCATTAGATTTTTTACCATAGTTACATTTTCTAGTCACTGAGGATGGTCAACTTTCCAACAAATCTTGGGATGAATAGCTTATCGACCTCTTTCTTGTATTACAATATCCCTTTCTTTTACAAATGTCCTCTTCTTCTATTTTACAGGTTTGAATGCAAGATCCATATTAAGCATATAGTTGAAAGACATAACTATGTTTAGACATTCTTATCCCAAATTTTATAGCGTGTACATCTCTTGGTTCATTGATTTGGATATGAACTACTTTTGCAAGCACAATTTTTGAAAATCTTTCATGGTCTGACACATTTAGGTCTCTAATAGCCACTAGTTCCATCTTTTACTTTCCTTTTAAAGATGCCATATAACACTCTCGTGACATGTTTTGATCTCCTCACACCTATTTAATACCCTATTTTATTGGGATCTTCATTATTAATTGATAAGTACTAAGAATTTCCCTTATTGTGCAAAGTAGGAATCACCCAAAAAAGGTGATAATAACATAAAGCTCCATTTTTGTCACATTAGGGTGTGGTTGTTTAGTGGGTATAAGAAAAGAGGAATGGGTATGAAATGAAAAATAATGATTGGTAAGGAGTTATGATTGGATAGCTAATATTATGATTCCTTGTTTTGAGGCATTACTCCATTCCTCCCAATTAGGAGAGGAATGAGAGTCATTCCTCTGTATATTTGACTTCTATAACCTGATGATACGTGAAAACCACATAACAAGTATTTAATCCAGAAAACAAAAACCGCAAGGACAACATTATAACTCAATTAATTTTATGTCTGTAACGGTTCTAAAAGAAATGGAAAATATAAATATTCGAAAAGGAATATCTAAATGTACGCAGATAATCACACAATAATGGGCATTAATTTCGTTGTTTGAATAGTTCAACTCCTACAAAATCAACTTAATTATATTTATAATTAATTAATTAATTACAATATAATTAATTAAAATATAATTCATTCATAATTAAAATATTGTTATTAATATTAATTAAACTATAATTAATTACAATATAATTAATTAAAATATTATTATTAATCAATTAATTACATTATAATTAATTAATTAAAATATAACTAATTAAAATATAATTATTCATTAATTATAAAATTTTAATTAATTATTTATTTAAAAATATTATTAATTAAAATATTATTATTAATTAATTAAAATATAATTAATTACAATATAATTATTAATTAATTACAATATAATTAATTAAAATATAATTCATTCATTAATTAAAATATTGTAATTAATTAATCAATATATTGCAATTAATTAATTACAATATAATTAATTAACATATAATTAATTAATTAAAATATAATAATTTTATTTCTTAATATTTTTTACAAACTAACTACTGTCAATAGTAATGGTAATGATTCCTTCCTCTTAACCAACTATCATAATTATAATAATTATATCCATTCTCATTCTTCTTTATATTCATTTCCATTCCTATTATCATTCTCCCGTGCGAACCAACCGTCCCCTTCGATTATACTCTTCCATTGTCATCACTAGACTAATCTTGCTTCTGGATGAATCTTCTCCCTTCTAAATCTCATCAAAGGATTAAGTTATTGGTCCTAAAAGCCTATCTCTTTGAAGGTGTTGTAAGAAAATGGTGTTGGCAGAGTTTCCATCATCCACCAGTTTCCTTTTAACTTCATAATCCACTATTTTTGCCTTGACTACCAAAGCTTCTTTATAAGGATTTCCCAAGTTTGCTCTTTCTTCGTTCAATTATAATTAATTGTTTCTTCGTCATAAACTCTTGTTGTAAATTGTAATAGTTAGAAAGTTAAGAATTTTTATTGTTCTTTTTATTTAATACTTTGATGAAATTATTATTTATTATATGATAAAATTGTAATATTTTAAATACTTTGTATTATTCTTAATTTTATATTTGTATGATGATTAAATGACTTTTTTTCATATTAATTGTAGTTATTATTTAGATGTAAAAAATTACAAAGTATACAGTACGATATATTAATGGATTATTTTGTTAAAAATTCAGGAACTATTTTATAAATTTTAAAAAAATTACACGAAACGATACCCGATATTAACCGGTACTAATACAGTTACTGTACCAGAATCAAATCCAGTACTAGTACCAATACGATATTATAACATTACGTTAGTTCTCACATATTAGCGAAATTTTTATTAGGATGTTGTTGTTACTGCTACTATTTGTTGTTGATATATTTGTGATTTAAGGATTTTTTTAAGAATTTAGTTATTGTCTAGATTGATTTAACGGCAAATATTAATTTAAAATTAATAATCGAACGGCCCACACATTTGACATTTCACACCTCCGATCAAGAAACTAGCCGTTACGAAGAGCGTCCAACCAAAACCTCAACGTTCCCATTTCATCTCTTCATCTAATATGCTTTGTCTCTAGTCCCATCAGAGAAACCTCAACTCCTCTATCTTTCTCTCTCTAACGCCCCAAACTTTCTGTGCAAAAACCCCCAACTTATACCCTTTTGATTCCGAGGAGATTCTTTTACTGTACTAGAAGCACTTCTTTTCGATGGAGTTGAGCACTAAGAACCCAAAATCCGCAACTCCAGTGAAAGACCCACATGGGTTTATCTCCAAATTATCAGAAAATTCCAATCCTAACGTTTCCCATTCAAAACACACTTCTTCTCCGTTAACAAAATCTGTTAAATCGCAGAAATCGGCTGAAAAGGACTCTGTTTCGAATCAAAATCCGGTCTTTTACTCTCCCAAAAAGAAGATTAGAGAGAGGAAATTTGTGGTGGCGAAGAAGAATTCGAAGAAAGAGAAGGTGGTTTCTAACCCTAGTGTGATTGATTGTAAGTGCAAAGAGAGATTTGGAGGTAATGTAAAGAAGTGTGTGTGCTTGGCCTATGAGACTTTGAGGGCTTCACAGGAGGAGTTTTTCAAGAACCCGAATGGTGACCATGAGAAAGCAACGGAATCTGAGAAAGAAGAGAGCGATGATTATAGAGCCGAGAGCGAAGTTCAAGACGAGGTCATGGAAAAGGGTTTTGCGGCACAAAATCTTGAAAATGAAGATGGGTATGGATCTGATGAGAAAATTCCTAGTGAAACTGAGCAACTGGGCTCAATGGGTAGCTCTACAATCAAGAGGAGAAGAGAGAGGTTGCTTGAGGAGGCTAGGAACAGTGTTCCTGAATTTGGAAAGGTGAAGCATCTGGTTAATACATTTGAGAAGTTACGCTTGGTGCCTAGTTCCCAGGAAGCTGATAACAACGAGAAGCAAGAGAATAAGGAGGTCAAAAAGAAGGCAGTTCAGTGGGCATTGCCGGGTTTGCACTGTCCTAAATTGGCAGAGACGGAGGTCTCTTCATCACCATTTTCCTTGCCAGAGTTCGTGAGCACTTCGGGTGAATTCTGCCCATCCAATTTGTTTCTGACATCGGAGAATCTGGGTCTGGACTCGAGATTTTCTATGTCCTCTTCCTGGGATGGTAGTCAAACCAGGTTAGTGAGTAGTCCCAATTAGCTATACAGAAATCGCTACTGGATTTTGTTTGGCGTCTTCAGGTCCTGAGCAGTTGCTATTTTTGTTGTTTTGTCCTGAAATTTTAGTGTCTCTGGCAGAGCATCTAATGGAGGCAGGAGAAGCCGAAGAAATGTGAGTTGTTATCTCCTTTCAATTGTTTAGAATTGACATAAAAATGTTTCAACTTATGGATTCGTGGTCGTGGCTATCATTTAGAGCTCTGACTCTTGTGGAACCATGGGTGCAAGAAGGTGGAAGAAGAAGCAAGCAAAAGTCACAAGCCAAAAGCCATTTAAGCTAAGGACAGAGGTATGCACATTCTATGGCAGAAGGTTTACGTTAACCAATAGTCCTCTATCTCATTGTGTTGATGGTGGATTTTGTTGTAGCAAAGGGGAAAACGGAAGGAGGAGTTATTTACCAAGAAGATAAAAGAAATGATGGTGGAGGAGGAGAAGCTGCGGATTCCTATAGCACAGGGTCTTCCATGGACAACAGATGAACCAGAGGTGAGATATTTCAAGTAATTTTGTTTGACAAGAAGGCTGCAATTACTTTATGTAATTTCCAGAAGGCTGTAAATTGTCCCAGTAGGTTCATTGCAGGGAACATTGGCTAGTGGTATGAAACATTGCTAACCTGAAAATGAAATAAATTGCTAGGTTGTTTAAACTGCCATATATTCTTTACTTGCTGGGAACTCTTTTGGATGTATTAAACTGATTTCACCGTTGGTGTGCCATTATCACTGAAGAAAAGGAGACCAAAAGCTTGCCAGATCAGAAATTTAGCACATCTGATAAACAAGCATTTACTCTAATTCACTTGTTCTTTTGTTCTTGTCAGTTCTTTTTCTTTGACTTCTTCATGTTTATTTTTAGAACCTAATCAAACCTCCTGTAAAAGAGAATACAAGGCCTATTGATCTCCAGCTACATAGTGATCTTCGGGCTGTAGAACGTGCTGAGTTTGACTATCAGGTAATCATCCAAGGGTATCACTTACGTCATTGTATTACTTGTGTAAATATGCAAATGCTAAGGACTGAATCAGGGTTAGGAAAATTAATTTATCATAAATCCATATTTTCTGTGAATATGATAGGTAGCTGAGAAGATGAATTTGATTGAACTATACAAGATGGAAAGAGAGAGGCTGCAAAAGGTGAATGGAACTGAATAAAACAAAGGAGGTTCGTTCTGTTTCAAATGATATTACCGATATTTCTTTATTGTTCTTGTGTAGTTGGCAGAAGAAGAAGAAGTACGCAGATTGAGAAAGGAGCTCGTTCCAAAAGCACAACCCATGCCCTACTTTGATAGGCCCTTCATTCCCAGAAGGTAAAATACTACCTGTTGGGTGAATGAGAGTGCTACACATCTTATAAAACCACCTAGTCTAAAAATACTACATCTATTTCTCTTTTACGGTAACCCCTCAAAAAGTTCTCGGGAACTTGGCCTGTAATGAGGAACTACTAATAAGTAGTCTTTTTTACTGATCATGATATTTGTCTTCTTGCACTGAATACTTCTTTTGAAATGTTATAAAAAAAATTAATATCCCTGTAGATGGAATGACATGCTAATAGTTTTCTGTTGATTTTATCCAGATCAACAAAGCATCCTACCGTGCCTAAAGAACCGAAGTTTCACATTCCTCCTCGACATAAGAAGATCAAATGTGACCTCTCCTGGAGTGACATGAGTACCTTCACATACCAACAGTAAGGCAACAGCAGTCGAAGTTTCTTTTAAGCACTTAAACGAACATGATTCGGCTCTGCCCCCCACTGTGGTACCCCAGTATATGACGAATTCACTGTAAATGATGCAACCAAATTAGTTGCAATTTTGATACTTGGGATTGATTCTGAATGAATCAGACCGGGTAGGTACCTCATAAAGGTTGTCAATACCCCTTCTTCCTACAGTTCTCCATTTCTGCATCTACCGTGAACACTCCATTCATTAGTCTGAATGGTAGGTTTTGCAACATAAATAAAGTCCATATGCTTTGCAACTTTCCTAAAAAGCATTACGAAAAGATCAAAAAAAGTATCATGAGTTTTCTAGTTCACATGTGGAAAAGCATCAAAATGGGATCCTGCATCAATTTTCAACCAAAGCAAGGACTTGCAAACTGATTGTGAAATGGAGACACTGGACCCTTCAGAATGAATTCCATTCCATTGACAGCTCACCAATATCTATCTCTCACAACTTCATAGCTCCAATTTCTACAACACATTCAGGTTAAAAAATCTGAAAAGAACTTTGCATGACAAATGGCATTGGATAAAAGGGGTTGTCACGATGCATTCTCGTGCAAAGTTTCTGTGTCATTCAAAGTTCAAATAAAGTGAAAAATCAGGATGCATTTGCTTGCATAGGTATATAATCATCTTTTTGCCTAGCATGCAGAAATGCCGAAATGAGCAGGCGTCAAAATCCAAAACTCATTAGGCTTGTTTGGTTTATAATGACAACAAATAATTAGGCTTGTTTGGTTTATAATAAAATATAAAAAATGAGAATATTACTTATTAGTATTTTTAGATAATAATAAAAATTTAAAGAAATATATAATTTACAGTTATATAAAAATAATAAATATATTATTTTTTATTAACAAAGCATGAAAAATAATATTTATTCTTTATTAATAATTTAAATTAGAATCACATATTCATATTATGGTAATATTTAATAGAAATAATAATATATAGATATAATAATTAAAATAAAAATATTTAGTTTACTATAATATTAAATTAATTAATATTATTAAGTTTGTTCGTATTTGATATAAACAAATATGATAAATTAATTAAATAATAAGATATTTTATAATTTTATTTTAATTATATATATATATATATATATAAAAGAAATTGATGATATAATTTTTAACAATTTTACTATTACGTTAAATTGATAATTATACAATTAATAAATTATAGATATATTAAATTTTTAATTTTTAATATAATAATATGAAATATTGTAACAATATTTCATATTATAAGTGCAAGAGGTTTTGCGAAAATTAAGAAAAACATAAGATAGTTTGGTATTTTTTTGAAATATCTATTTTGGCATGATTACAATTTAAAAGGTAATTATTAAGAAAAATAATCATGGCAATATGGTAAAAAGTGAAGTTGAACTTTTTTATCAAAATTTAATTTAAATTTAAACATTTGAAAACAACTGTGATTAGTCTACTAAATATAATTTTCATTGACATTTTATTTTAAATAAGCGTTAATGACAAGAATATGAAACTCTTCAAGATTACTTACATAACATAATATGGTCATTTCTATCAACAAATTTTTAAAAATATAAAAATAAATATCATATCAGTAATGATATACAATTTTTTAATCTTGTTAAAATTTTCATTTATTAAAATTTATTTTTGAAAATATAATGAACGACAAGTTAAAGTTTAAATTATATCATAATAAAAAATTAGCCTAAGGATGCAATTTACTCCTTTATCAAGTAAATATTGGGCCGATATAGCCTACACCCATTAGCATGTTATAACGTGACCGGACCCGATCCGATCCGATCCATAACAATGTATCCATTGTTCGCTAACTCATCTATCATTTTTACGGACAGAAGCCCTAGAAAGAGTTCCTCATTCAGCCGAACGACAGGCGTCTTGCTCGGATACCTCTTACAATGGCTACCGCTAAGACTGTAAAAGATGTCTCACCCCACGAGTTCGTCAGGGCTTACTCTGCTCATCTCAAGCGCTCTGGCAAGGTATTCACTTCAAAATCCACACCTAACACGGATAGATTAGCTTGTATTCTATATGTATGAATCTGTATTTTGGTGTGCGAAGTGGGTTTTTATCGGGATATGTAAAATCAAGATGGATTTGATGATATTGAGTTATGAAAACATTTGATTGTTATCGGGGAAGATTGACTTGATTTTTCTTTCTTTGAATCTGGAGTCTTCTACGTGGGTTTTGGGATTTTGCATTTGAGCTTGAGTTTACATTCTTATTGTGTTTGTGATTTGTTTTTAAGTACTCGAGGTCCTATTTCTCATTGTCGACCAAATTGATATTGAATTTGTTGCTATTTTAGAAATTTTCAATTGTAAAATTCAAGGGTTCGGCATGGTGGAAAACGCTGAAAGCTCAGCTTTTCAAGTCTTTTTTTTATTAGTTTTATGGCTGATGTTTTTCTGAGTAGATTACTCATTTAGTTAGGATTAGAACTCTCTGCGTAGCTGAAATTTGTTTATATGGTGACCGAAATTTTGGAACTTTTTGAACTGACAGCCGTGTTGTTTAGTTCAGATTTGGTTAATGTATAGTGAGGAGGAAAGTGGTGCGAGAAAGAGGTTGCTGATCTCTATTGGTTTCTTTCGTTCTTAAACAAGTTGATAGTTTGCTTTTTACGTAATGTAAATATTAGTACTTGGTGGTATACAATATTGCAGCTTCAGATGCTTTATTGAGTCACTACATGTCTTACATTAGTCTAGTGGCAGACTTCTTGTTAATACCTTACAAGAATTTGTTCTAAGTGACTAGTTTAAAGAGTTGATGCGACCAATGGTTTCTAGATATTATGGTTTAAAAAGTTGAAGTACCATTCCAGTCTTCAGATATGACGGTCTACCTAAAATAAACTCTGCCTAAATGTCTTACAAAGATGACAAAATCACATGCATTGAGTGTTTAATTGGCCCTAAATGTTTCACGTTTGTTCTTTTTAAAACAGATTGAATTGCCCCAGTGGACTGATATTGTGAAGACTGGTACATTGAAGGAGCTTGCACCTTATGACCCAGACTGGTACTACATTAGAGCTGGTATGATGTGTGTGTGTATGTGCATGCATATGTGTATGTGTATTAATGTTAGTGTACATTGTACATGCAAAAATTACGTGCTATATTGTTTGTGATGCAATTATGACTGTTTGGTACATAAACTTTTATCCTTTTAATCTTAAATTAGCCTCTATGGCAAGGAAGATTTACTTGAGGGGAGGCCTTGGTGTTGGTGCTTTCCGTAGAATCTATGGTGGGAGCAAAAGAAACGGAAGTCGTCCTCCCCATTTTTGCAAGAGTAGTGGTGCTATTGCTCGTCACATTCTTCAACAGTTGGAGTGTATGAATATCATTGAGTCATAGTTTCGTCTGTTTATGGTATATACAAGTGTCACATTACAAACAATGATATTTTGCCTCCGGTAGACATTTTTCCCCGTCTGGCTTTCATGTTTCTTTTAGATAATGTTCTTATGCTTCAACTTTTATACTTTTCATCTTGTGTTAGCGGAAGGAGAATCACATCAAGTGGTCAACGGGACCTCGACCAAGTAGCTGGCCGGATTGTAATTGCCCCCTGATCGATTGGACTTGAGAAGTTTGCATGGTGGCCGATTTTGATAGTTTAGGTTCAATCTTATTGTAAGAGATGTTAGTGCAATTGGTTTCCAGCTGTGGAGCATTCCTAGATGACTGGTATTTTCTGTTGTGGTGTTTTTGAAATTGGTAAATCATTTCATGCCAAGACTGTTTTGCCAAATAGTAGCGGTGTCTATGTACTTTGTTGTCATCCGTTGTCTTATCATGTACGATAATATATGCAATAGTGCAGCGTTATTAGTGGGAGCAATGGTAAAAACTGCACTTCAAAACACAGACGCAAGGGTTGTGACGTTTGTTAAGTGATGTGGATTAAAATTACTAGTTGATTAAGAGAGAGTGGGGAGTACGAGGCTAGTATCTGGTTTCACTGCCAGTGCCAGTGCAAGATTAAGAATCTTTCCTCTCCGGTGACCCAAAGGAGAAAACACAGATTCTGATCAGGGATGTTTATCCGCATATTTAAGATAAGAATGCTTAGCGCAAATTGGTATAGCTCCTTGGTAGCTGCCACTAAAACTATGCCGTTGAAATTAAGAGCATTACCCACTATAGTTCATGAGAAGATTTTATAACTAATGCCAATTACATGTAATCTAATGGAGCCTTCAAAATCTGCTCCAGAATAAGTTAAAGTCTACTATCCACAATGTAATGGCATTCAAATTTTGCACTCTCTGACATTTTATGTTAAAATAAAACGCGTGACGGCTTTCAACACCAAGCATTGCCTTATTTGATGTTTCAGATGAGTAAAGGGTGGCCTAGACGTCTATCACAAAAAGTAGCAAGAGTTACAAAGCACTGATGGAAAGCATACCCTTGCTCCTTCCTTTGGTCATTCCAAGGTAAATACATCACAGGCCAACAGGCGGATTAGTCAAATAGTCATAAAGAACCAAGGGAAAGTTTTAAAATTAGAAGGTAAAACACTTTCTTGTTTTATCGTTTAATCTCTTTCTTATATCTTGACTGCAGTAAGATGCACACAACCATTTTTTTTTTTTTGCAAAATGAAACACCAATAAATGCATTCCGATATGTGGAAATATAATTAATTTCATATAAAAGAATATGACATTTTCAGGCTTGCTTTTTACAAACCTAACATCCTAGGAATAAACAATTTTCTTATATCTTACAGTAAGTGTTGAACTTACAGGCAACAAATGCTGGAATCTTGAATTCCATTGAATGAAATGCCGGTATTCACCGGTGTTGTACAAACTGCAAAATGGAAACCAGAGAAAGCGCCCCAACATACTCACCTCCACACTTCCTTGGTTTCTAGAATTTTATATTTCAGCTGTCATTCTATCCTACACAATCTATATGTTAGCCTACCTTCTGTGTATTTACAAAATACAAAACTATGACTGCTACCGCTGCCTAACTCCTCTGGTGTTCATTTTCCTGGCACTACCAAGCCTCCGAGCCCCACCCGTCCAATCCACATCATCGTCATCGTCATCATCATACCCCATTGCACGTCCGGATTTCTTTCTTGGGGTAGGGCGCTTCCTTTTGATGTTTGCAGTGTATGTGGTGTAATCTACGGCATCTTCTTTTAAAGCATTTTTGAATTCCTATGCAATAATAAAGCCATGAAGTTTCATGAAAATAAAATTAAGAGCTCAAACATGTGCGTTTTCCACACAACATATTATCTCCATCTGCTTGTACCTGGTATCTTCGTAACAAATCTTGGTATGTGGACGGTATAGTGGTGCTTGTGTTGCTGATATCAAAGGAAATATTCTGTCTCGAGAGATTCTCTCCTGGCTTCGGAGGCTCATTTGGAGAAAAGGCCTGGTCGTGTTTGTATATACATCAAAAAAGCTAATTATAGAAATAACATTATTTGCATAAAGAAAACAAACTGCGAAGACCATTACCTGGCAGCGAGCATCATTCAAGCTATAAACTATTTTCAAGTGTCTTTTAAGTTTCAAAAGAAGTTGCAATGCGGTTGCTGATAGACAATCTACCTGTTTAAGTAACACAAAAGTAATAAGCAAACGTTAAGAAGCCCAGCAGAATGAGCTCTTCCATATAGGAAGGAGAAAAGGGGCAAGACTGCATAAGGAACTGTTGCAGATGGTGCCCTACAAGCCCATAGATCCTCCCCTAACTTCTCCAATCTCCAGCCCCAGCCAAAGCAAAAGATCCAACACGACCCCAAATCCCAACGAGAAATTTGAGAAATAATACTACTTAAAAATTACTGTTTGAGATGCATAGGAGTACCTGAATTTTCTCAACATCATCTTTGGACATGCTGTAGGGTTCACTTGAACTTAAAGGATCCGATTCTGCATCTCTTAAAATTGTCGTATTCAAAAGCCCATTCAAATCAATGGGTTCTTCCTGAATTACTCCATTAAAATCAGATGTACTCGACGGATTGTAGGCAGGATGAGTAGCTTGCTCTTGTTGAGTTGTCCTGTTCAAATCCATCATGTAAGTGTGATGGAAAAATGACTGGGTTGGAAGCTGCTGAGTGGTCCCATTCTCATGATGCAATTTTCGTGAATTTCTTTGTGACAAGTGCAAAATTAGGCCCTTCATATTTGCCTCAAGTGCCCCAGCCCTAACTTGTATGACTCGATTTATTGAATAAACCAAGTATAGGGGTTCATCAGGTATAGTAAATGGTAACAAAGCTAGTACCTCAGTGCAGTACCTGTAAAAAGATACCCACAAAAGATTTCATAAACGTTCAAATAACAGAAACCTTGGACTTGCATTAAGACAGAACTTACATCAAAAATGGAACAACTGAATCGTTCCAGTTTGGATTATCAAATTTGCGGACAATTGAAGACATAAATTTGTTCCTTGAAACACGGTTTGCACGAATAAGCTTGTATATTCGAGATACTCCAAGCCTGGCTTGCGTCATCGAGCCACCTTCAGGTTTTCCCTTCAAGTTTCCGGTGGGCTTGGATTGGACGTTTTGGTTCAGATATTCAGAAGAAATTCCAGAAAGAGATCGCATGAATAAAAATGACAGTTGAAGACCATCCCCTAAACGACTTTCAAAAAATGCAGGATACCTGGAATTATTGCCTCCTTTAGTTAGCAACCAAAAGATGGCAAAAAAGAAAAAGGAAAAAGTATTTTAGCTTCACGAAAATTACTTCTCATTCATATTCATCAGCAAATGATGCGCCAACTTTGAATTAATTTCTTGGGGATCTGTTTCAAGTGCTATGAGATGTGGCACACAAGTAATAGGATGCACAAGACCTTGACGTAGCACCACCTCTACAATCTGCAAATAAAACAAAGCGTGGGATTTCTGAGTTCAACTATTGTGCGTTCAAGCATAGGCTAAAAAGAAAAACTAGAACTGTCAACTAGTTTGAACCAATGAAATATCTGGATCCTCAGCAGTTTTTGTTATTCAACAAATGTAAATAACAGGTCAAGCGTTCAATTCCTAAAGCTACCTATCTTTCTTCACTTTATCAACCTTCATGTCCTAAGCTGTAACATGTTTACAAGTTTCCTCTATATAACATAAACAAGAAAATGGCGAATCAAGTCCTCACCTTTAAACCAGTCTGACGAACATGTTCACTCAAGTCTAGGCATCTGCCCAGTATCTTATCCCAGTACAACTGAACTATACCTCCACAGATATTAGTATCACCAGCACCTGCGGCAACAGGTACAGCATTACCATCCTCTTTGGAATCTTGAATTACATTATTACTGGTCTTTTCAATTCCCATTTGACTTTCCGCATCAAGAAGATATTCGAGTATATTTTGCAATGCTTGAACCTGATAAGAAGTATGACTTTAGCATATGGAGTAAACATAAGTGATGAAATGTTTTAAGGCCTTTTTACCTTCAAACGAACATCAGAGCCAGATGATAAGGTTGCCTCCAAGATTTTACCAATGTCTTTTTCCAGCATAAACTCAGGCCTAGCAATTAGAACAAAGCCTAATGCCTACAACGATTACCGAATCAGCTCACCACATCCATATAGTGTGGAGTAGGATCGAAAAACTAATAAGCCAATCAGGAACAATACCTGCAAGGACCTAACTTTTATACCAAAATCCTCAACTTGGAGGTATTTCTTAAACAAATTGAGACTGCTTGCAACATCAATGTTCTTGTTATTGGAGTTAGTCAGCAATGAGTTTCCATAGCGAATAAGCAACCCAAGACAGAACAGAGATCGGACTACTAACTGCAATTTGTAGGCAAAGCAATCTCAGTTTTTTTCATCTTAATTGACCTGAAAAATTGAGCTGGCAACTATAGCATGTGTAATAAATGAAAAATGAAATTGCTGCCGAACATGTTCCATATAAAGAAAGTGTTTTCTCCTCCGTTTGGTATATGTGTCTTCCAGTCCCCAAACCTGTGACATGTTGCTTTGTAGGTAACTAGGTATGCATCCATACAAACAAGCTACAAGGAAGCCTCAACTGTTTTTTCTCAAATTCCAAATTAATATCCAGAAATAAACAACATTTCATCCAATCCAAAACACTATATCCAATGAACAGTACAGGTTTGAAAATCCTCTTCCAAAAGAAACATATAATGCAGCTTTCCAAGTGCTGAAACAAACTACAAGCTACTTATCTCAAACATCGTGGACTTAAAGTAATCAACATTTATTTCAGTCACCAACCTGCTTGTTATCAGTTCCTTGAGAATCCAGACGTTTGAAAAACACCTGGATAAGATATTCAATGACACTTGCACCCTTTCCTGCTACTCCACTCAAAGAGCATAGACACCTGTCATGTGAAGCAGAAAAGGACTTGATTTTCTTAAAAACAAAGAATAGCCAGGTCCAATTAATCTGGTTATACAGATCCAACATAAATAAACCACTTGAGCAGTCAACAATATGGCTAGCTGAAAATTTCTACGGTGAAAGAGGAAAATGCAATACTTGATGCAAGCATGGACAACTGTCAGAAAAGGATGTCGAACAATCATCTGCTTCAAATCTTGTTCAAGTTCTTCTATAACACTTTGGGGCAATTTCCACACCAATGGGATAACAGAATCTATTATGAAGATTATACTCTCCAATAGCTGTGCAACAGCTCTGTTATCAACCTGGAATCCAGCAAAAGCCAGTTAAAAATGTGCATAGCACCTAACATCCCATATTATCTCTGATATTTGTTAATTTAATTAAACTGGAAAACTCAAACAAGATGTTCTCCCACAATAAATACGAAAAGTATCATTACATCAGAGTTATGAGAAATTGAAACCTCATGTACAAGTCTAGACTGCTTTTATCTCTACATATAGCAAGCATTGAGACATTTAAAATGTATAAAATCTATGCCATTAAGTCCATCTAAAAAACTTCAGAGTATAGAATGAGTCAAAACCATCATCTACAATAATTGCTACGGCATGTTCTCCAGGCCCAAGGCTTAGATTTTTAAAACCAACAGAAACAGAGGCACTTGATTCAGCTTATCTGCACATATCCTTGGAAAAACACACACCACTTACTACTTCTCTGGCATATTGAGGAAAAAAATTGTGTGGTACTAAAACAGTTCTAACCGTTGAGAAGTTCCAAATTTACAGGGATGAAAAATGCAAACCACTTATCAACTCTGATAAAGCTATTGATAGCAGGAATTTCTGGAGAAATATGTACCCTAAAAACAAAAAAAAAAACTACTTTTTGTAGTCATGCTCAGAGTGTTAATGCAAGGCAGGTGACAAATTTGAATTGATATCCATACCATCATATTAACAGCAGACAATATTCTTTCCTAAAAATGTCATAGATAACCTGAGTCTTAAGATATGGCTGTAGAGTGACCACAAACTGGGATGGGTCAGAAGCTGGTGCACAAAGTGTTGGATCCACAACACAAAAGGCATGCAGCACTAGTACATAAGGGAGAGTCCGTGCTTCCATTTCCTCATTATTCATTTCCTCTACCTGACAGAACAGATCTTTGACATGTTTTACATCCCAAATAAACAAGCAGACACAGCAAACAAGTAACAAGTACCTGCAATATCCTTTCCAGTAAGCATTTGCACATTATCTCACAGCGTCTACGTACTGCTGCAAGAGACATAGGATTTATCCCAACAGCTTTTGCTGATTGAGGAAAAAAGTCAAGAGCCAGATTGCGCTTAATAACTGTCACAAGAAGCTGATGACTTGACATCCTCCTCAACATCTCAACAATTTGCTCAGTTTTCTTAGAGACCTCCAGTGGCACGGAACTGCCATCTCCATAGTATTGTGTCTGCAAACCAGTAGGTTCCTCAAACCAAAACTCATAAAACGTCTTGCACACAAGATCCTGCATGTAAAAGACAAATAAATCGAGGGATATAGCATCAGGAAAATATCATAAATAAATGCCTACTGATATGAAATCTTCAGGTTGAATGCAAAAATTCTGCGGCACTTCCAACATTTATATATAAGTACAATAATGCATTTGAGAAACAGGACAATAGCATAGTTTAACAATGAGCACAACTTTGCAAAGAAATAACCCACTTCTTTCTCTTGAATATGACTTGAAAAGGGAGCTAGATTCCAACATATGCGTCCATTAGAAACAAAAACAAATGGCTCACAGTAGACTAGTCCACATCATTTGCCTCCCAAATTACCTGAATACTCGATTCATCATCACCAACACGAGAAATAATCTCAATGCAAGCGGCTGTAAATTCAGAGAAGTTGGCATTTGAAGTGCACATATCTCGGATAATTTTGATAGCTCGTTTCCTAACACTCACACCAGTATCTTTTATCCTCTCAGCAATCTTCTCAAAGTACTGCAACACCGAAAAATCTCAAATGAGTTTGATGAAAAAATTAGCTGTATTCACTAATGCACATACAAAATACAACAGATAATACAGAACTCAATTTCATACCTTAAGACCGACATCAGGATGTGAAGCAATATGCCTGCCAACGAGTTCCAATGCTGCTTCTCTTACAGATATTGCAGAATCACAAAATCTTCCTTCAACAGCCAGTTGTACACGTTTGTCACACAATACCTCTGGGTCTGCTTCAACAATAATACTCACCTAATTCCACAATGCAAAAGGTAGTAAGATAACACAACCAAAATAAAATATCAAATCAAAAGCTAAACATTTCAATAATTACTCACTGCTTTTAAAGCCTTGGCCCTAATGACAGGAGAGTTCTCCCTTAAGCTTGCCTGTAAAGAACAGATATGTGTAAATCAAGTCTGTGGAATTTAAAAAAATAAATAAAAAAGAGGTAATCAAATGTTTCACTGACCAGAAGCATATGAAGGATTTTATCAAACCCTCTAGAGAAAGAAATGTTTTGTCCCAGAGCTAAAGTAACCTTCTTAACTGAGTCCCTCGTCAACAATGGATAGGTGGCTCCCGAGCCACGCACAATCATGTTAGACTTGAGTCGAGTCAGATGATAAAAGAACTTTTCTTGAGATTTTGAATCATCTTTACACCACAAGCACAGATAAAACCTGCATATCAATGCTCTCTCTATAAAATCAATCTAAACAAATGAACAGTAAGGTTAGAGCTTTGTCAAATACAAACCAGCGAACAAAGACAAGCACATCATCACCAGATACAGCATCTTGTAGATAATTCAACAGAAACTGTTGAATGATTTCAACCTTTGTAATCCAGTCAGAAACTTCAGAAGTTTTCCTCGACTGAACACTGTCCATCTTCCCATCATTCTTACATTGAGATTTGCAGTAAGACTGTAGCACAAGAAGTTGCTTCTTGCAGAGGCAGATCTGGCAGTGGCAACTCCTTTTAGAAGTTTCATGTTCTCTCAATCCCATACAATCGGCATGAAACATTCTTTGACAACTTTGACAAGAAAACAACAGTTTCTCACCCCTCCCATTTAAGCAAACACAACATGTGGCTTTTGGGTAACTTGGAGCCTCATTTTCCTCACTAGCCAACTCCACAGAAATCCAAAAATTGTTTTTGCTGCAAATGGCAGCATCATGCTTCAACCTTGCAGCTATTGTTCCAAGAATATCAATGGCCATGGAACGTGCTGAAGTGTCCTTGGATTTCAGCCCAGCATTCTGGAGTAGTAAGACGCAAAGAACCTGCAATAAGAGGTCTGTTAGCACAAAGAAAACAGTTTCTGCAAGCAGGCATAGAAACGTTATTTATATTAATATCACCTCTAAGATTGGAGCTGATGCAGGATATTCTGGTAAGTTTAAAGTTGTAAGTAAATCTGTAACAAGATTCTCAATCATCACTTTTATTTCAGAAGCATCCTGATTCTTGACAGTAGTCAACCGCTGCAGAACTCGAGTCCAGAACAGGCAGCAAGTCTCGGTGACAGCTTCATGGCATTTGGTCAGATAACTAGCATCCAAAGAAACTTCTAAGATGTGACTACCACTTGATGCCTGCCTCAAAGCTCCAGGAAGGTTGCCACTACTGTGAACCAACTGAATCAGCAGAGCAGTGACCATCTGAATTTGCCTCTGTTCTTCAACGGGCAGGTGATAGGCTCTCTGCACTCGCTTAGAAAATGGCAATTTCCAAAGCAACTGAACGAGTTCATCTATGATATATGAACGATGCTGTGTATACGAGTAGAATATCTGGACAAAACTTAATAAATTAGAGGTTAAAACCACAGAACAACGAGATACATATCAAGAAAAGTGGCAATCATACATGCACCAGTGCATGTACACAAGCAATCAAGAAACAAGATTTCGAGAAGGGAAGAAGAAAGTAAATAGGTCTGCTAATACCCATACCGAACTGAGTAAACTGATTGCCTTCAGTTGTATGAGCTGGAAGTTATCAACCAAAAATGTTGTAAAACTTGTCTTAACCAGTTGTAGAATGCAGCTATCAGATAATTTCTCTATCAGTAACAAATCCTTCAGTATACCAAGAATCGTGCACAGTTTCTGTAATATGGTATTTATAGCACCAGAGACCCTATCAAGGATAAACGTAAGATATAAGAACAAAACTTACTTCCAACAAACTAAAATTAAGCAGTGGCTGAATCTTAGAGGAAACAGTAAATAGATAAGCACACTTGTTTATTGCAGATTTCTTCACTTTTGCACTTTTTACGGTACGACGCCTCTTGTTTGCTGAACCATAATCAGCTGCAAGCTCTTCATCATCCTCACCTGTCAACAGAAAGTAATACCACATTTTAGAACCAACAAATAGTAACTGATAACCCACACGCAACACAACTGTGTTGTAGACTCACCAATAAAACAAGAAAAAACAAAAAGGGTTACAGAAATATTGGGTTTTACCATCCTCTAAAATCACAAAAATCAAGTTCATTTCCTTTTCTTCTTTAAGAAAGATGAGCATAGGTAATGGTTCAGTTTTCATGGTGATATAAAATGAAATGATAGACTAGAAGAAAGCAAATTACAGAAAGATCAAGTCTACCAAGGCCTACCTTCAGGTGCCCAATTCTCACTTGGCTTGTGTGAAGCACGATAAGATGGATCATAAGCTGACATAACATCCATTATCTGATGCTTAGAGAACTCCAGGATTCTTTCAATGATCTGACATAGAAACAATAAGTGCAGTCATGCATTACAGTCATAAAAAACTCGGGGGAAAAACATAACAATTTTTGTAATGAAGAGCTAACAAAAGATGCACCTCTTCCTTGTAGAGCTGCTTTGGCATGTTATTATTTGCCATTACAGCTAGGGCTGCATGGATGGATTCCAGTGCACAAAATGCTAAAGAGACTACATCTGAATCTGACTGCACCATCACCAAAACAACAAAGAAGAGACAGTTACATAATATTTTAAATGCAATGAAGATTCTGCATTTAGAAAAAATGAAATGACCTCACTATCTAATAGGGGTAACATTGTCAAGCCAAATGTTTTAAATGAAAACCACGATACATATCCACGAAAAAAAAATTGCACAAGGGGTATAAACAAAAGGGAGGTATGACCAAAGAATTTAAAAGGACTTCCGATCCATATCTACAAATTGTTGAACAATTTTAGGCACCAACAGTACAGACTAAAATTTCCATAGGTTATTGGATACTGGTCAAATTTTAACATACAGCATAATGACGACTTGATATCATTATTACATAAAGGATTCTCATTCTCACCATCAGGGATTTATTTAAAAAGAGAATTATCAATTCAGAGAGGCGAGTTTGTAAAATAAGTTCAAGCAAGCTTAAAATTTGCTAGTGACACCAAGCTATATGCAGACATTTAAGGTCAGTTGCAGTAAATCTAGGCCATTGCATTTAACGCAAACCAATTTCCACAATTCCTAAATGAAAATGAAGACAACAAATGCCAGAGAATGGAAGTTGACGGAGAAGAATCCGCAGCAGTAGCAATTAGGGAAGGATTTAACCAGTTGACAAATTTAGCATCCCACACAAAACATTCATAAGTCAATAGTACACAGGTCACACCATCTAATAAAAAACAGCATATATAGCACAAACTAGAAAGGAAAAATAAGACAATAGGAGAAAAAGGGAGAGTGAGAAATGGTGTGAGGACACTCACATGTTCATATTCACTGACAGATAAACCTTCTGCTCGATGTATTTGATGATCTAGAACTCGTAAGAGTCTTACAAGAATATCCACAGGAACCAAATGTAGAAGGTTTTTTGCACGTATGGATGTTATTTCATTTACAAGCATTTTGAGATCAACAGCAGGCAATGATAGCCACTCTGCTTCATCACGTTCATCACTAGGAACTTCAGCCCTTCCACATACATCATCCAACATTTCACAGAAGTTACCAATGGTGGCCTCTGGAAAAAGGTGTATGCAGCACAATATTAGCTTGAGAATAGAACACCCTATACATGCACACACACATACAGAGAGAGAGAGGGAGGGAGGAAATGAATATTTTATGCTAGGTTACCTTGAAGCTCGGCAGGATCTGGCTGATCAAATGTTGTGACCTCGTGGTTAACTTTCTTCTTCACTTTAGGTTTTCTTAAAGATGATGCAACCTCCTGCACTTAACCTTTGATGTCAGAAATAGAGGAGTAACCTAACCTTACATGCAAAGAAATTTGCACAAACATACATGAGGACTGTGGTCCAGCCGGTGATTTTGTACTCCAGCATAGCCGCTTCCCACTTGACTTGCAGCAGATACACCTAGCTCAAGGGGCTTGGTTTCAAATACTTTGTTTCCAGGAATATGCTCTTTACCTGAAACTTAGGCAAATGCAATAAACCACAAGTATAATACCACTAAATGAAACATATCAAATAACGATATCAATTATAACAAAAGGTCACTGATATTTTAGATCACATTCATAGGATTTATTGGATAATTAACACAGGGAATCTACAACTTAAACTTGAAAAACTTTACCACCTCAAAACCCACACTCTTACCTCTTAATTATGTTGCTTTGTCCTTATAATTATCAACTTAAGAAGGAAATCTTTTTCTGATAGATTTTTAGGACCTAAAACATTATTTTTGGCTATTTATCTTCCATTTCCTTTTTACAATTATAATTTCCTTGTAACAGTCATTTCATGCACTATTTACTAAAATATTTCCAAGTAAGAGTCAAATAATGATTCTCAAGAGTGATTTGACAAAGCATATTCAATTTCCACGGTGAAGGATCTTGATATACTAAAATTCATGACTTATTCGTTTGAGAAAATATCTTAACGCTTGCATCCAATTAC
The DNA here is from genome assembly GCA_027563885.1 of Erythroxylum longipes. Taxonomy (NCBI): domain Eukaryota; kingdom Viridiplantae; phylum Streptophyta; class Magnoliopsida; order Malpighiales; family Erythroxylaceae; genus Erythroxylum; species Erythroxylum longipes. The sequence goes on from JAOQMS010000008.1 coordinate 13,635,025, forward strand.
AAATTTCATTTCCCAAAGTGGAACCATATTGGAATAATCCATTGAGGAAGTACCGTCAAATTGTTCCACATATAAAGTCTCACTGTGACCAGTAAAAAGAAGTCAATTTATGGTATTAAATATTTCTTCAAAAAAAAACTTAATAACAGGCAACTAATGGACACAAAAATTTGGTCATATCCTTAAGATGATGATACCAAAATAGAAACTATGAAAATACTGTAGATGAGTGTCACTCTAGCATTGTGATATGCTCTAGAATTGACATTCACCAAGCCATATCTATTTGTTCTACCCCTAATGCCCATTATGCCACTTGTCCATCTCAACATCAATACACAAGAGTGTTACATTCAGCAGAAATCCTTTCATTTCACAAATTGATGGCTTCTTATAAGTCAGAGGTATCCAGTTCACCATGAATGATCATGCATTTTTTCTCAGCTATCAAATAGAATAGCCCATTTCAGAAAACAAGTAACTTGAGCTTCCAAAATTCATTTTCCATCAAAGTATAATTTCCAAGCACCAAAATTATGATGAACACTAGGATTCTGAACGTTGCACCTCCATGGTAGCTATTTGTTTTGTTAGGGTAATTACTTTACATCGCACTAAGGAGCCAACTAATAACTCTTTATCAATAAAAAGGGATCTAATGAGTAACCTATAACGTAATAAATTATGAACGAGCTCTTGTGTGAACTGCAAAGGAAATACTAAAGAAACAAACAACCCTATCAAGAAACAAAACTAAAAGGAGCGATGGTCTGCAATTTGTTTACCAGGAGTTACATACTCGAATGCTTCAGGGCTGTATTGGAGAACCTGCTCATGCAGTTCCAAGGGCTCAGCATAACCAAATGGAACTGGTCTCGTCTCCTCCCTAAGATTTCTGCACATATACAACCATGTAATAAAATCACAACGCAATCAAATAGTGCAATCAAGTACAAAGACATTGATCAGTTCCAAAAGGTCCAATCACAGAAAACCAGTTGTCTGATTCCACAACCCTACTCCTGAGTGGCTCCGCTTAAAAGTTAAGCTCGAACTTCATCTAATATTCACCACAAATCAAAAGAATAACTAGTATTTAAACTTCTTCTGCTAAAACTCCAATTATTGCACAAAGTGGAAATTCAATCAAGGTCCATATCTCAAAAGCACTACATGTCAAAATCTGCAAGCATCGTATTGGACACGGTTCGTGCTCAATCAACACTCCCACTCGATTAGACTAGCACACCTATTCAAAAACCACAGTTTCCCACCAACTTCAGGTCACTTCACAACTTAAAGGAGAAAACTACATACAGGTAAGAAACATCCGTTCGCCGAAGCAGATCAGCGATTCTCGCGGACTGAGCAAGAATCTCATTCCGATTCATAGTCCAAGCCCTGCTAACACCAGGAGCTTCATCGAACAACCGGAGTTCCGGATCCGACGAGCCACAAAATACAGGAAGCGAAGGCAGCGGCAAGCACGGAGCCACCTCCGAGTGTATCGTGTTGGATAGTCCAATTCCTTTGGGACCCGAACCGGAACCCGAACCTGCATAATTCGAATTTGAATTGGTGGCCATCATCTTGAATTAGCTAAAAGGCAAGACGGTTACAAGAGCATGAAGGGGGTGTGGTGCAAAGCAGGTGGTGAAGTGGTACGTGCGTAATAATGTGGAAGGTCGAGGGTAATTCGGGAAGAATAGAGGGTATTTGGAGTTCTGAGCCCTAGAGCAAGAGAGAGAGTGGAAATGATGGAAAGAAGCAATTGGCGGGGAAATTCTGAGAATTGTAGGGGTATTTTCCACTCGGGATTTATCAGGACATAGAAAAGAGCATGACTTCCCCAAGTTACGAAATTACCCATAGTTGACCACCATTTCCTTCCCATTGTACGATTTCATTGACGGGGTTTTCCGGGACTTTGAAAAATGTTGAATCGTGAGTTTGAATCACCGAGGATGAAACTACAAAAACGCCCTTCACTTTGTTCACTGTTTTTTTCGACTTTTCGTGTTGTTGATTTAACTATTGGCTGGAAATGGTAATAGGCATTACCCGCCGTTAAGTGGGATTCAAAGAATTGGCAGATAAAAAGGGTAGCTTTTAATTTAGCCTCATAAGTGATGAGAAAAATAAGTCGTGATTGAAGAAAACAAGCGCCAATGTAGTTCTCTCGTCCTTTTTTAAATATTAATTTATAGATAATAAATGTTAAAGTGCTTAATTTTTTTAAATTTTCTAATTTGGTATCTAAGTTTTTAAATTTTTCAATTAAGAGTGTCACTTTTTACAAGCTTAACAATTAAATTCAAAACATTATTTTCATTAGTTATTTATTCTTTTTTTTATAGATGTCTATATATCATAAACAACAAATATTTCATCAATCAAATCAATAATTTTTCAGTACAAAAAGCTCCCTATTTTGCAAGGGTTGAGATTAAAATATCAATTATACGCAATCTTTCTTTTGCATTTTGCATTTTTATAAAGAGGCTATTTCTGTTATTTAAATTTGTGACATTGCAGTCACAAAGGAATAACCTTACCGTTTAATATTAAAATTTTAAAAGGTTAGTCACTTAAGTAAAAATTTTAAAAATTTAAGCATTAAATTGAAAAAATTCTAAAATATCATTTTATGATTGAATATTCCATTAATTTATGAGTTTTAAAACAATCGCACTTTTTAATAGTATTTAAAATTTGATGAAATTGAAACAAAAGTTTTAAAAGTTACACTCTTATTAATCCTACGAAAGCATTATATTTTCTATGACGTTACTCCATTAGCTCACAATAAAGGCTTCTAAGTTTTAATGCATAGCATTTCACAATAATGATTTTATTGAGAAATAAAATGCACTTAAAATTAATATAGTTTTCTTTTCCATGCTTTAGCATTTTTCTAAATTTTAATTGAATGTAATTGCTATTAGATTATAATTGATGGAAAGGTTAATTATATCAGAATGCAATCTTTGTAATACTTTTTCATTACAGTAGAGTGCCAACTTTCTTTCTCAATTCTCATTCTCACCTACCTGTACTGAAATCAAGAACAAATGATTATGTAATCAATTTCCTACACTTTTTACGTTAACATAAAATGATCGTGTTAATTTAATTGTCATCTTTAGAGAGCTTTATTAATTTCAAAACCTTTTTAGAATAGTATGTCATGTAGGCACTATTGCACTAATTAAATTACAAAAAATACGCATACACGTAAAATTTAGAAATGTTCAATAGTATGTAACATTACTCTTAATTAGTAGAGAGATGTTTTTAAATCAATACTATAATGTTAACTCCAAAACGATATTTGTAACTTTGCACATTACATTCCACTAAAAATGATAGGTATTTTTTAATGTTTTGTGTGAATGTTTAATAGTAAGAAACTTTTTTAAGATTCCGTTTGATATATAATTTGTCAAGTTACAAAAACTATTTTACATAAAATATAGAAACAATACCAGTTTAGTCAACATATATATTTTAAATTCGACATTGTGCTTTCTCATGTACGAGAGACGCATTAACTTTATAATTACTTTCATACTATCGCAACTCAAAATAATACTTGTTATTGGCAAACTTTAATGTTGGTACTGTATTCTATTTCCAATGCTAATTTTTTATTTTTTATATTTCACTTTAAAATATTTATTATCTATAACTTGTGCTTATTTAACGTGGCATAATTATTAAATAAAACCAACTAAATTCATAATTTTTAGGTTTTGTGAAGAAGCAAAATTATCGAATCATTAACTATCCTAAAAACTGTAAGAAATAATGGATGTTTACATTTTACAAGTCTAAAGTATGAATTAATGTAATGTAACCTGTATTAGAATTATTTATATAAAAGGAAAATTGCATTTTTCTTTTTTTTATAGTTAACATTTAGTTATGTTACTAGCTAGTTAACTAGTTAATGGGTAGTTATTATTTGTTACTTTTCGTTTTCTTTTTTTGTAATATAAATACTTGTACATGCACATTTTCCCTTATTTTTCCTCAATGCACAAAGAATTACCTCCTATTTTATAATCTTTCAATGGTATTAGAACCTTAATTTTCTTTCCATCCTTTCCAAATTTTCTCATCAAACAAACACCTATCTTTTTCCTATTTCATTAATTAGGGTTTCATCATACTGGTTCTCAACCTTTTGAAGCTCTATTATTCATTAATGACAACAACCTCTTTAGCTACTATCAATTCATCCACGTGAGTTAAAGAAATCCTTTTAGGCTCATATTATCTACATGCCAATGAGAATCTCTTATTAATTTTAGTTTCTTTCATTCTTACTAGCCTTAGTCACTTCTTATCGTGTTGTGTGACGAATATGATATTACTTTTAAAGAACAAGTTGAAGTTTGTTGATGATAGTATCCTTACTACTCTTAAATATGATTCTCTTTATCTAATTTGGGAATGTTTCAACCTGATGGTTTTATCCTGGTTTATTCAGTTCATATATTGTTCAATTGCACCAAGTATTATATGGCTAAATTTTATGCTTGATGTATGGCAAGATTTAAAGGTGTGCAGATGATTCTTTCAAATTTTCTAATTTTCATAAAGAAATATACAATTTTCATTTAAGAAATTTATTTTTAACTAATTACTTTACAAGAATGAATATTTTAAGAGATGAAGTCATGATTTTAAGGCCTTTACTTGCTTATATTTATAAACCTCCATGTTTTTATGGTGCTTTAATAGTAATGAAAACTTATTGAGTAATTTATCAAATCATATTGATGGATCCATTACCTCTTATTAATAAAGTGCTCGTTGATAATGCAATAAGAAAGGCAATTGCATTATAATTGTGTTTCTAATGTTGTTCTTATGTATTTATTAATACAACATCTAGTTCTTTGAGTGAAAATGTTAATGGAAGTTCTAATAAAGGCAAAAATTTTACTAATCAAAGGAGATCAAGGGGGAAAATTTTATGTTAATATTAATTAAAGGAATTTGTGTATGTTCTTTAGAAAAGAGGCATATAGTTGAAAGATGATATAAGAAGCATAGCTTTCGCTTTGTTATAAATCATAGAGGAAGTCTTATCATATGGCAACTATTCAGGTAGAGAAGCTGATTGTCATCAGTTTCTTTTTACTAAAAATCAATATGTAAAATTTCTAGGCACGATTTAGTAGCTTGTTTCAAACACTACTTTAGTTTCCCCAGCTTACTTAGGAATGCAGTAGGATCCCATGGCTCAAGTGAATAGTTTGTCTATTGTATCTTCTCGCTCTTTTTATATGGTATGTACATATATTTATCTTAGTTCTTTTATTAAGAGAATTATTGATTATACTTGAATAATTGATAGCGGAACTATTGATCATATAGTATGGCTACTTATATTATTTGATTCAAAGATGCCTGTGCAGAATGTCTATATGAAATTACCAAATCAATCTCAATTTCTTGCTACATATATAGGAACTATTAAACTTTCTCCTTGATTGACATTGTTGAATGTTTTTTTTGTTCCTCCCTTCAACTTTAATCTCATATATGTACACAAATTTATAGGTCCTCTACTTGTTTTTAGCTTTTTTCAATCTAATTTATGTTTTATTTAGGACCTTCAAATGCGGAGGATGATTTGGATTGGCTAAGAAGGTTAATGGTCTACACTTGTTAATGCTTCTTGATGAAGTTTCTTCTAATTTTAATCATTTTCATTGTAATTCCACTATTATTAATAAAGTAGATCTTTGGCATGATAAATTAGATCACCTATCATTTATTAGATTGAAATTGCTTGTAAATTTTAATCTTACAATACAATATTCTATATCACATTCACTTTATAAGATTTATCATTTTGTTAAACATAAAAGATTGTCTTTTCTTATTAGCGATACTATTAATTAAGTTTGCATTGGTTTAATTCATGTTAAGATTTAAGGGACAATTCTAATTTTAAAATTTATTTTCTCACAATTTTAATGATTTTAGCAGGAGTACATAACACTACAAGAAAAATGTTGTTTAGTGATAAACATTACGGGGGGAAATTTGTTGGTAAGTTAGGTTAGCGATGGAATTTACCGACGGACCAAGACGTCGTAGAAACAGCCGTAGGTAATAATTTTCGAAGAATAATAGAATATTCGTTGGTAAATTTACCAACGAAAAATTTATGTAACTGTTGGTAAATATACAGACGGTTGTTTGTGCGGTCAACCGTCGGTAAATTTCCGATGGTCCATGTTTTTCCATTGGTAGGTTTACAGACAATATTGTTTATTCCGTTGGTAAGTTTATTACAACATTACCTACAGTTATGTTTGTTCCGTCGGTGAGTATATTGAAGGTTTTTTTGCGGCAAATCCTGTCAGTAATTTTGGCGACGGAATTGGTTATTTCGTCGATGAGTACTGACGGTTTATTGTTTTTCGTCGATAAATAGAGTTGACTTTACCTACGCACAGTTGTTGTTCCATCGATAAGTTAACCATAATTTAAAAAAATACTTGATAAAACTATACTGTAATAGCAAAAACAAACATTCCCTTTTCAGCAGCCTTCATTGATGATTGTTTGTGTATATATATAGGCATACAATAGAAGAGTCTGGAGAGGGTTGTAAAAACATGTTGTAATTAATTGTGGTTTTGGACATGGGCTTGGGTATTATTGAATTAACCCATTAGGCCCATGTTCCAGATGTTGCATTGCTTCTAGAGACTTCTGGCGCGTTTATCTTCTTTCCCTTTGACGCATTGATGTTTCTTTGTTGGCTTATCTATTATTCTTTCATCTGTTACCCCCCTGTAAGCTGGAAGACATTCTGGATTCCAAGCTTAGCGAGAAGTGAGTTAAACTGAGGTTTGGGTAAGGCTTTAGTAAAGATGTCAGCAAGTTGAGAGTGAGAGGCGACGGGTAAAAGATGGAGGAGTCCAGATCTGAGTTTTTCTCGGACAAAGTGACAGTCGATCTCGATGTGCTTCGTCCATTCATGAAAAACGGGATTTTTCACAAGATGGAGGGCCGATTGATTGTCACAGTAGAGGTAAGCGGGGGTTTGAGGAGGAAAGCCAAGATCTTGCAACAATTAAAAGAGCCATTGAATCTCACACGACGTCGTGGCTAGGGCTCGATACTCGACTTCGGAGGAACTACGGGAGACGGTGGCCTGCTTCTTGGATTTCCAGGAGATGAGAGAGGAGCCCAGAAAGATGCAAAAGCCGGTGACTGATTTCTGAGTGTCGGGACAAGTGGCCCAGTCCGAATCAGAAAACGCCTGCACCTGCAAGGTGGAAGCATGATGAAAGAGGAGACCTTGGCCTGGAGCTGTTTTAAGGTAACGTAAAACCCACTGAGCTGCTTGCATATGGATTGGTGTGGGTTTGTCGAGAAACTGTGAGAGTTGTTGAACGACAAAGCTAATGTCCGGTCGGGTGATGGTCAGGTACAAGAGCTTGCCGATGAGCCAACGATAGCCAGAGACGTCAGTGTAGGGTTCTCCATCGGTCGTCAATCTGGTGTGGGGAACCATCGGAGTAGAAAGGGGCTTGCAGTCCAAGAAGCCAGCTTCTGCCAATAAGTACAATGTGTACTTCCGTTGGGAGAGATTGATTCCAAGAGAGGATCTGGCCAACTCCAAGCCGAGGAAGTACTTGGCAACGCCGAGGTCTTTGATCTGAAAGGTAATATCTAGAAATTTTTTGGTATTTTGGATAAGAGTCAAGTCTTTACAAGCTAATAAAACATCATCAACATAAACCAAGAGTATGATTAAGATATGATTTTCTGTTTTTGTAAACATGGAGCAATCCGAGGCTGACTGCTGGAAGCCATGGAAAGCAAAGCAGAGGTGAGTTTTTCATGCCATTGTCTACTGGCTTGTTTAAGCCCATAGATACTTTTTTTTAACTTACAGACCATTGTGGAATCAAGTAGAGATAGTCCTGAGGGAGGCTTCATGTAGACCTCTTCGTGCAGATCACCATGAAGAAAGGCATTGTTAATGTCAAGTTGATGAAGGTGCCAGTCTTGAGAAGCAGTAAGGGCCAGGAGGAGACGAATGGTGGTATGTTTGACCACGGGAGAGAAAGTCTCGGTGTAGTCAACACCAGCCTGCTGAGTGAAACCTTTTGCCACAAGTCTGCTTTTACATCGATGGACTGATCCATCCGGATTGAACTTATACCGATGGACCCATTTACAGTCAACTGCTGATTTTCCAGGAGGTAAGTGGGTGAGTTCCCAAGTATTGTTTTGAGTTAAGGCTATGAGTTCTGTTTGCATTGCTTCTTGCCATTCAGTGGACTGCATAGCTTCATCATAGGTTGTGGGTTCTTTCAGGGCTGTAAGAGATAGGGAAAAATGTCTATGTGCGAAGGAGAGATTGTTGTAGGAAAGGACTGAGGAAATTGAGTGAGGAGAAGTGTGAGATAATGTGGGGCAGATATAGTCATTTAAATAGGATGGTGTTTGAGTTTGTCTGGTGGAACGTCGAGGATGAGGAGTAGGTTCAGATGAAGGAGACGGGTCAGAAGCAGATAGAGCTGGTGGGTCATCATAAAGTGGGAAGTTTTCAGTGGAGGATAGAATTGGGCTTGGTAGGGTAGAACTGGCAAGTTCTTGAAAGGGGAAAGAATGTTCATAAAAGATGACATCCCTAGACAAGAAGAACTGTTCGGTGTCTAGATCAAAAATTTTGTAGCCTTTTGTCCCAGGAGAAAATCCCAGAAAAACACCCTTTCTTGCTCTGGTATCTAACTTCCCTCTGCTGGCTTCCTTAGTGGAAGCAAAGCAGAGACAGCCGAATACTTTTAGATGTGTAAGGTTAGGATTACTACCAAATAGAATGGAATAGGGAGATCTGTTAGATAGAAGAGGGGTAGGAATTCGGTTAATGAGAAAGACTGCATGTAAAACACATTCGGACCAGAACTTGGTTGGAAGTTTGGCCTGAAACTTCAGGGCTCTTGCCACACTGAGGATGTGTTGCTGCTTGCGTTCCACCCTTCCATTCTGTTAAGGTGTCTCAATGCATGTGGTTTCATGCAAAACACCATTCTTAGCAAAAAAGTCAGTCATTGCAAATTCAATTCCTTGGTCACTTCTTATACATTTGATTTGTGTTGTGAATTGTCTCTCCACATAAGCAAAGAAATGCTTAATTAATTCTCTAGTTTCTGACTTATGTTTCATTAAATATATCCAGGTCATGCGGCTATGATCATCAACAATGGTGAGAAAAAATCGATGGCCATGAATGGAAGGTGTATGG
>JAOQMS010000008.1:13663215-13675915 GCA_027563885.1 Erythroxylum longipes
GGATTATTATTTATTATTATGATTTTTGGAGACAGAGTACAACTGTATAATATGATAATGGACTATTTTGTAATTTTAAAAAAAATTCAGGGACTATTTCATAAATTTAAAAAATTACCCGAAACGGTATTCGGTATTAATTGGTACCAGTATAGTATCGTTCCAGAACCTAATCCTGTACCAAATCTGGTACGGTATTCGCAACATTGATTCAAATAGATTTAAGAATTTTTGGTATTATATTCACATAATTTTGCAATACCAATTTTTTCCCAACAATTAACCCAAAATTTTGTATAATATAAGGGTTACGTGTTTTATTAATTTTAGATTATGTAATAATATTTTGTCATATGAAAATTTTCAAAAAGCGATCGTAATATTTATCTCTAATTATTTTAATAAGAGTCGCTATCAAAATTAATTTCAACAAAAATACATATATTATATTAGTAAAATAATAATTTATATATGAATAATTTAGCAGATGTTAAAGATTGCTTATGCAAAATTTTAATAATTTAAAGTTACTTTTAAATAATAAATAAGGTTTAATTAAAAAAATCTCAACTTTGACTTAATTTTGTAAGTATAGTCTAAATTTAAGAAAGTAACAATTAAATGTTCAAGCTTTCAATTTTTTACAATTACAGCCCGACATTATTACACGTTGCTTTCCACATAAGATAGATACCCTTAACACTTATGTACGTCATACTTAATTAAACTGATTAATTAAAATTTGAAATTTTAGGGAATATTTAAACTTTTTAGGAAACGATATACTTTAACACAATTACTCAAGCTATAATGTAAAGTCATTAACTAATGACATCAAATGCATGTTTTAATATGACTAGATCAATCTTATAGAAAACAAATTGGCGTATGACATATTATAGCAAAAATTGAATGCTTAAAAATGCGTTACATAGATGACATGTATTTGTTTTCCAAAAAAATATTGACAATATGTATTTAAGGTGATCAATTAATTATTTTTTATCAGGTAACATTAAATTTAATATTTTAAAATTTGTTAATTGAATTTTGGCCCAATCCAATTGTACTTTGATTTTTGATCCAATGGCCAATGTTCAAATACGAATTCATTTGATCCCAAATACAAACTAACAGTAATTATAGTTAAAGTTTGGTCGTTCTCTAATTTTGTTGAATTACAAAGTTGAAAGGTTTTTACCATAAAGTATTCATTTTCGTTTTGTAATATTTATTTAACTCAATATTTACAACTATTTAAGAGAAAAAGACTTTCTAATAAGTTGAAACTAAAGTAGATACTTGAGCATATTGATTAATGGTTATTTATTATCAGGTGTAGTCTGGAGAGGGATTCAAGTGGGTGCCAGAATGAATACCAAAATGATCTTCAATTTGAGTTGGAATTGATAAGAGGTTGACTAATATCACTTTAAGAGACTCTTCATGACTGTATTTCAGTAACCGAAAACTTGAATAAAAGGAAGAAACAGAACAAAATAAATTATATTTAAATTTCCATTTTTCAAGTTTAAAGAAAGCAAGAAGCGAGGTTCAACTAGTTTGGTCTTGCTTTACCATTAGAAATAAGAACTCAATGCCATACCAATTTTAACTTCGGTTGAAATTTGAAAAATCTCTTTAAGATAAGGTGAAAAAGTGGTAGTACATGGCTTAGGTCAATACCTAGAAATTGTAATCCTCTTGTGCCAAATATCAATGTTACAACATAACCAAAACCAGTTCTAGCCTAGAATTCACTTCATCATCTATTTGTCAGATGTAAGGTCCTGGTTCTAAAGTTACAAATGCATCAAACGGAGTTTATTTGTAAACATCAGGGAACAAATTATAGACTAAAATCTGCACTTAAGATACACAATAGAGTTTTCGAGGATGCAACATTACAAGCATCTCTGAATTCCTACATACCTGTCAAAAATGGCTGCCTTGTGAGTACTCTTCTTAAGGGTCTCGTTGAGACCCAACAGAACAAATTTGGAAACACAATTCAAACCCCATGCATGTCAATTCAAACTACTCTTCAAATTCACCCGACTTTAGACAAGTCACTTGGGAGTTGCAATTTCAAGCTCCTCCGAAGAAAATCAGACAACTTTGAACTTGCTGCACGCCCTCGGTCTAAGCATTTGAAATAGTCCTCAACTATGAAACAAAATTTTTAAAAGAAAAATATCAGCCTGGAATAGAACTTCTGAATCCTTGAACCCTGAGAATAGCAGACATGGAATGTATTATAGTTTACTATTTTAACCATCCTGCAATGATTCCAAAACTTCCCACTGGAAAAGAAAAGATCCCAAGTTAATGATTGCCTTGATCCAATAACATGGCAATAGTAACCAATATCCTCCTAGGTCAGAAGAATTATAATCTGTAGTCGCCATGGGAACCAAAATCTACATGTAAGCATTTAGCAATCAGTTTGATGTTTCTAGACGATTTAACAACTTACATTTTCAACCTTGCAAATCCAAAACCTTTTAGATGTTACTCAAGAAAAGAATATTCAAGAAATTTTCATGGAGTTAGCCTATTGGATTTAAAATTACATACATGTAAACTAACAACTCTTCCAAACCTGTCTATTTGATTTAAGAGTGCTTATAATTGATGTAGATTAATGACTTCCAAGTACTTTATGGAAACGCTAAAATTTACATGCTTGATCAGAAAAGAGGAAGCAATAGAAGAGTTTTGGTTAAAAGCTCTTACAAATATATCATCAGCAATTCTAATTATCATGTTAAAATCATTTATGGTCAAGCTCCATAGTTGAAAGTACTTCACTTCAAAGCAAGGGTTAATCAAATACGCCCTTAAGAGGAAATTTTGCTCTTCGAAGAAATTCATCAACCAAAGAATCCATATATTAAAACTTGGTAAGAAAATGCAATAAAAAATTTTAAAAATTCAATAAGGAATTGTCATACTACTCTCGTCTTCAAGTAGAAAAGGAATAAATAGTAATGGGTAGGAGGAAGCAATTATCAGTTGCATAAATCATGTATTGAAAAGGATCATAATGCCCGATTCACTAACTCCATAAAAGTTTACAAAACAGTGATCATAAAAAGGCACAGGGACATCCTATTCATTTTGATGATCGGCATAAATCCAACCTGATTATGTTTCATTTACAAACAAGACAGAAATCCCCAGTGCGGCTTCTTTTAGGAGTTTGATTTCAGAATAGAAGGCACTACTGGTGAGGAACTACGGTAAGCCCTCAATTCCAGGGTTCTACAATATATCCGAATCAACACATAGCTAAGATGTTTGTACCTGATATTACTCCTTGGGTAACAGAGGTAATAATCCCATGTTCCATTAATTCACCTTTCACAACTGATCCTTCTGTTAGAGCAGATAGGACTGAATTTGGGAAGACTAAATATGCAATTCCCTTCATCTTCTGTCAAAACAAGACATGATAGAAGTATGGTAAAGAACAGGTGGTATAACTGACGAATTATAAACATAATTGATATATCTACAAAAGGATATCCAGATATAGATGCAGGATTAAGATATTATCATCGACAGTAATATAAACATCTGCAATTAACTTTACATGATAGATTACGAGTTCAAAAAAGAATTGTGCTATAACCTGCTCTTCCGATTTGGTGGGATCCAGTATAACATGTCCATCTTTGGCCAAACAACAACAAATTGCAACTGCATGGGGCATATTCATATTAATAGAGTATCAAATAACTAGGTAGATAAGAGTGAGTCTACATTACCAGCAAGATGCTTCAAAGGGATTCCAGCATCTACAAGGGCAGCACATGCTGCATTTATGGCACACACAAGAAGCTAAAGAAGTCCAGTCAAGAAAAGTTCTTATCAAACAAAACGGCCGCGGAAACATTTACAAAGGAATAGGCTTTGGCTGGCATAGGGTTCACTGCTTGAAGAGAAATTGGAAAAAGAAAGCATGAACATATTCTTTTCAAATAAAGTGAAGGAAAATATACTTCGTCAATCCATTCACAACAGTTAAAAGAATATACATTGTCATTAACAAGCTATAAGGCAAAAACTAAGGGTGACAGAATTGCATAAAACAAGAAGAGAGATGCCAAATAATTTTATAATCCTGAAAAACATAATGATGTTTTCATAGTTACGAAGAGGTTATTTCATTTTTCAGTTGTGACTTCAGAAAATCATCAGATGGGAAATAGCGATACATTCTGATAAAAATAATCAAAAGAAGAAGTCTGTTTATAACATCTCTCCTTTCAATTAATGCTTTCTCAAGGTAACACATAAAAAAATTTTAAAGTCAAAGACAAGAAAACATGATCAAATGTGTAAAGGTTAAAATAAAGGTCAGTAAATGCTTATCAAACTGCATATTATTCTATCCTGACTTGTCTTATAACACCATTTTAAGCCACATTTCCACCAAACCTGTCCTGATAAAGAAATTGAGGGGAGTGTAGGTCCCACAAGCAAAGACCACAAAGCAAATATGAAGCAGTAGAGAGGGATATTATTTCCCAAAAAAAGAAAATTAAACAAAAAATCAAAAGAAGGCTAGCAATTATGAGCATTAGCTGATACTATTAAAGGCATGCCTCATGGAGATCATAAACAATATAAAGGATACAGCACCATCGTCATTGACAACCTGCACAGCAAATAGAAACAGAACATAATTATGATGTACAAATCCTACACTAAGACCTTAATGAGACGAGAATCCTATAGTGAACCTAAGTGCTAATAATTATGTGATACAATTCTGGACTAATTATGAAATCTAAACTTGATACAAATGTTACATGCATGGTACCCTCCTAGATATGTATTCTGGCAGTATCATCATGACCATGTGAGATCAATCTTGATTTAGTTCGAAAGGAAAGCCAAAAATAGAAATTAGAATAAATGAAACTATGAGAAATGTTATTGACATTGTTATTCTCTTGGCATATGTATAAGCTTATATGACTATTGCAACTAGTTGCCTCGCTGCAGCTCTTACTTGACCAATGCTGCAAAACTGAAGGCCATTGATGAAATGGTTCGGCCATTGGAAAGTGAATTTGTATACAACCATGAAATCACTGTTCATCTCTAAAATATACCCTCTTAATCTCATATAAACTTTTTTAGTGTTGACACTCCAAGTTAGAGAACAACATGCTCACATATCAAATACTGCACATTCGAGGACATGGCGAATGATTAAAAGTAATTATTTTGGGCGATAATGTTGAGAGCATTATCTCTGTGCTCTTTACAAATAGTATCGAACAAGCACACTGACCTGAATTATTACTGATGTTGTTGTATTTGGGTTGATAGTCATAATGCAAATGCTTTGCAAAGTCCTCTTCAAAATCATTTCGTACTCCTTTTCTGCTTTACCTAAACAGATAGGAATTTAACGTAAATTTAAGAGGAAAATCTAGATAAGCAGGTAAATTTCCCTTACAAACTAAGAGCGGAAGATGAAGCCAAATCATCCCAAATCAAATCAACTTCAAACCAATGGTTTAAATTATGTATCATGTTTAGCGTAATACTCATTCAAATATTCTTTCCTTAAAGCATATTTATCAAACTGTATGGACAAAATTTCTGCAACTTGAAAGCAACAATCAAAACAAAGACCAAAGGAGCACACAAGTTTACCAATCTGTCCTGTTTCAGGCTTCCAAATGACTTCAATGCAAGCCTTCTCAGGATTTTCATTCTTCTTTGTTCCAGCTTTAGGCCCATAAACAGCAGCTAGAACTTTTGTGTCCCCTAAATCCAATCAACCAAATCACCACATAAATTGAAGGCATTGTCACTACTAATATGTTTATAGCAAATAAGATCAACAATAAAAAATGAGAGCAAAAATTAATAAATTTGAAACCAGAAACAAGAACAAAAGATAAATAAATATTAATTTAACAACAGATACACAGAGAGAGTAACCTTGACACCAACTGGCAGAACCATGTGCACGGTGCAGGATACTGCGAGAGCAAGCAAGAGGTCTCAACTGATTTGGAGTACGGCCATCATCCCTATTGTTCTCCATAACTTCACTCTATTAGATCCACGTAAGACACCAAATCCAGTTAGATTACAGTTTGAACTATATTTACGCTCCATGGATAGTAAGCATCAACTAAACAAAAAACCAAATAAAATAAACAACTGCTTTGATAAGGAGACTTTTCATAATTGCATGTATTCTCTTTGTTAAGGATAAAAATTTACGTTAACCCTTAAAGAAAAGATTATGTGACTGTTCACATAAGGAGATGTGATTTTTCAGATCAAGTGCCCAAAGTGCTGTGACGTGCTTTTGGGTCAACATATCCCAACAAGTGCACTACTACTCATGCAGTGTTTTAAATGGCGGACTGCTACTGCTGTAGCAGGCGCAAGACAGCAGTAGCAGTCCGAGCCGTTACCCCATTACCCCCCACAATTGTGGGGTAACTCTGTTTCACAGTTGTTGTGGCCTAATCATACTTCTAGGTAATAACTAAAGAACTCCCAAATCGTTGCACCTTATTGATGCCTGGTCAAGAACAGCATCAAATTTTACAGGGAGAAAAGGATAAAACAAACAAGATGAAGGTGACAAATAAATAAGTATTAACACAACAACAATACCTAAAACATCTTCCCAAATCTACACCAAGATCGACCCAGTACCTTCCCCAAAGTCGAACGCATTGTCAAACTTGTACTTTTGACCACCTAACCCTAAACCCAAAATCTCTAATACATTAAACTCTGGAAACTTGAGTAATCCTCAAAAAAATTTTGACTACAAATTCACAAAACGATCGTCCATTTGACAAGCACTACTAAACGAAAAACCAAAACAATAAGAAAAGTATCATCATGCCAATTTATTAGGACTATCAATTTTCTAATCTTAAAAGCCAATCACCAAGAAACAGGGAAACAGAGCAAACCCACCATCCAGGAGAAGACAAGACAGAAACTTTGAAGATAACGAATGAGATTGAAATCGAGAACAGAAAATGAGAGAAGATCTAATGAGTATTGGAGAAAAGATTAAAAGGATGCCGAATTTTCTTCGGTGTGGAACGAAAAAGAATCCTTGCTAGAGACCTTTGCTGGTTTTGGTATTTGAACAGTAATCGGGAACTAGTGATAATAAAGCCCATTTACATGGCTATGGAAAAAAGATATCCATTTTGTTATGATGGTTGAATTAAAATCTGTTTCGAAATTAAAAGAGTAATATATAATCCAGCTGTTAATAATATAATTAAGGCTTCATTTTAGGATTAATTATAGGCTTAGCTTTAGGCTTAAGCCAAGCTTCTTTCCTAAATAGGATGTTATTCTTGTGTATAAATAGGCCTTTTTGTATTCAATATACATAGTAATAATATATATAAATTCTCTCAATTCTCTCAACATGGCATGAGATATCTAAATTTTTTCTTTGCGTTTATTTTTCCTTGTTGCGAAGAATTTCAGTTAGGTGTGCTCTATTTCTTTTGCTCTTTTGCGTTCTTTGCTTCACATAAGGTTCGGTCTGATCTTTTTCTCTCCTGTGAAGACTAAATTTTTGAATGATGACTACTGATATTTCCTAGTTAATATCTCATCCTATTACTATTATTTTTTATGGATCAAACTATGATTTATGGTCTCAAGAGATATGTAGTTTCTTGAAAGGTCATCTTCTTTGGCGATATGTCACTGGTGATGTTCCTAAATAAAAAAAAATGACCAATGAGGATGAAAATAAATTCCGCAGGGTTCAATGGGATAGCAAGAATCATCAGATTCTCGCCTAGTTTCGAAATACGTGCATATCTGGGATTAAATTGGAATTTTGCAGATTCGACACTCCAAAAGAGGTATGGGATTTCTTGCATACCGGATATTATGTTTCTGATGACATTCACCAGTTTCAGCTATATCGTCGTCTTCATCGGGTGCATCAACAATCAGATCTGACTATTCATAGTTATGTTTCTGAATTACAAACTCTCTGGGATCAATTGGCTACTTGTGATCCAGTATGGCCTGACTCTATCTCTGCCCTCTCTATACTGATCTTCGTGATCGCCAACGTGTCTGGCATCTTCTTATGACACTCAAATCTAAATTTAAATCAGTTAGTGGTGCCTTATTACATCGCAGTCCCTTGCCCACACTTGACACAGTCATCAAGGAGTTGCTTTCTGAAGAAACTCGTCTCAACACTCTCCGAGTAGAGAGAACTTTACCCTCCACTGATGTTGTCATAGCTGCCTCCTCTCCTTCTATCACATCACCATCTATTGGCTACTCTTGCAAAACTCAATGTAGCTACTGCAAGAAATTTGGTCATCATATTTCAGAGTGCAGAAAGCTTCTTGCCAAAAATGCATCTACTTCTGGCAATTCTTCTCAACCTTCTTATCGTCCCACTTTCACTTTTACTACTACAGTTATTGTCACTGAAGGACCATCTAACGAACCCACTTCTCCAAAATTCTCAATGCAAGACATTAAAGGCATTCTTCAGCAACTTCACTCAGAAAATGGTATTCCTTCATCTTCTGTTATGTCTGTCACACCAGGTACTTCTTCTATGTGGTTTTTTGGTTCTTCCTGTTGCAACCATATGACATCTGACTCAACTACACTTATATCACAATCTATTCCATCTTCTTCACCCATTGTTCACACTGCTAACAATTCTGTCTTACGTGTTCATAGTATAGGCACTGTCTCTAAACCTTCCTTATCTTTGCCTCATACGTTTTATGTTCCTAAACTATCGTTAAATGTTATTTCTATTAGTCAATTGTGTGAACTTGGTCTAGACTTACATTTTTCGAGTCATGGTTGTACTGTGTAGGACCCACAGACGGGAAAGATTCTTAGGACCGATCATAAGGTTGGACGACTTTTTCAGCTCACTTCTCTTCATCTTCCTACACCAACTCTCACCGTAGCTTTTACTTCTGATATATGGCACTCGCGTCTAAGACACCTCTCTCGTCCTTTAATCTCTAGTCATTGTTTAGGACTTACTAAACAAATAATTTTGGAATGTGTTTCATGTCAACTTGCTAAACATTATGCTTTACCTTTTCCAGTTAGTAATTCTGTTACTTCTGCATCTTTTGACTTGGTTCATTATGATATTTGGGGTCCTGCCCCAAATGCTACTATGGGTGGATCACGTTATTTTGTTATTTTTGTTGATGATTTTTCAAGATATACTTGGATTTATCTTATGCATAATCGACCTGAGTTGTTCTCCATTTATTCTCAATTTGCATCCATGGTCAAAACTAAGTTTTCTTGCAAGATTAAGATTTTTCGTACTGATAATGCTATGGAATACAAGGATCAATCTTTGTCTACTTTGTTCTCCCAGTATGGCACTCCTATTCAACATTCTTGTCCGGGTACTTCTCAACTAAATGTTCATGTAGAACGTAAACACCGATTCATTTTAGATACTGTTCGGGCTTTTCTTATTGCCTCATCATGTCCTGAAAACTTCTGGGGGGAAGCCGCTCTTACAACTGTGTACACCATAAATAGAATCCCTTCCTCTGTCACAGGTAATATCACTCCCTATGAGCATTTACATGGTCAAGCTCCAAACTATCAATCTCTTCGTGTTTTTGGATGTGCTTGCTTTGTTCTTCTTCAGTCTCATGAACACACTAAATTAGAACCTAAAGCTCGATTATGTTGTTTCCTAGGGTATGGCATTGAATACAAAGGTTATCAATGTTGGGATCCTATCTCTAAACGCCTTCGAGTGTCTCGTCGTGTTACTTTTTGGGAACATAAAATGTTTTCTACCTTATACAAATTCCAGGTTAATTCTCCTTCATCTCCCTTCTTTAACGAACCCACTATCACTTTATTTCTAGATGATTCTTATGCAGGTTTATCCACTCCTGAAGAAAATCTTCAACCTTTGGCATCGGCACGAGAATCTACTATGTCTGTGGAACTTGAATCTGTGGAACCTATTCCTTCCACTCCTGTGTCACCCACACTTCCACTTTGTCATTCCACTCGAGTAAGTCATCCTAGTGTTGCTCTCCGTGATTACCATTGTTATTCTAATCTTGTTTCTCTCTACGAACCTCACACCTATCGCGAGGCAAGTACTAATCCTCTTTGGCAAAAACCAATGGCAGAAGAACTTCAAGCTCTCACTAGCACTAACACATGTGAAGTGGTTGACTTACCTCCAAAGAAGTCTATAGTTGGTTGTATATGGGTCTATAAAATCAAGACTCAGGCAGATGGTTCCATAGAACAGTATAAAGCCAAACTCGTTGCCAAAGGTTTCACACAAAAATATGGAATTGATTATGAAGAAACTTTTGCTCCTGTTGCTCGCCTCACATCTATACGCAGCCTCATAGCTATTGCTTCAGCTAAGACTTGGCAGTTGTATCAATTAGATGTCAAAAATGCCTTTCTCAATGGTGATCTCTCTAAAGAAGTGTATATGCAACCTCCACCTGGCTATGCTTATCCAACAGGAAAGGTTTGTCGTCTTCGCAAGGCCTTATATGGATTAAAATAGGCACCTCGAGCTTAGTTTTCCAAGTTCAGTTCTACAGTGTCTCAATTTGGTTTTAAATCCAGCTCTTATGATCATGCCTTATTCATTCGCCACACTTCTAAGGGTCACATTCTTCTTCTCCTTTATGTGGATGACATGATCATTATGGGAGATGATATATAAGGCATTCATGATCTTAAATCCTACCGAAGTCATCAGTTTGAGATGAAAGACCTAACTGTTTTGAGCTATTTTCTGGGACTTGAAGCCTCCCCCAATTCCTCTGGATATTATTTGTCTCAAGCCAAATATGCTACTGATCTTATTTCTCGTGCAGGTCTCACAGACAACAAAATCTGTAGTACTCCCTTAGAGACAAATGCCCATTTCACTATAACTAATGGCACACCTCTTCATGATGCAACTCTCTATCGACAACTTGTAGGCAGTCTTGTCTATCTTACTGTCACTCACCCTGATATAGCATATGCAGTTCATATTGTGATCCAGTTTATGTCTGCTCCTCGCACAACTCATTTTGTAGCCGTTCTTCATATCCTTCGTTATGTTAAGGGCACCTTGTTTCATGGCCTTCATTTCTCCAATACTTCATCACTTGAATTGCACGCCTATTCTGATGCGGATTGGGCAAGTGACCTAATAGACAGACGCTCTACTACTGGTTATTGTTTCTTCCTCGGCAATTCTCTTATTTCATGGCGTAGCAAAAAGCAGACTGTTGTTTCTCGCTCAAGTACTGAAGCAGAATACCGAGCACTTGCTGACACTACACCTGAGCTTCTTTGGCTTTTGTGGCTTTTACAGGACATGGGGGTCTCTCATTCGTCTGCTACTACACTCCATTGTGATAATCGAAGTGCAATCCATATAGCACACAATGATGTTTTTCATGAACGCCCCAAGCATATAGAAAATGATTGTCATTTTATTCGTCATCATGTGCTCGAAAGAACTCTCACGCTTGTTTCGGTCACCTCTTAACAACAAACGGCAGATCTGGTCACCAAAGCTCATGCGCCACACAGATTTCGTGAACTTGTTTGGAAACTCCAGATGGCAAACTCTCTACCACCTTGAGTTTGAGGGGGGATGTTAATGTATATAATCCAGCTGTTAATAATATAATTAAGGCTTCATTTTAGGATTAATTATAGGCTTAGCTTTAGGCTTAAGCCAAGCTTCTTTCCAAAATAGGATGTTATTCTTGTGTATAAATAGGCCTCTTTGTATTCAATATACGTAGTAATAATATATACAAATTCTCTCAATTCTCTCAATAAGTAAACACGTAGAGAGGAAACTTGTTCCTATGTAAAGATTAAACAACAACTTGGATTAGAAAAGAGGCATGAATTCCGGTAATATGATCAGCATACTAAAAGAGCATTTGCTTTTATGAAATTTTTACTTTCAGACTGGAGTTAGAATAGACAAATGAGTAAAAAAATTGTTTGAAAGATGAAATCATAAACTCAAAACCAGTAACATAAACAATATAAGGAACAAAGACAGACGAGCTCATACATACTTGACTGAAAAAGAAACACGATGTCATCTATAACATTATCAGGCCAAAGAAACATCACGCAAAAAGTAATGCACTAGCCAATAACGAACCTTAGATTCTTTAACCTTTCAAATGGTCGAGACTAGGCTATTTCTAGATCGGAAAGAAACTACAATGGGCTTTAAACTGGATACCATAGAGAAGAAAGATGAGGTTTTAAGTAGAAAGTTTAAGGCAATTTTTGACATTTTTATTTGGGCCTGGATTTTTGCTTAAACGAAAAAAAAGTGGGCTGAATTTATCTCCGCCAATTTTGTTTCTGTTGGGTCAAAAGTTAATTGTAAGACTAAGCTCATTAGGGATGGAAATAGCTAGGGTTGAACTCCGGCCAAATCCCAAGCTATTAGTGTTAGACCTCGCTTTCTGGAGTCTAACTCCTTCTTGCTCTGATACCACAACTGTTGGACCCCGTTTCCGGAGCCCAATTATCCAGAATATCATAACACGTGAGCTTATTACCCTGTAGGGTTATTTCAAAGAATTCTTATTAGCCAACCATCCGGAGTCATATAATGCGGGCGTAATCTAATGAAAAACACCTTAACCATTATTAATTCATC
>JAOQMS010000008.1:13676015-13687806 GCA_027563885.1 Erythroxylum longipes
CCATTTCATAGTCTCTCACTACCAAAATCACCAAAGCAAAACATGAACCTATCCACACTTCTCATGTACTGCTCGAACTTTTCTAAGAAAAGTTTCAGGGTCTAACAATTAGGACCCGACCAGGCCTAAGACCCTATCGGCCCGAGGTAGCAAACTCGAGCCCGTCTTGATTAGGCCCACTTAAATTTTTTAGATTAAAATATAAATCGACGTTGCTTTCAATAAAACGACTTCTTTTTACTTATAAAGGTTGAGTCTCGGGCTCCAGTGAGGGCTTAGAAATTTTGAGCCCAAAGCCTGATCAATTTTAACCTGACCCGTTGACTTCAAATTGGGGACCGAGCTTAGTTGCCATCCAAAGACATGAAAAACATAATTAAAAAATTGACACTCGAATCTTTTAGAATAGGATACAAATAGTATTAATGAAAATCATCATTAATTTACTTAAAATTTAACCTTTAAATTCTTTTGAACTAAACATAAAAATTAAATTAAATTAAAACAAATTTACGAACTATTGTTTCTCTTCATTTTTTTAATATTTCTTGTTTAATAATTTTTTAAAGAATCTTATCAATAAAACATGTTTGTTTTAATATATTGTATTTTCTTATTTTAAAAATAAAAAACAATAATTTTACAAAAACATGAACTTTGTATTTTTTTAAATTTAAAGAAAATTTTATTAACAATAGTGAAAACTATAACAACATTGTAATGAGTTCAGTTAGTAGGCTCTCGCCTAGCTACAAATGCCAATTACACACAATTGAAGAAAGAAGAAAATAGGAAGAGACCGTAGAGGAATGGAGATCAGTTCGAAGGTGCCATTTGCTTTTGATATCGGGGTGAGGAGGTAGTTCATTCTTTTGGCAATAATCATAACTCTTATCCAGTTTATATTACGATTCGCAACTTGATATTTATCTTTAATAGTGCCCTTGTACAGCTTGTTGTTCCTTTCTTTCCACAACAATTAAATGGTGGTTACAAAAGCAGTTTTGATGAGAATAACATTTAGTTGTCCCGATCTAGTAAAGAAACAAGTCTATCAAGAGTTTGCTCCCAATCTAATGTTTGTATAGCTATTCCTAGCAATTATTGGATGTGGTCCCATACCACTTTAGAGTAGTTGCAATTAAAGAATAGACGATTTTGATCTTCGTCAAGCACCCTACACAGTTCATAAATAGAGTCATGTTGGCCATACCATCTGTTCTTCATCTGCAATCTATTTTTGACCATAAGCCATGTGATAATGGAAGCTTTCAGGTTAAGAGAGTTTTTTCAAAGGAGATTATGCCAAGCAACATTAGTAGAGACATTATTGAAAAGTAAATGACAGGAAGCATTAGTGAAGACCCTGCGGGTTTGGGGTCTAGATGAAGGTATTTGCACTACTTAGGTGACGAAGAGTAGGAAGAAGTGGCTCTTAAGCATGAAATTCTCTAAAGTTGTCATGCCATGCTCTATTAAGAATGATATCAGAGACTTTAGAGGAGGCAAGTAGTCTGTTTTGAACTAAATGAGTTCAAATTTATGAAGAAGTGGACTAGCATTTGTCTAATTGTCATTCCAAAGCAATGTGTTTTCCCCGTTACCAATCTTATGTTTGATGAAGGGAGCTTCTGAGCTGCAATAAGTAATTGAAGATGCAAAAGAATTGAGTGGAAGGTAAGATCTGCCAGAAACTATTATTTTTATGTGAACTTCATGCATCCATTTAATCCATAAAGATCCCTTATCTATAAAAAGTCTCTAGAGTCTTTGTCGTAAGAACACCTTCTATATAATGGAGATGAATACAATGCCCAAGCCCCCTTGTTTCTTAGGTTTAGTGACTTCACTCACCTTACCTTTGCTTTCTTAGTATTCTCAGAGTTACTTGACCAAAGATATGTTTTAAAGATTCTGTCCATATCCTTCGTTACTCTTTTAGGCAAAGTAATATAATCAGACCAATGCAAATGCATGCTATTTAGAACAAAGATGATTAAAGTCAGTCTAGCTGCATAAGAAAAGTCACGATTTTTCCATGCATTAATCTTTGAGCTTTTTAAGAAGAGGGAAGCAGTCAGAAAACTTGGGTTTATAGGAGGTAATAAGTAATCCTAAGTATTTGAAAGAAGGAGAATGTAAGTATATACCAGTCATTCTACTGACTATCTCTAACGTCTTTAGACAGGTACAGGTTACTCTTCTCAAAATTTATCAATAAAAAAAACATTTGGAGAAGAGTTATAAAATTTATAGCAGTAGGTTGATAGATATAGGTTTTGCTCTAAAAAAAAGGAGAAGATAATTTGCAAATAAGAGGTGGGTGAGTCTGTTTTATGCATATCTATGATGGAATTTGAAGTTATTGTTGGAAGCAATAAGCATTGTTAATAATCTGGACATGCCTTCCATAACTATAGTGAATAGGTAAGGGGATATGGGATCCCCCAGTTGCCTTATGCCTTTTACATTCCGAAAAGGTGTGGAGGGTAAGCCATTGATTAAGACATTAAAGGAGGCAGAAAAGATGCAGGTCATAATCCACTTCACAAACATATCAGGGAAGTCCATAGCTTCTAAACGGGCTTTTACAAATCTCCAATTGAGGGTGTAAAAGCTTTATAAAAATTGATCTTCAGTAAGCAATAGTTGATTTTTTTCAGACTTATATTCTCTGATCAGCTATTGGATAAGTAGTATGTTGTCGCCAATATGCCTCCCTAGGATGAAAGCTCCTAGTGAAATTTTTATAACTTCTTTAAACACTTTTTTCAATCTTTCAACAAATAGCTTAGTGATAACTTTATAAAGAGTGTTGCAATAGGAGATTGGTCTGAAGTCTGACATATACATAGGTTGAGCTTTCTTAGGAACTAGACAAATGTATGTATGGTTAATCTCTTGAAGCAACTTAGAAGAAGAGAAGAATTCCTTCATAAATTCAACGAATAGATTCGCCGTAATAACCTAAGTATGTTGGAAAAAACCAGCAAAGAAACTATTAGGGCTTGGGGCTTTGGTTGGATGCAAACTAAAGAGCACCCTTTTAATCTCCTATTCATTAAAAGGGGAAATCAAGGAAGCTTTTGTATCTTGATCAATTGAGCTTACGAAGAGGTTCTTCATATTGCAAAAGAGTTCTTCAGTGTCATCATACCTCATGAACTAAATAAAGAAGCTTTTTACCAAATCAAGAAGGGAGTATAATTTGAATAGGTGTTACCTTCCATATTACTGTGAGATTCTATTTTGGTTTCTTTTAGAAATAATAGCAGATGAAAGAATTTAGAGTTGGAATCTCTATCTCTCAACCAATTGACAAAATCTTTTTATTTTAGGATGTAGTTCTACAAGTTAATGGCCTGTTAATATTCCTTTAAGATATTTACCTCCACAGTTTGCAAGTTGGCATCATAAGGATCATTGCAACAATTTTCCTGAGTTGTCTTGAGTCTTTACTTGAGGACTAAAAGGTTGTGATATTTATCTTGGATTAAGAGCTTAAGTGTTGCTTTTACCTTTTTCAATTTCTGCATAAGTTGATAAGCTTTAAACCCTTGTATCTCTTGATTCCAGCAACTGGAAATGATATTCATAAAGTCCTCCATTTGGGAGATACCATTAAACTATCACAAGGGGGCTCTAACCTTGTTGAGCTGAGTTATTCCGTTAATAAGCATGTAATAATGGTCAGAGAAAACAATGTCCCCAAAATGAACATGGGAGAGAGGAAAATGGGATGCCCATAAAGGATTCACTAATGTTCTGTCAAGTTTTTTCCTAATGAATGTATCTCTCATCTATTTATTCGACCAAGTGAAGAATCTACCTGATGAAGAGAGGTCCATCAAATCCACTTTACTAAATAGAGAAGTGAGCTCTTTGGTGTCTCCCATAAAGAGCCTTTTCCTCCTTTTTGTCTTAGTTGAATTTAAGGTGCAGTTAAAGTCTCCACTAACAATCCATGTATGTTGGATAGAGATTTGTAACCTTTATAGATCTAACCACAGCTTGTGTCTCTGAAAACTAAAGTTAGAAGCATATATAAGAGTAATATCAAAAGCTGTATCATACCCCTCTAGATGACACTTCAAATGTAAGAATTGATCGCTTTCATTAACTTTCTAAACATCCAAAAAATCAGAGTTATAATAGTAAATGATCCTTCCATTATAATGGGAGAGATGTTAAAGTAAAATTTCCAATTTACACCAAAAAATTATAAGTCCTTTGGCTGAAGAGGTTCTTTAACTTTGGTTTCAAATAGACCAACCATCTAAGGCTGCTTTTCCTTGACTAGTTTCTTCACCATGGACTTTTTTAAAAGGTCAATAAGCCCTCTAATGTTCCAAACGAGGACTGTCATAAAGGGGTGAACCCCTTTTGTTTATGTTTTTACCATTTTTCCTCGCAAATTTACTCCTAAGATTAGCAGTTTGAAGTTTGAAATCCTCCTAATCCCGTTTGTAATTAGACTGTTGTATAGACTCCATATTGTTTGTATTGTCAGGTTCATTTGGAATTAACTCAACTAAAACATCATCCATACCTTCGGAGCCTTTAGTGCTACTGTCTTCCAATATACCACTCGAAGTTAAAGGAAGGGAACTATAGACAACCTTGCTGCAATTAGAAAGCCTTCCCTCATTTGGCAAATTTGTCATTATCTTAACTAACCGGTCTTACATTGTCATCTGCATCCAAATTGCTCGATTGCTCTTGTGGAGCAATAGCACAATCAGCAAGCAACAAGTTGTCCTTAGGTAAATTAAAGTCGACCTTACCAATAGCATTAGGTTTCAACCCTAAGATTTCTTGCTACATACAAGCTGTAAAGACTTTCCCTGTAGGTTGCGAGATTTTGTTGGAGTTACTTGGCTCCCAAGGGTAAGAAAGAGTAATTTTTTTTACATTTCACCAAATTCTCTAAAATACATGACATATAGATTATCTTGAAAGGAAGAGGTTTTTTGAACTTCAATACAAATATTCACATCTCCTATTCACTCCATGGGTGCAATCATCGAATCTATACACAATGGCTTACCAAGTGAAATAGCAATAAAACTCAGTCCCTCTATAGTTTGGAGTTCGAGTGGGAGGTTATGGAAATTATTCTACAGTGAAAATGTATCAATCTTGCTTCTATCCATCACCATTCCAGGCTATCATTTCTTTACAAACAGCAATTGGTCTCTTATGTGCCATGGGCCATTCTCAAGAATTTCCATGAACTAATTTTCATCAGAAAATTTGAACAAAACAAAACCATCTTCTTGCAACTCTACCTTTTCTAATCCTTTAAAGTTCCATTTGGTTTTAGTCAGGCATTGATGACGGGAAAGGCTAGCCTCTTGTTCCGAAAGAAGCCAATTAAGGTCGAAGACCATTTTTGGGCTCTTA
Source organism: Erythroxylum longipes (assembly GCA_027563885.1). Classification (NCBI taxonomy): domain Eukaryota; kingdom Viridiplantae; phylum Streptophyta; class Magnoliopsida; order Malpighiales; family Erythroxylaceae; genus Erythroxylum; species Erythroxylum longipes. The sequence continues at coordinate 13,681,419 of JAOQMS010000008.1, forward strand.
TGTTCAAAAGTTCTATTGGGGGGAAGATAACACCTTCATCTATAACATTTTGGAAGTGGTTCAAAAACCCTTTTTTGGTGAGTGAAAAGCTTCTTTTTCTGGGACTCCACAGGAGTAAGCTCAGCATTGTTGTTGTGTTGTAGGTGAGTTTTCGTATTATTAAGCTTGTGTGAAGCGGGGGGACTTAGAGAGAAAGAACTCCCTAGTTAAGGTAGGGAAGTCGGTAGCCAAAGGAGCCTCCTCTTTCTCCCTTTTCTCCATCGAGGCCTAGGGAAGGCCAGCCATCTGGGGGTGAAACCCCACCCAAAAAGTTAGTTTATCAAGTCTACATGCTGAAAGCGAGAGAGGGAAAAGTTAAAACTAAAAATAGAAGGTGATGAGGGGTAAAGAAGTAAATGAAGTAAAAAGAAGGCAGACAAAAGTTTGGAAGAGAGAGAGTCTGTTGTTATTGTTCTTGTGGAGCAATAACACAAGCAACAAGCAACAAGTTTTCCTAAGGTAAATTGAAGTTAAATTTATCGGTAGCATTAGGTTCCAACCCCAAGATTTCCTAATGCATACTAGTTTTAAATACTTTCCCTATAGGTTGCCAAATTTTACTAGAGTTATTTAGCTTATAGGGGTAAGAAAGAGTAATTTCTTTTTTTTTTACATTTCATCAAATTCTCCAAACCACATGACAGATAGATTATCTAGAAAGGAAGAGGTTTTTTGCACATCAATACAAATTTTTGCATATCTTATTCTCTCCCTGGATGCAGTCATAGAATTCATACAGAATGACTTACTAAGTGAACTAACAATAAAACTCTGTCCCTCTATGGTCCATAGTTTGGGTGGGAGGTTATGAAAATTAACCAATAATGGAAACGTATCAATCTTGCTTCTATCCATCACTATTCCAGGTTACCATTTCTGTACAAATAATAGCTGGTCTCGTATGTGCCGTGGGCCATTATCAAGAATGTCCATAAACTGATTTTAGAAAAATTGAATAAAACAGAACCATCTTCTTGCAACATTACCTTTTATAATCCTTTAGAGTTCCATCTAGTTTTAGCCTAGGCATTGATGACCGGAAAGGCTGGCCTCTTGTTCCAAAAGAAGCCAATTAAGGTCGAAGACCACTCTTAGGCTCCTGCGTTCATAAGTTCTACTGGGGGCAGATTACGCCTTCATCCATAACATTTTGGAAGTGCTTCAAAGAACCTTTTTTCTGGTGAGTGAAAACATTTTTTTAAAGGAATTCATAGGAGTAGGCTCAACATTGTTATTGCATTGTGGGTGATTTTCTATACTATTAAGCTTATGTGATACGGGGGACTTAGAGAGAAGGAACTCCCTAGTTAAGGAAGGTAAGTCGGTAGCCAAAGAAGTCTCCCTTTTCTCCCTTGTCGCCATCAAGGCCTAGGGAAGGCTCTCCATCTGAGGGTGAAACCCCACCTGAAAAGGTAATCTTTCAAGTTTTGAAGCATGTCGAAAGCGAGGGAGGGAAAAAGTTAAAACCAAAAATAGAAGGCAATGAGGGGTAAAGAAGTAAATAAAGTAGACAGAAGGAAGAGAAAAGTTTGGAAGAGAGAGAGTCTGTTGTATCCTGTAACAATTGGTATAAAAAACCTAACACAAGTTTCTATGTATCATCACAAATGGTTGAAAAACCCAAAAAGAAATTCTTTTTCTTTCGTTTTTTACTTAAATCCTTCCTTTCATTCTTCGTTACTCCTACTTTGACGTTTTTCTTTTCTTTTATTTTTTTACTATTGTTTTGCACTTTGTCATTTTCTTTGTTCCTCCTAGTTTGTTTTAACATCTTGTAATCCTCACTGCTATAATCTTTTGTCGTTTTCTTTGCCTAATTATCTCTCTAATAACTAGGTACTACATATTTGGTTTTGTTTGATTGTGGATAATTATGATATCCATTCGTTTTTATATGCTATTTATGATTTTTGAAAATTTTGAGATATAGGCTTTTGGCTTTTTTGCTTGATTTTACTACATAAGCGTATGATTTTCTCTTTTAGTGTTGGGATAGCTCTGACAATTGTTATGAAGGTGTGGGCAGTGTGTTAAAAGAATTATAAAGCCTCATTCCTTACAAAGTATAGGAAGAACCACTCAATGAAAATCACAATGAATAATATCATTGAGATGGGGTGCCAAAGAAGGCTTAAAAAGAGAATCACCAAAAATAAACATAATTTAATTGACCTTAAAATAGTTGAGAGTGAACTTGAAGTGAGTCACGCTTCTCTATAATTGATAGAACATGTAAAAATGTGATCTTTAGAAGTTCAAACTATGATAGAGGGAGGTCATCAGGGTTTGACTTGTGGTTGTGGGGCATGAGATGAATGTCAATAGAGTGTTGCTACTAGTCTGCTACTTTGAATCTATAGCAAAATAATTGCATTTTTTATTTTTTAAACATTCAAAGTATTGTTTAGTGTCATTATATATGCATACTTAGGAACTTATATTATTTTCATGTAGTTGTCACTTATATAACACCTTATTAGTTATTTAAGGAATCAATGTTTGAAGCTTGGTATTAAACAATTAAAAATAGATTGATTCAATGATATTCTTGCCTGTAAAAAGAGAAAGGACAAAAGTGCAAAAGTATGACTATAAAAGCATATTTAATGCCTTCTAATGTGTCTGGTAAAATGCCTAAGAGAAAATGTCTATATGATGTACTTATTTTGAACAATTTTGCATGCACATCCAATTTTTGCTTTTTAGTAAATCATTAAGTACTAAAAAGAATTAAATATGAATAAATTAGAATAAATTTGGCAATTTCTTTTTGTAATTTTTAAGTGTTGCCTTTTTAATATAAAGTGCATGCTATCATATAGAAGTTGTATATCATTGAAATAGTAACTTAGATGTTTTTTTATCATGCAAAGCTATTGATTTTGTGGAAAAGTAAATTAGAATTGTTTTTGCATATGATTAAATGCACTATATGATTAATTAATTTATTTAAATGCACTATATGATTAATTAATTTATTGTCATTTCTTGTCTTGTATATATAATTACATTTAGTGAAGAAAGCTTTGAACAATATTAATGATTCAAATGATTGTATAGAAATAAATGAAAAGGATAGGTATGGAATGATATCATAAAGATGCATTTAATCTCATTAATGGTTGAAAAATGAAGAAGGGAAATCAAACAACTACTATTTTCAAATCTGGTTGGAAGAATATTATGACAGATCTTTAAACAAAATTCAATAAAGATTATATTCATGTTTAATTGAAGAGCAAGTACAATGCATTAAGTGCTAGGTTGAAGAATTTCAAGAACTTACTCAAAGAAATAAGAATTGGTTACAACTTTTTCACTAGTAAACGCTATGGATGAATGTTGGAAAATTTTATTTAAGTTAAAATACATCTTTTTTTATTAATATATCATATTATTTTTTATTCTCATATTTTCTTTTCACCATTATAAATACATAAATTGCCTCACAAATTAAGGAAAAAATGATGAAAAAAAAATTTAGTTTGCATACACATTCATCAACTAAATCTCCATCAATAATATAGAATAGGAATATAAAATTGATGTTGATGAAGTTTGCTTATATAATAGAAAAAGAAATTAAGTTGCAAGTTCTCTGATATGTGTTTAATTGTTGATACATTTATTCATTTACACTGAGCAATTAATGATGTAAAAATGCTTACGATGCTTACTTTAATTCATATATAATTTTTAGGTACAATTTGGAAGTAAAGAAATTAAAGTGAGTCGAAAGCACTACATTTGGGTCGTTTTATAAAGATTAATTTTTTCTTGTCTTCATGGAGCAAGAAGAAAATTAAAAGACAAGAAAAAATTAAAATACAAAGAAGAAAAATGCTTGATAGAAAAATGAAGAAAAAATCAATAGCGGAAGAAGAAACGTCAACGCATGAGGAGAAAGCTATCAGCAAAACAGACAGCCAATGCAGAAACAGTAGCACTGGAATGTCTGCATTAAATATGTTACGTTAAGCGCACAACATCTGCATTACAAGGTCTTTAACAACACTTGAATAGTGAGCATGAACCAAAAACCATGATATTAAATTGTCAAATCAAGCAATAGTGAGTGGCAGGGAAAAACAGTGGAGAAGAGGCTAGCGGAGAAACAAATGGAAAAGGAGTTAGTAGTGTGAAGTGGGGGTGAATAGTATGGTGATCCAAGATGTTTAATTGTTCCATCGATGAATAGTAGATAGGAATAGTAACGGTAGTGAGAAGAGAGTAGTTAGGATTTGGTAGGGATATTAATGGAGACTGGTGCATTTTTTCGGGAGAGATCCATGGAGGGCTAAATGTCCCGACGCCGTTCGGAGGTAACATTGACACCAACGACCCAGATTAAGTGTATTTTTTGGTTTTTGTTGTTTCTATCTCTCATTAGAAATTTATTGTGTTATTCTATATTAATTGATTTTGGTTTTGTGTATGGATAATCAGATTTTTGTTATTGTTCAGTTATTTGTGTATGAACCCATTAGGTATTATGAAATGATGATTTTAATGTATTTATTGAATCATTTAATTGCATACCCATTACAAGAATTTCGATATAATATGTAATTATTATGTTGAAATTTATATGTAGCGACTAATGATTTGTAATCATTAGGGATAACATGACCTAAGTTAAATGACACATTGAATGTAGTTGTTGCCTTGATTAATTAGTTTTTCTAATTCATAATGCTAATGCCTAATTAAATCTAAAGATTGTGTTCGAGGTTATTCGGTGGTTAGGTTTAATTAATGATCGTATCTTGATTAAACAAAACTTAAGGGGAAATTAGGGTTAATTATTAACCTACAATTAATAGTTGCTAAGAGAGGTTTGAGAACAACAAATTGTTGAAATATGCTTAATTAGGGTATAGGCTGAGATTGAACTAAAGAACCAGGTCCCTACTGAATTCCCCATTCTTATCATTTTTTGCATGTTTTCTTTATTTTGTTTTTATAGGGAGATTTTTGTGAAGATAATAAATGCCAAGAAGCTAAATTAAATTGTGTTTCTTTAATTATATTTTCATGTTATTACATATTGAAGTATTATTGGTTTAAACAATTTTATATTAAGAATTATTCCATGTTTTGAACATTTTAAGTGTATGTTTTAATATTTGCTAAGAACTTTTTGATTGAATGTTTGATATAAACTTTTTAAATTTATGTTAAATGTTATCATGTCTTGTAATTGTTTTAGCATTTATATTTAGACATTTTATTAATTATTTAATACTGTTATTAGACATATATGGCCTCTTTATTAGATTTGAGTCAGATTCCGATGATGAATTGATGAAAGTAATTATTCTTTCTCAATCAAAAACAGTCTCTTTACTAGTTAGGGGTAAGGTTGCATATTACAAGGTCTTCATAAATTCCACGTTAGAACGACTTTTACTTCTTCTTGTTGTTGTTGTTGTTCTTGTTGTTGTTTTCTTTCTTAAGTTGGGAAAGATAACAAATATTTTTATTTACACAATAAATAATGTGGAATTTATGCTTTTATGAGGTCATGCTTGGTGATAGGTGCTTAATCGATTATGAAATTATTCCATAACACTTAAAAATTATTAATATGAAATTGCTTAAGATACTTACTTTGACTTATATGTGATTTTAGGTTCAATTCAGAAGTAAATAAGTTAAAGTAAGTCGAAGTTTTATATTTTGGCCATTTTTTGAAGATTAATTTTTATTTATCTTCATGGAGCAAGAAGAAGAAAATTAAAACAAAAAAATGCAAAAAACGTGAGCTGCATGGATTATGTGTGCAATTACATTAATTAACAACTAGGAATTAAATAAGGCAAAACAACAGCGCATAAGGTGGATTAAAACAAGAAGTATGAAACAGCAGCGTGATGGATAGTGCAGTAGCCATGAACAAGCAGTAGGAGATGACGACACATAACAGCTGGAGGCAAGGAATGACTGCGTTTTACGCAGGCATTTTAAAGACTTTGTATGCATTTTAAATGAAAACGCACAGAAGCAGCGGAGAGTAGCTAGGTGAGACGTGTACAGTAAGTTGGAGCACAACGTTTATTTGTCACATCAACACAATAGTAGCGTGAAAGAGAATAGTAGAGAGAGCTTGGAGGCGGCAAAAGAGAGTTACTAGGGTTTCGGTTGGGGATAATTTTCATGGGACTGAAGCATTTTGTTGAGAGACCCATGAAGGGTTAGACATTTCAACGTCAATTTGGAGGTGACATCAATGCCGACGACTCTGGATAAGTGTATTTCTTTATTTTTTGTTGTTTCTTTCTCTCATTAGGAATTGATTATGTTATCTTGTGTTTATTGAATTGAGTATTGTGAAAAGATGATTTTAACG
>JAOQMS010000008.1:13687906-13720840 GCA_027563885.1 Erythroxylum longipes
TTTCTTTCTCTCATTAGGAATTGATTATGTTATCTTGTGTTTATTGAATTGAGTATTGTGAAAAGATGATTTTAACGTGTTCATTGAATCGTTTATTTACAAACCCATTGCTAGAATTTCGATATAATCCGTAATTGTTTTATTGAAATTTATATGTAGCAACTAATGATTTGTAATCATTAGAGATAACATGACATAAGTTAAATGACACATCGTATGTGATTGTTGCCTTGATTAATCGATTTTCCTAATTCATAATACTACTAACTAATTAAATCTAGAGATCGTATCTTAGGTTATTCGATAGTTAGGTTTAATTAACGATCGTATCTTGAATAAACAAAACCTAAGGAAAAACTTGGGTTAATTACTAACCCACGATTAATGGTTACTAGGAGAGGTTTAAGACCAACAAATCAACGAAATATGCTTAATTACGGTGGAGGCTGAGATTGAACCAATGAACTGGGTCCCTATCGAATTCCCTACTTTTATCATTTTTTGCATGTTTTCTTTAATTTGTTTTTGTTAGTCTAGTTTCATTTTATTTTCCTATTTCAAAATCCAAACCCCCTAAAACTAAACACCGATTAATTTCGTCTCAAAAACTTTGCACACATTTTCTATGGGATTGACCTAAACTCACCACTGCTATAGTAGTATTCTAGTTATTTTATTTTGATTAGCGTTATGACGTGCTGTCAATTTTGGCGTCATTATCGGAGAGTGTGGTATTTTAGTTTTAGTTTGTGATTTAACTAGTGTTTTGTACATGTTTGTTTTTAATTGTTTCTTTCCAGTTATTTCGTGATCTTCTCATTTTTCTGTTTCGTGCTTGTGAAAAAAATTAATTAAAAAATCATGGATGGAAGTAATTTTTTCTTTAACTCTTATTCTCAATCTTATAACCAAGGATGGATTGATCAACCTAACTTTGGTTATAGATGGGATAACCATCATAATTACTTTTATGATAGTTTGCATGACACACAACAATTCCTGTGTGGACCAGAAGTTTCTTGTCAAAACTCAGGTATATCTCTGGAAGAATTGATGAATGTTGTGATTGCTAACAATCTTCAATTTCAACAGGGTATGCAGTAGCTTCAAGATAGTATGCAACAATTTCAACAAAATACCCAATAATTCCAGTAGGAAATGAGACATATAACGTCTAGAAACCAAAACTTGGCAATCCAAATGGGTGAGATGGCTGCGAGGATCAACTACTTAGAAGCATAAATGGAAAAGCAGTAGCCATATCAACTTGAGGTATATCCAATAGAAGTTAGTGCGGAAACCTTACAGAGTGATGAGGAGCTTGAGAATTTTGAGAGCATTACTTAAGGATTTGCTTGTGTAGAAGAAATAGAGGAGGAGCTCGAAGTAGAAAAAGGCATATCTTTTAGCTCGGAGGTAAGTACTGAGTTCCATTTTATTGTTAAGAATGACTTTTCGCCTTTACATAGTAGATTGGAAGAATTAAATGAGGAGGAAAAAGTGAAGAGACATTTGAGATCTTTCCGAAATGTATGAACTCAGTCGAGATTGAGAATCTGAGGATAGGGAAGATGCTGAATGGGGATAATGATCATCTAAGGCCTTATCTCGAATAACCCCACGTGGAAGTGGCGCTAACTATAGTACCAGAAGATTATAATTTTGTCACGTGAGGAAAGCATGGAGTCAAGCCAGCAACCCTAAACCAAGACGCTTCTTGGGAGGCAATTCAAGAGAAGTAAATTTCTTTTCTTTATATTTTTGCATTTCTTTTTATATGTGTGTGTGTTCTTTGTTGGTTTGTTTCTTGCTTGTTTTAAGTTTTCAATCAAAATGAGAGAAAGAATAAAACAAACACTTTTCTTATTTTTGTATTACTTCTGGGATTATATAGTCATGATTGGAGTGTGAATTGACTAGAGAATTTCATAGTAATTTTAGCATGTATTTTTACTCTTGTGATTGGTCGATATGCATTATCTTTAGAAGAGTAGTGACTAGTGGTAGACAAAGTCGGTGAGACTTTGAGCCTTATTTGACTGACACATTCATATAAGTCTTATTGTCTTTTAATAATGTGTGACCTTCATGACATGTACATCCTGATTTTACCTTGAATTTCTATTCTAGACCACATTTTATCACATGCATTAACATGTAAATGATTAGGCATTTTTTATTTTTCTGAATTACATTAGTCAGATAGTTATTGACATGATTTTTCCTTATACCTTTCTTTTTGTATCAACAATATTACATGCTTTATACTTAACCAAATGTTCTGCCAAAGCCATAAAGTTAGTGGAACATTTGTGATTGGTGAGTTTGTGGATGTACAAAAGTATAAGTGTGAGGGTGTATATATGTGTGGGTTGGTTAATGTTGGGATATTTTGTTTTGTCTTATCATTGAAATTCCTAAGTTGATGTAGTTTATTTTAATTTTTATAAGGAAAAGAAAGAAAGAAAAGCAAAAGAAAAAAAAGGAAAAGAGAAAAGAGAAAAGAGAAAAGAAAAGAAAATGAAAAAGAAAGAAATAAGAAAAAGAAAAAGAAAAAGAATGAATCTTTTTTGTTTAAATAAATTTATGAAGGAAGAAGTGCATATGAGTTTGGAAAGTTATTCATAATTAATGCATCTTCCTAGAGTTGTAACAAATGTGTTATTTGAGTATGTTGAATATAAGGTAGATGTTGACTTGGAAGGTTCAATCTTGTGGTTTCAATGTATTGTTGGCATAAATTGCATGAGTGATTCCTTCGGGTTGGTGTATGCTTCATGTGGTTTGTGTGCGAGAGCTAAACTAAGTTGTGAAATACAAATGTTGTATTCGTCATAGCTGACGGTACCCAGTTTTTGATGAGTGTTAATTTATGCACTTGATGTCACATTGAGTATTGCTTTGTTTCACTAGCTTTAATGGCTTTCATGTTACTTGACCCAAATACATCTCACCTTACCTTTGCCCACATTACAACCTTGAAAAGTCATTTGATCCATGATTTTGTATGTGAACATTAGTGGTGGAGAAATGAAATGATATGCAAAGTTATGGATTGTCATGATCATGAATAGTGTTGATTGTACCCGTGGATATATTTTAGTTAAATACATATTCCGAGTCTACCAAGACTACCATTAGATTGCTCAATTTTTTAAGATGATGAATGTTGATTGATCATGAGTAAATGCTTGGAATGTTAAGTTCTTGCTATAATTTTTGAAAGTCGCTCATCTTTGGTTGTGATTATATATTCTTGGAACATATGGGAAATGAGTCAACGTTTTTGGATCTTTGAGCTTAATTTTAAGGTTTTGCCCAAAGGTAGCCAAAAGCTAAGTATTAGAGAAATCGATAGTGCTTAATTGATTATGAAAGTATTCCATAACACTTAGCGATTATTGACATGAAATTGTTTAAGATACTCACTTTGACTCATATGTGATTTTAGGTACAATTCAGAAGCAAAGAAGTTAAAGTGAGTCGAAGCTCTATATTTTGCACATTTTCTGAATTAAAAGATAAGAACAAATTAAAAGAAAAAAATGCAAAGAACGTGAGTTGCATGGATTATGCATGCAATTAGGTTAATTAACAGCTGGTAATTAAATGAGACAAAACGGTGGCGCATGAGGTGGATTAAAACAAGAAGCATGAAACAGCAACATGATGGACAATGTAGTAGCCACAAACGACAGCAGGAGACGACGACACATAACGGCTAGAGGCAAGGAATGACTGCATTTCATGCAGACGTCCTGTGAAAACATAGACATTTTAAAGACTTTGGATGCATTTTAAATGAAAACGCACAGAAGCAATGGAGAGTAGCTAGGGTGAGACGTGTACAGTAAGTTGGACCACAATGTTTATTTGTCACATCAACATAACAGTAGCGTGAAAGAGAATAGTAGAGAGATCTTGGAGGCAACAGAAGAGAGTCGGGGATAATTTTCATGGGGCTGAAGCATTTTCTTGAGAGATCCATGAAGGGTTAGACGTCCCAACACCGGTTCGGAGGTGACATCGACACCAACAACTGAGATAAGTGTATTTCTTTGTTTGTTTTTGTTTCTTTCTCTCATTAGGAATTGATTATTTTATCTTGTGTTTATTAAATTAGGTATTGTGAAAAGATGTTTTGAATGCGGTCATTGAATCGTTTATTTGCAAACTCATTGCTATAATTTCTATATAATCCGTAATTTTTATGTTGAAATTCATGTGTAGCGACTAATGTTTCGTAATCATTATGGATAACATGACCTAGGTTAAATAACGCATCGGACGTGGTTGTTGTCTTGATTACTCGATTATTCTAATTTGTAATGCTACTGCCTAATTAAATTTAGAGATCGTATCCTAGGTTGTTCGGTGGTTAGATTTAATTAATGATGGTATCTTAATTAAACAAAACTTAAGGGAAAACTCAGGTTAATTATTAATCCACGATTAATGGTTGCTAGGAGAGGTTTAAGAACAACAAATCAAGATTCTTTACACCATTTACTAATACATCTCCTAACTTCAACATAATTCAAGATTCTTTCCATATTTTTAGGTATATTTATATACTTCATTACTATTTTCATTATTTCCTTATGATTGATTAATTAATTATTTTAATAATGTAATTTTAGTTTTTGGATTGCATAAGAGCAATATATGATACATATATTGATGCATGTGTTCCAAGCGATGAACAAATATCATATGGAGGTAAAAGAATTGATCCAACTCAAAACATTACGTTTTGTTGCTTATTTGACATATGTTTCACATATGTAATAATTAGATGACAAGATATTGCAAATGATTCTTGAGTTCTAACAATAATAAGTTCAGTAAACCAATTTCTTATGCCTCCATAAGGTATTATATTATTTTAAATAAGTATAGTAATTACAATTAATTTTAATAACTTTTTATTAATATTATGTTCTTTATGTGATAGATAAGTTCTATTTGGTTGATTCAGACTATATTAATATGTCTTAATTTTTTACCATATCAAGATGAGAGATATCATTTGTGAGATTATATAGAAAGAGAAAGACCTCAAGGTCTATATGAATTATTTAACTACTTGCATTCTCTATTAAGAAATGTTACTAGAAGATAATTTGACATTCTAAAAGCAAAATTTTTGATACTTTTAAATATGTCGTGTCATGATATTAAGAAAAAATACATTGTTATTACTTTTTATGTTATACATAATTATGTTAGAATGTATGGATAAAGCGATAAATTATTTGATAGTTGTGTTGAAAAATGAAGAGAAAATATTTTTCAAGCAGATTGTACACTCCTGCATAACTTTGAAGTATGTCTCGAAAGTCGGATGAAATTGCTAAATAAATGTTGAATGATTATATTAGTTCTAACTGATTTATATTTCTTTTTGTAATTGATATTACTTTGAAGCATTATAGTATGTCATTTTTATTAATTAAAATGACTTAATATAATTTTTATATTTTATAGAATTTTACTATATAAAAATGATGTGTAAATTTCTTTAATTATATAAATATTTGTATATTTTCATTTTTAATCATAATGAGAATTAACTAATTTAAAAATGCAATTTGATGTATTAAAGTATTTAAATTTAAATTTAAATTTAATTTAAACATATATAGTATAATTAAAAATAAAAATATGATTATAAAATTAAACATATTTTATTTTTAGTTTTTTATGTTATATTGATTTTTGTTTTCAGTTTTTTATTATAAATTTCGACCACACAAGTTTTGTTTTTTAACAAAAAAGTAGAAAATAGAAACCAAAAATTATGGTAAAATTTTTTTTGAAGTGGAACAATCAACGTCCATGGCTCCATGCCCTACCACTACCATGAGAAGAGAGAAGGCCACCGCTGGCTCATCCCATATTCATATTAACTGAGATATTATTAAAAGTATTAGAGAAGCGTCTATCACATTCACATCGCCGTTTCTTTTGCATGCTTATTCCAACCCCAAACCACGACAAGTTTTTCAATCACAAGACAAGTTTCAAAGATGGTGAAGCAAAGTCAGTTGGAAACATGAAGCTATAAAGAAAAGATTTCCAAATCCCAATGCTAGAAATGGGATTCTTTGTGTTTTTTGGGAAAATTTAGACATGGGATTCTTATAATTACCTTAAAGTGAAGAAAGAAACCTCGAGGACAGCAAATAAGAGGATAAAAAGAAGTAACAAAACAGCACAAATCAAAGCAAAGAGAAGAAAATACGAAAACTTGGCAAAACAACCACAAATTTCTCTACTTGGTTATAAGACTTCTAGTACTGAGAGTTTTAGATTCTGTTTCCACATCCTCATTCTCCATCACTTTCTCCTAAACCAAACAAAACCATGAAAAACAAAGTTTTAAAACAACACAACAGGATCTGTCCCCTCTCTTTCTCTCTCTCTGTCTCTCTAATAAACAAGAAACTATCGTACAGCATTAACGTTGTCTGTAACGCTACTTGTGGATCCATAAAATTTGATCAATCTCTGCATAACAAAGATTTGGGTCCTCAACTGAACAATGTAATCTGCTGTTTCCTGGAACAACTGGTCGGCTTTCACATTATCTCCGTACTGGATCGGAATGAGGTTCTTGAGAGCCTCAAGCTTGTCTGAAACCTTGGAAAGACCCTTCCCATTCTTTCTCTGAGGCGTAACGGCAAGTGAATGGAGCCTCCTTCTTGAAGCCGCCACCGAAGTTGTGCTTCTTCTTCTTGATGTCGTTGTCTTCACCAAACTTTTGGGGTTTTTTGGAATTAAGCTCATGGCAGAGATTAGGAGAAAGAGAGATGAAAGTGTATGCTATGGTAATATAGACATAGCATGAGGAGCGGCGCTTGAAGTGTATAAGTAATGGTGCATTTGATTATTGCCACTTCCTTTGTTAGTCACTTACGAAAATGCCACTGTCATTCTGTTTTTTTTTTTTCCTGCCCTTATTTAACTTTTTCTTGATTTTTGTGGGAGGTGTGTACATAGAAATTTAAGAGAAATTATAAGGAATTATTTTATATATTTATAATATTAAATTAGAATCAGTATGTTAGTGACACTAACATATATAATTAATATTACCCAAAGTTATATCCATATATCATAAATTATATAACTGTAAAGTGTTAATTATGAATTAAAAAAGAGTACCGAGTAACCAAGGTATGAGGAATTAAAGGATTAACTAGAAATCCTGATACGATATGGAAGTCCTTTTTATTTGTGGTGGGAATGGGATGATATCAAGGTCCCAGTCATACTGATATTTTTGGAAGTGGTTATGTAAGCTTTTGCAGAAATTGCACTGAAGACTCATGTTAAAAGGCAAGTAGCAACATATGGGGCGAACTTTACCTCTCTTGAATCCTTCCTTCTATCTGTAATGGCACATGTGAATGAAGCTGGGGATGGGTTCAATGATTCTTCTTCCCCCTCACTCATTTCACTTCTTTTGTTTAAATACAGGAAAACCTTACTGAATCTTAAAGCTTAACAAAGCAAAGCAAAGCAAATTGAATGAAATATTGAGGATGTGGGCAGTCAAGTAAATGTGAAGTAGAAGGAGAGGGATCGAGACAGCTTAGTTGTAAGTTGAAGGTGATAGGGGGCCAGCAAAGCCTCAGTTTGAGCACATCACATGGGTAAGCACATGCACCAAGAGTGAGTGTGTGAGGGAAGGGCAGGATCTATACTCCTGCTACTTGCAACAGTACAGATGCATATATAATTTAAAAAGAAAAGATGTGTATGGAATTGGTTACCTTAAAAATGTAGGTAATCAATACTGAGTACAAATTGATCAGAAAGACAGGCAAAGAACGGAAGATGGAGGGAAAGAGGTGAGGAGAGGACGCAGGGGCATGTGACAAAGAGTGAGACAGTGAAGCATGTAACATTGTACAGCATGTTCTGCGCATTCCCTACATGGAACTGATCAACTCGCATTAAAAGTTTAATAGGGATATTACCAATTTATCACCGATCACAGTACGCGGGTGTTCTGACCTTGGCTTCCAAGCTATGTCCATACATGTGTATCATTTAAATAAAGATTATTTTTAATACCACGACTCTTTATCCAACAGAGCACAATTTGCGGGGGTTCAAATTTGTGGTTCTCACACACTTCCAAGTTGGCAACAACAAAAAGAAAATATCTTGATGATTTTACTTAATTTTATTTTTTATTTACAAAAACTAAATATCTTGATGATTTTACTTAATTTTATTTATTCAATTACGAAGAAAAAAAATTCTATTTAAATGTTTTACTTTTACTTTAACTACACATTTATCCCTTTTTAGAATAAAATTCTAACTTTTTAATAATATCATTTAATCTCATATTTTAATAAGATAGCAAGTTGTAAGGTATTCAACTTTTTTGAGATTTTTTAAATTTAATGTTCAAGTTTTTAAACTTTTTAATTAAGCAACGGACCTTTTATAATCTTTACTTTGAAAATGTTAATTTTGTTAATATTTGGTTAATTTGACTAATTATTATTTTTTGTCCATGACATATAAGTGTCTACATAGAAAATTAATTATGACAACTAATTTTTTGCATGAATGCCTACATGTTATGAATAATGAAGATTCCGTAAGCCAATTTAGCAGAATATTAAAAGAATTAATGTTTTGAATTGAGTTGTTAAAGTTATAAAATATTATTCACTTAATTAAAAAATTTAATAGTTTGTACAATTAACTTTCCAGAATCTAACATTTTAGATACAAAAAATCCTAGAATACATTTATCTAGCACTGGAAATGTAGTAAAATTAAGGGTTAATTATAAAAAATCTCAAACTTTACTCAATTTTATAATTATAGTTCAAAATTTAAAAAGTATCAATAAAATGTTCAAATTTTTTTTAATTCTAACCCAAATTTCAAAAAGTGGCATTAAAATATTTAAACTTTCATTTTTTTTTCAATTTTAGCCTGGTGTTAGTGTTTACGTTAAGTTTGCTAATGTTGCTTGTCATGTGTTCCGAAAACCCTAACTATTAACACATGACAACCAAAATTAACACAACAAATAAAAATTAATGAAACAACGTTGTTGTTAAAAATGAAATCCTTAAATCCGTTTACGCAACTTCAATTCTTAGTTATCTGGTTGTTCTTTCAACGCCTTCAGCCCTCAGCCCTCAATTCTTTGTTTTTTGTTTGTTCTTCCGACACGCCCCCAACTACTCTCGCATTGCAACCTACTGCACCAGTAAGCTCTTCGTTTTTAGTTCATTCTCCCTATGCACTTAGCGTGATGGCATCGAGGTCGCGTAATCTAAAGATTGAAGGGTGAGAGTGCCGAGAGAACAAACTGGAAACGAAAGGAAAAATTAAAATCAAAGCGTGAGGTCGTTGAGGCTGTGTAATCTGATTTAGGTCATTTTGAAACAATAACTTCGTTTTAATTATGTGATTAAACGATGTCATTTCATTAATCTTTGTTTGTTGGATTAATTTTGACCGACGTGTATTAATAGTTAGGGTTTTTGGAATACGTGGGAAACCATATTAGCAAACTTAACGAAGAAATTAATGTCAGGCTAAAATTGAAAAGAATAAAAAGTTTGAGCATTTTATTGCGACCTTTTAAATTTTGGGCAAGAATTGGAAAAAATTGAAAAATTGAGCATTTTATTGTCACTTTTTAAAGTTCGAACTATAATTGCAAAATTGAGCAAAATTTGAGATTTTTTCATAATTAACCATAAAATTAACTATTGAATATAATTTATAAAAATTTATTAAATTAAAAAGTATTTAATAAAAATATTTATTTATCTTCTTTGTAATTTTTAAACTACATAATTTAAATTAAGTTAATTTGATACCAAATATTCATATTCTTTATATAAAATAAACATATGTAATAATTCAATTTAATTTGTAAAAATACATTCAAATAATATCTACTCAATGCAGTAAGATATAATGAATTAGCCATTGAATATATAGCATATATATTTATTGTTATTCTGACATTTAATTACTGCCCATAATTTAGAAATTATTTGATTAATTATAATTTTACTGTGAATAATATTTTTAAAATACTAATATTAGGAGTTTATCCATTAACTATTATTATTTACCATATTTTGATATGTACATTTTGTTTAGATTATTGTTTCTTATAAATAAAATTTTAATATATATACAAAATATTGCTAATCCCTACATCGCTATTGGATAAACTATTTTAATAAAAAATTTTGATATCAGTAATACAGATAATTATAAAAATAGTATTACGTATGTAACATTTAATTACATAATATTTTATATTAAGATAAATTTCAGATAAGCATCATTTATTTATATGTTAATTTATATTAAATAAATACATAAAAGTATTCTTAAATTAAATTTAATTGGCAGGTTTTCTACTTAGATCGTTTGCCAAGATTTATTACTTCTATGATTTGCAGGTTTGAGTCGTTTTAGCCCATAAAGGAACTTGTTGCTTGATATATATTTTTTAGTTTCAGCAAAACTATATTAAAAAAAAATAAATTCCTTTATTTGGCTGCCACTTTCCATTCAATTCAAAGTACTACAGGAAGTTCTAATGCAGCAAAAAGTTCATTTTCTAATGCTAAAGAGTCTTAATTCAGCTGCCATTTTAGTAACTGCATTTGATTTTCCATACTTTTATTTCAAAGGAATTCTAACACAGTTTGGCATCAAAGCTGAAAGGATTCCCGTTACATGTCGAATGATGGGTGATTTAATGAGGTAAGAATGTACCTATGCCATCTTTATCCAATCAACCAAGTTCAGGAAATTTTGGTGAGAGCTACCACCTTCTTTCACACAATTCATGACCTTTTCCTTTAGATCCATAGCCCTTGCTGCAAATTCCTTAGTTTCCAATACCTGTTCAATCTTGTTCTTGATTTCTTCTCTTGTAACCTTGTCATTTTCGTCTTTGTCTAGTCCCAAACCAACCTTCCAAACGTCACAAATATAGCTCTTGTTTATGAACTGGTCAGCGAAACAAGGCCAGCATAGCAAAGGAACCCCATTGCTGACACTTTCTATGGTGGAATTCCAACCACAGTGACTTAGAAAACAACCTACAACAGAATGTACTAACACTTCTTGTTGTGGTGCCCACGAAACGATCTTGCCCCTGTTGCCTACTCTGTCTTTAAATTCTTCAACAAACTCACCATTAGTTCCACTGGTTAGCACCGTGTCTGACCTTGCTACCAAAAGGAATGGTCTGCTTGTGAGTTCTAGTCCTACACACAATTCCTTGAATTGAGATGGTTCCAAAGATGCAATACTTCCAAAGGCAACATATATAACTGATCGTGGGGCCTGCTGGTCCAACCATTCCAAGCAAGTTGTATCCTTTGCCCAGAAGTTCCCTGTTGAGTCTCCTCCCAGTTTGTTGCTTGCCAGAAGTGGTCCTATAGGAAGTATGTGAGGAGCCATGTGAAAAGCTGAAGGTTCAAGATCATAAGCTGAGTTGCATAGCAGCCATTTAGTCAACTTCGTGGACCTGTTGTTTCTGACCATTAATCCAAAAATGGTTTTCTGTGCTTCTATTTTGCCAAGGCAGTTCCAGACGAAATTTGCGGAGTCCATAAGTGGCATCGAAGCTGAAAGCTTGATCTTCTGCCTTTTTGTTGGGGTACCTGCAAAGAAAATTACTTAGTCCATTTTCGCAAGTTCCAAACTTTTTTTTTTTGGGGTGCGAAAGAGTAGATCAATATTGTTCTGTCGATGAAAAAAGAAAATATGAACAGTAAAGCTTTCTGTGCTATAAAACTATGACAGCATAATTTGATGGACTTTGAGAAAATTAGCGCTGGGAAGACAGAATTCTCACCATTTTCATCTATAATTCCATCTTCAATCAGCTTTGGGATGCTGAACCCCAGGACCAACAGAGCAGCTGCAGCAGGACAGAAGGCAGCACGTGGAATTCCCTTCTTTTCTGCAAGCTCCAGAGCCCATCCTATGCTCTGATCAGCTATGATGCAACTGATTTTATCAGAATCTGATTCGTTAGTTCGTTCAATGAGCTCCTCCACTTTGCCTGGCATCACTCGAAGGATTGATCCAGAATCCCTCCCTGCCTGGTTCCCATCCTCCATTGATTGAAGTCCATCTGAAATTGAAACGAGACGAATTCGATCCCCGATATTAGCAGCCTGCAAGGCGGATTCATTCTTAAGTAGCTCGTGATTGTACTCTGAGTTTACAAATGTGATTCTGATCCCATATTTGGCTAAGCATTGTGCAAGTTCCATTAGAGGAACTACATGGCCTTGAACTGGATAAGGCACTACTAGGACATGGGGATTGCCCATTTCTGATAGGATCTGCAATTCAGTCTACTAAGAAACTATGCCCATTTCTGATAGGATCTGCAATTCAGTCTACCAAGAAACTATGTATATGGCACCCTTATAAAGATTTGATTTTTCTTGTTTTGCTTCAATCGGGAAATAGGAATGCACCAATTCCTGATAAGAGTGGTTTACATATAGGAGTTTAGGATTAATTATTTCGTGTCCGTACTTCATTTCAACTTCATCTGACCTCACCCGCACATTATTGAGTTGGTGAAACTTTTGTTCTAATGATAGATTGTCCTATATGATCTAGCAGTAATAATAAAATCATTTCATGTTGTGGACCACAAACAGCATTATACCATCTAACAGAGGAATCAACTAACGCCTTTCAGGATTACCATCCTTAACTTTCCACAACTATTTTCCAATGTTCAAAACACCTTTTTTTCAGAGATATTAATCCCAACCGCTCAATATAGACGACAGGAACTCATGTATGAGAAGTTTTATTCCAACACTTGAATTCTCCGCGTGTCAATTGCTAAACATTTGCACTGTTCCATCCTTGTTTATTGGCTTGCTTGTTGGATTTTGCGCTCGAGGGCCTACCGCAGTTACTGTGATTACTATGATCACTCATGTATAATAATTTTTTTTACAATCTTATCTCATCATTTCAACGAATCAGTAGCTTAATTATTGCATGATCATTTATATATAGTGTATATTATATGTACTTTATTATAATTAAGAAGTAATCTAGAATGATTTTAAAGAGGACACTTTTGATCTTTGGAGAATTTTTTAAATGATTTCAAATCAAGGCTTTATCAAAGAGGAGAATTTTTTAAAATCTTTAAAAGAACTTCGCAAGATTAGAAATTAAGTTGGAATGACTGAGTATGTGAATAAGCACTGCTTAACACTATATATTTGTTAGACTATTCACTATTTTAATATTGCACATCGATTATACTATTCATCAATCGAAGCATTATTCATCGGCTAGTCAACAGCGGGTCTAAAAACTTACTGAGAGAGAAATTTCTATCCGGCTAGTCGACAGTGTGTCTTAAAAGTCATTACAACTAATTATTGAAAGGATTTTATATAAATATCACGCAGTTTACAACCAATCGTTGATCTTATACAGCTGGTTATTATGTTTATTTATCATTACAGGCTATTTAAAATGAATTCAATGATTACACAATAAGAACCATATTAAGGATTATTTATCAGGAAATTGTTAAAAGTTGTGAATGGTTTGACAGCAAAACCTCCGTAACTTCAGGATCATACCTTAACCACAGAGACATAAAAAGAGAGTCATCAGCTCTTCACTTAACCTCCGTTTGACTTTTCTTGTCTAAACAGAAACAACGTAAAGAACAGCAGACCAGTGATTAGAGATTAAATGCAAATTCAATTCTGCGAAGTTCAAAATTCCAACTAATGATTTGATTATAAAGTACTACATTCTCAGCATGGTCACTTCTAAAATGTCCAGAGTCAACTTAATTATAGTTAGCTGCAAACAAGTACATTTGCAATCACAGAACGACACAATTCAAAACAAGCACTGAATCACTAACAGAAAAACAGAAACAGTCAACATAACCTGTTGGTCTGAAACATTTCTGACAGTGAAATCAATTTTCTTTTCTTCCTTTATCCCTTGAACTTAACTGTGTTGACAACATCCACTGCTTTGCATTGGTATAAAGAGCAAACAACACAAAGTGAAAGAAACAGATTAGCATAATTATGGCTTCGGAAAGGAAAGGATACTTCTCAGGAGGAGAAATGGTTAGGTGAATAATATGCAGAACAAAGGAGCAAAGATAAAGAAAAGTCAATGCAATTGACAGAGCAGTAGGAGTGGCAGATGGATATTTCTCAGAATTCTTCCTTCCGCTGGGGCTAAGGTAAAGAAGGATGAAGACACCATAAAGGGCAGCATATGGAAGAATCAAGTTGTCGCGGTAGATAAGTGGAAACATAGAGAATAATGCATAATGCATGAAAAACTTGAAAGATCGATCCAACTCAGTAGCAAGTAGAGCAGCAGGGAGAAGCGGCAGAAGAATAGACTTCTCATGTACTGCAGATCGTTTACAGAGGTTAATAGTGGCTAGAGAAGAATGCTGAACTATAATTTACAATGGAATACGTAAAAGAAAATAGCATACCTTGGAATGAAAATAAGTAGAAAGAGAAAGCACTGTTCAGAAGCCCATACAGGAAACCTTTGCGGCTGGGATGCATTATTTGTTGGACCATTGAAGGTAAACAAGACAGTAAAGTAGCCACCAAGCTTAGAAGCTTTAGTGAAGGTGTTGAAAATAATCTCTTCCACTTGATGAAAACTGAAGTAGTACACCAAAAATTGGCCACATAATCCTCATATATTCCTCTATCAAAAGGTGCAAGACGCAAGAGAACCTGTTCCAGACACTGACAATTGCGGTAAACAAGAAAACTTGTCATAGGATTCAATTTCTAAAGGAATAGAAGCTTTCACTGTCGCCATTTTTTGTTCTCTAGAAACATAATTTTCCAGCATCTAATGACATTTCAACAACAATTTACACTGCCACGGGGTGGTGGAGCTCAATAGCACAGCCCTCACAAAGAAGTGGAGGCGAGTCCCTTTGAACTACAATTCAGGAAAGACTCCTGCTCTAATCAAAACACCTGACAGGCATTTCTAAATGGAAGAAAAAAGGATGAGCAGTGGAATACTTATCAAATCAACATGTCAAACAATTACATTTTCCACCTCAGGATGCACCAAATAAGGGTAGCATGATTCTTTCTTTTAAATATGTAAGCTTCTGAAGCAAAGAAGAGAGAAGATTGAAAAAGTTCTATTCCCAGCAAAGTTATTCACCTTCCATGCTAGTAATATACGATGCATTACAGAGGATTTTCATATGCTTTACAGCATCAGTCTTCAGAAACAAGGGGGTACACAAAGATAAAATTGTTTCCTTTTCAGTGCCTAAAATAACAATATATCAGTCTTGTATTCTTGCAAAATGAGGGCCAAAATAGCATATCTGATCAGATAGAAAATTTTTGTGCAAGAAAATATCCAAGAATTATATAATTAGAACACTCATTATTTTCCTTGTCAATATTACTTTTTATCCCACCTCCAAAATGGCATCCTTTGAGTGAAGATATGGCCACCAAACAACAGCAAATGTCCCCAACACCATCAGCCCAAGTTTTGACACCTCAATTAAAGGATTGTTACGCCTTAGGCATTTACCCAAAAGATGGCTGAAAAATGCAGGAGCAAAATATGCGCTCATCTGAAAGAAAACACAAATAAACACCAAATCAAACTTTGCATGCAGAAATATGATTAACCAACACAATTGACAGGTGTCACAGAAAGTAAGATATCAGAGAGCCACATTTTGCAACAAAGCTAATCTCAGGGAAAAAGATAAAAGTGTAATGTGAGAGACTAGAAGGTAAACTCAAACTTACCTGTTTATGATTAAGAGAAAGGCAGAAAAGGACACAAGATACAAGATCATTTTGTGAAAGAACAGCAGCAGCCGCCCCTATGACAAGGCCCAAACTGATACAGTTATACTACAAGATAAGCATAAAGTGGGGATAAGCACGTCTTCACAAATAACTAAGAATGAAAAATCTCAAGATGAGAAAAGAAAGCAAAGTTTTTGTACCTGAAAATGACCATGATCTATTAAGATCAAACATGGATTGATCAGAATGATTGTTATATGCCATAGGATATTGCTTTTATGGCCAATGGAAACAGGATGATTGCCATAATACACAAGAATAAAATAGAGAGCAGCAGGGAAAAATATTAGGGCATCAGAAGACAAAACTGTCCACCTAAGCAGTAGTTTCCTGCAAGAAATCACATGGTTTGGTGTTCACAAAAGTCTTATATTAAGTTCCAGTAGTTTGAGTTTCATTCACGAAGCAATTGGAAGGTTATTGTGCGCACCCAAAATAAGACTCGTGGCCCCTGGAAGAAGAAAGGGCAACTGATTCAGGGTGAAAATATTTGAGGATAAGACCATGTATGTAACTCTGATAAGCAGTGAGGGGAGGGTAATCTAGCCCCCAATAACTGAGATCATTCATGGTGCTGTTGTGGTACCATTCCTTAACCGGAAGATTAATAGTAATCTCCATCCAATGTCGTTGTGCCTCATAGTCACCAAATTTAGGGGGGTTGCCTGCACCAGAGTAAAGATGAAGCGAGACAGCGGTGCGAACTAATAGGCCAAACATAGCAACACATACGAATGAAGCCATAACTCCTCTGTGTACAAGCACTGAGCATAGATCATCATCATTGTCAACAACTTCTGCATTATACTTCCTCCCCTTCTTTTCCATATATATTCCTCACTATAGTCTCACTTCCTTCAAATTCACAAAAAAAAAAAAGTATTGAAATCAATCTATATGGTCAATGAACTACAAGGTAAATCTACTCATTCACCAATATTTTATTTACATAAAGCGAACCTAAAAGCTGATCTAATGATATGCAAAACAAGAACAGTAGTCGTGTTGATGAAACATCAAAATATCTTTTATTTACACTGTTACAAATATATTTAGGGGAAGAAGAAGAACACATATTCTATTTATATAAAGTTTGGCACGAGGTGCAATTTCAATCCAAAGTTTTTTAAAAAAATTAACTTAAGATATTTTTATAACATTAAAATGCAACAATTTTGTAACTTTAAGATATTCTTTGAACACTACCAAATTTAATATTTAAGTTGAATTTCCGTGAAAATCTTTGGGATGAAAATGTCCCTTTTGCCTAATTTTTATTTACGAAAGTAATCCTTACATGTTATACACTAAAAACTGTTATATGAAGAAAGTAAAGAACTTTTCATTTATTTTAAATAATTTAATTAGACCAATCTATCTTATAACTAATAATAATTTAGAATAAATAACAACTTCCTCAGCTATACAAAAGCCGCTGCAATCTTTATTTGGCACCTAATCATAATATAACAGAAAGCAGGGTTATTATTATTATTTTTTGAAAATGAAAAGCAGGGGTATTGTTGATTCAGCTAAGATTGGACAAAAGAAAAAAGATCTCATTATATTCTTTTATTCAGGAGCATTAAAAATCAGTTCAGATTACAATAGCCTAATCATCCTTCTAGGTAATAACTAAAAAACTCCCAAATCGCTGCACCTTATTGATGCCTGGTCAAGAACAGCATCGAAGTTTACAGGGAGAAAAGGATAAAACAAACAAGATGAAGGTGACAAATAAATAATTATTAGCACAACAACAATACCTAAAACATCTTCCCAAATCTACACCAAGATCGACCCAGTGCCTTCCCCAAAGTCGAACGCATCGTCAAACTTGTATTTTTGACCACCTACCCCCAAACCCAAATCTCTAATACATTAAATTCTGGAAATCTAAGGAGTAATCCTCAAAAAATTTTCGACTACAAATTCACAAAACGATCGTCCATTTGATAAGCACTACTAAACGAGAAACCAAAACAATAAGAAAAGTATCATCATGCCAATTTATTAGGACTATCAATTTTCTAATCTTATAAGCCAATCACCGAGAAACAGGGAAACAGAGTAAACCCACCATCCAGAAGAAGACAAGACAGAAACTTTGAAGATAAATAATGAAATTGAAATCGAGAACAGAATATAAGAGAAGATCGAATGAGTATTGGAGAAAAGATTAAAAGGATGCCGAATTTTCTTCGGTGCGGAACGAAAAAGAATCCTTGTTAGAGACCTTCGCTGGTTTTGGTATTCGCACAGTGATCGGGAATTAGTGATAATAAAGCCCATTTAGATAGCTATGGAAAAAGGATATCCATTTTGTTATGATGGTTGAATTAAAATCTGTTTCCAAATTAAAAGAGTAAACACGTAGAGAGGAAACTTGTGCCCATGTAAAGATTAAACAACAGCTTCGATTAGAAAAGAGGCATGAATTCCGGTAATATGATCAGCATACTAAAAAAGCATTTGCTTTTACGGAATTTTACTTTCAGACTGGAGTTAGAACAGACAAATGAGTAAAAAAAAAGAAAGAAGATGTTTGAAAGATGAAATCATAAACTAAAACCAGTAACATACACAATATACGTAACAATGAAAGACGAGCTCATACATACTTGACTAAAAAAGAAACACGAGGTCATCTATAACGTTCTCAGGCCGGAGAAATATCATCACCCAACAACCAATAACGAACCTTGGATTCTTTAACCTTTCGAATGGTCGAGACTCCACTATTTCCGAATCAAAAAGAAACTAAACTGCATACGGCAGAGAAGAAAGATGAAAGAGAAGTATTATCAAAAGAAGAAAGAAGGCTTTCTAGTTTCTTCTCTCTTCACGTTTTTTCATCTCTCTCTTTTTTACTTGGAGAAATTTTTCACATTTATATTTGGGCCTGAATTTCGGTTTAAATGAAAAAAGAATGGCCGGATTTATCTCCATCAGTTTTGGGCAGAAGCCTAATTGTAAATATGCGCCCCCCATGGGATGACTGATGAGACCAATGGGGCTTCGAGCGATCGAGCCTCAGAATCTAGTTCTGGTTGGCCCGTTTTTTAATTAAAAATAATATTTTTTTAATTTTGAAAAGATTGTTTAAAAATTTATAACATATTTAAAGTTAATGTCACTTTAAATTATTATTATTTTTACCAATCATTATTCCCTTATCTAAGTATAACAATAAAATGGTGTTTGTTTCATTTTATCTAACAAATATCACACGAAAAGATTATGAAATTTATTTTATTATCAAAACAAAAGATTTTCATATGCTAATGGTATAAATATATGACTCTACTTATGCACCAAATACCACAGTAATATTGTGAAAATCATTTTATTATAAAAAAGAGTATTATAGTGCTAATATTATCTAAATTTATTTAATGATACATTTTACAAAAATTTAAAAAATATCAATTATAGATGGAAAAGTAGATAGACAATATTTTAGAACTTACATAAAGACACATAAGTAAACAATTAAATCTTCAATTATAAAAAACTAAAAAAACACATGAAAATAAGTAAATCTAATAACAAAGATTAAAGATAACAAGCCTGTAGTAGAAGAAAGGGGATAAACTAACCGTTATAATTAAGATCGTCAATAGTTTGTACCAGTATACAAATGTAAAAACATTGTGTAAATTATACCTAATAATGCAACAGTTATATTAAACGAATAGTAAACACATGACAATCAACAATTAAATATACCTTCATTATTGAATATTTGTTTGAAAAAATTTTAGTTGAGTTATAAGTACCCGAACTAATACTTGTTTTAATATAAAAAACGATATAAGATAAGATAATATAATTTATAATTATTAAAACTATTATGATAAACGAAATTAATATATCATAAAGAATAGAATTTACTCTCAATATCTTCATCATATAACCAATTTCGGGCACACATAAGAGCTTCTATAATACTAGGATGAAATCGAACATGATGAGGACTAATTATATGACCACCGATATTAAAAGCATATTTCGAAGCAATAGAAAATGTTGTAACAGCTAAGAGATCTCATGTAATTGCTTGTATATTTAAAAGATAACTTCCATGGTTTTTTCACCGTAGTAATACATTGAACTTCACACCTTCAACTTCGATTGTAATATTTACCTCCAAATAGTTTTCTAACTTCATCTTACTGTAAGAAGTCCTAGCATTTTTTTCTTTGATGAATTTTGCAAATACGGGTTTTGCACTAGTCTTAGATGAAGCTGAACCTGAACCTGAACCTGAAGCTGGTGTTGAACTATTGCAATCCTTATCTAATCTTAGTTGATAATTATTAAGCAAATCATACCAAAATTGTTTGATAATAACAATATACTCTTGAGTCCAATAATCATACAATATGTCATAATAAAAATACCTTTATCTCTGTAACATCCCACTACCATAGAGTATATTCCCGAATATCCAGAGGATATTCAAAAATATATCCTATGACAAAGGCATGTTAGAGCAATCATAATCACTTAATATGGTATCATAAACCTTCGAAACATTGAAAAAGTCAACTTTTCCCATTTCAGTTACTAACATAATTTACACCGTAGTAGTACATTTCATTGAACAAATATTTACATCATCAAAAGTATTTGAGAGTTTACTACTCCTTTTACAAAAGATTTACATGAAATGAGAAACTATATAAACACAATTACAACTCCTCAGATGTTAGCTGACCAGACCTTTGAGCCATTTCTAAATTCCAAAATTTTCTTCTAGAGTGTATTAAAAACTAGGTTTCCTCTCTCGTACCTGAAAAGTCACGTTGTAATTTTGATGAGCTTTGCGAACTCAGTGAGTGAACCATCATTGATGGGCTCACTCATTCAGAAAATCAAACATTTCAAATATAAACCAATTGCACAATATTCCTCAATTTAACAATTCATCATGAAATGCACACATTTTGTATAAACTTTTCAGAATATCCTAATCAATCATAATATCAAATGTACACAAATATGGCGTATCACAATATCATTACAATCTAGAAATGTTTCCATAATCATATATTTACAAATGTAAATGCATATGAGACTCCACTTTTATTTTATTTTGTTGTGATCGAGCGCCTATTTATTGTCCCATATCCCTTGTGGATATTGAGCTCATTTCACATTCTGTCCCGTACCTATTATGGATACCAAGCTCATTAATCACTAAGCCTGTGGTTCTTTTAGATTGGCCACTTCGGTCACAACACCTTTATCTGATCATGCATATCATGTAATGAAATGCATGAATTCACATATCACACTTTCAACAGCTTTCATTCATTTCAGACACACTCACTTTTCATATCCATCGTACATAAGTCCGGCATTCAACAATTTTTGTTAAGAACTCATATTTCTTTCATATTCATATACAATCAGAACACTCCCAATGCATTTCCAAATAACAAACTCCTCAGACCATTAATTTCCAGAATTATCAATCATATCATTCACAATTTAATAATTGAATTTAAACAAAAATAGATCAATCCTAGTGAGAATCATCTAGGTTGACTTACAGTACGCTCCATCTTACGTTATTGCTTGGATGATCCGGCAATGTTTAGATGATGTTGTTCGATTTATCCTTCTAAACCATGCAAAAATACACACATTTACATGTTACTGAATTTCTCAATCACATAAGTATTCAACCATACACATATGTATATATGTTATGTGTGATGCATGCTTAATGACATTTCCAGGTATGTGTCCTTATTCTCATTTCTTAAACAATCATATATCATAAGAACATCTTCATTCCTTTAACATTTATTCATTCCAAACTTAAATACTTTATTATCAAACAATCTCTTCCTTAAGTTATAACATCATTTAATAACTTCAACTTATCAAACATTCAACCAACTTATTCAACATCAAATTAGATTCATTTTTAGCATCAATCAAGTTTATATGTACCATAATAAAGTACCTTAACATTATTTGTTTCAAACATCACTTAAAAGACATCATTTCACTCTTTATGCTAGCCCATGATCGTGGTGGACCTTCCTACGATCGTGATAGAAGCCATTGTAACTGGCCACAGTCATGGAATGGGTGCCACGATTATGATAGAAGCCAATTATCCAGGTCACGATCGTGCCCTACCTTTCTTCCTTCATTTCTCCACGAATTCTCATACATAGAAACATCATTAACACCAAATTTTCTAGAATTCATATTCATTTATGCAACCTCATATAGATCTGAATTATACCCCAATTTCAACTCAAAATTATTCAATTGCTAGCTCACAAATCATGGTCTTTCATGCATCATAAATCAAACTAGAAACTATGTTACATTATCATGCATATAGTCCCAGTTCTTTCTTAATTCAAAAACATTATATTTACATCTTCCTTTAGCATACATTCACCTTCATTATACTTTAAATCCAAATCTAATTCATCCTTTAAGCAACCTAATACCCACAGTTTTCACACACCAAGAACAGGCAGAAAATATCCTAGTTTATCTAACATTTTCTAGCACATTTCATTATCAACACTATATTCATTTCATTCCGATTCAAGCATCATCCTTATACTATTAATCATGCCATAAATATCAGATTGTTACTTACTTATTAGGCTTCCAACTCAGCTCAAAATTCTAGATTATACTAGCCCTCCATGCAAGTAAGATCAACGCAACCTCAAGGTGAAAATGAGCTAGTTTTAGCAGCAAGATGAAGGTAACAATAGACTGGTTTCTTGGCTATTTTGTGAAGGATTAAAGTGTGAATTTTGTGTTACAATTTACTAGGGTTCAAACAAAATGTAGAGAGAAGATGGATTGAATTTCAGTGGTGAAGCAACAATGAAGACCACAGAAAATTTGCTGCAGAATTTTGCTTCATCAAGTGCTAGGTGTCACTAATTTTCAAAGATATATGTCTTAAGGTATGGAACATAGTTGCCTACTTAATAAGCTGCCATTAATCCACTTCTTAAGCTGCTATAAGTCTCCTAATAATTTTTCCACATGTCACACAATAATTGGTCCATTTGTCAATTAATTACTATTCCATTTGTCACTCATCTATCTATGCCAAATGTCACTCAATTATAGGCTTAGTCACCTTAATTTTTCATGTATCAATTTATTTTACCACTTGACATTTGTCCTAGTCCAAATGTAAATATTAATTCATCAATCTCCCAATTGATAACAATTAATTCCAAATTACTAATTAGAATCCAATCAAACCAAAATTTAAGACATAACAATTCATAATTCACAATTCACAATTCACATCATATTCATTTTAAATCTTTCATACCTCAGAATATGCCAATCGAGGGCATATGCTATCTTTGTAATGTGTACAAATTATAATTCAGGTGTGTATGCTAATGATATGCATGTAAATGAAATGCTCTCAATGCTATTGCTCATTCATAATGATCTAGGGCTTTAACCCTAAGCATGTTCCTGAAGCTGAATATTACAATTCTCCCCCCTTAAGAAATTTCCTCCTCAAAATTCTTACCTGATTGATCAAATAAGTAGGGCTATTGTCTCCTTATGTTCTCTTTTGTTTCCCATGTAGCTTCTTCACTCGAATGATTCCTCCATAGGACTTTAACTAATAAAATCACTCGGTTTTTTAATTGCTTATTCTAATAACCCACTATCTTTACCGGTTCCTCAATATAACTCAGATTACTTGCAATTTCAATCTCCTGTGCTAGTAATACATATGTCGAATCAGGCCGATATCTTCTAAGCATACTGACATGAAACACATTGTGAATTTGTGCCATTTCAGTAGGTAATGCTAACTTATAATCCAATGGTCCTATTCTCTCAATAATCTCATACAGACCAATGTATCTAAGGCTTAGCTTACCCTTTTTACCGAACCTTAGCACTCATCGCCAAGGCGATACTCTCAGAAACACTTTATCTCCTACTTGATACTCCATATCTCTCCTGTGTTGATCCACATAACTTTTTTGTCGGTCTTGTGCTACTTTAATTATACTTCGGATTAGTTTCATTTTATCAACAATATTATGAATCAGTTCTGGGCCTCCAACAATCCTTAGAGCCTCTTCATCCCAATATAAAGGCAAACGAAACTTTCTGTCATATAACGTCTCATACGACCATATCTATACTATTGTGATAATGATTGTTATAACCAATTCAATCAGAGCTGCATACTGATCCTATGCTCCTTGAAACTCTAAAACACAAGCTCTGAGCATATCCTCAACAGTCTGAATAGTTTTCTCACTCTGTCCGTCTGTATAAGGATGAAATGATGTACTGAAGTTCAATTTCGTACCCAAAATTGTCTATAGACTCCTCCAAAATCTCTAAGTAAATCTAAGATCCATGTTCGATAAAATGGACACTGGAACTCTATGTAACCTCACTATCTTATTCATATATCTCCGAGCTAACTGATCCAGTGTATTATTATCCCTCACTGGTAAGAAATGAGCCGACTTGATCAATCTATCAATAACGACCCATATAGCGTCATGTTGCCTCGGAGTCCTTAGCAAATCCATAATAAAATCCATAGTAATCCTCTCCTATTTCCACTTTATAATAGGCAATGATTGTAACTTGTAATCGAAGCCTAACGCTCTGCCTTAATCTGTTGACATGTTAAACACTTAGCAACATACTCAACAACTTGCTTTTTTATTCCTGGCCACCAGAAATGCTGTTTTGGTATATTATATATCTTGGTAGTACCAGGATGCATAGCATAAGCTGTTGCATGTGCTTCCTCCAGAATCTCTCTCCTCAAATCATGTATATCGGGTATACACAATCTTTGTTTTAACTGCAATATATCATCTCTTAATTCAAACTCAGAACTCGGATTCATTTTCAGCTTCTCAATAAGCTTCACTAATTCAGGATCTTTACTTTGAGCTTTTTTTAGTCTTTCATGTAGCATCAGTCTAAGCTTCAATGTAGCTAATAAGACTTCATCCTGCCCCAAATTCAACTCAACATTTAATGCTCTCAATTGCACTAGGTTGGGTAACCTCGATGTCTGCATTTATGCTACATTACTATTGGATTTTCTGCTTAATGCATCAATTACCACAGTAGCTTTACTAGGATGATACTCAATTGTACAATCACAATCTTTCAACAATTCTATCCACCATCTTTGTCTTTTGTTCAACTCTTTTTGACTCAACAGATACTTCAAACTCTTATAATCAGTGAATACCCGAAAAGTTTTATCATACATATAGTGTCTCCAAATCTTCAAAGCAAATACTACTGTAGCAAGCTCTAAATCATGTACCGGATAATTAAACTCATGAGACCTCAACTGTCTTGATGCATATGCTATCACTCTGCCATGCTGCATTAGTACACATCCTAATCCCTAATGTGAAGCATCACTATATACCACATAAACTCCAGATCCAGAGGGAATAGCTAACACCGGTGCTATAGTTAACCGATGCTTTGTCTCTTCAAAACTTCTCTAACATTCATCAGTTCATCTAAAAGGTACATTCTTCCTTAGAAGTTTTGTCAAAGGAGCTAAGATTAAAGAAAACCCTTCTGTAATAACTAGCTAATCCAAGGAAACTCCAGATCTCAGTCACATTTCTCAGAGCTTCCCACTTCATCACTGCTTCTACTTTCATTGGGTCTACTTGTATGCCTTATCCAGACACAATATGACCTAAAAATACTACTTGATCAAGCCAAAATTCACACTTACTGAACTTAGCATACAATTGTTTCTCTCTCATTATCTGTAGCACTATCCTCAAATGCTCTCAATGTTCTTATCTACACTTCAAATACACCAAAATATCATCGACGCACACAATCATAAAATGATCTAAATAAGGTTGGAATACCTTATTCATCAAAGCCATAAAAGCTGCTGGAGCATTTGTCATTCCAAACCACATCACTAAAAACTCAAAGTGCCCATATCTTGTTCTGAATGCACTCTTCGATATATCAGCCTCTGCTATCTTCAACTGATAGTACCTTGATTTCAAGTCTAACTTAGTGAACACCTGAGCTCCTTATAACTGATCAAGCAAATCATCTATCCTTGGTAGAGGATACTTGTTCTTCATCTTCACTGTCACCCGATTCAACTGTCTACAGTCAATACACAACCTCAGAGTTCCATCCTTCTTCTTTACAAACAAAATCGGAGCTCCCCAAAGTGGCAAACCAAGCCTGATAAAACCCTTATCTAATAACTCCTGCAACTATGTCTTAAGTTCCTTAAATTTTACAGGTGCCATCCTATACAAAGGAATTGATATAGGAGCAGTACCTAGAACAAGGTCAATTAAAAACTCTATTTCCCTTTCTCGTGGTAAACTCGATAATTCAGTGAGAAAAACATCCAAAAAATCCTTGACAATAGGAATATCCTGAATGGTCTGTTCATTCCAGGTATCCATCATATAGGCTAAGTAAGCCTTGTATTCACTCGAATCAATCTCAAAGCACACATTGATGAAACCGGTCGGGCTGGCACTGATTGACTAACTCCTCGAACTACTACTCTCGGGTGATTAGAAGATATGACTTCATTAGTATAACAATTCATTACAGCCCTGTGTGCATTGAGCCAATCCATACCTAAGATAAGACCTATCTCTCTCAACTGCAATATTATCAGATCAGCTTTTAACTCCACCTAATCAATATAAATGCTACACCCTTTACACACCTCTCCAATCACTGTAGTACCTACAAGTGTACTCACCTCTAAATCAGAATTCAACATTTCTCTCTCACAATGCAGTTTATATGCCAGATGCGGTATGATGAATGAATGTGTAAATCTTGGATCTACTAATGCAAAAACCTTAAAATTTAAGACATTTAACATACCTGCAACAACATTTGAAGAGTTTTGTGCCTCCTGTCTGGTGATCGCATAAATTCTGGCTTGAGACTGCGGCTGGTTACTGCACACATCAGTCTTGACACTAGGACCTGCTGAATGTGTTCTGCCTCTACCTCTACCTCTGCCTCTCTATCCTGCTCCACTGGCTTTGCTCTGCTGGATAGTCGTCTCAGTCACCGATCTAACTCTCATTCCAAAATGCGGTCCCAAAGTCTTGGGACAATCTCTAATATGATCCTCAAAAGAGTCATAACAGAAACAAGCTCCCTGTAACTTCCAACATTCCCCACCATGTTTCTTGCCACAGTGTTCACAACTAGTCATTTGTTGTGACTGCCCTCCTGATACTTGTCCTCTACCTCTACCAGTATGAACTACCACCTCTTGGTCTAAACCCTGAATGTCTTGATCTAGTTTGGGATTGAAATGATCTATTCTGGCGTTTATTAAACCTTCTTCCAGATTCAGCTTGAGATTCACCCTGTCTCTTCACTCTAGACTCTTGTCTATACTCTTCTTGACCATCTTTCAACAACTGTTCAATTTTGATCGAGACAGCTCTTAACTTAGTAAAACTGCTTAAATTTGTAATAGCTAACCTCATTCTTATCTCCATATTTAGCCCATCTTCAAACCGTCTACATTTTTCCTCCTCAGTTGATATCAATACAGTAGCATACCCCATCAACTCATTAAATCAGACCTCATAATCAGTTACAGTAAGATTGCCGTATTTCAGATCGAAAAACTCCTGCATCTTCCTATCTAGGTGGATCTTGGGCATATAATTCTCTTTAAACACCTTCAGAAAATATTCCCACTTTAGTCCACAAGGCCGAGAGGAACTGCCAAGAACAGTCTTCCACCGCTGATATGCTGGACCTTGTCGAAGCGAGACTGTGTAGTTAAACCTTTCATCTGACTCACAGTCCATCTAATCAAATACTCTTTTTGTCCTCTCTAACCATCCTTCTGCCTTAGCAAGGTCTGTACTTCTGTAGAAGTT
Source organism: Erythroxylum longipes (assembly GCA_027563885.1). Taxonomy (NCBI): domain Eukaryota; kingdom Viridiplantae; phylum Streptophyta; class Magnoliopsida; order Malpighiales; family Erythroxylaceae; genus Erythroxylum; species Erythroxylum longipes. Next base: position 13,715,736 of record JAOQMS010000008.1, read on the forward strand.
CACAACCCCCTGCTTTCTAAGCTTAACCTTATCCCCGGAGGCATTTGGTCAAACTCAGATATTGGAGACTCTCTATTGGCTCCTACAAACTCTAGGTCAACTGACTCTCCAAATTGATCTCCTATGACAGATAACTTATAACAAAAATAATTGTGATCAGTAACTGAGTCTCTCACTATATCATGTCTAAATGCTTATATCTGTCCCTATGGATGCCAAACCATGCTCTGATACAAAAAATGTAACATCCCATTACCATAAAGTATATTCCTAAATATCTAAAGGACATTCAAGAATATATCCTATGACAATGACATGTTAGAGCAATCATAATCATGAAATATGGCATTATACACTTTCGAAACATTAAAAAAGTCAACTTTTCCCATTTCATTTACTAACACAATTTACACTGTAGCAGTACATTCATTAAACAAATATTTACATAATCAAAAGTATTTAAGAGTTTACTACTCATTTTACAAAAGATCTACATGAAATGAAAAACTACATAAACACAATTACAACTCCTTAAATGTCAGCTGACCGTACCTTTAAGTCATTTATAAATTCCAAAATGTTTTTCTAGAGTGTCTTAAGAACTAGGTCTCCTCTCTCGTACTTAAAAAGCTACGTTACAATTTTGATGAGTTTTGCGAACTTAGTGAGTGAACCATCATTGATGTGCTCACTCATTCAGAACATCAGACATTTTAAATATAAACCAAATGCACAATATTCCTCATCTCAACAATTCATCATGAAATGCATACATTTCATATAAACTTTTTAGAATATCCCAATCAATCATAATATCAAATATGACATATTGCAATATCATTACAAATCAGAAATGTTTCCACAATCATATATTTACAAATGTAAATGCATATGAGACTCCGCTTTCATTTTTATTTTGTTGTGACCGAGCACCTATTTACTATCCCGTATTCCTTGTGGATATCGGACTCATTAATCACTGAGCCTGTGGTTCTTTATACACATATATGAGCTTTAAGCTCTTTTGGACTGGCCACTCCGGTCACAACGCCTTTATATGATCATACATATCATGTTATAAAATGCATGAATTCGCATATCACACTTTCAATAACTTTCATTCATTTTAGATACATTTACTTTTCATATTCATCGGACATAAGTCTGGCATTCAACAATTTTTTGTTGAGAACACAGATTTCTTTCATATTCACATACAATCAGAACAATCCCAATGCCTTCCTAAATAACAAACTCCTCATACCATTAATGTTCAGAATTATCAATCATATCAATCAAAATTCAATAACTGAATTTAAATAGAAATAGATCAATCCTAATGAGAATCATCTAGTTTGACTCACAGTGCACTCCAGATTACGCTATTGCTGGATGATCTGGCAATGTCTAGACACATTTACATGTTACTAAATTTCTCAATCATATAAGTATTCAACCATACACATATGCATATATGTTATGTGTAATGCATGTTCAATGACATTTCCAGGTATGTGTCCTTATTCTCATTTCTTAAACAATCATATATCATAAGAACATCTTCATTCCTTTAACATTTCTTCATTCCAAACTTAAATACTTTGTTATCAAACAATCTCTTCCTTAAGTTATAACATCATTTAATAACTTCAACTTATCAAACATTCAACCAACTTATTCAACATCAAATTAGATTCATTTTTTGCATCAATCAAGTTCATATGTACCATAATAAAGTACCTTAAAATTAGTTGTTTCAAACATCACTTAAAAGACATCATTTCACTTTTTATGCTAGCCCACATTTGTGACAGAAGCTATTGCAACTAGCCACGGTTTTGGGATGGGTGCACGATCATAATAAAACCTAATTATCCAGGCCATGATCATGCACTGAAGGCCATGATCTTGTCCTGCCTTTCTTCCTTCATTTCTCCACGAATTCTCATACATAGAAACATCATTAACACTCTAAATTTTCCAGAATTCATGGTCATTTATGTAACCTCATATAGATCTGAATTATACCCCAATTTCAACTTAAAATTATTCAGTTGATAGCTCACAAATCATGGTCTTTCGTGCATCACAAATCAAACCAAAAACTATGTTACATTATCATGAATATAGTCCTAGTTCTTTCTCAATTCAAGAACACTATATTTACATCTTCCTTTAGCATACATTCACCTTCATTATACTTCGAATCTAGATCTAATTCATCCTTGAATCAAACCTAATACCCACGGTTTTCACACATCAAGAACAAGCAGAAAATATCCAAGTTTATCCAACATTTTCCAGCACATTTCACTATCAACACCATATTCATTTCATTCAAAATCAAGCATCATTCTTATACTATTGATCATGCCATAAAGATCAGATTGTTACTTACTTATTAGGCTTCCAACCCAGCTCAAAATTCTAGATTATACTAGCCCTCTATGCAAGCAAGATCAACACAACCTCAAGGTAAAAATGAGCTAGTTTCAGAAGCAAGATGAAGGGAACAATAGGCTGGTTTCTTAGCTATTTTGTGAAGGATTAAAGTGTGAATTTCATGTAACAATTTAGCTAGGGTTCAAACAAAATGTAGAGAGAAGATGGATACAATTTTTTTGGTGAAGCAACAATGAAGACAACATAAACTTTGTTGCAGAATCTTGCTTCATCAAGTGCTAGGTGTCATCAATTTTCAAAGACATATGTCTTAAGGTATGGAAGACATTTGCCTACCTAATAAGCTGCCATTAATCCACTTCTTAAGTTGTCATATGTCTCCTAATAATTTGTCTACATTGCATACAATTATTGATCCATTTGTCAATTAATTACTAGTCCATTTGTCGCTCATTTATCTATGCCAAATGTCACTCAATTATAGGCTTAGTTAGCCTAATTTTTCATGTATCAATTTATTTTACCATTTGACATTTGTCCTAGTCTAAATGTAAATATTAATTCATCAATCTCCCAATTAATAACAATTAATTCCAAATTACTAATTGGAATCAAATCAAACCAAAATTCAAGACATAATAATTCACAATTCACATCATATTCATTTTAAGTCTTTCATACATCAGAATATGTCAATTGAGTGCATATGCTATTTTTGTAATGTGTACAACTTATAATTAATGTGTGTATGCTAATGATATGCATGTAAATGAAATGCTCTCAATGCTATTACTCATTCATAATGATTTAGGGTTCTAACCCTAAGCATGTTCTGAAATCCAGATAATACAATCTCATATCTCAGGTACAACACAGAAATGAATGCCGTAATATGTCTAATATACCAAATTTGAATTGAGCTTCTCCGTCATCTACTCTATCATAATCCATATCACCTTATTGGAATTAAATATGCAATAAATTATAGCTTTCTTGATCTTGCACATATTGCTAAAGCAATTGTGCAGAGTTGGACATTTTGTTCCTAAGAACAACTAAGTAACATTATAAAATATTTCCAACTATGCTTAAAGTGTTTTAGCCAACTCCTATTGTTCTTTTATAGACAGAAAATTATATTGAGAATCTTTTTGTCTCAACCTTCTAAACACCTTAACATACTGAGTTTCCAGCTCTAACATCTTGAATTTGATATAGAAGGAAAATTTAATACCAAATTCTTCATACACAGAATGTGTAGTTATCGTGCAATTTTTTCAAAATTTTCAACTCTTTTAGGTGTTGCACTCCAATATAATACATTATCCTATATCAATTTCACTGCTTCGTTTATTACCTCACATTACATATGGAATAACTTCCCACCAACTAATAAGCTACTAACTCATAACTTATTCTTCAACTTTTTGTTTATTGCCTTATTCGTTCTATAGTTATCATGTGTTATGAAATATAAGAAACACATAATTCAATTCTTATCTTTTTTTAAAACTATCTAGTGGAATTGTTTGGATCATCGAATTAAATTGCTTGATGAATGTGATCTTATCTTTATCAAGTGATCCACTAAAAGCTAGTCTTAAGTGCAAACAAACTTGCTTTAACTTATAGTTTCATGTTCTTTGACTCAATCTTTTACACAAGAGACTAGTATTGACACTGTTAACTTAATGTACCCTATGCGCATCATCTATTGTTGCTACTACTTCAAGCCAACAATGATATTATCTTGTTATGTAGCCCTCACCTTTCTCTTAGCACAATTTTGTTCGTAAGTTCATTCAATTTCAGTATCAAAATGAATTTGGGAATCCAAGTTGTCATTCATGGATCTCTATCTCACATCAACTACCTAAAAAGGCAAAATGAATTAATAGTAAAAAAATAAAATTAAAACTAAACTTAGATTAATAAAATAGCTAATGACTAGTTTTCACTAATGATGTTAAAAACTTGATCTACTTTATATCTGCAAGTGGATAGGGTCAATTATAGATAGTTTATTAAATTAAAGTGATTATGATGTATTAATCCTATAGAGAACTAATCACAAAATTTATTAATCTTATTTAAAAATAAAATAAATAAAGATAAAAGATTAATTTAAGAGAATATAATTACAAAACTAAATAAAAAGAGATAAATCAATAAAAAAGATCAATAAACAAATATTATGGATTTAGATTCACTTATATGAAAATTTAATTTTTATATATAATTGACTATCTAGGTTGAAATAAAAATTAACCTACGATATCTATACCCTTTTTCAAGGCACATAAATATATCTAATTAAGTAACTACCACCTTTCGGTGCATAATTTAATCTAATCAAAATCTTTAGGTATAAATAATTTATTTGGTTATCACTGAAGTCTAGGATAATGTCATTCATTAGCATTGAAGTATTTATTCTCCTAACATATAGATACTACTTCACCTGTTGGTCTTTCATATAATCCACAAGGTTGAATATATCATGGCTAATCATAAATCGAACATTAAGAACAAAGAGAATAAATGCAACCAATCAAATAATCAAATCATGTATAGATAATTGAATAATCATTACAAGTTGCTTCCCTAACTGTAAAGCTGGACTTTCTGAGCCCTTTTGCGTTGCTCTATATTGGGAGATACTACTGTATATTGACATATACATGGTTGTATATGAGTTCAAA
>JAOQMS010000008.1:13740559-13783793 GCA_027563885.1 Erythroxylum longipes
TTCTTAACCAATTCTATACATTTTATTATTATCAAAACATAGAAGGATTTAATTTGTCAACCACCATTGGTCCAACAGTAGCTAGAATTGGTAATGGGCTAGGTTAAGCATATGTCACATATAGCCTAGGAACATCCCAAGGCTTGATCAGACTTAGATCATATAACTTGAATTACCTCAATTAGACTTTGCTTAGCCTAAAGCTTGATTAAGTTAGGTCATACCTAAAAAGCTCGACCAATAAAAACTCCCACCCCTTAATGATGTTATAAATGTAACAATAATGGTAAATTGATAGCTTCTTAAAAATCATTATGGGAACCAAATTAGAAAGATTTTTATATGCAATAACTGAAATAACCATCACTGAATCCATATTTCACTCCAAATTCATACTTATTTGTAAAGTAAACTAACAAACAATAATTTTCATAGAAGCCAAAACATATAGCAAAGCCTTATAAAAATGCTTAAAAGGATCAAAATATAAAACCAAAATAATAGTCAACAGAAGTGTTGTTTGATAAATTTCATAGTTTTATTATCCAATTCTTTTATGAAACCAAATTGCACATATCGAAAGAAACAAAGTGATTTACAAACAAAAGCTTGTTTATAATAATTCCATCTCAAATTTCAGGCATCAACTACCACTACCACAATAACATGAATAACTAAAATGATTTATAATAAATGTAGACTTGTTGTGCTCAAATAAATGATTAACATCACAAAAGAGAAAAAGAAAGAGAGATTCTCATGTAAAGGGAGTGCTTAGTCAATAGAGGCAGGTGTAAGGAATGAGCCTAAGATTGAAAGAACATAAGAGATGATGACTCATACTAAGACCAAAGGCACAAAAATTGATATATAAGATAGAGTTAACATTGATTGCTTCACTGCATTTTTTACTTTTTTATAAGAAAAAAAAATCAATGATATTGTTTTGTTATAAAAGCTCAAACTTCAAGCTAGGTTAGGTTCATAAGCCTGAGCCTGGTCAAAATCCTTATTAACTTGGTCGAACTCATTGACTTTAGGTCAAGCTAGGCAAGGCAAGGCTAGGCTTTTTTTACATGCCTACCAATAGCCTATATAAAAAGAGATACAATCATGCTTAGAGGATGTAATAAGAGACTTCATGTAAGCAACTGCTACATAATTTTAGAACTATAAACCTTTGAAGAGTAATCTTGAAGTTTATATAGGTTAATCGACTAAAACGATAATTAAGAAAGCATAAGGAACTTTGCCTAATGTAATAGTCCCCAAACTTAAGTGGCATGTGAAGGAGGTTTCCTTATAAGGGTAAGGAGTTGACCAGCATTAAGAAGTAATAAGAGAGAAGGGTAAAGACACCAATGAGGAAGTATAAATTGAGAATTCCCTATCCTACTAAATTATTTCAAGTAGTTAAGAAGGAAGAGACTACTAGTAAGGACGAGCACAAAGAAGACCCTAAGGAAGAAGATTCAAAAGGGGAGGACCCTAAGGAGAAAATTACAAAGTCAAATCAACTAAAGGCAATATTAAAGTCCTCTTAGACATTATACTACCAAAGATGGGTGACTCAAAAAGTTTTAACATTTTATACATAATTGGTGGTATTTTCATTGATAAGACATCAACGAATTTAGGAGCAAGTATTAATGTAATATCTTATGCTAAAAGAATGATATTTCTTCCTAATAATTTATTAAAAAGTCTTAGATGTGATAAGGAGGGCGTAATGGAAAAAATTGATAAATTAATGTTTCCAATAGATTTTTATATTCTGTATTTTAACAAGTAAGAAAAAATTCACTAATCCTTGATAAACCCTTCCTATTTACAGTTGGTGCAATAATTAATGTTAAAAAATGCAAATCGATAGGGTTAGAAATAAAGAATTTGTGTTCTTCAATGATGAGATACCATTTACGCCTATTAGAGATTAGGGAAAAGCTAATTCTTCCATAAGTTTGATCGTCTTTATGATTTAAAGTGTTTCGGAAAATAGATTGAGTTTTGATGACTAATTCAAATTTAATTTGCCACATGAATTTGGAGAACAAATATTTGATTTACATCATGATTTTTTAGCATAAATTATGCATATATTGAGTAAATATGACTTCTTTTAAGCCTCTTTCTTACACCATATATAAAACAATAATAATAAGTGTGAATGATTGAGCATTAAATAATTTAACTTTATTAGCTTTATACAAATAAAAATGGCGAAGTTAATGAGTGGTGCTAGTGATCATTTGAGACAGTGACCTAGTTGAGTAATTGAGAGTATTTATGACTAGGAATTTACTCTCACGTCAAAAGGCTAGGTGATTTTTCAAATAAACTTTAAATGATATTTTATTTAAATTTGATGTTTTATTTCATTATAAGAAGGGGTATAATCATGTTTAAAATTTGAAAAAAATTTCTTGTGTATGTTATTTTATGCATAAAGTTGAATTTTGTGAATCGAGTTAAAGTTTAAAGAATTGTGAATTGAATTGAGTTAATTTATGAGTTGATACAAATTGCCAGGTGTCTTACAATTTGATGACCTCTACAATTAAATGAGTGATGGTGAATCTTAATTGATATGTTTGCTTTATTTAACTTTTAGAATTGCCTCCTGTTTGAGTTAGAATAATAAAATTGATTTGTTTGAGGACAAACAAATGCCTAAGTATGAGAGAATTTGATATGTGTTACATAAAATTTATTTTAGCATGATTTTAAGAGCATTGTGCTTTTATATTGGGTACTTTCATAGGATTTGATACTTAAAATGATTTATATTATATTTTAGTTCTCATTTTAGCCTCTAAAAGGAAAAAGGGATGAATTTAGAGAAGATTTGAATCAATTTACAATAAACTTAGAGAAGATTTGAATCAACTTACCTCGTAAAGATTTAGTCTAAGCCTTTTTCTTACTTATTATTATTATTATTATATTTTTGTTTTGTTTAGTTTATTTACTTATTTATTTATTCTTTTTTGTATTTATCGTGTTATTTGGTTTATTGCTTATTTCATTTATTAAGTATATATTTATTTCATATATTATTTTCTATTATATTTTTTATGGGTCATTTGGAAACAATATCTCTACTAGTTAGGGTAAGACTATGCACTATTGGACCTCTCCAAACCTTGCGTATTAACATAATTTTTATTGGGTTGTTGTTGTTGTTGGAAAGAAGATCCAAAACACAATAGTAACATGGTAACATATTACTGTCTACGTTCAAACATTCCTTATTTTGTTTCTCAAGAAGATTTTTACCCAAATAGCAAAGCATTAATATGCACTTTATTTGTGTGTTTAAAGTTGGTGCATTTTATTTTTTTAAGTGCTTATAATATACCCTCGACTTAACTCATGTTCACTAATATAGTTGTAACATAGACCTATGTTCATTTTGGTGTTGGAGGTAATTTTTATGTAAAAATTATAAAAAAAGTTGGGTTAAGTAACATAGAGCTTAGCACGTTCCCGTGTTAGGAACGTGTTCAATTAAAAAATTAAGGTTCCATATGTTTAAGAGAAAGTTGGCTAGAAACAAATAAGGGAGCTTCTGAGAGATCATTTTTAGAAGAAAGATAATTCTTTAGAAGCCAACAAAAGTAGTTAAGGATCAAGAGAATAGAAATCTTGGGGAAAAGAACAAGAAAAGATTCAATAAGAACTTAAAGATTCAAGAGTTATGAATATGTATTCTTTGTCTTTTATTCTTTCTTATTTTTGTATGTTTTTTCTTAGTTTTATCATAATCTAATTGAGATACATATCTAAGTAGGATGGAGCTTAGGATTCAGTGTTTTAAATTTATGCTTTGATTTAATGAAATTTCTAGTTTTTTTTAAATTTGTTCATGTGTTTATATTACATTAAATCGCAAGAATGAGAGCTGAAGATTTAATAATTAGATTCATACATTAAGATCAAGAGATGATTTGTATATTTAGATGATAACATAAATGATGAGAGTTACATGGGTTGCTTGAAAAAGAAGTACATGATCTTTTTGGCTTAGAGTAAAACCCATCATAAGAATTTATGAAACGAATTAATATGTTCTTAGGATGTTTTGATTAGAAGGAAATTTGATCAATTCAATTTAGGAAATAAGAAATGTATTGCTTAAGAGAAAATATAGTTATAACTTACGAATTCTTACCGGTGTAAAAAACTAGAATTGATAATTAAGTCAAAGTAAGTCAAAGTATAGAGAAGTCATAAGAAAAATCTTACTTGAATATAGTTTATTAATGGTTGTTTTGACCCTAATCGTTGCTTCAATTGGTACTTTAGAATGTTTTAGACCAATGGAAGGTTCCAATTGATTTCTTTATGATAATAAAATATAATTATTATTAATGAATTTATTATTTTTAATGAAAAAAATATAAGAACAAGATGTAGCCATAAACTTAATAAGATAGATTAAAAAGTTGATAAAAAATAGTTGAAGTTTTTAATTGTCAAAGTGAAGATCAAGTCAAGAACAAAAGATGATCAAGGCACTTCAAGGTCATTCTATACTTTTTAATGTTAATTGTAATCTCATTTTATTTCTTTGGTAATATTAAAGGCTCAGCATACATAAACATTACATCTTACCTTATTGTATAATTCCTTTCATTCATTAAGAAGCATTAGAAATTTTAATTTTAAAAGAAAAATATTTTGATCTTTCAAACACTCTAAAGGGATTGGTCAATCAATACAGGTTAATAGTCAACCAATATAAGTTAAATGTGTAATAGGAGAGTTTACTGACACATTAGTCAACCAATATGGTTATATGGTCAACCATTGTCCTTTCATTAGTCAACTACTATAGTTGATTAGTCCACCCATATGCAATGCGTAGTAGATTTTATGTATTGGATGCATATTGGTTGGCTAATATGATTTTGTGGTTGCACCAATATAGGTTAAACTTATAATAAGGTTGTTTGTTGACATATTAGTCAACTAATGTAGTGGTGTGATGAATCAATGTCCCTTTGGGGGAAACATTGTTTGACTAATATGCCCTAGTGTTTGATCAATGTCTTAATAGTTACTGAATCTATGCATTCAACACATATAAATCAACCAATGTGCTACACTAGTTAACTAGTACTCTATAAACTATTATTATAATGACTAGTTTTTGGTTGTAATGGTTAGAAGGGGTCATAAAATCATATCAATACATGTTTTCTCATTGTTTGTTACATAAAACGTCATTTTGTTTCTTATACACACATTTCTAAGTGTTTATCAAACATTTGAGTATCATTTTCTCAAATTTATGTGATTGAGCCTCTTTAGTATTATCAAAGTGATAAAATGAGATATTTTGAGTAATAAAATTTTGTTGGGCATGTTTATATTTTGGACTTAAGGATGTTTCAAGTAGAACTGAGGTTCCTCTTCATCATGTAGAAAGATTGTAAAAGGATTCCTCATTCCTCTGCTGAAAAAGATCATACAAATGTTATCCTTCGCCTTTCAAAAAGAGTTATAGTAAACTTTCAAGAAGAGTCTTAGGAGTCAACATAGGCAAAAGTTTGTTGAACCACTATAAATAGGTTTGTGTTTCTTTTCCCTTACCCTTTTTACATTATTGCTTGAGTATGTTATTGAAATGTGCTCATTAACATACTTAGTAACATTTTGTTTAAAATAAATTAACACCCAATTTATTCAATATTAGGGCTTAAAAAATAATATTATAGAGGGTTTATTAAATTAACATTTCAAACAAAATCTTATAGAAAAGATCTTAATAGTATATTTAGGAGCCTTATTATTATCATTCAACCAAGAGGGGCAAAACTTTAATAGATCCCCCCTTTTTGATAGAAATGATAAATCTCTATTAAAAAATAAGGATACATTTTTCTTAATAGCTAAAAGTGTAGACTTATGAAAAATCGGTTCAAATGACTCCTTTATACCTATGAAAATTATATATAATAAAAGGTCTCTAGACTAAGGGAAGAACAAAAACTTCAAAATAAGAAATTAATTTCCTTGAATAGTAAGGCCATACATATCTTATTTTGTGTATTAGGAAGAAATAAATTTGACAGAGTATATATGTGTGAAATGACTTATGAAATTTGGCACACATTGGAATTATATAAAAGGGTGCAAATCATGTTAAGGAGAGTAAAGTAAGCATGTATATTCACTAATACGAATTATTTTACATGAAGCATAATGAAAGCATCTTTAGCATATACAAGATTTATTGGTATTTTTAATGCTCTCAAGGACCTTGAAAAGACTTATACTAACGTTGAAATGACAAGAAAGTTACCTAGGCTAGTTTTGAAGAAATGAGAAGCTAAAGTGACGGCTATATAAGAAACTAAAGATCTAACATCACTACTATTAGATAAGCTTATTTGATTTCTTCTTATGAAATGGGACTTTAAGAGATACAAGAAGAAACAATACTTTCAAAGAAAAAAGAATTAGAATTCAAAGTCTTGAAAGAGGAATCAAGTGAAGACGAGACATTTACAATTGGAAGTGATGATGAAGACTTCACCTTTATCACTAGGAAACTAAGGAAGCTTTTGAAGTGAAGGAAATTTTCTAAAACAAAGGACTTTAAGGAAGGTAAATGTAATTCAAAACCTAAACCCTTTAACAATGATTATTTTGAATTTAGAAAACTTAATTACATGAAGTCATAATATCTTTTATTGAAAGAAAATTACATTATAAAAGATAATGTAAAAAGGAGAAGAAGGAAAAGAATAAAAAGAAAGCACTTAAAACTTCAACTTGGGATGATACAAATAAATCAAAAAATGAGCACTTAACGTGAGATATAACTCACACGTGCTTTACGACTACAGAAGATGATGATGTAACATCTAACTCTTATTCTTATGGTAGTGATAGTAATTTGATGTATGATGAACTAATTGAAAGTTTAGAAATCATGAATAAGAAAAGGAAGAAATTATCTTAGAAACTTAAGGAAGTTAAAAAGTTAATGGATATATACATGAATAAGAATAAAAAGATGAAAAGTGAATTGCATGGAATTATTCCATTGTCTAATGGATATGATAGAGGAATTCTAAACCTTTGGTATAGGTTCAAGTCCTATTGGATACAACATTTTTCCATATTATCTATATAGAATATATATTTATATTTCAATTTGAATTTTATTTCTTTCTTTTTAATATATTTGTTTATATATATAACATTCTAAAAATATGGTCATTAATGACAATCAATCATTAGATGAACTAAAATGTGAAAATGAGACACTGAAAAAAAGATAATATTCTTAATGGTTTATTATCCAAATTCACTAAAGGGAGTGAAAACTAAAAAGCATGCTTGGAGATCAAATTAATTCCAATATAGCCACGGGATTGGGTATAATTATGAGAGTGCACCCAACACTAAGACTACATTTGTCAAGACAAGTACCTAAAGTGAAAAATAAGCATCGAGCATCACATTTAAGCATTCCAATATATATATATATTTGTCCTAACATCCCTACCTCAAAGAAAAACTTGAAGATATTATTATAAGATGAGAAATTACTCATTAAAAAATAAGAATGATCACCAAAGAATCTTCAAAATAGCCACTTATTGATCTAATTGAAGGAAATAAGAAGGATGAGATGCTTCCAATGAATTGGAAAGTTAAGAAGAATCATCATATGAATCATATCATTGGTGATGTACAACAAGCAGTAGTTATTAGTTTATATTTTAGAAATTGTCATATTTTGTATTTATTAATGAGTTTAAATCCTTAATGATAAATATTGGGCTTACTATGAATAAGGAATTGGACATTTTTAAAGTATAATATAGACTTTAGTACCTAGACTTTGAGATTATATGTAAAATGGGAATATTGAATTAGAGTTTATCGATGCACTATATCAATTAGGAAATAGTTTCACTAAACTAACGAATAAGGATAGATTTTACACAATTAAAAGAGAATTGATTATGATTGATATATTTTCTATATGATAAGGAACTCCTTATGTTTTTTAACTTATTTTTATTACTATTTAGTTTATTGATTAAGTGTTCTAATGTTTTAATTTGAGTTTTTAATCTATTTCCTAACTTTTCAAAACACAATGATCAACCTATATTAGAGTGTGGTTGACCAGTGTCCTTAAAATTCATGTTTTTTCTTACATTTTTAATGAGTTTGTAAATAGTTTAGTCTAATATGTGCTCCTACTAGTTGATCAATATAGCTTTATGGTTGACCAATGTCCCTTATGAACAATAAAAATTAAGCTTTAATAAATTTGTAATGAGTTCTACTACTATTGTTGTTGACTACACATAAACACTAGTTGATCTTTTGAGCTTTGTAGTTGACTAGTCTTCACATTTTAAGCTCTCCTCCTTGTCTTTTCTTCTATTTATCATTTTTGTTGTTTATATCTTCCAGAATCCTAGACAACTAACTTTGTTCTTTAAAACATCATCCCCTATTTCATAAGAATCTCACTATATTGCATTAAATTGAAAAATTGTCATTCTTAGGTTTCAAATTTAAGGATTTTCAAAAGTTATCAAATTATGGAGTTATCTTTTCAAATTGATCCTTCGAAAGTCAAATTAAAAAAAAGTCAAGATCATATTCAAATTTGACATTTTGAGAATTTTGATACATCTTTTTTCTTTAAATTTTTTTACCTACAAAATTATACACTCTTATGAAATTAATGGTTAGATTTTGCAATTATGCTTTTTTTCCAACGTCTAACTTTGTCAAAACATTCTTTTGTTGCTTAATGTAATTTTCAACTAAGGAACAATGCCAAAATTGGGATTTATATCAAAATTAGACACAATTAGGGATGCTTATATTAAAATTGACATTTTAAACAATTATTTTGACACCTTGATGTTCAATATCATTCTTTCTTGAGATATATTGTCAATTTAAATCAAATTTACTTTGAGCTTTTAATCAACTTAGCTTGATGCATGGCACTTACATTTTGTATCTTTTGGATAGTTATTTCTTTTTTATGATTCCAAAAAGTTAGAGAAAGGTTAATGATATTAGATTATGGGGAATGAAGACATTTGTGAGGAGTGATTTGTACTTGATTTGGTCTTTTATAATTGTGTAAATTTATGCTATGTTTATTTTAATTTGTCTACATGTATGGATATTTATTTTACCTTTCATGTTAAATATTTCTTTTATTCTTGATATTGAATTATGACTTATGCATGAATTAAGACGAATCTAATCTTTATCTTGATTGTGCTAAATTTCATTGTAACTCTCTAATATCGCAAATGTTCTGTTATTATCAAAATAAAGGATATTGTTGAAATAGGGGAAGTTTCAACCAATATTTTGATAATAAAAAACATAATTACTACTAATAAGTTTATTAGTTTATGAGAAGCAATATAAGAATAAGATGTAGTTATAAACTCAAGAAGATAGTTCATAAAGTTGTTAAAGAAAAGTTGAAGTTTGCAATTGTCAAAGTGAAGATCTAGTCAAGAATAAAAGAAGATCAAGACACATCAAGGTCATTCTATATATTTTGTAATATTAATTATAATAACATTTTATTTCTTTGGTAATTTTAAAAGTTGATCATGCATAAATATTTCATCTTACCTCATTATACAAGTCCCTTAATTCATTAAGAGGCATTAAAGCTTTTAATTTTAAAAGAAAAGCCTTTTTATCTTTCAAATACTCTTTAGGAGAATTTTAAATGGTGTTTTAATTATAATTGCATTAATCAAAACTAATATGAGTATTTAAAGTTGTTAAAATCATGTTTTTTAGGGGATTGGTTCACTAATAGGTTGGTGGTTGGCCAATGTAACTTAAATGCGTAATAGGTAAGTTATTAACACATTGGTCAGCCAATATGGTGATATGATTAACCAATGTCTCTCCAAGGGATATATTGTAATATCCTGTCTCTTAAATTGTTGAGGGTCAGAGGGTTTAGAAGATTAAGCTCATGCATATTACATTAAATAAAACAAGTTATATCACTAGACGATTAATTTGGTGCATTAGGATACAAAATTTTTTATTCTATGTACACGCATGAGATTAGCATACACGCACATAGATTATTGTTTATAAATATGAGAAATAAGTGACAAATTTTTTATGAGCACTTAATTGACATTTTTCGAGATGCTTGGTTATGATTTTGATTAATTAGAATTAAATCAGAAATTGATGGATTTAAGTTAGTGATTTGGAGTTAATTGTTAAAAATCAGAAGTTTAAGTCAATGTATAAATTGGCTGAGTAGAATTCCTAACGGTAAAAAATTATATACAAGTGGCACTTTATATTTGCGACAAGTGGCACTTTATATTTGAGACAAGTGGACTTTTAAATTTGTGACAAATGGTACTTTAGACTTGTGACATGTGGAGCTTTATAATGGTGAAATGTGTAGCTTTACAAATGGTACGTAACATATATAGCCTTATAATTGGTGACATGTGTAGCCTTACAAGTAGTGTGATATATGGAAGCTTAATTGAGTGACATGTGGAGCCTAAAGTTAGTAACACATAGACCAATAGAATAGTAATATATGGACCAATAGAAGGATAACATATGGATCAATAGAATGGCAACACATGGACCAATGAAATGGTGACACATGGATTAGTTTGACTTTCTTTAAGCTTTCGAGAGAAAGTAGATGTAAATAGTGATGTTAATGGGCCAGGCCAGGATGGGTCAGCCCGTGGCCGGAGTTGTGGCTCGACGGCCCTGCCCACCATTTTTATTTTTAAGAAAAAACTTCCAAAAATGACATCATTTTGGAAGTAATGGTTGGGCCACAGGTTGGGCCCACCCTGGTTAGCCTGTGGCCCACCCATGACCCAATCAATCTGGGCCAAAATCGGGCGAGGCTAGGTGGGGGCCACTTTTGACATGTCTAGATGTAAAAGGCAACATAAGGGAGAGTGAATGTCTACCATAAGTTAGAAGAGGGAGAAAAACAAAAATGAGAGAGAGAAGGAAAGTAAAAGGGGAAGAGAAGAGGAGAAGGAAAAAAGTTACCAAGGTAAATCAAAATTTTGGTTTCAATTTCATCTTCCTTTTTCGATCATATCTTTAGAGTATGAATTTGAAGAAACTCAAAGAACAAAAGTTGTAGATAAGGTCTTAGCTTGGCCTTTGTGAAAGTGGCTTGATAAAATAGTGACTAGAGCTTGAGTTATGCTTATTTCCCTAATACTGCCAGTGACAAATCCCTGTGCAGGAACCTTGTATTATTTCCTAATTTTGGAGGGCTTTAAAGCCCAAATTAGTCAAAGTATAAAACAAGAAAAATGATTATTGATGTCTTATTAATGCTTCTATGAAATGGCTTGGCTAGAAGATGTCTTGATAATGATTTATTGTTATTTGAGCATTGGTTGCAAGCCTGTTTCTTACCAAAAAATAAGACATATTTTGAATGGGGATTGTATTCTAAAGGGAGATGATGTTCATGTATTTTTTGGATATATTAAGACTAATGGAAGTCTAGTTTCAAGGGGCATAAGAATTATGGTATTTGGATTTTTGTAGAGACAGTTATAATTAAAAGAAGACAGCTTATTCATAAAGGAACATTAGGAAGAAAAGGATATAAACATTACACTTAAGGATGCATACATATTCTCGCTATTTGTTATCAGTGACCAATGTTCATATGCATGTCTAATAGGCTTTCAGAGTGATTGTCAATACCCAGATATTGTCGGGACATCGAGGCAATAACTCGTTGGAGTGTTCTGTGAGTTAACCTAGATGTTTCTCACTATGATTTATTTATTTTTGGTTAAATTTCAGTTATTGAATTGTTATTTATATGATTATTATAATTCAAGACATTATTGGTTTGAGGAGTTTGATATTTCGGAACTATATATGGAAGTGTTTTCAAATTGAATGTCAATTGCTAATTATGTGATTATCCATCAAATGCTTATTTGATTCAAAATGAATGTGAATTTTGGATAACCAGTTACACTGATGAAAGCAAATTATGCGTGAGATGATTCATATCATTGCATTTGACATTCATGATGAGTTAACGGGAGTTGTGATCAAAATGACAAACACGCAGACATTCAGAGCGAAATGCTAGTAATTAGGGCCTAAGGCTGGTAATGTGAAATCAGGGCTCAATGTTCGTAATTTGAAATCAGGGCTTAAAGCTTGTGATGTGATAAGGCTATAATGCTCATTAAGCTGGCCAATAGAAATTTGTTTTATACCTGCGGCATGAATTGCCATATTTGATCAGAACAAAAAGAAAGAAGAAATAAAACACATTTGCATTTGCATTTGCATTTTTGCATATATGATATGTTCTAATTGAATCAAAATATTGCAATACATTTGGATATCATTGATAATATGGTATGGTGATTAGAACTGTTCTATGTGATATGATTGTTGATGTGTAATAATATGTTGCTGGAACTATCCTCTTTGATATGACTTACTTGAGTGCATCGATGATGATTTACTTACTGAGTTCACAAACTTATCAAATTTGTAATGTTGTTTTCAGGTCCAAGAGAGATCTAGCTAGTCTAGTTGGAATATAACTTCTACATTTAGACATGAGTTAGTGGTCAGGATTAGTTGTACCTGTAGATGTTTCTAGTTATTTTGCATTATCTTGTTGATATCAAACTTTCTTTATGTCTTTTAAATATTACGCAAATCGTGATATACCATTGGTTGCTACTTGGTGTATATTTTGGGTACTAAATATAATGCCAAGATTCATATATATATATATATATATATATATATAAAATTGTTGAGACAATTTAAAAGAAAGTTGAGCTTTCCTTTATGTGGCTTATAAAGGTTAAATATGGAAGGTATTTTTGAAAGTAAGGTTGAACTTTGGCAATTTGTTGATTAAAATGCCTCCGTGCTATATGATATTATGTGTAAGGTGGAAAATCTTTTTGAATTGTTTTATAACATATCATTTCAGTAGAGTATAGCCTCGAATATCCTCCGATATGCTCGGGAATATGCTCTACTGGAGTAGTATGTTACATATATTAGTTGAATAATATGGTTTAGTGGTCAAGCAATATCTAACGATTAGCATGTTTTATACACTAAACGCATTTTGGTTTACTAATATGACTTTATGGTCGACTAATATAGATTAAACTTATAACAGGGTTGTTTATTAACATAAAGATCAACTAATTCAGTAGAAGGGAAAAGTGAAGGAAAAAGTCAAATAAATAAATTAAATAATCAATAAATAGAGAAAATGAGCAAAATGGAGTGTACATTTAATTCAAGTGAAGAACCGATAACAAGAAGGAATCAAGCATGGTTTGAGCAAATCATTTTAATCCTTTACGTAATTTTATCATAGTCATTAATTGAATTAAGCAATTAATTATTGTATGGTCATTTTGTACTTGGGGCATATTACATATACTTTACCATAATCAAGAGAAAATTTTAAAGAAAACCCTTTTGATGCATAAGACGAATTTTAAGGAAGTCTTTCAATAGTTTTGAGTTAAGTTTTTATCAAATGAATATGTTTTAATCTTTGAAAGAAATTAAAAAGTTTTGAAAACCATGTTTTATGAAGCTTTGTCGACCCATATGGTGATTTTGGTGACCAATGTTAGGGTTTTGGATTAACTAGTCAACTAGTGTTATAGTATTGTTGACTGACCTCTTTTGAAAGCATATATTATGAGTTTGTGACAATATTAGTCACATTGGTTAATCAATATACCATAATGAGCAATCGTTGTAGTGGCTAGTTTTATTTTTAGTGATTATTTTAGTTTGTTTTGAGTACTAATGGACCATATATGAGTTACAGGAAGAATATTGGATATACTAGAGAATTGTTTAGATCCTTGAGAGGTTAGAAAATGCATATGTAGATCATATAACATATATTGAACCTTTATTCATTAGTATGAGCAAAAGGAGTCTTTAAGTTGTATAATTATAGCATTTGAGAAATTTTCTCAGGAATATTTCATAAGTGTCCCTTTTAAACTTAAACAAGATTTGTAAAGTGTTACTACTTACATATAATAAAGAAAGATGATTGTAAGGGTTCCTATTCACCTGTGCCAAAGAAAATGATGTATAGAGGGTTGCTCTTCACCATTAAAGGAAGAATATAGGAATTCTTAAGTGGAACCTGAGGAGTGGATGTAAGTTAATCGTTTATTTGGTCGAAATACTATAAATCGATTTTGTTTCTCTTTCCTTACTCTCTTTTATTTATTGTGATTGCTTTGTGATTATCATATGTGAAATTTTCATAATCATTTATTAGTTTAGAAATAGTAACAAATGAACAAGTACAATTCACCTTTCCTTTTATGTGCCATATGAGGACCAAAAATTGATATTAGAGTAAGTCTTATTTATTGCATTTAGATTTGTAGAAAATTTTAATCAAAGATCTTTATAGTATAATTTGGTTAATTTTAAGCCAAAATAGTCAATATATAAATAGACCCCTTTTTGTGAAGGTAACAATTAACTAAGGTTAAACATTTCCATTTAACTAAAATGATTTATCATTAAAGAATTGTACACAATAGTCCATATGTTCTAATAAGAACTATAATTATCAATAAAGTACTAAAATTTAAAAGTGAGTTTAGCGATATTGATAATAGACTCTTTAAGTTAAATAGCAGAGTGATGCATATTTTATTTTGTACTCTTAGTAGAAATAAATTCAATGAGGTGCCTATATATAAAACTACCTATGAGATATTGCACACACTTAAAATCTCATATGAGAACATTACTCAAGTAAAAGAGAGCAAAGTGAGCTTACTAGTGCATTAATATGAACTATTTCACATGGAGAAAAAATAGCCAATTTCTATTATGTATACTTGCTTCATTTATATCACTAATACTATCAAACGTCTTGCTAAAACTTACAATAATCTTGAATTAGTGAAAATTTTTATTAGGACTTTACCAAGGTTTAAGAGACAAAGGTGACGGTCATACAAGAAATCAAAGATTTGAGTATCTTACCATTGGCAAAGTTAGTTAGATTAGTCCTTACTTGTGAGATGTAGATAAATAAATTTTATGAAGAAGAAGTGGCTTTAACAAGATGAGGTGTGATATTTAACGTTTCCAAAGATAAGAAAATTAATAATGAGGATAACTATACAAATAAGAGTGATGAGGATGATATAAAACTCATCAAAAATAAATTCAAGATGTTCTTAAAGGAGAAGAGGGAGAAATAATTGAAGAAGAGAATAAAAAATACTTAAAGCCATATGAGATGATAGGATTGGTTTGGAGAGTGAAGGATTTAAAATAATTGTTGCAAGTATATGTTTTATGGTCAATAATAGCAGATTATAATTTTCCTCCAATTCTCATAATAATAATAATGATTGTGATATTGATCCTTCTTATAACAAGTTAGTTAAATTCCTAGAGGTCATAAGTTTAAAAAGAAATAGTTTATCTTCCAAGCATGAAGAGACTTCAAAACTCTTTAAATGCATGTATGATTAAGGATAGAAAATTAAAATATGATACGCATGACATAGTACATTTTAAGAGTGTGGTTATTGCTAATGCTAATGAACGTAATTTTTTGCATAAGAATGAGATATTAATAAAGGAGATCAATATTCTCGAAAAATTATTATTTGAGTTCACTTTACTGAGTGAAAAATTGATAAAATACTTGGAGCCTAAAAGACCTCAAATGATAGGCATGATAATGGGTACACTTATAGCAGCACATCGACTAATGTCAAGAAAATTATTTTGAAGGAAAATCATGTTTGTGATGATAAGCCATTGATTAAGTCATCACATAATCTTACAGTACTAAATTTTACACATGAAAATTCCAATCCCCACACATCATCTTTTAACTCTCAAGGTAAAAGGAAATTTCATGCATTTATTTACAAATCATATGCTAAACCTAAAGAGTTTAGCGTCCAAGGAAAAAATGGGAATAATTTTTATCCAAGATCATCCCAGAAGAATATGAAACAAGTTTTTTATTCATATAGGCCTCTTTATGATCAGAATAACATGAATTCATAATTTTCATAGGTCTCATTATAATTATAAAGACAAAATATATGCTCTTATTTAATATAGTTTATAATCATTATAGTCTTATAAAGTCATAATCATTACAGAAATAGTCTCTCTACTAGTTAGAGGTAAGGCTGTGTACTACTAGACCTTCTCAGACTTCGTGCCTCAGTGGAATTTCTATTGGGTATTATTGTTGTTGTTGTTGTAAGTATGGACACAATACATGCTTCCATTCAATATAAGTCACATTTCTATTAAAGAAACATGTTATTTGCCAATTAATATGCAATACCTTTTCATTACATAAGGAGTTTCTAAGCTCACATATATCTAAAAAAGAAAATTATATCACCCATATCATCTATCAAGACCTACAAACACATATATGTCACATTCCTATAAGTCATAGTGATACAAATTCATATACTTCATCTTATGTGAGATATCACTTTTTTAGTGATTATAGACATATTTATAGAAATTTTTCTTTGAAATAATTGTTTCAAGTAAACCTAAAAAGTGTAAAAAGATATAAGTTGAAAAAGGTTTAAGCATGAATCCTCAATTACCTAATTATGTGTAGGTGCCTAGAATATATTAATTGCTTTGCATTGTAGGTCAACATCAAGTGGCATCAAATGAATACCAGCAACTAGTGTCCCTTTTTATTGATATCAAATAAGGAACAAAAATGGTATCTTAAAAAATCACTTTTAAAAGAAAAATCACTAAGAGTTCTCATATAAGCTAAGGTTATTATCAAAATACCAATTGTTGAACAAAGCGCGAAAGAAAAGGAAGTAAGCATTGTTGGTACATAAAAAGAATGTATTTACTCCTACTTCATATTGATAACATTTGAGCATATTGACTTGGAATATATATTTAGGGGAAGGAAGTATTGTTATATGTACCTAAAGGGAAGAGATGTATATTGAAATTTAAATTGGTACATGGTCTTTTTAAAAATTGTGCCTATATGATAAGAGTTTCTAAAAAGGGAAAGAGAGCAGTTATTTTTTTTTGTTGCCTTTTTATGCTTATAAAGTTATATATCATTTACCTTTTTTAAAGTTGACAAAATAGACAGACAATGGAGATATTAAAACTTAATCATTCATAATGCATGGAATAAAATGGAGTATGCATCACATATTGCTTTACATAAAGGAAGCTTACTCCATATCATTTTTTTTCCTAATATCACTAAATATGTTATCATTATAAAAAAGATAAGATTGTTGACTAAATGACACCTTAACCTAACAATTTGATGATGATAAAATATATTATACTAACGAATTTAATTTTAGTGATACTAACAACTCTATTACAATAGAATCAAGTACCATGAGAATGAAAAATTTCAACAGAAGGGGAAAGAAGTAAAAAAGTTAATTGAATAATTAAAAAACTAATAAATGGAGCAAAATGAGTAAAGTGGAGCACACATATACAATTCAATTAAAGAACCAAGAATAAGAAAGAATCACAATGATTTAATTGAGCCATTTTAATCCTTTATATAAACTGATCTTGATCATTTCAATGAATTAGAGATTCAATCATTGCATGATCATTTTGCTCTTAGGCCATATTGCTTATACTTTGTCATAATCAAGAGAAAATTTGGAAGTTTTGAAGAAAATATTCTTAATAAATTAAAATACTTTTAAGAAACTTTTAAGATAATTTTAGATCAAGTTTTTGTCAAAGTAATGTGTTTTGATATTTGAAAGAAATTGAAAAGAATGGACAAACTTGTTTTAGAAGTTTGATCGATCAATATGGTAATTTAGGTGACTGATATTAAAATTTTGGATAAACTGATTGACTAATATGGCATTGTGGTCGACCAGTCTGTTTTGCAAATATCTATAATGAGTTTATGTCCACATTGTTCAATCAATATTCCATAATAGTTGACCAATGCTAATGTTATAAGCCATCAGCCAATTTTATTTCTAATGATTATTTTAAGTTATTTTAAGTATAAATAAGTCATATATGAGTCATGAGAAGAATATTGGACATATTAAAGAGTTGTTAAGAGCCTTGAGAGGTTAGAGAGTACATGTATACATCATATAACACCTATTGATGTGTTATTGCAATTGCAGTTTTTGAGTTATATAATTATTACAATTGGAGATATTGCTTAGGAATACATTGTTAGGATTCTTCTTGACCTTGAACAAAATTTGCAAAAGGAGTTATTGTTTATTCATAGCAAAGTAAGATAGTGTAGAAATTTCTCTTTACCCATGACAAAAAAGATTTGGTAAGGCGTTTTAATCTGTACTCATTTAAAGAAGAAGATGTGAATTCTCAAATGAAGCTATAGGATTATATGCAAGTTAAAGATTGAACGTAAGTCAAAGATTATTTTGTTATAATTCTTTTCTGTTATGATACAATTCTACAGGATCTTAAATTTATATAATTCTCACATAATCAATTATCGTACCTTGATCCATAACATTTGTTGATGCTAAATCTCTTCCACGTTTCTATTCTTTTATCCTCTCGTTATCACTTCTGTTTTGTTTTCTTTATTTGATGGTAATGTTGCAGAAGTAACGTAATGGACAAGAACAGAACCAAAAGAGGTAACGGTTATAAGTAGTTATAAATGAGAAAACTACCCCTTAACTACCACATCCATCATGTCGGTATTCCTAATTACATGAGACATAATAATCCAACATATTTAGCCGAATTACTATAAATCGATTTCTCACTCTTTTCTCACTCTATTTTATTTATTATGATGATTTTTGTGATTATCATATATGAATTTTTCACAATTATTCATCAATTTATAAATGAAAAACAAAAAAAGAAACACATACAATTCACCTCCACTCTTTTTTGTGTGTCATTTAAAGACCATCGAATGTATACATAACAAAATTAGAAGGCATTCTTGTTAACAATTAAATAACAAAACTTTAATTTTGTTAGATATAGAATAGCACTTCGTGGCTTGATAAACCAATTGATTTTGCTATTCTTCCGGCCACTTGCAAAAATTTAATAAAAAATATAACATTAACTAATCAGATATTGGTTTCTTAGTAAAATTTGTACTAATCATGTCATTAAATATTGTAAAATAATACTATTGAACTTATGCAACATGAATATTGTGGACTGCATATGACTGAAAGAAAGTTAAATACACAACTTGACGAATAAAAAAGCAAGATGATGTTGTATGAAAGTCTGAATTCTTAAAATATATATACATATATTATTCAGATTAGTAAATTATGTTGCAATTTTTTATTCTTTTCTCGATACATAAAAGAAAGTTAAGTCCTCCATCCATTTCCGTTCCACGTCAAGCCTCTTATCTTTTAACCACAATATCTCTGCTGAATCCGCTTGCAGTTGATAGATATATAGGTAGTTAAAGGATAAATATGTCTATCAGAATGATTAAGTGAACAAATTAGAATAATATCACCCAATTTTGTCCATTATTATGATTAATAGCATTTGTTATATGCTTTCAAATATATTTATACAAGTTTTTTTTCCTTAGATTTAAAGAAAATTTATGATAAGTCATCATTAGATAATAGAGGGTGAGCCTTGGATCAATTGATAATGTTACTCCTTTGTGACCAAAAACTCACAAATGAACATTTTGTTAAATGTACTTGTGAAATTATATTTTTGTGCACCTTGATAATGATTCCTCACATAAATACTGCTATTGTTTTCAAGGTGAGTTCCGGTCCTCTAGCTCTTATTTAATCAAAAGAAGTGAGTTGTGGTACAGCTTACCGTCTTGCAAGTACTAACGTGTGAACTTTCAATTTTTGTCAGTATAATCACGCAAACTGAAGATTTATATACATATAAATTCTTTCCTTTTAAAAGGCTATCTTCAATAACACATGTAAGAAGAGCTTTTGATTACGATATGAATTAAGAACAGTTGATGATTGGATAATTGAAGAGGACTCTCGTAACGGGATATGATGATGAAAGAAGACTTACAGGAAAGCTTAAGAAAACGCAACTAAAGATAACAACTGATTAGGAACTGACGAAAAAGGGCACTAAGGATAGCGATGGGCTAGAAATTGTAATAATAGCACTCGACTGCCAAAATAAATGAATTTATATGTTGTGCTTTTAAAATTGTTGTATGGAAATATTTTCTTTCTTGTAATCTAATTATCAAAAGGACCGAACTTAATTTCTAAAATTACACTATATGATGTGTATACTTTTGAGATCTCTTTAGTTCTTTGTGAATATCCTATTTATGAAACAACCGACTTTGGTTTGTCATGACCTGACCACCGGACTAGCAGCTCATAGTACATGAGAATTTATAGGATAAATAATGAAACCAATACGCCATTTAATTTTCAGGGTTTGGTGGCTTTCCAGTTCAAAATAAATTCTGTAGCACCAAATCTCGTGGGAACATGGCTACTCTTCATGGGCATTAGGATTTGATGACACGCGCTTATGGAAGCCCTGAGAGACAAACAAACAAATATTCCGACTCAAATACTGGTCAGGTACAGGACAGGACCACGCAAAGTTTGCATCCGCAGCAGGTTCTTAGAACTAGAAACAATGACGTTTGATTGGCCTCGCAGTGGCAATGGCAGTGACATGTGGTGACTTCTGGGTCCCATCTCAGACTTGATGAGATCGGATTGAGACATAATAAGTGCTGAATCCGATTTAGTTTTAACGGAATGTTCGTATGTTGGAAATCACGAACCCACCAAATCTTGTCAGCACAGCAAAAGAGTATTGACCAACAAACCAATTGGAATGATTGTCACTTGGCAATAATGCTGGTATTGACTTGTTTTTGTTTCTTATTATTTATTTGATCCGGTGGAAAAGGATGTCCCTGTCCCCTACCCAATGCATGGGGATCAGATACTGATACTGACAACGTGGATACCAGGTACTTATTAATGATCGTATCATAAACCACTGACGTGTCATTGCCGGTTTCAGTGAAGAAAGTACTACCAGGGAATTCACAAAACAATATGCTTTCTTAGTCATAAAAAGCTTTTCCTTGTCCGTTACTCAAATTATATTCACATGAAAAGAGAGGCAATCTTTATCTTTCATGACAATGAGGGTCAACAGTATCAACATCCCATGTTTACTTTTCAATGAAAGTTATAATAGAAGCTACTGTGATCTCTTCCCGTTTCCAACACCTAGTTACCTATTTTTTTAAGGAATCTCAAGTCGTAGATAAGCTTTTGTTTATTATTCTTTAAAAGCCAATTAAACCAGGGTAAAGTCTACAATTGTGCATGCTCCTGTTTAACTCCAGAACCTGAAACAAATGTATTATCCAAAGTATTTCATTGTCCTGACCAGCTTGGTCTTCAACAACTCAAGTTGCAAGTTTCCCATGCTAATAACTGGAAGCCCTGAAAAGGATAAGAATAATATAGTAGATAGAAAAAGATGGGGAAAAATATAAAGATGCTTCCATAGATTACACTAGATTTTCCTACTTTAATGTCACAAGAACCAGATGACATTCAAACTACTGATCCTCTTTTCCTATAAGTTAGTTTGGATACTTCTTGTCCCTTGGAAATCCATTAAAATATACAGGGAAAAATATATACTTTCTCAAAAATGACAACGACAGGCCTCAATTGAAAACCTAAAAGAGCCCTTATGTTACTTGGTGTTGAACAATGCTGCATTCCATTTCACATCACTTCTTTCTTGCACACCAGCCAGCGTGTTAATATAATAAAGGGCGTCACAGGCTGGGACGTGCAGTATTCCCTGGAATGCAGGATCTTGATCTACATAGGATTCAGTTGGAAATATATAGTTCATAATCATAGTGAAAGACATTGTGCCTCATCAGGTAGATTCTTAGGGCTTGGTAGCGCTGCAAAATATCTCTGGGGAATTGGTCTAAGAATGCCCGATGCATCCATGTGTCCCCGGACATGAAACTTGGCAAATCGGTTGATCACAGAAAATTTTTCTAATTCCTTGAGTTCCAACCTGACGTCTACAACAGATGTCTTGTCCAATCTACATTTATAAAAGGATAGCATTCATAAAACATTATCAGTTGAAGGAGCCACTAGTAATTAATCTTGTGATTATTAAAACATTCAAGACTAGCAATAGTGCAATACTTATCCCACACCTTTGGAAGTCTTTTTCCAGCTTCTTTGCCTTACCAATGAAGTTGTCCAGAACCTCCATGAATTGTTGATCACTTCTCTCGGAAACTTTCAGCTTTTCTGCATAACTGAGTAAAATTTGTAGGCAATGGTAAGCTTCGAAGGAAAAGAAGTTCAATAAGCAATCGAAGGAGTATTCTGTCATGATTTGCAAAAACACTATGTGCTTATAAAGAGTGACACTCACATGTTGCTGTAATCCACTGCCCCAAGCAAGTCACCTGTTTTGCTGTAAGCCATGCCACATGCGTCACCCAATGATAATCTGGAGACCAAGTATGATATGGGATCATAATTTGATGCTGCATCGGCAGAGAGAAGCGATGCTGGTGCAGGACAAAACAGTTGTTGCATTAGCTGTGTTGTCAACACTAGCCTTCTCTTTACTCGAACTACTGGTTGCACTTCTTCAATCAATTCATCTTCTAACTGTAACAGATAAGGAAATAAGAACCCAATTTTAATGTATCAAAGAAAACAAACTCTTAAACCATTAACATGGTTCACCTTCTCGATCAGCCGATTTGTTGCTTGTGCCCAGTCTTCTTCAGAGGTGCTTGAAAAGAAAAAGTAATGCATCATTTTACATGGCAAAAAAAAAAAAAAAAAGGGAAAGAACAACACAGAAAATGCCAACCAACTAAAGCTAGATTAAAATTTCCAGTTAGCGGAACTTTAAGTTAACTTTTTGTTGAATAGGGATTGTTCCGAGAAAAGGGAAAAAGAAAAAACCAAGTACATTAATAATAACAGAAAACCGTTATTCTCCTTCTAGATAAAAGTGAAACAGAAAACAAACGAGGGAGTGATGAGAGTAAAAAGAAAGGAGGCATTAATAATATAAATACCTGATATTTCTAACCCTTTTGGAATCTTGAGTAACTTCTTTGTGCCATGGTCGAGGTTCAATGGAAATAGTTTTCCGCTTTTTTGGCCTAATTATAGCTAGCTTTTCCCTTGTTTCTTCAGGTAATATATAAGGCACTGCAAGTTGATGATTTGCAATTAAGGCGGCATTTGCATTTGGCCAAACCCTCCCACCTTGATCAGCATCAGCAGCTGAAAGTTGTTCCGCAGAAGTCTGAATATGCAAATCCTGAGATGGTTTTCCAAGAGAGAACGGTGAAGCAGCTGTTTTTGCTAGTCCAGAATCAAACATTGGGACCATTTGTCCATTCTGAAGAGATTCATATTGTTTAAACCAAGATGGGGCCACCCTCAAATTAACCTGGCTATAATTTGTGTGGTTAGACTGCAGATCTTTGCTACTAGATTGAGTCTGTGAGTCACTGTCGCCAAATTTCACCATGTCCTGACAAGGTCCCACTAAAAGAGCTGACTTAGAAGAAGCTTTTGCAATTTGACTATCTTTTACTTCTAAGAAGCTTAGGATTCTGGTATCCACGACTCCAGATTGATTAGGCTGTAATGCTGCATTTAGTCCACCATCCAGAGTTTGTCTGGAACTTGAACCATTGTTATCCAACTGATTCCCAGTAGCATGCTGAACTTCTGTAACACTGTTTGTTGCCTACACTTGGTTAACAAAGGCATAATTATAAATGTGATCGGGTAACTGAAGGAAGCCATCGAGATATTTTATAATGAATGTTGAAGCAAATTTGTTATTATGACTTACCCTATCAACTTCTTGGGGTTGGAAATGAAACATCAACGAGGCCGAGGTATGAACAATTTCATCTGAAACATGGTCTTGATCTTGAGATATACCCCCTGACTGAGAATTGTCAAATATATCAGGTGTTGTTCGCTGCTGTACCATTTCTTTGCCAGGACCACATCCGAAGCTTTGAAAATTAGAAGATCCACCAAATTCTAATGATTTATGTCCACTTCTTACACATTCTTGGTCATTCGACACACGGTGAGTCTCAGAAGAGCTTGTAAAAGAATTATTTGACAGATCCAGAGACGACGATAGAGTAGAAGGAAACTTGACAGTTAGTGCACCAGATGGTTGTCGCTGACTTGGAACATTTCTCCATACATTATGAGGCTTTGTTAAAATTTCACTCTGTTGAGATGAGCCTGACATTGCATTCAGTTGAGGCATAGGTGGAGCCTCCAAAACTGGAAACCTTTCTCCAAAAGGCTTGGTTGGAATCTGGTCATGTGCATAATGAGTGGAGGATTGGGTTAAAGCTGAATATTTACCAACAGAACTAGATAACTTCACCTGCCAGGACTGAGACTTTTCCGGTACTTCAGATATGGACTGTGTTTGAAACTGACTTCTTGTCTGAAGCGAATCCAACGTCATGGAAGTCAAGGAATTTCCTTGCACATTTAAATTTGAAGAGAAGCCCGTTTGTAAAGAGGTAGGGGATCTATTACCAGCAAGCATTCTTTGAGACAGTTCATGCGAAGAAGACAAAGATTGGATAGAAGATAAAGGACCTAAATATGTCTGATTTTTCTCCAATGATTCGGGATTAAATGGACTATAATTTAAATTGCCAACATTCTGTAACAAAGCCTGAGGAGAAATAAAATTGTTTGAGTTGGGCAGTCTTTGAGATGGAGGACCCAACCTCAAACCAAAGCCTTGGGAAGCAGAAGATTGAGGGTACAGTTGAGCAACAGATGTATCACAGGAATCTCCTCCAGGCATCTTGGACAATGCATTAGACACCATAGATCCAAATGGTTGCATAGAGCCATCATCCCTTGATTGATCAACTTTTTGAAGAAGCTCAAGAATGTGTTCGCTGCCACATCATTTCATTTAAAGATTACTTGAGATAAATCCGTACTAAATCTAACAAGCTAATGTTCTAGACTCAAACACTGACAACTTGGAAATTGAAGCTGTAAAACATGATAAGAAAACTTTAGAATCAACACGAGGCATTTAGCATTAACAGTCTGCAAAAACAACTGGACATTTGCATAACAGTCTTAAAACTAGGTACCCTGTCTGTGCAGTCACATTTGAGCCATCAGGGAGAGTTGATTCCTCAAAGATATTTGAACACTGATTATGATTGGTGGGTGCTCCCTCTGGTGCTCTATTGTTTTCTTGAAAATCAGGTAAATAACCCTGTAAAAAAACTTGAAATACTTGTTATTGACAGGAGTAGTAGCAGTTAGACGAAGCAAAATTGACGATCGTTAGTAAAATCTCCACCTTGTCTATAGTCATGGATCTGCCAGAGACATCGTCAAAAACTTTGAACTGCCCCGAACTTCCTTGTTGATGGGAGCTCAATCTTTTGGAGATATAGAAGTCACTAGAATTCTCCCTTTGGGAGTTACTCGGCTGCTTTACATTTGTTTCATTGGTTCTCCCACGAGAATTATGCTCACTATCAATTTGCTGCTGACTTTTCCCCAACCTCTCATGGCCCTTGTTGTCAGCAGAAAAATCAGTTAAGGCTACTCTCTGCAGCTGCTCACCATTACGGTTGTGTCCGAATATCTGCCCACCCCACACATTTTCAGAACTCATAAACAATTGAACCTTTTGCACTTCGTCAACTGATGGCTTATGATGATTGTTGTAATTCACTATTGATACGTGTGATCCACCAAGGGATATATCTTCTCTGTTTTCAATTGACAACTGGATATTAGCTTGTTGAAAACCAGGGAAACTGGAGCTCATATTAGAGTCAGTAATCAATGGAACAGGTTTTGAACTAAAGGAGCAACTCTGCAAATTGTTAACAACCCAGCCTGTCTGATGCTTCTCACTATCCACAAAACTTGAGATCTGATTATCAGCTGAATGATCTGTGTTTTGGAAAGTTAGGCCACTCCATTCCTCCTGAATGCCAGTATCACTACTAGAAGCTTCTGCCACAGCAGACTGCATTAGAGCGCTCCAGCTTCCACTCTGAACAGAAGGGAAAGCATTTAATGAGTCTGCATGTTCCAGAACATTGCCAAAGCCTCCAACACTCATATCATGGTGACTTCCGAAAGCATCCCAGATGTTGCCATCCATATTGTATAAAATCTTGGCTTCCATAGGGTCCAGGGGAACCAAACCTTCAGAAGGACCAAGTTGTTTTGCTGTTTTCTGGATAGCAGGCCAACTGGTTTGTTCGTGTCTCGCATCAAATTCTTCAGGGGAGGCATTTGCTTGTTGAGAATTACCTTCTTGGAGGTTTCCAGGGAAAACTCCACCATTCAGACTCTGAACTGGTATTTGCCCAGAGTCTTTATCCTGAAATCCCTGCTTTGCCATCAATGATCCTTGTGATAAGCCTACTAGGTCTATGGGAACAGAAGAAGGATCTCCTACAAAGGAATTAGCAATTGAAGAATGAATTGCAGATTTTGGGACTTGACAACCGGCCAAACTGACAGAATTATGTGACATTCCCAGGAGAGGGGTATGCTGGCTCATCCTATCTGTTGTGTTGGCAATGGGCATGCCATACAAATCAAGCTGCTGAGAAGCCATACCCATGGACCGATGAGCCAGAAATTGCTCCTGAGGAAACATAATTTTATTAGGCATTCCTGGTGCAAGAGGACGTGTTCCTTGCTGCATCCAGTTCTGAAGCATTTGTGATGCATCGGGAACAGGTTTTCCATTGATGAGGGGCGAAAAGTGACCTCCACCACCTTGCTTGCCTACAGCACAAACCTGGTTCAAGGAATTGTGTTGCTTCACATCACCTAACTTCTCAAGTTGTTGCTGTCTCTGGAATTCTTGAAGTTGTTTGAACATCATGTGCTGCTGCAACAATTGCATATCCTTATAACCAGACTGCTGCATTGGGTAAGCCACTGGAGCAGCCTTCTGTTGGTCCCTCAGAAGTTGCTGCTGTCCTCTGTAGAAGTGAAGATCACTAGAGGCTTCAGTAATCTCTGATCTTTCTGAATTTGCTGTTAAGGTGGGACTGTCAGCACACTCATATTCCTGTTGAAATTTAAAGCCAGATAAGCTTCTTGAAGTCAAAACTTGTTGATCATAGCAGGTAATATCACGAAATACTCCTGGTTGGCTCCACTTTGACAGGGAATTCTGGCTTCCAACCAGCAAGTCATTTGAATTCAATGGAGTGCTTATGGCAGGGATCCTGGAATATTTGTGTTGTGGATTTAATTGAATATTCTCGTGATACAGTGCAGCACTTGACTTACCATCGCATCTTGCCACGCAATCTATAAATATCAAAGTAGTTATACCATGAGTTTGGGAGAGAATTAAATAAGAGACTCAAACTGCCATAAAATTATGCAATTCCAAATTTTCTAATTTCAAGATAAGAGGAAAGCCAATAATACAAAGACCATAAAATAGTGTAAGCAATTAAGTTATTAAAATAAGCCAAGAGTGTACCCCATTCTGGCAAGACGTAATTTCTCAGATTGAAATTCGGTGATGACGCAATCCTTGTTGATTTTGTTGATTTTCCAACCCACTGACTGTAATGAAGAGTTGGTTTATTGCCAACAGCTTGAGATGGATACTGTGCCTGGGAAAAGATTCCTAGCTCATGCAGACTGCTGATACTGTCTTCAGCTTCGTTCGCAGGCATTAAATATCAGCAAACCAATCTTTTTCCTGTTAATTGTTCAAGAAGAAAGCAAAGCAAGTCTATCCATATGTAAGATCCTTAAACCAAATAACCCCAAACAAAACCAAAACTTCTATGACTGCACTATGACTGAACTCCTCAAATCACCATCACCTGCAGAAAATCAGTTTAAGTAAATGAGCTTAATTCAAAAGGTCTTACGTAGTAATCTGTAGTGGAAAAATAAAAGAAACTTACATTTTTAACAAATCAGAATCGCCAAATAAAATGCGAAAGCATGACACTAGACCACAAAAGTTTTATGCTGTAAATCTCTTTGAAAATGAAAAGAACCTTGGATACTAAAAAAAAAAGAAGTAAACTAAGAACACTCGCTACATTGAACTAAAACACGATATAAATAAACCACATTACTGGAAGAACTTGAATGCCAGCACCAAAGGTGGACCCTACCACTCTTGCATCAAAAAGTCGTAATCCTAACTACTATTACAGCCATAATTCCCTCTTTGGCATCGTAAGAAATTAGTAGCTGCCTATAAAATATGAAATCTCAGCTGTGAATCTTCTTCAAAACCAGTAGACCAGAACTAAAACGTCTTAGCCACCTCACTTGCTTTTCCATATATAAACCAACTAAGTTTCAGGATATTTTATAAATTTAATACCTGAAAGTAACGAAAACCAAACTATTAAGAAAGGTTGCTCGAAAGCGGAACAAGAGTGGAAAAGAAAAGGTAGAACTAAGAAGCATTTATTCCCTCCAAGTTATGGAAATTACGCCAACTAAGATATAAAGTTAACCTAAATATATTAGGCAATAATATTTAAGACCTAGATAAGAATAAAAAGATAGAAAACCAAAATCCCTCGCAGAAAAAGCCCCAAACAAAAAGGAAAGGAAATAAAAAGCACGACACCCATGTAGAGAAAACCACCAAATACCATAAACAACAAACCTTGAGCAACAATTTACGACTCAATTCCCCTAAAACTCACAGCAGAGTGCACAAAATCAACATAAGGAAAAAAGACTCATTCCGGCTAGAACAGAAACAGAAGCAAGAAAAGGCCATGGGAGACAAAAGATTCATTACCAAAAGCCGAGTGCACCAAGAAAGAATCAAGGACACGCCCTCAAAGTGATAGTGTGATCTGGGCAAGCCAGAATATTTAGGGTTCTAACTGAGGAAGAGTGTAACCAAGTGAACCCCAAATGGAGTCATTTTCTATTAAAATTCAGGACATCAAAAAGGGGGAAAAAAAAAAAGGAGCAAGAAAACAATAAAAACTGCAAGCAGATTTCTTGGGTGGGTCTTGACTCTTGACTTCCAAGCTCTCAATTTCACTCCCTTCCTTTTACTGCAGAAAATACCACACTATAACTGCATCTCTTTAGAGCTCTGTGTGTGTGTAAAAGCTGAAAACCCTTTCTCTCTCCAACTTTCTAACTCTAAAGACAATGGGAATTCGGACCAGAGTCGAGGATATAGGGATCGAAACTGTAACAGTGGTTTGTCCGAAAATCATAAATAATGTCAACTCCAAAATATATAACTTATTGAAAACAGCTAGAGGAGAGAAAATGGAACTGCTCTACTCCACTCCAGGTTCGGACCCGAAGCTGAGGTTAGAACCTAGGCTCTATAAGTGATAATTTTAGAGTGTATTTTACTCGTACGTAAATGGCTGCTCCTGTGACGTCTGATAAAGATACTTAGATGATCAACAGTTACGATTTGGGTTGGATGACTGGATGTAGTATTGAATTGGTGGATAACGGTGTGAACTGAGGAAAAAGTGGGTAAAGAGGATATGCGGATTCCACGCGCTTTTTGGCCACGCGTGGTGGTATGAGGAGTCTCCCTTTTTACTTCTCTCCCATGTCACTTTTGGTTTCGGTTGGGAGCTTTCTGTTTTTTTTTTCTTTATAAAAAAATTCAATATTCAAGATTTCAAGTTCTCCTTTTTTTTTTGACAATTATTTTTGTTATTTTTTATGGAAGAGTCAGATTTTCAATTTTAAAAAGGAAAAGCAAATCATAATTGCAGCCTTATCGTTGGTTTGGATTTTGGAGTAGGCTTTAGGTTCCAATTTCATATGAAGCCCAATGGTTGTTTCTTATCCAACCCAATGCATGATGTGACTGTGTTTCTTGTAACTCTCTACTCTTTTGAGTATAACCAATTTTATGAATACCAAGACATCGTCATATCTTATGATAAAAAATAATATATGATAAAAGGAAGGGCACGTAAAGAACAACATTAACTCAGAGGTCGAATTCTCAGTTGCCAATAGAAAACCAAACCGTTTTCTAACAGGACAATGAACACATACAATTGTCCATTTCACTCATAAGGGTATGCAATTGAAATTAAACCATAGACACATACAACTCAAAAGGAGTTGTTTAAGTTTCCCTTTCAACGCTTTTAGTTTTCTTCAGTTACCCAAGCAATGAGTTAAATGAAACAGAAAAAGGTAAGTAATGCTTACTCCGGTGCCATATTTCTTACTTTCATATGGTAGTAAATTCTAGCTGCATTAATGTCTAGATTTCTTATCACTGTTCTGTAAATTTGCCTTTCACTAAAATGCTTGCATGCTTAGCTTCCAAATGAGTTATGTTTCAAACCAAAGATCTGAACTAGACCAAAACAACCTTCACTTAGAGACATAGTTTCTAGTAGAGAACATAAAGCTTTTTAAACACATTTAGATTGTTCTCTAATAAACACAAGGATCAGAAATGGTGTGAAGGTTGCCTCAAGTGAAACTCCAATCAAGTGAAACTCTTACAATGTGGAAATATGTAAAACATCAAACAAAGGCTTATGCTGATTTATGAGAACTTTTACACATTCAGCTTATTGTTCAGAAGACCCTCTGGCATTTGGCATCCACTTTTCTCTATGCTAATGTACATAATTCTGGAGAGGAAAGCTTTCCAATTTCCTCTTTTCAAAATTGAATACGTCAGGCAGATGTAAAAGTGCAGCAAGAAAAATGGTCACCTTATTGATTGAATCAGGCTACTGTCTTAACCACAGTTGGTAATCTGATCCTTTATCGACGAACTTTTGCCAGCTACCATCCAGGTTATTTTCCTTTGAAGGGTTCCAATCAAAATGACCAAGCTTCACTGTTAGAGTATCACCAACATGCGCAACATAGCCTTCATTGTTGGCATGATATATCTTGACAGAGCTGCGGCAATGGATTCCAGCCCTTCTTCGAGCCTCAATCAACTCAGTAATGATATCATGAAGACCAAAATCATAAAAATGATCATAGAAGACAACAGGCTGAAAATGAACCCAAAATAAATTTGGTTAGGAAGCAGAAATGACCATTTCCTTTCCATACATATCCACATATTCGAATACCTCAAAAGGGCCAAATTCTATGGAAAAGTAACACCATGTCAAAAAGCTAGCTTTAAAACAAACATAACTATTACATGCCAGCCAATTATCATTTTTTAGTCTCCTTCTAGAAACTCATGTTAATAACGGGAAGTTTTCATGAGTGTGAAAAGATTGCTTTCATTACTAAAGTAGAAGAAAATGATGAATTTGTATAATCCAAATGTTAACTGCAGAAAACTATGCTCTGATATAAAAATCCACACAAATGAAAGTCAATATTTATGTTCTGCCATAAGCCAGCAACTTCAGCATCTAAACTAACCGTTCCTGGATGAGTTAAAATGTATGCGTAGCCTTGAGTCAGCTTATCACGAGGAAATGGCCAATGACCCTAAAACAACAAAGAGAAGCAAAATTTCAGTTTTACTCAACCTTGATTAGCAATTTATTTATATATGATAGGCATGAAGATATAAATTCAAACAAACTCATTAAGGGCACATAAATGGAGAAACTGGACCAAAAAGGTGGCCAACTATATGTACTAGAAAAGAGAATTAAGGTCAAGCATCCACCCTCAGTAAGCATATATGAGATATAGGGATGCTATTGAAACTTTCAACTAATCAAGGATTTCAATTAATAAAATCCCATCAAATTGGTGGTTGGAGTACACAGAAGCTACAGAACTTAAACATCATTGGAGAATGCTAACAGTTCTAATATATGGAATGAAAAATTCATATTAGATTTTGTAGTAAATTTGTGGCATATAATTCGTGCCGTTCACTTTGACAGACAAATATAAAGCTGTTATCTTGAGATTCCCACCCTCAAAAAATTTTGAGGTCCAAAGCTTGGATATCCTTATAAATGAAGGTGATCGTTTCCTTATATAGAACTACATTATTTCAGTTTTTAGGCAACACTTTTCTCCCCACTTTTTATAAAGATCCGAGAAATTTACACATACCAAAATGAACTGGATGCAGGTGTTTAAGAATGCTGATAATGCCTGCCCATGACTGCTTATTACCAAGTCTAAGAGCCATTATGAAATGAAAAAGAATATCACCTATCTTAAATTTACACACAGCACTATACCCTTGTGGGAATGAGAATAGACAGCCATGCAAAATTACATTTCCATAAGAGGAATTGTTCCTCTGTATTCACAAGAGAAAGACAAAGAAAGGGGAACCTGAGTTGATCCTGTATCATGGTTCTCTAAGAATGTAACTGCACGGGATGGCCACCATCCCATCACTCCTGTAGGTTTCCCCTGTGGATCTATTAATCTCCAGTACTGGTTGAGTAAAGCAGAGTGAAGTATTCCCTGTATAAAGTGTGAGGACTATCATTGTGGAATAATGAAAGAGATGCACTATAACAATACGAGTTGTGAGGTAGAATTTGAGATTTTTTTAATCAGGGGAAAGCTTAAAGGTTGATCATATCATAAATCAGAAAAGAATTGCAAATTTACCACTTCGTGAAAATAAACTTAAATGATGTTGGAACATTTTTTGATCAAACATGGAACACACATTAAAGGTTTCAGGATTATGAAATATCCTAGAAATGAGAGTTAATGCCAAAGTCTACCTTAGTTGTGACGTCAAATGCCGAGGAAGTGCCGCCTGTTGCATTGATCCAGTTGACAATCCTTTGCCGATGAGCGTCTAGGTTTTTAGCAGGTCCAGATTATTAACCAACAAAATGATTTTTGTCGTTTACTTATCAATCAGAAGGGGGAAAAAAACAATTAAAACTAAAGACTTGAGCTCTGAGTTTCCAAAGATCACCTTGATTATAACACAAGTTACCATGTTCATAAGCCAAACTGTCCCAGTATTCTCCTATAGCAAAAGCAGGATTTGAGGCTTCGACATATTCTTTGACATATGTACCAGAGAAGCCCCTGCAAACAAATGGCGTTGTTATGATGCCAAAAAATACCAGAAAAAAGAGAGTTAACTCCAAATTACTTTTAAGGGTTTCCAGTACCTAACAAAGTCAAGGCGCCAACCATCAAACCCAAAATCACTTCGAAGCCAGTTTAGCCACTCCTTTATATCTCTTCTGACAAATTCCTGGGAATGATCAACGTTTGGAGCTGCATGGAAGATGTCCCCTGCACAGGATATTAATATATGTCTAATCAAAAAGAGAAAGAAACTCAATAAGAATTTGTCAATCAAATCCTCCACTTGCAGGGCTGGTTTTCATACTATCTGATTCAGAGCGGCACTCAGTATCACATGTGGTGTATTTTAAGAAAAGTGCAGCATGGATAGACAATTGAATTATGCGAGTCACTGTGAGGAAATGGCTTCACAAGAACAATTCCTATCACGGAAAATATTTAGCTTACACAACGGAATACGGAGTCCAATGCTCACAACATTAAAATGTTAGTCAAAAATATGCCCTAAAAGGTTCAGAATACACATCAAGTTTAATCTTAAAGTAGATCAAATCAAGAGATATTTAAGACATTTTGATGAGGACCATGGGTTGTGAAACATACATCTCAACCCTGTTACTAATAGGTTGAACGTTGAAAGAGATCCTGCAAGGAATCAAAAACCTGGGGCATCTCTTTGTGACCCAATAATAAATTATTTCTACAGTTTACATACCACTTGAAGGATTTCCACGGCCCTGAAAATTTGGATCGTCGCAGACAATTGCTTCAGGGCCCCATGCGAGTTTTCCACCATAGATGTTCCAAACACCATTTGGACTCTGAAATCAAAGAGAACATCAATTTATCAAGAGATGCGGCAATAAAATTTTTATGAGCTCCACAACAGTCCTGCACTTTGGAAGACCTTGCACATAGAGGTAGAAAATTCATCCAACAAGTTCACTGATAACCAGAAAAAAATAAGTTATTAAATGAAGAAAGAGAATAAGAACAAGTTCAGTTTGAAACTAAGGAATAGGAAGTTCACTAGTGAAGGATAAGAAAGTGAAAAGAATTTTCAAGAAAGAAAAAAGAGATTTAAGCTGTTGTCATACATTTGTAGCTTTAGCTTAATGGTGAAGATTTTGATACAGCAATATATAAACCCTGAGGAAGAGTCAACTCATTTTCTAAGATGTTCACTCAATTTTTATGTCATTGAATACACATTTACCTAGGAGATTGAAATTACCTATGAATATGCAATATATCCTTATATGTAGAAGAAAAATGAAAGTTAATACACTCTAAATCGTTACTGTTATTATATTAAGACTTGGGAAATATTTAACATCTAAAATGCACTCTTATGGCCTGAGAGCACACAAGAGGAGAGAAAAGCTTGCTTTCATCTAGTATTGTTCTTGAGCAAACAAAAGCAAGAAAGGAACAGAGCTAATATCTGTGTTATTACAACACATCATTAGTAACAACAGTGCTACTGGAAGAAAAGAAGAAAAAGGGCATCCCAGAAGCAATTCAATCCCATTACTGCCAATACATTTGGGTTCTCACCTCCTTTCCAACTTGAACAGAGCAACAGATGAGCACTAGACCACAGAATTAAAGACTAGAAATTCAAAAAATAGCTTGCTTGGTTAAATAGAATCAAGTGAACATGTTTACTTTTCTTTGGCCAGTCACAAAAACATTAGCTTAGTACATGTTTAGCAAGCAAATTATTAAGCCAAGAATTCAACAATCAAGGAGCATGCATAGTGCCCAAGGGCACATGGACGTTTTTAACACTGATAAAATATTATAACAATAAATATCAATAGACAAAAACAAATATTTCAAAGTCCTAGCAGTAGCAAAAATCACACCTGTTTCTGTGCACATCGATGATTTAGTACAACATCTCCCAAGGCCTATAACAAGAGATAACATAATTTGTCAATTCAAAGTTGCCGTATAGGATTCTAAAGAAACATGCATCGCCTATATTTCTGTTCAATAAAAAAAGAGATATTGCATACTCCATTGTTCTTTAGATTCAGTAATAGACAACATAACAATGAGAAATTATGGGTGGACCAAAAACATCAGCTTGGTCAATTAACATAAAAGGTTAAGCTGTTATTCAGGGAAAACTGCATAAAGGCAAGTTCTTTTGAGAAACATATAGATGTGTTGTACAAGATGGAAATGTTAACTTTCTCCCAGAAATGAATAATAAGAATCAAAGCAAACAACCAAAATTCCTTCTGATTAAAGAAAGGTTAATTTATTGCACAAATAGATCTCCTTACTAGTAACTAATCCCAAATAGAAAATGATAACATCAGAACCAAAACTTTTCTAGCACAAGAGGAGGATCTAACAGGAACTATTCAACTATACAATCACCAAATTTTATTAAGTTGATCAATGACTACCATATTTACTCATGCACATTCACTTGATTTTTCTCTCTTCCCAATGGAAAGGCACCTTTGGAAGTGCCAAGTAATCCATTGTATTTACTGTATAAGAATACATGTTAAAACTGCTGCATTAGGGACTGCTGCTGAAAATCGTTTATGTTTGCAATTCAAATGCCTAGGACTTATCCTCTAAAGTTTAGAATCAAAGGATACCAAAAGTTCTTGGGAATGCATTTCTTCTATACAATGCTTCAGTTCTTCCTCAGAACCATAAGCCGAGTTCAAGTTGTAGAGGTCAGAAGGCATATAACCTGCATATTAATCAGAACATAGTTCAGAAAAACAATGTACAAAAACTTCAAGGCAGAGACAATTGAAGATAGAGAAGATGGAGACATACCTTGAGGAGCGACAGATTGTGTTGGAGGTGGGAACCAGACAGCTGTTATCCCACTTTGAGATAGATCAGCAGCTTTAGGAGCTAATTCCAGGTACCATTTTCTTCTCCAACTTTCCCAGTTGAAACCTTGAAACTTGAATGAGAAACCAAGTTTTACTATAGGAAAAAGTTAAATGTGACGTTCAAAGTGAAATAAACACTAGAAAGACAGGGAAAGGGGAGGAGATATTCCTACTTTTTCCGCAACTGGGTTTCACTGTAGGCAAAGCTAAATTTTTTACATTAAAATGTGAAATCAACTCTAAAAATTACAGGGAAACGAGAAGAGATTTTGAATGTCTCTAACTCAGTTTCATCAACTACATATCTAGTAACAGAAATTTATGATGCATTTGCTCTAAAGCCTCGCATACAAACATGACGAGGTCATCTTCCAAGGCCCTAGAAATTTCAGACTTTTATTAGTCAACCCATTCCAACTTGCACCATTTCTTTTGACTTGAAAAGCCTATCCTTATTCTCACCAATATGCCAATAGAAGATGATAACATGACAAAAGCATCCTTAGGATGAGACGTAAAGAAAATGATCCAACAATTGCCGTCAACTCCATATATAACAAAATAAGATGAAGAAATTGCATGTGTCACAAACCAAAATCAAGGCTCATGAGGATCATCTGGAATGCACAAAGTTCTTTCATTTGGTGCAGTGTAGATCTACATGAAGTAAATGTTTGAAAAATATACAAGATGCCAGCCCAGCATTTTCCATGATGAAGTTGACATGTAAAAGCTAGCAGAAAATGAAGATGCATGTCTAACTGAAGCATAAAACTAAGTGCTTCAACTTTTGAGCAGCCTGGAAAAATCAAAGATATCTGGCTTGTTGTAGCCCAGGGATGCAGAAATTAAATCTTACAAATTGCAGTTTAATCCCAAAAGATCAAGATTATGATTGGAACTTGACAAAGATTAGGCACATATCACTTAAATAATTTGCTTAAAGATAAATGAAGCAGTTGTACATTGTTTTGTATCCTCGAATAAATCAATTAGAATGAAGAACCATAAACAAATCTGAAGTAGATGTATGCATTTTCAACGAACTGAATCATCCCACCTAAATTCCAACAAACCCAAAAGACAATGCTCAAGTATTTTGTTGGAAAAATAACTTTGAATTTCCTCTAGAGTTTCAAAGTCTTTAAAGGAATTCCTCATGTCAAACAAATAAGATACTAAATTAATTAAAGTCATCCGACTTCAAGAGTGGAGATAACCAAATGTACTTTTCCTTATTGTAGATGCGCAAGTAAATTTGGCATTGACTGAAAATGGGATTGAAGGTAGGAAGGGATGAAGTTTGACAATATATAGATCAATTTAAATATAGACCAAAAAACTTCATAAATGAAGAATCACACAAGACATGATGTAACCAATTCATTAGATTTAATCAAAGGAATAAAAAAAAAGATGGGCTCAAGGGTTGTGTTTTTTGGCATGTTTAGCAAATGACATTGAGAAACAATAAGACATGTCCATGGAAATCAAAATTACCGTAGGCCAGATCCTGGTAATATATTAGAGGGTTTAGGATATAATTACATGGAAAAAGGAGCAAGATAACAAACATAATGCAGTATAACAAAAAAACCAATCAAATTTTTTGCTGTGACAGTTTCTCTTTGTACTAACCACAATCTCACGTCCTGTTCCAGTTCCAGGCTCTGCAGTAAAAGCCCAAGACACTTTCATCAGATAAAGACCATACTTCAAAAAAGCTACATCACTATATAAAACTATGATGATGGGAAGAGAAAACCAACCTAGTTTTGTCTCTTCTGG
Organism: Erythroxylum longipes; assembly: GCA_027563885.1. Classification (NCBI taxonomy): domain Eukaryota; kingdom Viridiplantae; phylum Streptophyta; class Magnoliopsida; order Malpighiales; family Erythroxylaceae; genus Erythroxylum; species Erythroxylum longipes. The sequence goes on from JAOQMS010000008.1 coordinate 13,778,340, forward strand.
GGTCCTCTGCCATTTTGTAGTCTTTCTCTGAAGAACCTGTTCTAGAGCCTTGCGCTTCTTTTCTATTGTCTCTTTCTCAAACACATGTTCAATGAGTGTATCACCTTCCTTTGGTTTTGCTTGAGCAATTGACCACACTTCATCAGGTTTGAGTGACTTCATTGGACAAATTTGTGAAGTTAATGCTTCAGATAAATCAATCTTTCTTGGAGGGAACTTGGGACGGATGGTCCCTATTCTCCTTGCCATCCATAGTGGTATTTCTCTACGAGGGCCATCACTTAAAAGTTTCCACTTCTGTGAATCGTCATCTGTCAAAAGGTCTATACGCCCACCATTTGCGATAAGAATCGCATCTTCATCACCTTCATTCTTTAGCAATAATGATCCCACAGTTTCTGCCCTTTGTCTCCACATTGCTGAAGCAGCTTCAGCTGCCTTTAATGATCTTTGCAATGCGTCACATCGCCTAATGTAAGCATGGTCTCTTGAACATGAGGTTTCTTTGGCAGCATCAATAGCAGCCTTGATGCTGTCCAGTTCAGCCTTAAATGCCTTAGAAGCAGCCTTCTTTCTTTCTGCGACATCTTTCTTCATTTTATCAACCAAATTCTTAATATCTTCTTCCTGTTTGACAGTTTTTAGTCTGCTCGACTCCTGAAGTTCAAGCAATGCTTTCTCAGCATCATCTGCTCGGATTTCAGAGGCTTTGACTCGTGCATAGACTTGTTCCAGTTTCACCTTTAACTTATTGAGATCATCTCGTGTGATCAATAATTGAGATTCTAAATCATTTACAATATTTTGCAATCTAACATTCTCGGATTGGACCGAGACAATTTCATCAACTGGACTACTACCATCAGTAAAGAGGTTTGCAGATTTGGCTGCATGGTCACTAGCTTTCTCTGCAACATCCAGGGCCTTTTCTATAGCATCTTTTGATTGTTCAACAATTGACATTATGGTGCCTTCTGCTGCATTCCTAATTTGTTCTTCAATATGAAAAGCTGCTTCAGCAGCAGAAGTTTCAGCAGCTGAGATCCTCAGTTGAGCATCTTCCAGTATGTGAGCTGTTGCCTGTTGGAATGCAATCTCTGCTAACTTTTCTACTTGCACAGCAAGCTCCACAGCATCTTCCTTTGAGAGAACTAGCTTAGATTCTAGGCTAAACTTCTCTTCCACCGTCTCCTGAAGCTTCTGATTGAATAGTGATTTGGCTGCCTCAAGTTCTGCAATAGCCAAGTCTTTGTCAAGCGCTATGTTGGCCATGTTTTCCTGCTGTTTAACCTCAGAATCAGCCAACTCTTCAAGCAACTGATCCCTTTCTTTTTCAGTTACTTCCAGTCGAGATCGGATCGCAGAAAGAGCTCTTTTAGCTGCCATTAGTTCATTTTCCTCACTCTTCAATGGTTGATTTCTCTGTGATGGAATATCATCCCCATCACCGTCCACATCCATGAAGATGTCATTAGAATCATCCTGCTTTGCAGATCATGCAACCATAAGTTTCTTTTCTAAAATTTGGCATCTACTGTTTCAGTTTTGAATCAAAGAGATAAATCACATTCATCCATAAAGTAAAGTCATCATGATTTCTTAGTATTTTGAAGTAACATTTCTTCCCAAGACCTGCTTATTCTTTTTAAAAACAGACAAATACTACATGAAGCAACTTCATTCATATCACTGTCTTCTTTGTAAACTCGTACTTGGATGTTACATGCCCTTCAGCATCCTGATACCTTTAGAATATTCTTGAACTACTTCATAGATGAACTCTCACAATCAAAATATCGTGTGTAACCTTGGAATTTAAGCAGCGACAAAATTGGCATTTAAGCTTACCATACTCGATAAAACAATAGTTCTCGATTTGCATAGCCAGTTTTCATTATACAACAGTTTCCTGCACGAATTCCATAGAAACCATGATATATGAAGCTTTAAATACCATATGATCAAAGTTTCCACGGAGCTAAGCTAATATTAACGAATAAAAATTATTAAACTTCAATTTAGTAATTAACTAAAAAGCAAACCTTTTTCTTCTGCATGTAATGGGAAAGATCAATGGGCGCTGCACAAGACACAAATTTGAAGCATTCTTGTTACAACTGCTTGAACAAGTAAGGTATTGGATGGGAAGGATCCTTAACGTTGGTCTACGCAGTAAAACGGTCTCCATCTATTCATTCCTGTGCAGAAGTCAGCGAAAAGGCTCAATACAAATTCCCAGATGACCAAAAGATCAAAACAGAAAAGAAAAGGACAGACACAAATAGGGAGAGGGGGATCAAAATCAGCCAAACGTGATCGATGAACAAGAACACCGAAGAAGATAACAGAATTAAATAAATGTGTGATGAATCATACTAGATAAATGGAACAAAGACGTTAAGAGAAATCAAAACGGAGCTAACAAGTTTGACATGTACAGCAGAACACAAAAACTAGCTAATGGATCAGATAGAAATGATAAGTTTGGAATCCCGAACATCAGAAGCGAGAGCATGAACAAGGAGCAGAAAATGTGGAAAGCCAAAAGGAGAAATCGAAATGAAGCTAACAAGTCGGATATAGCAACAATGCAGAGAAACTAGTGAAGGGATCAAATAAAAACGCGAACTTTACAATACAAAGTGAAGAACAATGAGAACGTGAGAGACCTGAAGGAGGATCAGTCGAAGTGGAAAGAGGGATGTCACCTGTCAAGGAAGGAGTTGCTGCATTATAGTTAATGGTGACAGAGACATAGGATCGGGTAAATATGTGGAAATGCCAATTTACTATTTAATATTTATTGCAAACTCTTAAGAAGTCAAGTCGTAGCAAAAGGCATAGAAAGCGAAAAAGGAGATGTAATGGGTAAGGACTTTTGGGATTTGCCCAAAACAGCACGTTGACCACTGACCCCTTTATAAATATTTTAAAGTATTTTAAAAATATTAATATACCCAATTTTGGGCTTGAATAAACAAATACGAAGTAATTGGGTTGGGTTAAACGGGTCAGGCGGGATTGGACAGCCCAAGGTAAGGAGCTCTTTTTAAGGACACGCTGGCTTCAAAAACGCACAAGCTAAAACCCTAACAAGAGAGAGCTGGCTGCCCTTGTCGCTTTTCGCCATTGGAGAGGGGTCAAGCTTCGACATGGCGACCGCTAAGACTGTGAAGGATGTCTCACCTCACGAATTCGTTAGGGCTTACTCTGCCCACCTCAAGCGATCCGGAAAGGTAATATTGAGTATATTTACACACACACACACACACACTGACACACTCAACACTTACTCTTGTTTATATGTAGTTATATTTGATTATGCATTGATCTTTGTTTAAATTTTTCATGTGGGTTCCTCTTGAAATATGGAATTTAGATGAATTTGGTGAGGGTTTGAGGACAATTTTTGATATTCTTTGTTGGGAACACTTGTTTTCACTCCTAAAACTGCTGTATGCAGTTTGAGGGTTTGTTATTTTTTTTCAACTCGATTTTTCGTGTTACTGATTTGTTGAGGTTAACTTTCTGCCTGGTCAATTTGGTATTAGAGTCAGTTTATATGTATATAAACAATTAAGATGTGCTGAGAGCTTACTAATGCCTATGATCATTGAAATCATTCCGATGAATATTTGAATGGCTGATCTTTACAAACCTTACAAATGTAACATCTTACTTATTTCAAAATTTTCATTCTTTGTTTCAATTGTAAACTAATATGAGTAGAAGTGAATCTTATACACGCCTACATGTTTATATTTTAGAAATAACATTGAATGCTTTTAAGCAATTTAGCAAGTTTTTCTGTCATTAAAATAATTTTTATTACAGACGTTACTTTTTCTAACAAAATGGTCATTATTAAAGGGCAAAGGCTATTGAGTTGGGTAACAAATCAATTTACACTACATTAGGACAGATAATCGTTCCTAATAATAGATGGATTGTATATAGATTTCAAGCATGACCTGGTACCTCCACTCATTAAATAAAATGAGACGGCCAAAAAAAAAACAAAATCAATCCAACTAAAATGGACCCTATATAATATCCATACCTGATATTAGGATGAGCCGGAAAGGGTAGAATTGAAGATGTTGCTGGTTTTAACAATTTTTATTTTTTTCTCTATAAAGAAGTGTATCAGGTCTTACTAATGAAAAGAAAATAGACACTACAACAGAAACGACATTTAGCTACCTAAAAAATTGTCACTAAAAGTCCTAAAATCGTCGTTAATAGTAATTAGTGACGATTTATATTCGTCGCCGAATCCCTGGAGCTAAAAACTATGGGTGACGTTTTTGGCCAATCGTCGCTAATATTTTTTTACCTACGCTTTATTTTTGTAGCGAAAGAGCATTAGTGACGATTTTACAAAATCGTCAGTAATACCTTTGGGCTACGTTTTTTTTGTAGCAAAATATTATTAGCTACGTTTTCAGAAACGTAGCTAAATATTTTTAGCTATGTTTTTAAAAACATAGCCAAATATTTTTAGCTATGTTTTGTAAAATACAGTCAAATTTTTAATATACATTTTAACGAAATGATATTCCATGTTGAATTATAATTATTTGTGATATTTTTAATTCATATTATTGTATAATATTAAATTTTTTGTTATTAATTAATTATACAAAAATAATTGATAATTTAAAGCATGTATATAAAAAATAAAATTATACCAACAAAAGAATATTCTTCATATACAATATTTTAATTACAGTTTTAGCAATTCTTATAGACAAAATAATAAATAAAAAGATCAGTTTACAAATTATAAATGCTAAGAGTTTAAAAAAATACAACATAACTAGAATGAGTAGCTTGGTTTGTCCATATCGATGAACCCAATACGAAAAGGCCATTGCTGAGTTGATGTCGTGCATTTGCTTCTTCACATATGTTTCACATGGTAGCTTAATCTCAAAGGTTGTCCAATCTCCACACATCCATATGCACGTGCAAAAGAAATTAGGCTAGAAGTATGGGCAAGCTCGTTTGTAGATCTTGGTAACTCCACAAGTGTGAAATTAGGCTTAAATACATCACAAAGATTGGATAAAAATTGGTGTGAAAAACTTGCACAATTCTCCAAACAAATCAAATTTGTAGATTCATGATCAATTTAAACTTTAAAAAAAATTGCTTGGCTATTATTACCTCAATTCATCATGCAATTTTGACCTCAAAAGACAAGTATGGACGGCAGAGGCAGATGAAAAGTTGATTGATTATATTCAAAAACATGGGCATGGGAGATGGAGAACCCTCCCAAAGAATGCTGGTATCCAGCTAGATAACTATATGGTCATGTATAGTTTTCTGATGTAAATAGGGCTGAAAAGATTTGGGAAAAGCTGTAGACTTTGGTGGATTAATTACTTGAGACCTGACATCAAGAGAGGAAAATTTTCATATGAAGAGGAGGAGATAATCATACAACTT
>JAOQMS010000008.1:13817489-13833022 GCA_027563885.1 Erythroxylum longipes
AAGAACTAAGAAACCAATGAACAAGACAACACATGTACGACATGCATTTAATCTAATTAAGTGTCTTCTTAGAATTTCCAACTCTAACGTAAAGATGATAATCCTAATTGCCACTTGTGATTAACAAGACTTAACGTCATATCCTACTAATCTAGCTATAAATTAAACAAATCAATCCCTAGTTGCACACCCTAGAAATCAATCAATTCAATCATGAAAAGCAACTCGAAAGACACTTAACATTCATCAATGAAATAAAGTTTATTTAGAAATCTCAACATACTAGATGATAACGCAGTTTCCTTTAACCAAGAAGAAAAGTTTAGTTACTCATAATAAAAGTAAGAACAAATAGAAGAATAACAAAAGATAAAGTCTCCATCCCTGATTCTTTCTGAAAAGTACGAAAATTCTAGCCTAAAACCAAAACAACTTGACAAGAAAGCTATCTATAGAAAATGTAAAAACTAAAGCTTAGGTTCTGCGTGAACAGTGATTCACGTGAACAGTAATTGTCTTTTATTCATTTTTGATCCTCTTTCCTCTCCCTCCTTTCGTGATCTTCAACAAATATATTCCCCAGATCTTCAGGTCATAGATCCCCATCAATAAGGCAACACTTGATTCCCAAAATCATAAAGATTTTGGGTGGATCGAATTTAATTTGAAATCAGATTCTGCAGATGATTTTTTCCTTTGTACGTGCCCACACTTAGTCAAATATTTTTTTGCCAGTAAGGAATTCAATTTGTCTTTCTTTTCTTTCCATCCTTTTGATCCAATTTCATCTTTCATGTATTGAAAACCATCTGAGAACAATTTAGAAGCAAGTCCATCAATTTTGAACAATAATTTCAATATATTAAAGAAATTTATCCCAAAATTAGTACAAAAATAACAACTTAACAAATTCCCCACACCAATCTTTTGCTCATCCTTAAGAAAATATACCAAACCACTACATTTTATCAATTCATCTTTTATAAGATTAAGTGCACACAATCCACTAAACTTAGGCCAGCAAAACTTAGGTTGCCACACACATGATAATCACTTTTCACTGATACAAATAAACAAAGTCAAATTAAAACATTCTTGTTCAAAGGCAATTATGAAACCAAGGTGAATTCTGCTCACAGACTTTTCTCTTTACACCTAAGTGCTTAAGGCTAAAGTGTTTCGCTTAGAATTTTCTAATGCAAATATTCTACCATATGCTTGCTTTTTCACCAACTGTTCACCACTTGAAATACAAACATGCACAAATCAAAAGGAATTTTTCAAATTTGTATTGCTATAGGTTAAGGTAAGGATTAATAAATGGAAAAGGGCAAAAATCATAAACATTAATAAAGCACCTAACCACTTGTGGAGATACAATTTCAATTGTAAAGGAGTCAACAACATCATTCTGCAGAGGTAAATGACTTCAAATATTTTTTTACTGCTTTATATTTTCCTCTTTTTCTTTTGTTTTTTCGTTTTTTAATAGTAATAAATAAATAAATAAAATTGCAGAAATTAAAAGAACAATCAGCAATGCTGAATGAACTGATTTAGTAACTGAAATAAAGCAACTAAACAAAATAAAAATGAGAACTACTAAAAATAAATAAAACTAAAATGGAACCTGAAATTTTTGGGTTGCCCCAAATGCTCTTCTTTAAAGTCATTAGCTGGACGTGCGCATCGACTTACCTAATTAGAGATAAGTTAGGGTTACCAACTCTATCTCTTCCACATGCTTGACTGTAGAGTGTTTATAATATGGCTTCAAATAGTGTCCATTAACTTTAAATACCTTTAAGGTATCTAAACTTTGAATTTCTACTACGCCATGAGAAAAAACGTGAGTAACAATAAATAGTCCAATCCAACGAGATCGTAATTTTCCTAGAAATAACTTAAGCTTTGAATGATAAAGAAGAACTTTTTTTCCTATCAAAAATTGTTTCCGCGAAATAATTTTATCATGAAAAGCTTTAATTTTTTCCTTATAAATTTTGGCATTTTCATACGCTTCATTACGGATCTCTTCTAACTATTGCAATTGTAATTTCCTATTGTTAATAACCTCTACCCAATCCATATTCAACTACTTCACAGCACAGTAAGCTCTATGTTCTATTTCCATAGGTAAATGACAAGGCTTACCAAAAACTAACTTGTATGGCAACATTTCTATTAGAGTTTTGTAAGCAGTTCGATATGCCCATAAGGCATCATCCAATAGTAAGCTCCAATCCTTCCGATTCGGATTCACCACTTTTTCCAGTATGGACTTAATCTCCCTATTGGATACTTCAGCTTGTCCACTTGTCTGTGGATGACAAGCTGTAGAAATTCAGTGTGTGACACCATATCTCTTCATCAAGGCCTTAAAATTTTTGTTGCAAAAATGGGTCCCTCAATCACTAATGACAGCGCGAGGCATTCCAAACTTTATAAAAATTTTAGATTTAACAAAATCTATAATAGTTTTAGCATCATTAGATAAAGTAGCCTTAGCTTCAACCTATTTCGAAATGCAATCCACAACAAGCAAAATATAATTGTTACCAAAGGAAGAAGGAAAAGAACCCATAAAGTGTATTCCCGAAACATCAAAAATCTCACATACCAAAATGTTGTAAATGGCATTTGATCTCTCGATCCCAAGCCACCTGTTCTTTGACAACGATCACAAGACTTGCAAAAAATGTAAGAATCATAAAATAGCTTAGGCCAAAATAAACCACATTCAAGAATTTTTTGAGTTGTTCTTTTGGGACCAAAATGTTCCCTACATACAGATGAATGATATAAATTTAATATGAAAGGAATTTCATCATCTGTAACACATCCTCTGACAATCTAATTAGCACAAAATTTCCAAAGATGAGGTTCATCCCAAATGTAATATTTAGCCTCTCACTTAATTTTATCTTTTTCAACTCTAGATAAATCATAAGGTAAGGACTTGGTTACTAAAAAATTAACTATGTTAGCATACCATGGAATTACCTGTTAAATTGCGAAAAGACTTTCATCCAAAATTTTGTCTTGGATAACATCTGATACATTGGTTGGAATCATCCTGTTGAGATGATCAGCCACTAAATTTTTAGCTCCTTTCTTGTAGCGTATCTCTAAATCGAATTCTTGGAGAAGTAAGATCCGTCGAATCAATCTTGACTTTGCTTCTTTCTTATTCACCAAGTATTTTAAAGTTGCATAGTCTGAATAAATGATCACCTTCATGCCCCATAAGTAGGACTAAAACTTTTTCAACCCAAAAACTACAGCCAAAAACTCTTTCTCTACGGTGGAACAATTTTTTTGAGCATCATTAAGTGTCATGGAAGCGTAGTAGATGATATGAGGTACCTTGTCCACTTTTTGTCCTGGTACTACTCCAACTGCATCATTTGAAGCATCATACATTAGCTCGAATGGAATATCCCATTTCGGGGGTTGAATAATCGGAGTTGTAGTAAGTCGTTCCTTGAGTTCATCAAATGTAGTTTTGCATGGCTCATTAAAATCAAACTTCATGTCTTTTTGGAGGAGTCTACACATAGATTGCGCAATTTTTGAAAATCCTTGATAAATCGCTAATAGAATCCTACATGACTAAGAAAAGAACAAACATCCCGCATGGTCGCGGGGTAAGATAAAGATCAAATAACATCTATCTTAGCCTTATCGACTTCAATTCCTTTAGAAAAAACTGCTTGACCTAAAATTATGCCTTGATCAACCATGAAATGACACTTTTCATAATTTAAAACCAAATTAGTCTCAATGCAACATTTAAGCACTTTTTCAAGCTTGATATTGCGTTTTTCAAAAGACTCTCCATAAATCGTGAAATCATCTATAAAAACTTCCATACAATTTTCCACAAGGTTAGAAAAAAAATACTTACCATACATCTTTGAAATGTCACTGGCACATTACACAACCCAAATGGCATTCTTCAGTAAGCAAAGGTGCCGAATGGACATGTGAAGGTTGTTTTCTCCTTGTCCTTAGGTGCTAAAATCTGGTGATACCCTGAATAACCATCTAAACAGCAATAATGAGATTTACCTGCAAGTCTTTCAAGCATTTGATCAATAAACGAAAGCAGAAAATGATCTTTTATAGTAAACAAATTTCGCTTCCTATAATCTATGCAAACTTGCCACCCATTTTGAATACGGGTAGGTATTAACTCACCATCACTATTTTTTATCACCGTTACCCTGGTTTTCTTCAGAGCTACCTGAACTGGACTTACCTAGTTGCTGTCCGAAATTGGATAAATGATTCCAGCGTCAAGAAGCTTCAAGATTTCCTTTTTCACTACTTCCATCATGGGTGGGTTTAACCGATGTTGGGGTTGCCTCACCTCCTTAGCTTCATCTTCCATCAATATTCAATGCATGCAAATGGTGGGACTAATACCCTTTAAATCTGCCACTGTCCAACCGAAAGCTTCCTTATGCTCCTTTAACACTTGAATCAATTAATTTTCCTGAAAAAGAGTTTATTAGAGATTATAATAAGTAACGTGTCTTTCTAACCCAAAAAGATGTATTTTAAATGGCTAGGCAAGCTCTTCAACTCCAGCGTTGGTGGTTGGAACAAATACGGTAGCAACTTAGAGGTGTCGTGTGTTAGCTTCATATACAGAAACTTCCTCTCCAATTGATGGGATTTCTCTAATTTACAACACAGCACCTCTAATTCATGATTTGGCAATAATGAATCTTGAATGCTTTGCCACTGTGACGTCTCTCCCTTCTCCAAGATTGTTTCAAGTGTATCCCTTCCACTTAATAATGAATTTTCCTGCACCCATGTGTCAATAAAATCCACAGAAACAATAGGTTATTCGTCATTCAGAATTTTCATGGCATTGTATATATTGAATTTAATTAGTTCACCATCAAATTCCATAGTCAATGACCCATCATGAACATCAATTTTCGTTCTTATGGTTTTTAAGAATGGCCTTCCAAACAAAATTGGGGTTGCAGAAGATACATCATCACTCCCCATCTGCAAAATATAAAAGTCAGGTGGAAAAAGCTTATCCCCTACTTAAACTAAAATGTCCTCTAACAAACCCTTTGGATAAGCATTTTAACGATCCGCTAATTGAATCACTATATTAGTTTCCTTGAGAGGTCCTACATTTAAAGACTTATAAACATCAGAAGGCATCACATTTATGAAAACACCCAAATCTAACATAGTTTTTTCAATTCTCAAATCACCAATTTTACATGGGATAGTGAACATACCTGGGTCTTAGCACTTAGGTGGAAGTTTTTTCTTCTACAAAATAACTTAAACATTCTCCCCCAATCGCACTTTCTCTTCAAATTTTAAGTTTCGTTTTAAAGTGAAAAGTTCCTTAAGGAATTTAGCATAATGTGGAATCTGTTTTATTGCATCAAGTAAAGGAATATTTACCTAGACTTCCTGAAAGTGTCCTATATTTCCTTCTCTTGCTCCTCCTTCCTTACCTTGGTGAATCGACTAGTAAAAAGGGACTGCACAACCAGATTTTTCAGGCTTGTTTGCATTTTTTTCTTGTTGTTAAACATTTTTTTATTGTTGTTCAGCTGCCTCCTTTGTTGCTTCTTCCTCAGTTTATCTCTTGGTGATTTTTGGTGGTGGTTCCTTCAATTCCTTCCCATTCTGCAACATGATAGCTTTAGCACTATATTTGAGGTTGATTTCCGATTGGGCTGGAAAATTTCCAGAACTTTGTGCTTCTAATCTATTAATGATGGTTGCTATTTGGCTCATTTGATTTTCAAGATTTCAAATACTAGCTTGAGTATCCCACGGAAATGCCATAGTGTTAGTGGCCAAAAAATGAACTATATCTTCCAAAAAGGACTTGCCTTTGGAATTGGATGTCATTTGTTGATGTTGTTTAGGCACATATGGTTGTCTAAATTGCTGGAAATTTATGGCAGCTTGTTGTCCTTGTGAGTTCCCATAATGTAAAGTCAGATGATCACGTCAACCAGGATTATAAGTATTGAAAAATAGGTTATATTTCCTCTGATTTGGTCCAGCAAAACCTCCTACAACAATCACCTGTTCTGGTTTTCTTCCTGCAAAATAGGACATGCGTCAGTGGGGTGTCCTATCATTGAACAAATTCCACATACCTTTGCTTCTTCTTTCTTTGTATCGCAAATTGTCGCACCAAAGATGTAAGATCATCTAATCTTTTCTCCAATGCTGTAACATTCACTTCATTGATGTGTTTTGAGCTATGGCTAGAATAGATCCCAAATTGTTGTGTATTGGAAGCCATATTTGCTATTAAGTCCCTTGTAGATGTCGGTGTTTTATCAACTAAAGCTCCGCCACTTGCAACATCGATCATACTCCTATCCGTGAGCAAAAGGCCTTTATAAAAGTGTTGAATCAACAATTGGTCGGTTATTTGGTAATGGGGACAGCTAGCATAAAGTTTCTTGAATCTTTCCTAATATTCGTAAAGTGTCTCCCCCCATGTGTTGTTGGATGCCACAAACTTCTTTCTAAATGTTGGCAGCTCTCGATGCTTGAAAATATTTCTAAAAAAAGAGTTTCTTCATTTCAGCCTATGTTTGTACATTTTCTTTAGCTGAATAGTATAACCAATCTTGATCATCATCCTTGAGAGAAAAAGGAAAAGCTATTGGTTTGATTTACTCTTCCGTTACATTTGTTGGCTTTATACCCATGCAAACCACGTCAAACTCCTTCAAATGTTTGTAAGGATCCTCTCCCGGTAAACCCCTGAAAATCGACAATAAATGGATCAGCCCAGTTTTTAATTCAAAAGTGTTGTTGTCCCCTAAATTCAAAAAGTTGATGTAATGGGGTTGTTGAGCTTTTGTGGGCGCGGCTAGTTCATGAAGAGTGCGATTTGTAGCCATCCTTTCTGATTTATGCGCTTGTTTCTACTGTTTTGTCTGTTTTCATAGTCTTTTAACTGTCTTCTCAATTTCTGAATCAAATTGTAGTTGAGTTGTCTTGCCTACTCATGTAACATACATAAACCATTAAGAAGTTCCCCGAAAACGACACCAAAATATGGTACTGCTGTCACCTGCAAACAAATTAATACCATCTCTAGCAATAAAAATGTAGTTAGTGAAGAGCTAAGATCGTTCCCACGAGGAACTTTAACGGGAAATGTTAAACGAGTTGAAAATGAAATAGGGGGTTTGAATTGACATAAATTACAGGAATAAAAAATGGCTAAAATTGAAAAATAACAAAAATATACAAATCTGAAAATTCAATAAACAAACGTTAGTTTTAGGTCACTGACGTTATCAAACTAATATGGATCCTTGATATAAAACTCAGTCCGTTAACAAACATTCATTGGGGGGGGTGTTTTCTCTTAATATTAAATAAATAAAAACATATATTCTAAACATTCTTATTAGTCAACAACTTAGATACAATCTTAAGTTTAATTGATTAATAGCTTTAAGAACTAAGAAACCAACGAACAAGACAACACATGTACGACATCCATTTAATCTAGTTAAGCATCTTCTTAGAATTTCCACCTCTAAAGTAAAGATGATAATCCTAATTGCCACTTGTGATTAACAAGACTTAACGTCATATCCTACTAATCTAGCTATAAATTAAACAAATCAATCCCTAGTTGCGCACCTTAGGAATCGATCAATTCAATTATGAAAAGCAATTCGAAAGACACTTAATATTCATCAATGACAATGAAATAAAGTTTATTTAGAAATCTCACCATATTAGATGATAACGCGGTTTCCTTCAACCTGGAAGAAAAGTTTAGTTACTCAAAACAAAATTAAGAACAAATAGAAGAATAACAAAAGATAAAGTCTCCATCCCTGGTTCTTTCTTAAAAGTACGAAAATTCTAGCCTAAAACTATAAAAAACCTGACAAGAAAGATATCTGTAGGAAAATGTAAAAACTAAAGCTTAGGTTCTGCGTGAACAGTGATTCACGTGAACAGTAATTTTCTTTTATTCATTTTCAATCTTCTCTCCTCTCCCTCCTTTCGTGATCTTCAACAAATATATTCCCCAGATCTTCAAGTCGTATATCCCTATCAATAAGGCAACACTTGATTCCCAAAATCATAAAGATTTTGGGTGGATCGAATTTGATTTAAAATCAAATTCTACAGTTGATCTTTTCCCTTGTACATGCTCAAGCTTAGTCAAATACTTTTTGGCCAGCCGAGAATTTGATTTTTCTTTCTTTTCTTTCCATCTTTTTGATCCAATTTCATCTTTCATATGTTGAAAACCATCTGAGAACAATTTAGAAACAAGTCCATCAATTTCAAACAATAATTTCAACATATTAAAGAAATTTATCCCAAAATTAGTAAAAAATAACAACTTAACAATAGATGTATTATTTTGATTATTAATCATATAAAACTTATGAAACTTGTTAGTTTGAAGAAAAACCAAATCAATTTTTGGTGAAAGAATGATCATGATATTGAATTGTTAATTCTTATATATATGATGTGTTTGATATAATAACAATTCATAAGAGGATGATACCTTTATTTTATTGTACTAATGACTTTATATGATATAGTAATACGCATTAAATGAATATTGATTTAATTTTTCGAAAAGATCAAATGGCTTTAATCTAAGTAAAAATTAAGCATTGAAAATGCTGAAACACTTTGATGAGACAGATGTGATGAGATTTAAAATTTTAAGTTATCTATAGGGAATGTGATTTTCTAGTGAATACTTGCACAACCAAATTTCATAAGAGTATTGATTTGTGTAAAAAGGTATATACAGTATGAGATATTGCATGAAAAAATATTTATTTTTTTAATGGTTATGCCTAGTATAACAACTTAACTTTTAAAGTTATAATTAAATCTATTAACAAGATTTCTTGTTAGATATGAAATGATAACACTTTGAAAAAGTCAAAGTTAATGGTTTTAGGATATGATGCTTAGTTGAACATAAAAGTAATTGGGCATGTAAAATGAGCTAGTATCTCATCAAAGATCTAAGTATGTATTTAAGTAGTTTCTCTTAATTATGATGATAATTAAGATGAACTTTATAAGATTTGAGCAAGTGCTCACCATAGAGAATTTTGTAGAAGTATCTTATTAAACCACTATCCCAGAATTAGTATGATCGTCATATGGTGATATGGTATTAGATGCCAAAATGATTGGTTTAGTGTAAATGAGAGATTATTCGTATATATCCTATAGCTAATCGGTTGGCTATAGTTTAGTGACATAATTCTTCAAAGGCATTATTTATCTTATACATATTTAGATATAAATTCGATGGATAAATGTATATTGTAAATGAAATTGTGATGAGATCATAATTATGAGATTCATATTCTATTTATATATTATCCTAAAATTATCATACTCATTATTCTATTAATATTAGACATTAATACTATGTAAAAAGACTAACATATGTTATGTTCTTCGTTATGAAGGAAGTATTCAATATGAAGGAAGTAGTCAATCTCATGGACTAAAGCATGAGGATATTTAAACAAAAATATGGGTATTTGTTAAAGAACAAGTTCACTAAATTGGCCCTATATAAGAAATTCATTTGGAACATTACTTGTATATTTATGGAAATTCTCATTGTGATAATTGTATAAGTGATCCTTTGACTTGAGATCACCAAAGTATATCATATAGGGATTGCTATATTTTGATATTACTATATGACATGTTCTAGTCAAGGGTAGCTCAATTAATTTTGAGTGGATATAACATAAACAATGTGGAGATAGTTGAGTGATCATTATAGGATTCATCACCCTAAAGTGATCAAGGAGAATATTCTGTTGTTCTCGAATAGTATTGTTTGGAAAAATCCTTAGTCAAGGTGAAATGACACTTTGAAAATAGCTTTCAAATTTCATTAATATAATCAATCACTAATGAAGGAGAGTTTACATGATTGGACTCAAATAGAATAGACATTATTTTTATACTCTATGTTTAATCGGAACAATATATGATGAAATGATTAAATTATACGAGAACATTATACACAAAAAGATTAGTCAAAACTACTTTGATATTCTTAAATATTTGGGTGGTTATGATATATTGCTAGACGCTAATCTCAATTATGGATATAACTTATTTAATTAAAGAATTAAAGATTAATTAGAGAAGATTAATTTATTAATCTTAAATATGGTTTAAGGTTATAATTTATATTCATTACTAATATATTTAAGAATATAATGGGTTAGATATAAAGAACAGGTTGAAGAAAGAAAATGTGATTTAATAAAATTGAACTTGATTGTAAAGTTTGAGAAACTTTATGATTACATATATGATTTAATAAATAAGGACCAATATATGATACTAGATGTTATTTGGGCCCGACTGGTATCTAACTAGGAATAATTGTAATTCCAATTAAAGTTTAATTGAAATTATAATTTTATTTTTAATTAAATTACTAAAAAGTTCAAGAACTATTATAAATAAAATTAGGCCCTCAGGGAGTTTACACTTTTTGTCTAACCTTCTATATAGCAGTTGTAGTTAAATTGGTTCGAGGAAAACGATAAGAAAAAGATCAAGTTTCACAATAAGGTACAAATTATTATTCACATTTCATTATATTTTGTATTAATCATGTTATAGAATTTTAAGTGATCATAGCTTTCAAAAAATCCAACGAAAACGTTTTATTATTATTCTATTGCGTGAAGGATTAGATCCTGCCTTAATTTTTCAACAGTTATGTCAAAGTTAACTTTAATTCTATAACTTAATTAAAGTTATTTGATTTTTATTGATCTTGAATTTAGGAATTGAAATTCATAAACCCTAAAGTTCTAAAAGTAAATTATATTTGTTTGAATCTAAAAAGTTTACATTGAAAATTTTAAAGCTTATATTTAAATTGGAATTTAATTATCAATATGATTAAAAATTGTTTAAGAGTTAAATAATATATTTAAATCATATTTAATAATTTATCCATCACCACGTGAGTTGTTTATACACAATAAAAAGGGGTAAGGTGGGAAGGAATGGACCGTTGGTCCCATACCTTATGTTTGCTGACGATTTGCTATTATTCACAGAGGCATCAGGGGAGCAAATCCGAGTGATTAAAAGTGTATTGGATAGATTTTGCAAAGCATCTGGGAACATGATTAGTGCGGAGAAGACCATGATATATTTCTCTAAGAACGTGTCTGAAAATATTAAACAAGAAGTTGGAAGCAAATGCACTTTTATAGTGACAGATGACCTCGACAGATATCTAGGGGTACCGGTGCTACATGGGAGGGTGACAAAGAACACATATTATAGAATGGTAGAGAAAGTCAAGAAGAGACTCTCAGGTTGGGCGGCATCGTCTCTATCTCTGGCAAGACGCACCACCTTAGTCAAATCGGTTTTAACTGCAATCCCTTGTTATACCATGCAAACAACTAGGTACCAAAAGGGCTTCCTTTGGGGACATAAATTGGGAACCAAAAGGATACATTTAATTTCTTGGGATATCATCACGCAACCCCTAGCTAGTGGAGGATTAGGGTGCGACGGCTTCGTAAACTAAACGAAGCATTCCTCGAGAAGCTGTGCTGGGGACTCATATCCGACCATGATGCACTTTGGACACATATATTGATCCATAAGTATGGGGTGGCTGATACGCCCATAATCGAGTTTAAGGCAACTTAAGAAGCATCATGGCTATAGCATGCCATATGTGACGTATGGAAGAAAGTGGTAGGTGGGATTTGGTGGTCGATAGGATTGGGGGAAAATATGAAGTTTTGGATAGATCCTTGGACCGTATCCACATCACCATTAATATAAGTGGCGACTGCAGAGGTTCGGGAGGAGGAGAGGACCATATACGTAGCTTATTATGCTAATAAGGATCATGGTTGGATCTGGGAACTCTTCCAATACAAGTACTATGAGCTCGATATTACAAATTGCGTCCATCCCCGCACCTTGCAATGATAGGGGACCGGATTTGCCTGTTTGGAAGTTGAATTCTAATAGAAACTTTTCGATCAAGTCTGCTTATGTTTTGTAAACAAAAGAGTTTATTAAGGAAGAAAAAACTATATGGAAGGCAGTTTGGAAATGGAAGGGCCCCCCAAAGATTAAAGACATTTCTCTGGATTATGTCTCATGGGAAGCTACCCACCAATGAGGCACGTTTGAGGCGAAATCTTGGAAAATCCGGATCTTGTCCCCTATGCTAGGATGAAATTAAAAGCATGTTACACACGCTTCGTGACTATCTCAGGGTCAGAGAAACGTGGTAATCGCTGGTTTCGAGAAATGCTTGGGAAAAATTCTTCTCAGATCGTCTTGAATTCTTCTCGAATCCTCTTGAGCATTGGCTTTTGAGTAATACCCGAGAAAATCAGCAATCTTTTAAGGTTGTGGCGTGGAATATGCTATTTATGGTAGGATGCTAGCTCATGTGGAAATGGGGAAACCACGGGGTGTTTGACAGAAACTTTACTCGTCCTCCAAATGAAGCAATGACAGTTTACAAGGTAGCTGCTTTCTTTCATAGGAGCATTCTGTTAGGCAAGGTGGGCGAATCCATTACAGTCGCAAGAATTTGTAGGAATATCAATTGAATCTGGCCTCTGACTGGATGAATTGCACTGAACATCAACGGTGCCTCAAAGGGAAACCTAGGCGTGGCAGGGGCTATTGGCATGATAAGGGATTCGAAGGGCAAATGGTTGGACAGCTTCGTTCAAAACATTAGTGTAGCAACATCATTCGGAGCTAAACTATAGGCAGTGAAGATCGGTCTGCATATGGCGTGGGAGAAGGGATATAGACAAGTTCGACTGCAGTTGGATTCTTTAATAGTTGCAACCGTGCTCTAAGTAAGTAAGAGCCCAAGAGGGTTAAACTATACATTGTTCAGAGATATTTTCGGACTTATACAAAGAGAATGACAGGTGGAAATGTAACATAGTTATAGAGAAGTTAACTAATACGCGGATCGACTAGCTAATATGGCATTAGGTTACCCCTTTGGGGGTGCATTGGCTGCACAATTGTCCTCGCGAGATTGAGTATCTGATCTTCAGTGATGTCATAGGGGCCACTGTACCCCGATTATGTTCTATGTAACTCTTTATTTCTTTAATGCATTGGGCTCCGCCCCACTTTTCACCCAAAAAAAAGGGGGTAAGGTAGGAAAAACCTGTGTGTGAGCCTGTGTTTTGTCAAATATGAGTTTTTTCTCTCTAAAATTTCTCTAACTCTAACTCCTATAATTGACTTAAGCCTACATTTATAAATCCCCTATTTTAGCTAGTTGCAGTGAACCGTCATATGAGAAGTAACAACCCAGTTTAAAAAGTCTACTTGGTGTCCACTAATGCGTTAAAAGCCTAATTCCTTTTATATCTTATTGCTGTTGATTTCATAAACACTTTTTTTGTCTCTAACACTAGTGATTAACATGCATATCAAATAATTTAAATGTGTTTTACTTATTGAATAACCAATAAAAGCAATCCATTTCCCACATAGTTTTTCAAGAACTTCATGATCATCAAATTGGATCATCACAATTCTTAGGCCTCCACTTTTACTTTGTATACCACCCTCTATCTTTTCTCCTATTAGCCATGCAATTAATTGTATGCTTTATAAAATATCATAATAATGAATTATATAAGGGAATACTTTCCTTCAAAAATATTACACTTCTCAATGAACAATTAGTATTGGGATTCTAAGTAGAAACAAATATATATATAAATGATAATTAAAGGAAATCTAATGAAGCTAATCACCAAACCTTATTGGAATAATTGAGAGAAAGGACCCTTTTTTATCACCCCTTTAAAACTAAAATGGATCGTGCAAAAGAGTGGGGAATGGCCATATAAACACTAGCTAATCGCATTAACCATCCTGTAGTATACTTTCATTTAACTAAATTTCCTATTAAAGCTAAAACTTATAGGTTGAAAGTAGTGGTAGGTGGAGGCGTGGAGTAGATAGAGAGTTTTTTGCTTAAACTAATAGAAACTACAAAGCAGTGGTTTGAGGGTGTTTTTAAGTGCATGGGAATCCCTCTCCCTCTCCCTCTCTCTTCTCTTTCATTCTCAACTCTTTTCATTTGTTTTCCACTTTTTATTATCTTTATAACTATTTTTCTAGTTTTCTTCTTCTCTCTTTACTATTGGTTTTCTACTTTTTTTCTTCTCTGTACTTTTATGTTGTTGCTTTTATGTTTACTTCCTTATTCAACTTATTATCATCACTTGCCCTTTCTTTTTCAATCCAAGTCATTTTTACTTTGTTTTTTTGGTATTGCCTCCTCCTCTCCTTGTTCTCCTTTCTTCCTCACTCCATATGTCCTTTTGTTGTCTCAACTGGTTTATTTTTTTCCTATTTTCTTTGTCCTTCCCCGTTTTCTCAGTCATTGCTTTCCCTTTTTTATCAATTTCCTATTTTGTGTTCCTTTCTATATTGTTTGTTAGGTATTATGTCCTTTTCTTCATATTTCATTTCAGTCCCTAACTTTCTTCTTATACAAATTAGGAGTTAACATCACTCTGCAATTAAGTTACAATTCCTTTTTATTTCAACTAATAAATCTTTAAATTTTGCAATTCGTAAATTAATCCTTTTCTTTTACATTCTAGCCCTTTCAGACCTTATTTTCCCATTTCAACCCAAAAATTTAGTTTCCATTCACCAATTGATCCTAAAGACTTTTCAAACCAATATTTTAAACTTAATCATATAAAAAAGCTTGTAAAAGACTAAAACAAATTCAAAATCAATGTAAATCAATTATGAAAAAAATATAATTACAAATAAAAGACCTAAAATGACAAAAATGAAAAAAAAAGATTAATGAATTAATTACTTTATCAAATTATTCAAAAATGATGGAAGAGTAAATATTGAATTTTGAATTAATTATATGCAGATTAAACCTAATAAAAAGATTATAAAAACAAAAATTGGACTAAAATAAATATAAAATTAAGAAAACATAAATTTTATTTTCTTAATTTTTAAAGAAAAAAATAAAATATGCAAAAGTATGGGACAAAATTAAGTGTTTATAACAATGAATTTTTTGAAGATAGTCTTCAATTGCGTGAAGGCCTACTGGCACTCTAGCTAGAGTTAGCAACTAGGCCTAAGCTTAACCTAAAGTCAATGGGCTAGATCGGGTTGACCGGGCCTCAAACCCAATTGTTTTAAAAATTAGGCCTTATGTTGGCCTCAATCTGGGTATGTTAAATGACGTCATTTGGCTCCTGCTCAGGCTCGATTAGCCCTCGGGTTTAACTCTTAGACCCCGTTTTCAGAGTCTAACTCCTGTTTGCTCTGATACCAAATATGTTGGACCCCATTTTCGGAGTCCAACTCAGAGGTCATAAAACGTGAGCTTATTACCATAACGTAGGCGTAATCCAATGAAAAACACCTTAACCATTATTAATTCATCATCATGCTTTTATCCCATAACGCATCTTACTTAT
>JAOQMS010000008.1:13842770-13859934 GCA_027563885.1 Erythroxylum longipes
AAAATGTCATGAATGCATGTACAAACATTCACATGTGCAATAATTTACTATTGGCTATTCATGTGCATATATGAATGTATGAATATGTCAAAACACTTAAAATAATCCTAACCTATTCCAAAATGGCCAAAATACCCTTCCCATAAGTGAGGGGATGTTACAATTGCTCTAGTAATTCAACCCATTTACTATTAATTTCTCAATGCAATTGATAATATGTCAAAAATTTCTCAATTCGAGCTTCAATTTTTCAAAGATTTTCGTCCATTGTTTTCATTCTGGTTCTGTTCGCCACTATTGAACTTCTGTTCATTCTTTTAAAGAAATGAATTCGAGAATTAAACTCAAGATCGCCACTTGATATCAAATATGATGTCCTAATTCCAATTGAAGTGCGAATTATAGTCTTGGAAGAATTCCAGTGAAGAGAGAAGAAAGGAGATGACAGAGTGGTAGCCAACATAGGAATTTGTGAAGGAGAAGGAAGAAGAGAGAGAGAGAGAGAGAGAGAAGAAAAGAGAATGAGGAAGGAGTTGTTATTATGATTTTCTTATATGTAAATTGTTTCATGCATTACTTTTATATGTATCCTTTCTATGTTGATACCATCATATACTATCTCCATACAGTACCTCTATATAGTTCTTCTATATATTTCTATACAAAGAATCCCAATCACTTTGCCATTGGAGGAATAATTTATTTTCGATCCCTCTTTTGTATAGCCTTATAATAAGGCAATCAACGTTCTCAAATGAACTTTAAAAAGTAAAAATGAAATCCTTATCAAAAGATGACCTAAAATACAAAGACATGTTTGATGAGAGGTTTCATTTATTGTCCAAGTGAAAATTAATATTGTTTCTTACAAACAAATAGGAGAACAAGTAGAAGTAAGCATTATTCTTTGATCTTCAAATGAAGATTATTTATACAATTTGATTTTGTAACAACCTAGACCACTTGCCCACAAATATTGTCTACTTTGGGTTGCCCATCGGGCCAAGGTCCTCATGGTTTTGCTCTTCTTGCATCCGGAAAAATGCGTCTATGAGGAAGAGGTATCTGTACCTTTATAAGGCGTACTTCGTTCTCCTCTTCAATCGATGTGGGATCTCACAATCCACTCCCCTTATGGCCAGCATCCTCATTGACACAACAGTTCGAGAACCGGCTCTGATACCATTTATAATAGCCCAGACCAGTTACTCATATATATTGTCCGCTTTGGGTTGCCCATCGGGCCTTGTTTTGCTCTTCTCGCATCTGGTAAAATGCGTCTATAGGAAAAAGATATCTGTACCCTTATAAGGCATACTTTGTTCTTCTTTCCAACCGATGTGGGATCTCGTAGATTTGCATTATGACAACAAGAGAGTTACATATGAAATTATGAATTGAGTGTTTGAAGATCTTCATTTGATATGGTAGAAGAGTCATTAAAATATTATTTTAGAAATTGGTTCATAAAAGATCTTTTAACTTCTAATTACCAATCACTTTAACTATCCTTATTGTGTTTATTTATAAAATGTTTTCTAAATACATGACTAATTAAATACGTTTTGTTGTATACTACTCATAGATTTTAATGAGAATTAAAAGGGTTACTATTCCTACTAGTTTAAGTTCATTAAATTCCTTTTTTAGCAAAATTATGTTATCAAGTTAGGGATTATTGACCAATACAGAGGGATTTCCTAGAAGAAAAAGTGGGTAGAGAAGGGAGGGAAAGGCAACCTCTTAACACTTCATTAGTACAAGAGATATATGAATAAGTTAGGGGATACATAGTCACACGTACAATCAGAAAGTTATAGTGATGGAACTCCATTTTTTTTTAAATATACAATGGAAAACCAAACAACAAAAACTAACTTCCTATCTAACGCAGAGATCTGCGGTACCGAGTTCCGTGCTTGTCATGGTTGAGGTGGTCTATGACGACTGCCGGAGGCGCCTGGAGAATATGAAGGTTTGGGCTGGATAACATTGCAAGCACTGCAAGATTGTCTGCACACTGATTCCCTTCACGATACACGTGTTGGAGCTTCACCTCCCAATCTCGGTGTAGTAGGCCACAGGTACCTGTCACCAAAAAGTAATACTCAGTTGAAGGTGTAACAGAAGAGGAAAGAATATTGATCACCTCCAAAGAATCCACTTCGACAATCACTCGGCGATATCCAAGCATCCAGGCTAGAGTCAATCCTGAATGGACTCCCCAAAGTTCGGCAGCTAAAGGCGTGCCTCGGCCAATGTGATGGAGGAATCCCCCGCACTAGTTTCCGTGGCAATCTCTGATTAGACCACCTGCGGCTGCTATGCTATACCCAGGCTTAGCCGCCCCGATGGAACTCCATATTTGAATAAGAAAATTCCATCCCCAACATAGGGGAAGGACAGAGGAAAGATTTAGCGAAGGATAGGGCGAAATGAAATCTTCCAATTTTTTTTGGAGATTGCCTCTCCATTTTAATTATATATTGGCTTAGGATTATAATTTCCTAAGTATTCTTTATTTTATAATAAATGATTTTCTTTTTAAAAAAATTGGTAAACTCAATCCAAAAGATTAATAAAAGTACATATTTAGTACAAAAGATATTAAGGCAACCAAGTTACCAAATTATTCTAAATTAATTTTGTTTATGAAATAAATATCTTGCTCTTTTGCATAAGGTGTTGATATGAATTAGTCATTGAAGTATTCCAATTAATTTTATTTATAGATTATATACCTTGTTTGCAAATGGTAACAGTGGGAATAAGTTAATGAAGTATTCTAATTTTATTTTTTTATGAAGTATATACCTTACTCCATTTAAAAAAAAAGATAGGTAATTTTAAAATATCTAATTTTTTTAATTGAGTTTCTAAATTTTTATTTTTTAATCAAGTACTTCCATTAATAATTCAGTAATTTGGATAAAGCTAAACCGGGGTCTGATTCGACAAAAACTGGCCTTTCATAGACGTGACGTGGCATATTCCTGTCGGCTTACAACAACCGAGCAAGCCAATCCAAAATAATTCTTAAATTGACTCTACCTCCTTGTGCCCTATCGCCAATTCGACCATCGTCGAACAACACCATTATCACCGCTGTCGTCATCACCAGTTCCACAGCTATAACCGATACGTGGCAAAGGAGGGAGAAAAGTTGACCTAATTTTTCGTAATCTTCAGTGTAGAATCGTCAAAGGAACATGACGGAGGACGGCGACGTTAAAGTTCCCTCCGGCGAGACCGCCGCGACCACCGAAGCTTCACAATCGAGACAAAGGTAAGAAAATGCAACCTAAAAATAGATGGAAACAACCGAACTAATAAAGGGACTTAATTGTCCTTTATTGACTCATATTTTAGGGTTTTTTACTAGCCTGGATTGATCCGGTTTGTATCTATTTGATTGCATTGTTTAGTGTTCCTTAGAATCTTTAGTTTTTGTTAGGTTTGCGTATTTTTGGTTGTTTCTAGTTAATTGATCATTAGAATTCGGAACTATTTGATTGGGTTCAGAAGTTTTTAAATTCTGTGTCAAACCGGTAATCAAGTTTACTTTTCCAATAAGAATTAGTTGAAGGAAGGGGAGAAATTGTTAAATGAGTTACATGAATAGGCTTTTTATAATTTTTGGGACTGCTAGGTGGAAAGATATGGGGTTTTTGAACTATAGGATTATATTTTTCTGGTTAAAAGTATGTCTTGTCTTATTATGATACTCCATAATTAAACAATCATGAAGCTATAATGTTTGAGAGTGTTGGATACAAACTATTGTGGATGTTTTGTACCTTCTAGTAATTTTTAACATTTGGTGCAGGAAAAAACGTAAGTGGGATCAGCCTGCTGAATCACTGATTTCAGCTGGTGTTGCAATATCTGGCGTTGTCCCATTGGGAAATGTGTTACCTCTTACTGGGATGACGCTTCCTGGGGTTGCTCATGTTTCTGGCACTCTTTTGACAAATCCTATTGTGACCAGTTCTGCAATCATTCCGCCAGCAATTCAGGTTCCTTCTGTCCCCCAAAACACTGGTACAGCAGTACCTAAACTAAATCAGGTGAGATGCCTTTTTTTAAAGCTATTTCCTTTTCTTCTTCAATAATTCCTTATGGTATGATTGTACCTTTATATCATAAACTTGGTTGCTTTGGTCAATCATCAAGACCTCTTTTACTTTAAACCAGTTACGTCTCGTGTTGTTTTCATTACTACTCTATGGGTGTTAAAACACTGATCAATAATTTTAAGTTAACAAGTTATGATTCTCATTACAAATATCTCCAGTTTCTGTTTTATCGATCAATCATTTAACAGTTTGAATTCCTATTACGGTCTAGACTGTTTTCTGTCTTTACTTCTTTAAAATTTACTCTTTTCATTCCAGCCTAAAATTCAGGATGAGTTAATAATTGCTCGAGAAATTGTTATAAACGACGCAGAGCCTTCTGTTCGCTACAAGCTCACAAAACGCCAGACACAGGAAGAGGTGAAACTTACTTCAATGGGTTTTCTGATTACCAGATAAATATTTTCCTTTGTTGGAAAATGACTTTTAAATCTGTTCCAATAACATTTGAAATTTGTAAGGATCTTTTACTTGTCATACAGATTCAGAAGTGCACTGGTGCTGTGGTCATTACTAGGTTCGTAGTCCTTGAATGTTGTTTGCAATTTGCCTTCTTTCCGTTCTTTGTTCAAATGTTGTTATTTTCCTTGTCAGGGGCAAATATCGTCCACCAAATGCACCACCCGATGGTGAGAAGCCATTATATCTCCACATATCTTCGGCATCACATGTAAGTACACTTCTTGGGTTCCAAATAGATCTCAAGATTGTCGAGTTGTAAGATGTTTACACTGTTACTTGTAAATGCTTGTGTTATGCTGTACATATGCAAGTCTCTCTCTCCTAGTTCTTTGGCATCCGATTCCCAAAGGAACTGAAATATGAAAATAAGTCAGGGATTGGGATAAACTGATATGATTAAAGTTAATGGTTTTACTTGTGCAGTTAAAAGATACAGCAGAGAGGATTTTAGCTGTTGATCATGCTGCTTTGATGGTTGAAGAAATGCTGAAACAGGGCAACTTGCAACCTGCTTCATCCACTGTCCAAACCTCTCATGGAAATGGTGTGAAGGTATACATGTCATGCATGCCTGCTTGTGAGTTTTTAGTTGAAAAGCTGTTTTAAGCTGTCTAACCATGTCAAGTTTGTCAGGCACTTAGCACAAGTGTGTTTTTAGGCTTTGATCCAGACCCAACGTTAAACCTGGCTGCTCGAGTTCGTGGACCAAATGTAAGTTTTACCTCCAATTCTAATCATTCTACCATTTGGATCCCTTGTCAGACGTGGGTTTGTCGATTATCCATGTTGCATATGATGGTTTTATATTTTAATCTGTTTTTCATTTATTTAATCTTACTCTTGTCTTGTATGTAATGGGATTCCATAATTTAGTTCCTCTAAACATTTTTCTTATTATTCTTATCTGAGCCTTTGTGGTGTAACCATGTTTTCTTATTTTATTATGGATTATGAAGATAAGAGATTCTAATGCTTGAAGCTTCTCTCACATCTCCACACCATTGGGAGAGAATGTTTTTTTGTTGGTGGTGGTTCGGTTTTGTACATGCAGGACCAGTATATAAATCATATTATGAATGAAACAGGGGCGACTGTCGTACTAAGAGGCCGTGGTTCTGGAAACATTGAGAAGCAGAATGACATAGGTACTGATTGGCCATATTGATTAGAAAATATTCAAATACTTGAGTTCTTTTTCAGTTCATGTTTCCAGTGTGTAGTATCACATGTTTCTCTGTTTTCGTGCAGAAGGAGAGCAACCACTACATTTGTTCTTATCTGCCAGTAATATAAAGAGTCTTGAGGATGCAAAGATTTTGGCTGAAAATCTGCTGGATACTATTAGTTTAGAATGTGGAGCCTCCAGGTTATCAGGATCTGAAGTTTGTTCAAATTTTCCTATAGTGCTTAACTATGCTTTCTATATGTCCTTTTCAGCTAAATTGCAAATTCTGCTCTTAATTGACAATTAACTGCGGCTTAGAATAGTTAATTGGTTTTTTGGACTTTACTTGATTTAATGTGCATTCTATTACATAGAGTTGTGGTCAACTGCTTTTTAATTGGTGTACATTATCCTGTTAGTTGGTACTTTCCTAGACTAATTAAGTTTTCATCAGCAACTGTTTGATTGTAATTGCTTCAGCTTTCGACATTTCAATTACTTATTGTTTCCTTGACGTCTTGTCCATAGGGTTTCATCAAGCAAGGTCTACAATGCTGTTCCACCTCCTCAACAGTTACTACCCGGAGTTCATAGTTCTGGAGATGAAATCAAGTTAAATACAGATTCAACTGTAGGTTTAGCACTGTCAAGAATGAACTTTAGACCATCTATTCCAGCTTCTTCATTCCCTGCTGCGGCTACTTTCATTCCCCAAGGTACAACATCAGTGTCTATGGGGATTGTAACCTGTGGACATCCCCAATCAAACCCACGCAGTTATCAGCAGCCTTTAGTAACTGGAGGAACAAGCTATAGTGGATATGGTGGAATATATCCTCAGGCTACGCCTTTGCAACAAGTTGCCCTGGTCCTTAGACAGTCACCTTCTCCCATCAATTCTACCATTGCACCCACAATCTCTGTACCAAGTCCAGAATCAAAGCCAAGTTTGAGCACCATTTCTGAGAATGACAAAAGACCAAATCAGAAACGGAAGTTTCAGGAGTTACCAGCCAACCTGAAAGAGCCTGCACGACATCATCAGGTATGCTTACCTTTTATCCAAAGATAATATCTTTGGCTAAAGATAATAGTTTTGAGTATAACTTCTAAGTACGAAAACCGAAGGGGAAGGTTAACATGCTATTTAGCATTAGACTTAGGAAGTAGTTCCCTGAAGCTTATGTTTTGATTACAAAGTGCTTGATAATGCCTAAAATTTGGCAACTAGCTAATAATCAACTACTGTATCATTTTTTACATCTATTGTGTTGAATGTATACGGAGTTATAGCCTTTCCAACTATTTTATTGGTCTCAGGTTGGAACTTCTTACAATAGTTGTTTATCGAGTAGTGGATGAACTCTGTCTGGACTGTAAGTTATTAACTTCATGAGAGGGAAACTAACAAGAATGTTAGTGGTGTAGGGCAAGTAGAAGATATATCAAACTAGAGGCCAAGACACAAAACTTACGAAATCTAGTTACTGGAATTTGAGTTTTAGGTTTGGGATTTCAGCTTAGGATGTTGGAATTTCAAGTTAGGGATAGCTGGAATTTTAAGGTTTGATATTGATACAATTTTTGGGTTTTAGTTGTTGGAAATTTAGGCTAGAATTGTTAGAATTTCAGTGAGGAGTAATGGAGGATAAGGAAGTAGGAATCACTCCTAGGATTTAAGAATTACTCTTAGAAGAAAGCATGGCACCTGAGTACACATATATTTAGAAAAGTTTTTAGAACTCCTATTCTATTAGTAAAGGGGTTCCTAACTAAGATATCCAAAACAAAATTGAATCTTATTCTAATAAGAATTCTATATTCTTAATTGAGTCCTAAACAACTAGGATAACATATCTACAACTAGAGTAATATATCTTACTTACTAGTACTTCTTATATAATATGAAAATTTAGCATAAACTAAGTTTGAACTTTTGTTGTCTTTGTTGTCAACTCAACTCCCGCTCTTCATCCCACCAAATTCAGGCTTGTTTTGACAATGTGCCCTCTTTTTATTTCTTCTACAAACTTTAAGCTCTTTGGCATCAGTTAGTGCACATAGTCTTTGAATTTCCCTTTCTTTTGGGTTACTTCTGCTTTATAATGTAACGGCGAAGGGATTTCGCCTGATGCAAGAATAGCAATATGTTTCTTGGTATTTTATACAACTCATCGTTCAGGATTTTTGTATGTTAATCTAGGGAATGGTCACATAGACAGGTTTGGTGGTTTTGTCAGTGGTCTCTTCTTACCATTGCTGAGCCAGTTATGCTTTTTTATGATTGGACACCAGATTATCTATCACCATAGAGGAGCATTTCTGTTGGCCATGTAAATAACATTAGTCCTGGAATATTTATTTTTCCCAATTTCATTTAATTGCATTTGAAGAAGTCTTTTTTCTGCCTGGGTCTGTCAAAGCCAGTTTCATGAATTCAGCGACCATGGGTTGCTTGAATAGACTTATCCTTGAGTTCTTGTTTCCTGCCAGTGCAACATTTTATGGTCCCAAACATAAGGCAGCAGATATGTGTTACTCTTACTTCCTACTATAATTGCATTAAGTTGTAACTTCTTATTTTGGAAAGAGAGAGAAAAGTGTGGAACTGATTTAAGGCTTTTTAATCCATGGTGCCCTCTGATGCCAACTGCACCTTTCAAACTTGATTTTCTGATTCAGGATTTTTTGTTTAACTTACCAAATGACATTTTTGGCAAGCGTGAGAAGAACTAAATTTCTTTGCGAATTCGTTTGCATTATTTTTAGTTAGCACCTTGATTTGCAATGTGAAGCAAACTTTCATATTTTACTTGGTGGATAAGGCATGGAGTATGGGTGCTTTTATTGATTTTATCATTTAGAGTCGTTTAGAAACTGGATCTTTTGTCGACTCTCAGTGAGTATTTCTGGTCAAATAAAATATGCTGTAATAAATTCTCTGGTTTGTAAAATCTTTCAGGAATTTTCATTTAACAAATGACAGTTTGGGCAAGCAGTGTTGAGAAAAACTAAATTTCTTGGTGAATTTGTTTGCATTACTTTTAAGCATCATCTTGGATTGCAATGTGAAGAAAGTTCTCCTATTTTACTTTGTGGGTAAAGCATGGAATATGGTTGTTTTCATTGGTTTATAATTTAGAGTAGTTTCGAAACTGGATTTTTTATAGACTGTCAGCAGGTATTTCTGGTTAAATGAAATCTGCTATAATTAATCCTTTGGTTTGCAA
Organism: Erythroxylum longipes; assembly: GCA_027563885.1. Taxonomy (NCBI): domain Eukaryota; kingdom Viridiplantae; phylum Streptophyta; class Magnoliopsida; order Malpighiales; family Erythroxylaceae; genus Erythroxylum; species Erythroxylum longipes. The sequence continues at coordinate 13,851,764 of JAOQMS010000008.1, forward strand.
AACCTTAGTTGTGTTACTTCCATGATCTCATCATCATTGTCACTACCATATGATCTATAACTGTGTATTTTAATTTCCTTGCAGTAAAAAATTATGTTTCAATCTGACTTTCAGTGCTTAATATTCCAGGTATTTTCTCTGACCTTCTAAGCACCTAACAGGCTGATACCAGACCTCTCTTTGGGGCTATTGGTTTGTATGTTTAACAGGGTTTCCAATCATGGAGGCACTCAGCAATCGAGATGTGCTAATTCAAAGCATGATCAAAGCCGAATAAAATATTTCTTCGGTTATCTGTTATCATCTAAGTGGAAAAAGTTGTCTGTGCCTTTCAGGAGTTCATATTTTGACATTATGTTGTCATGACGTACTACTTGGGTTTCTTAAGAGTTGAAATTCTAAAAGCCAGTTCTGATACAAATATTACTGGGTTGAATATTGGGCGGCTGATCTTCCCTTCACAAAAGTTTTGAGCTATTATATTCTTAACTGAAAGAAGCTAATTTCCTGATTATCTAAATAGTTGTAAAGCAGGAAACTTAAAAAAAATCTGAATCAGATCTTTTGTGATGGTGCTGGATGGACGCAGTTTACCCACCTGGAGTTTTGCATGCATTGCTTAATGTTTATATTTTCTTATTGAGCTATGTTACCTTACCAGATCTTTTGTGATGGTGCTGGATGGACGCAGTTTCCCCACCTGGAGTTTTGCCTGCATTGCTTAATTTTTGAATTTTACCTAGGACAGATTTGTGTTTAAAAAACTTGAATGCATTGCCTTTTTCTATCACAAAGACCATCTTCTTAGATACCCATATCACTCCACGAGCTAAATACTGACTTCATTATAATATGAAATTTTGTTACATGAACATAAATTACTTCATTTACATGTTTAAGATTTCAGCTGTTACATGCTATGCCAATTAAATAGGGTTTTTAAGCTACTAGTACAACATGCTACCTTTCTGATCTCTTTGAGATGGTTACAGTTCATGTCATCTAATTGATATTGAGATATTAGGTTTGTATTTGTTTCCTTCTAACTCATTACAGGGACCAGGGTTTACAAAATCTATTGAACAATCTTCAAGAGATTTGGGGTTGAAAAATGCATCTCCTGTGCCAGCTTTGAGGAAGTTGATTCAAACTTCATCCAGTGCTATGCCACCCCCACCTCCTCGAGCCATGCCCCCGCTTCCTGTTCCAAGAAGGATACCTACGCTGCCACCTGTACCAAAATTCAGTTCTAAGCCACAGGACAATGACAATTATACAAGTAAAGTGAAATCTGAAACTGTACCTGGTATGCTGCAACTCTTTACCCATTTGACTTTGCACAAGTTACTTACCTGGTATGAGCTAGTCTTACATGGAATTTAAAAACAAAATAATCAGAACAGATGATATCCTTCTAGCTTTTTGACTTTGCAATCGAATCTTTTTTGTGAAATATTAAAGACTATATTCAACAAGGATTCTTTTGCCCTTGCACTTCGGAATCTTTATGATTCCTTATCTGGAAACTTGTGCTCTTGGGTTGTTGAACCCATACTTTCATCTTAAAACTGTTCAACTTTTGCAGATACTTTGATCAAACTGATGGAGTATGGGGAGGACGATGATGATCCTGAAGGAACTAGTGAAGAATCGCTTCATGGCAACTTCAGTACTCTGACAGTTCGTAAACCATTTTGGGCTATATAATGCAGTGATGCTTAAACCAGAGTGCTATTAGGAGCAATCAGTGGTGACCTTCTTTTCTGATTGTGGAGAAACAAATTGAAAGGCTTTGTGGCTCGTGTTATGCATGCAGGCTATATGGATCAGTTTTGCTGGTGAGGGGATCTGGCTCGTCTTAACACTTGATGTGCATAGGTTAAAGTAATTGTCCTATTGTATTTGGTTGATATGAGAGTAGGTGTAAATTGAACCCTTGTTGGGTGCAGATTCCAGGAAAGCATTGAAATAAAATTTGAAACTTCTGCTATATATGTGTCCTAGAGACCTGGAAAATGAATGGCACATTGTTTAAACAGATTGTTGAACATCTTCAGAATATAACTAAATTTGAGCATGATTTTCAACTTATTTGTCAGCTCTCATTAATCACAGAGGGCCATAAAAGTTTGATACCTTTCCCCTCCCAAGTTTTACGAGGATCCGATCCTCCTGATATTTGATAGACGCTATTGTATGAGTTTTAACCCCAAGACATGGCAACAGAAGGGATGATACCTCGAAAAGTATTTTCACTCGTGTGGTTGTCAATCAAGGAAATCATGTAACTTCCAGTAAAAGTTCGATGTATAGCAGCTATCATCCCTTGTGTACAGCAGCTACCTTGTACAGCAACTACCTTCTTAGATACAGAAATTCTCAGAAAACATCAAATGTTGAACGGAAGATCATGAAATCATTGTTTAATCCTTGTATTGGGAAAGATGTTTTAAACAATATGCAATTATTTCAAGATATGAAAAATTTTTGAATATTAACTGCATAAAAGAGTAGATGATGTGTTTTTTTTAATAAGCATTTATATTTCATTAATTTAATTTTTTATTTTAGCTATCAAATATTTCTTTTTTTTTATTTGTTATTGTTTTTACAGGCAGCATCATGTTTCTTGTATAGAACTATCAATATTTTTAATTAAAATTCAATGCCTCTAGGATTAAGAAACGATATATTCATATCATGAGTCGTACTATGCGAGACCTTCTCAAGAGCTGATATTGGTCACTACATTCAACGAAAGAAGAGAGAGAGAGAGAGAGAGAAGGATATGAGGTGGGCGATTCCACTTTTGAATACAAGAGAGAGAGAGAGAGAGAAGGATATGAGGTGGGCGTAGCATGACAGAATAGATTTTCAAAAGGATCATCACACTTGCAAATGATGACGGAGAACCAATTTTCTGTACCCAGTATGCATTGGATGGTTGAGATATTAGGGGACACGGGAAACTGGATTATTGAGATCCGTTCCATGATGACCCCATCCCCGTAAGCAGTGATAGGCTTCTGGGCCCGCAGGGTATAGTTGAATTGACAAAGGTTTGGGTGATGTAGTGCCTGCCATACTGACGACCTGTATGGTGGAGGTTCGAATCTTGGGAGCAACATTTAAGATTTAGGATCCTCGTATAATGAGATCAGTGGGTAAGTCTAAATCCTTGGTCAGTTAAGGCACATCTTACGATTTACCTCCTCCACCAATCCTAAGGACACGGGGGTGGGGGCTCTTAATGTTGGAATTCAACATTTTAGTGATAGGCTTCTGGGGACCTACGGGCAGTTGGTCAAATTCAAAGAAAGACCATATAGTTGACCCTGACCATGATTTGATGGCTCAGATATCGTCTCATATTTTTGGGCTCAGATTCAATAAATCTACTATTAATACTAATCTATTCTAATTTGACTTGACTATAAATTAATAAACTTAATTAAAATTTGAATCATAGTCGATTTTCATAATTTGGTTCAAATAATAATAATAATAATACATCCAACCATTAGTAAAATACTTGTACTCGATGATCTCATCTCTCAGTGTCACAGATTTCATTTTCTCCAAAGTTTTTAGTTATTTTTGAGACTGTAGTTATACACTGAAAGACTCGTAAGCCAATTTCTTAAGTTCTGCAGTTTAAATGGTTTGCTACTTTCATATACAACTCATTTAGAAATAAAAATTTTCGATGGTGACACATGAAGTAGTAAGAAGTTGAATCCAACTTCGATACAGTTTTTCGTTAGATAAATCTGCACAGGCATAGCTATATGTTGCATAGAGCTCAGCTTAACTCTGTTGTTTATGAATCTTGTAGAAGTTAACATAGCCAAGGAAGATTAGAAAAGAATATTTCACCCCTTGGTAAAATTTACAAGGTTCCTGTTCCTCTGTTTTACAATTTTATCTCCTCTGGGGATACTGCAATTGTTTTGGCAGTCCCTCGAACATATCCTCCAAAGATGACTCTAAATCATCAACGCTGTACTTAATGTGGTTATCACTTACATGATAACTATGCCTTCAACAAATGTTCGATAACCAACAATCACCTTGTTCGATATTGAAATTCTCAGGTCTTTTCGTAGTTGATCATCAGGGATGGACCATCCTTTCTGGTTCTTGTAAACCTCCTCAAATGCAAGATAAAAGCTCCGGAGCTTCTCCTTTAGAAGAGTTTTCGAGACAGAATTAGAGCTGGAAATCCCCTCATCCTTCAACAAACCAACCACTGAACTCCAACTAACTCTCTCGTAATTCCAGGCGTGCTGTTGGACTTTCCAGTTGCGTTTGCGAATCCAATCATCTCCAAAGATAAGCCTAAGTTCTGAATTCTTAACCTTTTGAGCCATGTAGTGAATGTTATTGATTAGGAATACCTGTCGCAAAGAAGGATTTTTGTACAACTTAGCCTTATCCTCGATGTTTCGTTCTAGAATTGAAACAATTGATAGGAAGTGACAAGCCATCGGGGTAATAGCGCATGCATCTTCACTTGTGCTCACTTCTCCCAGGGCTGGACTCCTATCAGGACAAGTTTCAACAGCATTCCTCTCTACTGTGGTCTTCCAGGAGCAGATTAAGTGTCTCATGGTAGTCAGTAAGGGTTCTGATGTAGTTCATCCCATATTTTGTTAAAGGAAGAATTCCGCCTGTTGCAAGAGGCGTTGTTGACGTACATGTTGCAACAGCATTCTCAAATTCAAGGAATGCTGCCCTCACTTCCTTAAAACTTCATGGAATTCGATTCTTACAGAAGAACCAGCCTCATCCGAGTATAAAGAACCTATATCAGGAAGCAAATCTTCTAGGACTTCATACGTTTCAAGATTGGGATACAACTTCTCTGTTTTGTGTGGTCCAATAGATATGGCTTCCCCAAAATTCCAAGCTGAAACATTGAAGGCTTTGAAGCTTCAGAAAAGCACATCAAATTTACTACTCCAAGGTCACCAAAAACTTGTTCACTAAGCCATTTCTCACCCATAAGATAGATGCGCACAAAAGTTTTCATTTCTCGAGCCCGTCTCTTCATCTCGGAACTTAGGTTGTCCCACTCCAATTTTAGAACATCCCTAATGCTCATTTTCTCCATCTCAAAGAACAAATAAGCATTCATCCAACACATCCCTTCGAATGTTCATATATGCTTGCAAACATTCACGACCATAGTTGGATTTGAACTGTTACAGACGCAAACGAAGAAGAAGAAGAAGAAGGTGACAGAGGAGACGTTGCTAGCTGTTAAAATTAGTTACGAAACGTTGCATTTTGAATAATGTCCACCATCGTTAACATACGGCCTGAACTACGATATCGTATACCCGCATATGTAGTAATTGAATGAGATTTGTTTTCTCTCTTCTCTCTCTCATGTGATTCTGTGTATCCTCTCTTCTCTCCGAATCCTCTCGAATCAATTCTCCTTCTTCTTATGTCGATACGTGAAATTCCTATAGTTAATTAATTCGTACAACAATTAGTATCAGAGCATTCGAACCTGGGAGATGGCCATGGCTGAAGGTACAAGAAATGCAGAACTACGTAAGATGGAGGATAACCTGAAAGGCTTGATGGAAAGAATGTTTCAGAAATGAATAACAGAACAGAGAAGGTAGAGAAAGAAATGTCGGAGTTGAGAAACATGATGATGCAAATGATACAGAGAATAGGAGGAGATGTTGGACCAGCAGATCTGATGTCTCGGAGTAGCTCAGAGAGGTTGACGGAAGAAGAAAGAATAATGCTGGTAAGAATGAATCGAATAGAGTTTCCGTTGTTTGACAATACGAATGTCAAATTATGACTTTACCGTTGTGAACAATATTTTTCTCTGGATCAAACACCAGAAGGAAGGAAGGTGAATGTTGCTATATTACATATAGATGAGAGGGCGCAAGAATGTTACAGACTATACGTTAGGAATCATAACCAGATGGAAATAGTAGACTGGGATGAGCCCACCAGAGCACTCAAACAACAGTTTGATGCAGAAATCTTTGATGACTCTGGAGGAGATTTTAAGGATTTAAAGCAGGTGGGAACAATCTTGGAGCACTACAAGAAAACTGTCATTTTGCGACGAAAAATACCGACGAAAAACACGAATATTCCGTCGGTATCACATCTTACCGATGGAATATACCGACAGACAAAAACGTCGGAGAATCGGCCGTAGTTAAATTTACTGATGGTAAAAGAATTTTCCGTCGGTAAATTTAGCGTTGGAAAATGATAAACCGTCGGTCAATATATCGAAAATATACCGACCGTAACAAGCTTTCCGTCCGTAAATTTACCGACGGTTAATATTTTCCGATGCTAAATTTACTGATGGTAAGTTCTTTAACCGTAGGTAAATTTAGCTACGGAATGTTTACTACCGTCGGTAAATTTACCGACGGTAGCATGTTTTCTGTCCGTAAATATGCTGAGCAATTACCGACGGAATTTCACATCCGTCGGCATATTTTGTGTATTACCGACGGAATATAGCCTTTACCGTTGGCAAGTTATTTAGAAAGTTACCGACGAACTTATATTTCTGTTGGTAAATTTATTGCTTAAATTTTTTTAAAAAATATATTGTCATTATATTTAAATCATAGTTGATGCATAAATTTAATAATTAAATATTTATAATATAAATTTAATTTGGTTAAATAGAAATTTTGATTAATGATTAAAAATTAAAAAATTAAAAAATCTTAATTGATAATAAAAATGTTACATTGTAAATTGTAAGTATCTGTAATACAAACTAAATGACCAAAACTACACTACTGATTAGGAGATGGTGAATTGTCTGGTTGATGCGATGACGTGTTCCCCTTACCCTTCAATTCATCTATCTCTTGACGGAGCTGAGCGTACATCGCTAATTCATATTGTTGCGCTGCCATCGACTGTTGCAATTGATGCAACTGCTCCAACGTCTGTTGCAACTAAGTCGACAATATTTGCACTGTGCTCTCAAGCTCTTCCACTTTATTATTGTTGGACCGCCTAGCAGATGTTGCTGTACTTGACGAGGAGGATTGTGAATAACAAGTATTCACAAATAATCCTAAGCTGAATATCCTCTCACGACGATCCCTACCACCTACTGTTTAAAAGTAAGTGTCAGCCTCATCAACATTTTCTGATTGCTGAGACCGTCGTTCAATAGTTTGTTGTATTTAGTCCTATCAGAAAGCAATGTTTATATATTAGTAAGTGATAATTATTAAGCATTATTAATATTAAATCATAAATTTCACATACATTGACTTCTCTACAACAATCGTTGATGAATGTCACCCCGTCATGCTTCTTAGTGTGAGTGTGCAGAAATAGTTGACGGGGTGTAGGTGCCACGTCCATAGACTTTTCTTGTATAAGAATAAAATGTTAATTATAAGTAAATTAGATTTTATAAAAATTTCAGGAGAGTTTTCCCTATTTTTATGAAATCAACCCCCTGTTGAACAAAGAACAAAATTAAAACTACATCCATATATGACACCAGTATAACATTATCATTGTTAACAAGAAACACATGTATTCATTCCAAAATTCACACATAAAATTCAATAGAAGTACAAAATGAATTAGAAGTTATAAAAATGTTGGCAGGGAATTCAATTAAAATACAGCAAAGCAAAGAGATGAGAATATGACTGTTAATTGTAAATACTTACAAGTCTCTGTGCATGATCTTGGTGGGTAATAGATCCTCCCGTATGTACAAGAAGACTCTCTCCCTCAGGTCCTCCATGTCTGTTGGCCGAATTACGCTGTAAAATCGACATCGCCTCAGGTGATGTCCAATATTGCAATCAACGACTCCATATTTCTTTAGAAATGTAAGGCGGTCGTACAGCCGCCCTGCGTATCACACCAACAAAGTCGTGATAACGTATACGCGCTCTCGACTCCCATACTTTATATATGGTCTCGCCCAATTGAGAATCCCAAAAAAATTCTTTCTGTAATAAAAGGAAAAATATTTGATAAATAATTTTAATGTAATAATAGTTATCAAATTAATGTATAAAAATTTATATTAAAAAAGTAAATAATAATTTCTATCGTACCTCAAACTCATAATAGTAAAATTCCTTTGTCACCTGAGAGATATTCTTCCAACAATAGCCCTCAGGATCAATCTTCTC
>JAOQMS010000008.1:13860034-13870866 GCA_027563885.1 Erythroxylum longipes
AACACTAAAAACATGCATTTTTTGGAGAAATAATACACCCATTAGAGAGCTTACCTTAAACGACGCACGATGAGCCAAAACGACGCTGTGGATCGTGTTAAAGACGACGACCCAAACGACGTCGTTTGGTTTTAAACCAAACGACGTCATTTTATTTATTAACTAGTCGATATTTACCGACGGAATATACATTCCGTCGGCATTTAAATTTCCTAATTATTTCACCGCGTCTGGTTGTCGCTACATTTTGCGACGGAACCAAATTTCTGTTGGTAAATATAATTTAATGTATACCGACGGAACACATTATGTCGGTATATAACAAAAGCTAAACCACATTTACCAACGGTACATGTTTCGTCAGTAAATGTTAATTGCGGGAAAAATTCACGCAATTATTACTAACGATCATGATTACGTTGTCAGTAAACTTAAAATAAGTTACCGACGGATGATATTCCGTCGGTGAACAGCAGAAAGCTTGTCATAATTTACGGATGGAATATTTGTCGTCGGTAAACTTCCGAAGCAATTATATAGTGGGAAGCATTCCCGCAATTTTCACCGACGGTAAAGGTTGTGTCTTCGCTATATGTCGTCGAAGATTTTGCGTGAAATTCATTCCCTCCAGTATTGCCGACAGTATTGTATTTCCGTTGCTATATATAAATAGTACAATGTATTTACCGACGGAGTGTTGGTTTCCGTCGGTAAATAGCTACAGTTTTTCTTCTATTGGAAAAGTTCCGTCGCTAATTCGTGATTTTCTTGTAGTGGGAGTATTGTACATTGTTTGATCATCATTCTAATCGGTTGTCGTTACCGAAGGAGTATTTAGTTGGATTCATCATTAAGGGACTTCGGCCAGAAATAGGGGTGACAGTTAAACTGCATGAACCCAACTTCCTACATCAGGCATATACGTTGGCTCGGAAGCAAGAAGCTATAATGATATCTGTGAGATATGCTCTCTTTAATCGGAACAACACTATAAGGAACATGAGTAGCAGTGGACATTTCAATGTTTACACTACGAGGAACATGGGTAATAGTGGACATTCCAACGTTCACTCAAAGGGGCCATCGACCACCAACATATCTAGGAGCTTAAGCTCGGATGGGTTGTTGTCGACACCAATGACTACGCTTAGACCTTCTTCGTAGGTGAGACCGTTTAAACCACGATACAGTAGCAGTAGAGATTTTGATGAGAAGAGAGTAAAAGGATTATGTTTCTGGTGTGATGAGAAATAAACATTAGATCACCAATGCAGAAAACAACAATTACAATTTTATGTGGTCTTAGAGGAAGGTAGTAGTGTTAAAAACCTACCTGACGTAGAAGAGGAAGAACAAGGAGAATATGCTGAACAAGACATTGTGCCTCTGGTATCAATGCAGGCTATGTTAGGATGCTCCGGAAACATGGAGTATAAAGAAATGAGAGTGGTAGGCGTGCATCAGAGAAGGCAAATCCACATTTTGATCGATAATGGCAGTACACATAACTTCGTGGATTCTTCAGTGATTAAAAAAGGAGGGGGGGGGGTGACGTACAAGAGATAGAACTAATTTCCATAACTGTAGGTGGCAGTTTATAGCTGAAATGCCATCAATGTTGTCGGAATTTTGCATGGACCATGTAAGGAGCGCAGTTTACCATAGACACCCTAGTTTTGTCACTCGGAGGCTGCGAAGTGGTTTTAGGAGTGCAGTGGTTGATCGGCTAAACGATGTGTTATGCAATTTTAGGGAAAGAACCATGACGTTTTAGTGGGAAGCCAGGGTGATAACTATTTACGGGAACCCAGAAGGGAAATCGCAGATCATTTCAAGTAAGGAATTTGGAAAACTCTTAAGTGGACCTTCAGAATGACAGTTGTTCATGTTGAGATTAACAACACCACTCAAGATCCAACTGCAACAGATGAGCTTAAAGGATGAACAATGGAGTGCGGTTGACAAAATCAATGTCATTTTGTCAGATTACGTAGAGATTTTTCAGGAACCTACGCAACTGCCACCAGATCGTAAACATAATCATCAGATCATTTTAAAGGAAGGAGTGGAAAGCATTAATGTACGTCCTTATCGATATTCAAAGGTACAAAGAGATGTGATTGAATAAACGATGAGTGAACTTATGAAACAGGGGTTCATTTGATATAGTTACGGACCCTACGCATCACCGGTGGAGTTGGTGAAGAAGAAAGACGACACATGGAGGATGTGCGTGGACTACCGAGAGCTTAACAAGAACACAGTTAAGGATAAATTTCCAATACCATTAATTGAAGAATTGTTGGATGAGTTGCATGGTGCGAGCTAGTGCTCTAAGTTGGATCTACGCTTTGGGTATCACCAGATTTGGATGCAACCGGAGGATATCTCAAAAATGGCATTTTGGATGCACAAAGGTCACTGTGAATTCATGGCCATGCTGTTCGACTTGACGAATGCCCCTTCAACATTTCAAAGATTGATGAATGATATATTCAAGCCATTTCTGCATCAGTTCATATTAGTTTTCTTTGACGATATACTAATTTACAGTCCATCGCTACAATTACATGTTGAACATATTTCGGTAGCCATGCAGATGTTGAAAGATAATCAGTTGTTTTTGAATGGGAACAAATTCATATTCGAGGCGCATCAAATCGAGTATTTGGGGTATACGATCTTAAAGGGAGGAGTTGCAACGGACAATCGGAAGGTGAAGACGATAAAGGAATGGCAGGAACCGAAGGGCATTACAGAACTTAGAGGGTTTCTGGGTATTATAAGATACTATCGTCATTTCATAAAATGGTATGGGCTAATAGCCAAGCCGTTGACAGAATTGTTAGAAAAAGATAGAGTAGCTAACTGGATGTGGGGACAGGAAGAGTGAACTGCGTTCGAGACATTAAAAAAGACAGTCACTTCAGCTCCGGTATTAGCCTTGCCGGATTTCTCTAAACCTTTTGTGGTGGAAGCAGATGTAAGTGGACGGGGGATTGGTGTGGTATTGCAACAAGAAGGGCACCCAATTGCTTTTCTCAGTAAATCGTTAGCCAAACGATACCAAGGACTATCAACTTATGAGAAGAAATTCTTATCCATCATCAAAGCTATCAGGTATTGGCACCATTATTTAAGTTATAAAAGATTTATTGTTAAAACGGACCATCATAGTCTCAAGTATTTGTTGGAGCAACAGTTATCAACTCTATTTCAATAGTCATGGCTTCCAAAACTTTTGGGGTATGATTTTGAGATGCAGTACATGATTGGGAAGGAAAATGCCGCCGCAAATACTTTATCCCGAATGACGAGTACGGAAATGTTAATGTTCACAGCAACACAAGTTCAAGAAGAATTACTGGATGCAATCAAGAAAAGCTGGGAAGAGGATCAAGCAATTAGAGAAATTGTGAAACGATTGGAAGCGGGACAAATGAAAACAGGGGTATATGAGTGGAAGGAGGGCCTATTGAGATGGAAGGGACGACTGTTAGTAGGAGTTAACCTTACATTGCGACAACAGATTTTAGCCATCAGCCATAACAATGCTATGGGAGGACATGCAGGAGCATTAGCTACAACGAATAAGGTACAAAATATGTTTTTCTAGAAAGGGATGGCTAGAGACGTGAGAAACTACGTGCAGGCATGCATGGTTTGTTAGATAAACAAGCATGATAATTCAGCTTATCCAGGGTTGTTGCAACCTATCAGAATACCAGAGGGTAGTTGGAGGGAAATTAATGTTGATTTCATTGAAGGTCTTCCCTGATCGAAAGGGAAGACGATCATTTTGGTGGTGGTGGACAGGTTCACAAAATACTCTCATTTCCTTCCGATTACACATCCTTACACGGCAGGAGATATTGCAGAATTATTTCTCAACAATGTATTTAAATTATATAGGATGCCAAAAGCTATTATTAGTGATCAGGACCCCATATTTTTGAGCAAATTTTGGCAAGAGTTACTTCAGCTACAAGGTGTCTGTTTGAAGTATTCTACTGCTTATCATCCGCAGACAGACCGACTTACAGAGGCAGTGAACAAAATCCTGGAGACTTATCTTCAGTGTTTCTGTCGAGAAGAGCCTCAGAGATGGAGTGAATGGATGGCATTGACCGAATGGTGGTATAATACGACGTACCAATCTTCCATCAATTCAACACCCTTTGAAGTTCTCTATAGATAACCACCACCGGTTTACACACCATATGTAGCGGGAGATTCCAAAGTGGCAGAAGTAGATTGGGTTTTGTTAAATAGAGAAGGTTTGACGAAGGTGACACAGTTCCATTTATAGCGGGCTCAAAACAGGATGAAACAATAGGCAGATTCAAGGCAATCAGAAAGGGAGTTTTAGGTGGCGACATGGTGTGGTTGAAGCTACAACTGTATAGACAGTGCTCACTACAAAAAAGAAACAACCAGAAATTGGCGCCGCTCTACAACGGTCCTTACAGGGTAGCACAGCGCATCAGCACAGTGGCGTATAAAGTGGAGCTACCGGTGGAGTCATTGACTCATCCGGTGTTTCACGTGTCACAATTGAAGAAGGACATTATAAAGCATGATAACATGTCTTCAGTACTACCCAAATTTATCGGTTCCATTGAACGAACACCAGTAGTGGTATTGGGAAGGCGTATGGCTAAGAGGAACAACCGAGTAGTAACTCAGTGGCTCATCCAATGGTCAAACGGCGACGAGACCAACATGACATAGGAATATGTCTTTGATCTTCAAAAACCCTTCCCAGAAGTGAATCTGATGGACAAGGATGTTAAGGGGAGGGGAATTGTTACAGACGCAAATGAAGAAGAAGAAAGTGACAGAGGAGACGTTGCTAGCTGTTAAAATTAGTTACGAAACACTGCGTTTTGAATAATGTCCACCATTGTTAACATACGGCCTGAACTACGATATCGTATACCCGCTGTATTTAGGTTGAGCTGTAACGAATATACGGATATGTAATAAATGAGTGAGATTTGTTTTCTCTCTTCTCTCTATCATATGATTCTATGTATCCTCTCTTCTCTTCGAATCTTCTCAAATGAATTCTTCCTCTTCTTACGTCGATACGTGAAATTCCTTTAGTTAATTAATTCGTACAACATGAACATAATATTTGCAATACATCTGAGGTCACGAATCTTAGCTCGATGAACCAGATTAATGATGAATTCTTCTAAGGTTCTGTTGAGACTATCTTTGAGAAGTGATTCATCCAATGATTCATTCCCGAAAAAGACAACTGACCTCACATCTGCAAATTCCTCTACACTTAACGGGAAAGATAGGAAATTCCTCTATACGCGGTTAAATACTCATTTCAATTCTCTCGCCTCACAAAAGAAAATTATGAAGCATGACGTCTTCGTATGAAAGTCGTGCTTGGCTCACAAGATACTTAGGAGATTATATAGAAGATTTTATGCAACCTCAAAGTGAAGCCGATTTGTCTCAAAATGAGAAGGATGCTTTGGCAAGGATTAAGAAGAAGGATCAACAAGCCCTCACCGTCATCCATCAATGTCTAGATGATTCAATGTTTGAGAAGGTGGCTGATGCAATCACTTCAAAGGAAGCATGGGAGATTTTGCAAAGGTCCTTTCAAGGAATTGATAAGTTAAAAAAGATTCGAATCCAATCATTACAAGGTGATTTTGAATTTTTGGGCATGAAGGAATCCGAATCAATCTCGGATTATAGTTCACAAGTGAAGGCTATTGTGAATCAAATAAAGAGATATGGAGATCAAGTTGAAGATCTTCGAGTAGTAAAGAAGATTCTTCGTTTCTTGAACCCAAAGTTTGATTATGTGGTTTGCGTCATTGGGGAGTTTAAAGATCTAGACACTTTGACACTTGAACAACTAAAGGGCTCTTTACAAGCTCACAAAGACAAGATCAAGAAAAGGAAAGAAGAATAACCTTTGGAGTAAGCACTTAAAGCAAGGGTTGTGTTAAAAGATGATGATGGAGAAAGCAATCAAAGAGGAAGAAGACGAGGACATGGTCGTGGTCGAGGTCGAGGACGAAGTTATGGAGGAAGAAGTAAAGGAGATTATAACAACACCAACAATGATGGAAACAATCAATCATACAAAAGCCAAGGAAAACCAAGAGGAAGAGGAAGAGGAGGTTACAATTTTAGACAAAATGAGAGGAGGTATGATAAGTCTAATGTTAAATGCTACAATTGTCATAAATTTGGACATTTTTCTAAGGAATGTTATGCTACGCCTAATCAGTTGAGGATCAAGTCAATATTGTTGATAACAAGTAAGGAGACGAGGAGCCCACTTATTGCTAGCACTCAAAGATAATACAAGTAAGGATGAAAGTACATGGTTCTTAGATAATAAAGTAAGCAATCACATGTGTGGAGATAAAGGCAAATTTGTGGAACTTGATGAAAAGGTAGAAGGCAACGTTTCTTTTGGAGATTCCTCAAAGATTTAAATTCTTGGAAAAGGTACCATTCTAATTTCTTCAAGAGATGGAAGCCATAGACTTATTAATGATATCTATTAGGTGCCAAAATTGAAAAGTAATATTTTAAGTTTGGGGCAACTTCTTAAAATAGGATATGAAATCCACATGAAAGATTGTTGTCTTTGGCTTAGAGATCAACATGCTCAATTGATTGCTAAGATGTTTATGTCCAAGAATATAATGTTTATGTTGAATATCAAGACAATCGAAGCAACATGTTTAAAGGTGGATGTGAAAGATGAAGCATGGCGTTGGCATATGAGATCTGGACACTTGAATTTTGGTGCACTCAATGTGTTGGGAGATAAATATATGGTGAAAGGAATGTCCTCTGTCAGCCACCCACATCATTTATGTGAAGCATGTTTACTTGGCAAGAATTCAAGAAGGAGTTTTCCAAAAGAAGCAGTGAAGCAACTGCACCACTTCAACTTATTCATAATGATGTGTGTGGACCAATCAAGCCATTATCAATAGGTAAAAGTAGATACTTCTTACTTTTCATTGATGATTATAGTAGAAAAACATGGGTTTATTTCTTAAAGCAGAAATCAGAAGCATTTAAGAAGTTCAAGGCATTTGTGGAGAATAAAAGTGGCTATTCAATTAAAGCTCTAAGGTCTGATAGGGGAGGAGAGTTCACATCTAAGGAATTTCTTGATTTCTATGAAATACATGGAATCCGCCGTCCGTTAACGGTCCCAAGATCGCCCTAACAAAATGGAGTAGCTGAAAGGAATAATAGAACAATTCTGAACACGACTTGATGTATGTTGAAGGTCAAAAACATGCCTAAAGAATTTTGGGCCAAAGCTGTTTCTTGCGCAATTTATTTGTCAAATCGATCTCCAACGAAAAATGTCAAAGATCAAACTCCACAACAAGCGTGGAATAGAATGAAGCCTAGTGTTGCTCATCTAAGAGTTTTTGGAAGCATAACATATGCTCATGTGTCGCAACAAGAAAGATCCAAGCTCAATGATCGAAGTGTTAAGCATGTATTCATTAGCTATTACCAAAATTCCAAAGGCTACCGATTGTACAATCTAAGCAATGGAAATATTATTGTGAGCAAAAATGTCCAATTTGATGAAGAAGCAATATAGGATTGGGAGATACAAGAAGAAAGCACTTATGATTTTTTTCTTATATTTTGAAGATGAAGAGCAAGAAACTGCAAAAAATATTTAAGAGACAACTCCACCTGCTTCTCCAAATGCGCCTCATTCTTCTTCGTCCATGCACGGAGAAAGTTCAAGTGATAGAGCACAAAAAAGGAGTATTTATGATATTTATGAACAAACAGAAGAAATCAATGATGTTGATGTAAGTAATTTCTTTTGTCTTCTTGTAGACAGTGAACCTTTAAATTTTAGGGAGGCCATGAAGGACAAAAGATGTAGACAAGCCATGGAGGAGGAGATCAAGGCAATAGAGAAAAATAATACTTAGGAATTATCAACTTTTTCTAAAGCTCATGAAGCTTTGGAATCAAATGGGTCTATAAGATAAAAAAGAATGCCAATGGAGATGTAGGGAAATATAAAGCAAGGCTCGTTGTTAAAGGCTACAAGCAAAAGCATGGAGTGGATTATGATGAAGTATTTGCACCTATTGCTCGTATGGAGACTATTCATTTGTTGATCTCTTTTGCAGCTCAAATGAAGTAGAAGATCTATCAACTTGATGTAAAGTCAGCTTTTCTAAATGGCGATCTTCAAGAAGAATCTTTATTGAACAACCAATTAGCTTTATAGTCAAAAATCACGAAGATAAGGTCTTAAGATTGAAAAAGGCATTGTATGGGTTAAAGCAAGCATCAAGGGCATGGAATACTCGCATCGACAAGTACTTCCAAGATAATGGGTTTGTTCGTTGTTCTCATGAATATGCTCTTTACATTAAATTATATGGAAATGGAGATATTCTACTCATTTGTCTTTATATGGATGATCTTATTTTTACTGGTAATAACCTAAGATTGTTTCAAGAGTTTAAGAAAGCTATGTCTTTGGAGTTTGAGATGACAGATATTGGATTCATGTCATACTATTCGGGCTTGAAGGTGAAGCAAATGAAAGACAGAATTTTTATTTCACAAGAAGGATATGCTAAAGAAATATTGAAGAAGTTCCAAATGCTTGGTTGCAATCCGATGACTACACCCATGGAATGTGAAATTAAATTGACAAAGTTTGATGATGGAGCTAAGGAAGATTCTTCTGTATTCAAAAGCCTTGTTGGATGCTTGAGATACTTGACATGTATAAGACAATATATTCTCTTTGCTGTTGGATTGATAAGTCGTTTTATGGAAGCACCTATTTGTACTCATATGCAGGTGACTAAAACAATTCTTTGACATATCAAAGGTATAATTGACTATGGATTGCTCTATACATCATCTATTGATTTTAAGCTTGTTAGGTTTTGTGATAGTGATTTTGCTGGAGATATTGATGATAGAAAAAGCACAACTGGTTTCGTGTTTTTTATGGGTGATTGCGCTATTACATGGAGTTCAAAGAAGTAACCTATTATGACTTTGTCAAGTTGTGAATCTGAATATGTGGTTGCAACTTCATACACTTGTCATGTTATTTAGCTTAGAAGGCTATTGAATGAACTTCACTTACCACAAAAGGAAGCAACTGAAATATGTATTGATAACAAGTCTACATAGGCATTGACCAATAATCCAGTTTTTCATTATCGAAGCAAACATATAAATACGAAGTATCATTTTATTAGAGAATGTATCGCAAAGAATGAAGTGGAGCTCAAGCATGTGAGGACTAATGATCAAGTTGCGGATATTTTTACAAAATCACTCAAATTTGAAAATTTTCAACATTTGAGGACAAAACTTGGAGTACGAAAGAAAATTTCAAATTAAAGGGGAGTGTTGAAGAGTAATTTGAAAGTTAGTCTAGATAAATGGATGTTTAAGTTCATTGTTAGGAGTTTAATTATGTTCATGTATTTGTTACATAATTAAATATTGGTCCATGTATGGTTTTGAAAACATGTATGGTTTATTTATTTGGGTTCATTAATGAGTTCATATACTTAGATATGAAGAGTCATTTTTATACCTATAAATACCTCTTTGTTACTGAACTAAAATCATTCAAAGTAATATACAACCTCTTTATCTAAACAATTCTCTCCTCTCTAAACCTCCTCACATCTTAACATCATTGACCGTGCTTGGAAGTCAAACTGTCTGAATCTTGCTGGAATCGATCTCATGCCCATTCCCAGCTGCACAATTCAAACTTCCCTTTTACCTAGAGATACACCTAATAAAAGTGAAGATTATCTTCCGTTTCATTTGGTCAACGTCACCTCCATCTCATTCTCATTAATTAGGACATATTGTAACTGCCTACCCACACATTATGGAGGGGATGGTTGCATAATCTTAGTTAAGCTTTTCTTGTTAAGATCGGATGACAATTTATCTCTAATCATAATGCCTCATCGGACAAATATTTACAGGATAAGGACCCTTTAGACTCTTCTCCTACTTCCATTTGTGCATATGTTTGGAGGTTGATTTGTAGTGGTGTACAAGTTCTCAAAGAAGGTCTTGTTACAAGAATTGGAGATGGTACACTAACAAGCTTATGGGATGTTAAATACATTGGGACTTCTCTTCATTGATAACTCTAAAATCATTAGCTAGTGAGTTAAAGACAAAGAAATCTAGTCTGGTATGATTATGGAATTTTAACGGTACAATTGGCATATAAAGTAATGATGAGTCTTACCTTCAATGATCAAGACAACCAGCTTTGGATATGACATCTTTAATGTCTCCAGAAGGTGAGCACCCTCCTTTGACTAAACTTACAATAAAGAGTTCACTCTCAGAAGGTCAGGTGCACCATTGACTTAGACAACAGCAATATATGGAAAAGGTGTTTCAACCATATAGAAGATGAACTTCACATATTTCAAGATTGCCCATTTTCAAAATCCTTATGACCTGTTTAGTTAGATGTTAATTAATGGAACGGAAGGGAACGGAATGGAACAGAAGGGAACGGTTTATAATGGAATGGAATGTAATATAGTGATATGTCGTTTGGGAGGGATGGAAGGGTTCATAAGGTAATGTAATGAAATGTTGTTTGGATGATGGGTGGAATAGAATGTAATGTATAATAAATGACTATTATACCCTTTATATTAAAATGGTTATTGCATAAAGTTTATTATTTTATTATTAATTATATATAATTTGTTATTAATTATATAAAAATATTATTATTAATTATTTAATATATTATATTATATTATATATGATTTATATTTAAAAAT
>JAOQMS010000008.1:13870966-13887948 GCA_027563885.1 Erythroxylum longipes
ATTAATTATATACAATTTATAATTAATTATATAAAAATATTATTATTAATTATTTAATTTAATTTAATTTATTTTATATATTAAATCTATTTAATATAATACTATGACTTGGACATAGTTAGTATTACGAAAAATTATTGAGGGTATATTAAGTAGTATACATCTATTAGTTTACGTTCTATCCTAAACCCTCCGAATCGGAGGTTTCTTATTTTCTCTGTTTATGATGGAATAGAACGTAACATGAAACCCTTCACTTCCATCTCATTCCATTCCATTACATTATGAAACCTTCAACCAAATGATGGAAGCGTGTTACGCTCCATCCCCTTCCATCCTCAACCACTCAACCAAACAGAGCCTTATGGCAGAGCCTTGTCCTGCCGTTCCAGCAGTTTCAGTTCTTAAAACTGTCCTCTTCTCGTGATGACCTTTCGCAACAAAGATGGAGGTTTAAATTTCCTGCTAGGTTTTGGACTGCTTGGACCAACAAGGACAAGCATTTATTTAAGCATACACGCAACCCAGTCATTGTCTTTCTCAGTGAAGTTCTTTCATTGGATGCTGACTTTGAAGATGTCTTCTCCCTGCAGACCAAAACCTCTCGCAAGTCAGCCGTGGAGTATGTGAGATGGATGCCTCCTTTATTAGTTCGGTACAAATTAAACTTCGATGGTTGCGCCAAGGGAAATTTTAACCATGCAGCTGCTGTTTGGGACTCATGAGAAGTTGGCAAAGGCGGTATTCAAGCTTCTTGAGTTATGGTTCTAGCTTTAGAGCGGAGTTGTGGGGACTGCACGAAGATCTTATTCTGACTAAACGGCATGGCTCTTTTCACTTTTAGTGATAGAGATGGATTCAAAAGCTGCGGTGGAGCTCATCAAGAATGCTCCGTAAGATATTTTAGTGACCATATAACTTATGGATTTGAGTACAATAGAAAGAGCCTAAGATCATAGTTATTGAGTCTTAGAGATTTGAGGTCAAAAGGGTCCAAAACCTTTTCCCTCTCTTTTTTAAACAACCGATATCTTTTTTAATAGAAACATATATAAATGTTCATATGTTTCTGAAGGATAAGACAACGGTTTCTAAAAACAAAAGAAGAAAGGCAGTGACTTTGATACCAATTGTGAGAAACTTTTATGGATCAAACAATAACATAAACAAACATGAATCCATGTCGTTGTAATGTTCTTGAAGAAAGTTTGGGTTTCTTTCATGATGTCAAGAATTTTCTTTCTAATAATTTCGAAATGAAAGATATGGGTGAGGCATCTTATGTGATCGGAATAGAACTATTCTGTGATAGATCACAAGGATTGTTAGGATTGTCTCAGAAAGGTTATATCAAGAAAAATATTAGAAAGATTTAAAATAAAAAAGTGCTCCGCGGAGATAGTTCCAATTCAGAAAGGGGAAAGATTTACTCAAATGCAATGTCCACAAAACGATTTGGAACGTAAGAAAATAGAGTGTATTCCTTATGCGTCAGTAGTTGGGAGCTTAATGTATGCTCAAGCATGTACTCGGCCAGATATCAGTTTTGTTGTTGGAATGTTATGTCGATATCAAAGCAACTCTGGAATGGACCACTGAAAAGCTGCAAAGAAAGTCCTTAGATAGTTACAAGGCACCATGGACTATATGCTCACATATAGAAAATCAACCTATCTCGAAGCGATTGGTTACTCGAATTTAGACTATGCCGGTTGTGTAGACTCACGAAAATCTACATTCGGTTATATCTTCCGATTAGCTGGAGGAGGAATTTCGTGAAAAAGTGGGAAGCAGTTTGTCATTGCTACTTCTACTATGGAGGTTGAATCTGTAGCGTGCTTTGAGGCTAGGGTTCATGGATTGTGGTTGTGGAACTTTATCTTAAGTTTTGGTCTTGTCAAAAGTATTACTAGACCGTTAAGAATTTATTGTGATAATATCGTAGCCGTTTTTTTCTCTAAGAATGATAAGTATTCAAAAGGTGCAAAATATATGGATTTGAAGTACTTGTCTTTGAAAGAAGAAGTGTAAAAACATAAAGTGTTAATTGAGCATATTGGTACATCTTTAATGATAGCGGATCCGTTAACTAAAGGCTTACCGCCCAAAGTATTTATTAGTCATGTTGAACAGATAGGCACTATGGATAAGTCCTTGTTAGCATAGAATTCTGATATGTATATATACATATAATTGTCTTGCTTGAATTATCATGACACTTGTGAATTCAATTACAATCATAGTTGTTTGTACTTATTTGCTTGTTATCCATATTATGTTGTATACAATAATTGTTTCTATGAGATAACAATTACAGAATTACCCACTTAAAGTTTTATGAGTTGAGTTGATTATGTGATACATGAAAGGAATTATGTTGTATAACTTGTGACTGCCATGATCCCATCATCTTAATTAACTTAAGGATGATTTGATCGATTCAATGTATTGTGTGCACTTAAAATTTGATTGTTGAATCATCAAGTCGTAACATGAGCCAAGTGGAAAATTGTAAGATATTTTAGTAGCCCATGTAACTTATGGATTTGGATTTAATGGAAAGAGCTCAATATCACGATTATTGGGTTTTAAAGATATGAGCTCAAAAGGGTGCAAGACCTTTTCCCTGTCTCCTTTAAACAAACCATATCTTTTTCAATAGAAACATATATAAACGTTCATATGAAGGATAAGACAACGGTTTCTAAAAACAAAAGAAGGAAGGCAGTGTTTCTTAACCATTGGAGAAACTATCAAAGAATCAAAAGGCAGAGAGGGAATAAACTCTCTTCAAGAACATTAGGACGACATAGATTCAGGTTGTTCGATCCACAAAAGTTTCTCACATGCTCATGATCACGGCCACCCACAGAAAATTTTAAGTCATGACTGTCGTTGGCTATTTTCTAAACTTGATGCTGTTGTGATTCAACACGGATGGAAACAAAGGAATAAAATCGTTGATGCTATGATCAATATAGGCTTGAGTTCGAAATGCCTCTTGACTGTATACTTCCCTCTCCTTTCATGCTTATATGAAAGCTCTGTACTGATGCCTATGTAAGTTTCTTACTTCGAACTGATCCGCAATCAAGATTTGATTACGTAATAAAATCCTCCTCAACCACAAAAAATTAAAAAAAAAACTGACTGACCTTTCGGCTTTGAAGGAAAAGAAATGTCCACTAAATCAGACCCTATAGATCAAATTCCTTTGAACAATTGAGTAGTAACATAAATCTGAACTAATGCACAAATATTATAAACAAAAGCTTCTGCAATGGTCCAATTTGATTTCTCAATTATTCACATATCAAACTCTCTTCTTTTCTTCCCTACAAGTTTTGTAGAAATGGTAATTAAGAATGAGACATTCCCTTGGCAATGTCTATAAAAATAACAGTTGGTATTAATAGATCGTAGAGAACTTGTTTGATTCACTAAATTGGAGAGACAATGTTCTTAGACATTCCAATTTCCTAGTTTCTCAAGACTTGGGAAGTGGCTGTCCTTTTAAAAATGATCTGAATAGCTGAAGGGCTGCTCTGGGCTTGAAAAGTGGCACTTCATGACCAGCCCCTCTCACTGTTGCAAATGTTAGCCCCTCATATACTTCTGTCCAGCCTCCAACCTTAAAGGGAAAAGGAAATAACACATATGTTCTTCATGTTTTTCTTTGTTGGATTTATACATGCCGATAGATAAAGCAATATTAATAAACTAAAAATAATGGTTTATTAGCTGGTAAAAGTCTCGTAATTCTAGGATCAGAAAGCTATAAAAGACAAGAAAATGCTGACTGTGTTGTTAGATGTGATTTCGTTGAATCCTTACTCTATGTTGTTTTTCTTAACAGACTATTCAAAGGCGCAATGAGAAGTTAAACCAGTGTCGCCGGAGGACTGTTTCAAAAGGTGTGCAATGGGGAAAACAATCTCTAATTCACCTATCAGTCATCGGTGCTTTTCTGACCATACAAATTCAAACAAACAAAGGTGTTAATGTCACTGACCTGCTTCTTAACATACCAAGGATACCATGGAACTTTTGCTGCTAATTTTAGCTGTGCAAGGGAGTACCTGGTGGCTGTAACTGGCACTACTGAATCAACATCACCACTACAGATTTTTTTTCCCCATCATTATGGCAATTACTTAAATATCTATGGAAAGTAAGGAACTTGAGAAGAGTTTGCTTACCTGAAAACCCAAATCCTGAGGCCACCAGCAATCATTTTTCTGTAAATTGGAAGGACGGAAGCCTCTGTGTCGTTCCAATTTCGATTTAGAACTTCACTGTATTAACAAGAGCTCATATTTCATTAAATCTGTGACACAAGCGTTAGCCTGTTGTAAAAGGTATATAACAAAACTCACCTGCAAGCAGTCCATTTGTAAGGAATCCTCGTTGAATTGGCATGTAGTGCCTTCTGTACATCAGGCCTGTTGTAATAGATCTCTGCGTACTTTTCAGTACAAGGATCGTAACCATATATCTGCCGAAAAATCTGATAAAATGCCGGCAAGTCAACTATTAATTATAACAGTAACACTAGCAATTATAAATATAGACTGTACCTTAACCTTATGAGGATGGTGCGGTAATCGAATAGTATGGCGAGCGGTACCATCAGAGCGGTTACAAGGTGGAGCATAGATGTTGTACTGATCGATATTGCCAAATTCTTGGTCCATGGCATAACTGTACAGTGATTCACATTCATCTGACTCCTTCTGCCGACGGAAATCGCACGTGTTGATGAGCTGCTGATAAGTTTTATCAGAGATCATTGCATGGCTCCACCAGTATGTCACCGTTCCAAGGTTGTCATAATAGTTGTCCGTCACAGCATTACCAACCTGCACAAGTTTCTTTTGCGGTTCAATTAGATATTAAGAAGAAGAGAAAGGCAAATGATCCTTTTCCTTTTCATTTTGTTGTGAGAACCTACATGGTCCATGAAACCATAGCATTACCATAATTCCTTTGAGGTTGATTGGCTGCTTAGACTTTTTATTGTACATCATGATTTCTCTAGCCAACTGAGGAACATAATGACCTGCGTAACTCTCTCCCGTAAGGAATACCTCTCGGTCCTTGTATCGGGGAAATCTATCCATCCACCCAATCACGAATTCCAACGAGTCCTTAGCTGAAAAAGGGTCAAGACATCTGCTCATAACTTCCAAACTGGAATTTGGAATACAACAACAAACAATCCAACTTTTAAAATTGTTACAAATAAAGGCATCGTACAGGCTTATCCCTTTTTTCTAAAGTTCACAACATACTAGAGAAGGTAATCCCGAGTTAAAAACTTGGTGAATTAATGCATTGCTAAGGGAAATGTCCCCATCCAAGTAGATGTGGACAGGAGTTCCATTCATGAGGATGTTATATGTTTTAATTGACCTAATTTTATCATTAAAACTACGCTAATCCTGCCAATGAAATTGACCAGTGGCTTCTTTGCAACCCATACGGAAAAGCCTAGCTACCCATGGTGCATGGTGGCATAATCATTAGAACTTTAGTGGTGCTAACCTAACTAGCTAAGCTTTCGAGTTATGGCCTACCAATTACCTACAGGCACACATTTATGTTTTCAGAAAGTGACTATAATGGCAATTATGTATAGAACTTTGGATGCTTTGGTCCTACCAGTACGAATATCGCCAGTATTGAGCAAATCAGAGGACCTGTTGGTGTAAGAGAAGCCAACACCGGCAGGAGTTTCCAAGAACAAGAGGTTGGCCACAGTGTTCCATGAGAATTTGTTCAGGTATAGCCCTGAAGCAGTCTTGTTTATTCTGAACGGTCCTATTTCCTCAGATGCGCCATATGCGACAGAAGAGCAGCCAGGACCTGCAAGTTATACAGATTCAAAAGAGACAAAAACAGAAGAGCAGGTAATGAAATGGATGCACCGGCTAAAAAAGAGCAAAAGATCATAAAGCCTATTTCTTGTCTAGAAAAGGCGCATGCTTTACAGTATGCAAGCCAATTAGAAAAAGAAAAATGACGCAAAGTGACATAACTAAATCTTAGGAAAAAGTAAGAAGGAAATCTTTATAAGTATGTCTATGATTTTTTGTTGAAGGTACTTAATTAAATAAACAGTGAGTAGCAAGTAAGGACATGTGCAGAGGCCTAATAATAGCTAGAATTTGTAGGTTTAGCTCTTATTTTGATGGGGCACCTACACAACCTTACAACGTAGCTGAACTAGCAAACTGTAATAATAATGAGGCCTGTTTCAGGCATTTATCTTCCTTATTATTCCATGCAGCCAAAGAAAAGTGATCCAGAAGGGATTAAAGAAAACAGAACACAATTTAAGGAAGTTGAGACTTTATGCGTTGACTGCATATCTTTTTAAACTCTTAATAAAGTATTTAATTAAACTTTTTTTTATCATTAAATCGTTTAGTAATGATTTTAGTAGTATATGTAAATGTGGACGCCACCCACTCCATCTGCTGTTCTCATCTCTTTTTCCCCAAATAAAATAAAAAAAGGACTAAAATCCAATTACCCACTTCAAACACGGGTCTTTGCATGAAAGAATGTTATAAAATCCAAGAACGTTTGGATGGAGGTGTCCAGAAGCCTTGGTCATCTATAAGCTAAATTTAGTCAGCTGAAGAACCACAGAGAAAGATTTTATCATGTCGGCAACAAAAAAGATAGTAATGTATGTAAGCATTTATCTTATTAAGGGGAACATTAAGCCAAAGTATTGTTATACTAATGTAATTTAGACTCTCTACAGTGGTGTTAATAACTACTACAAGGGACTAGCAATATAACAGTAACACAGAGCACGACTTAAAAAAATTAGTTATGATCTTTTCCCCCTCAGTTTTCAGCTTCTTCCTATATGCAATCTACCAAAACACCTTTCTTGCTCTCCAGTTCCAAGGTTTGACGTCCTATGAATGTTCCTATGTGCATGGAAACATGAACGTGCAAGGAAGCAGCAAAACGAAGTGCGAGAGATCTAACCTCCATTAAGCCAAATAACCAAGGGTTTGGAGAGGGGGTTGTGAGAAGCCTCAGTGAGCCAGTAAAAGAGAGCTCTACCAGCAACCTTGTCAACAGTTACGTAGCCAGAGAACTGTTGGAAACTCACATGAGGCTGTCCAGGAAGTGATGTTATTCGGTCCGCTTCTTCCCGTTGGTTCACTGCCATCGTATGACTACCATTACCTAAAACCACAAGCAAAACGAAGAGCATGGAAGCAAAGATCTTTGGTTTAGCCATTGTAGTCATATACGGTGCTCACCAAAACAAGAAGATGAAAGATATTATGTAGGTGTAGAAAATGGGGTCACTTCCTAGTGGAGGGTGGGGATGTGAATGTCTAATGGAAGTAACAAAGCGAGGAGTGTGCAACTGTGAGGGAAATAAATAGGAGGGAGAGATGGCCAGAGAAGTGATGATATATGATATAATGAGTGTCATCTCATCACCCAATAACACGGCAACTTGGCCCGCTATGGGCACTCCTAACGTTTTTGGTACAAGTGAAAAGACCAAAGTACCCCTATGATGTCGAAAGTTCCAATCCATGGTTGTGTGTTAAGCGGGTATTATCAGCTAGTTTGGGGTCAACAAAGGGATTGGAAGCAGCATGAAGACTTGACGTTTGTTGATTACATTGTGGCCCGCGTTGTCCATACGTAAAACGGCAACACAATGTAATAAATGGGCAATAGAAAACCAACAGGAAGGAAATGAATAATAAAATGGGTTTTGGCATGTCCTTTGAATCCTCCATTAAATCCTCTTGTTTTCACGCATCCGACTTTGACTACACCTTTTCAATCCATTTCTTTTTCTATTTAATAACAGTACAGCTCTCAGCCTGACTGCCTGAGGCTGAGACCTGAGCCAGGGCCTAATCTTGCAGCTGTAGTAATTATTGTGCTGTCGCAAAAATGAAAACTAAGCCCTTTTAAAGAGCAAAAAGGTGCCCAATCCTATTCCTACCTCTGCCTTTTTACATAAATAGACGTATATTCTTTTTCATAACTAAATTTTTTTAAAATATAATAAAAAGAGAAAATATATTCTTGGTTAGATTACTTATTTTATGGCGTAAATATAAATCCAATGGAGATGCAGTTGTTGGTGTGTGTACAAAATTTAATCTGATTCCCAAATGACTTTTAGTACTGTTTAGTCTTTACGTGCACGCGAGAAGAGCGGCGTCATTGGAATTCCATATATAGCAAATGTTGAGTGGCACTGGCATGGTGGATGAAGATGTTGATGGCTGTTTTCAACTAACTGCTTCTATTGTATTGTGTATATGTTGACCTTCAAAAGCCTAAGATCCCTCCCCTCCACTCCTCTCTTTTTCCCTTTCTTCACTTGTATTCATGCTGTTCTTTGACAACACATCATCCTTGTATGTGTAATATATGTATAATATATCTTCTTCTTTTTTTTTTCTTTTCTTGAAGAAGCTTCAACTAACTCACCTCCTTTTTATCTACTATACACTTTTTGGTATACTGATGGAAAACTATTTTTGTTTCTTTATTTCGTTAAGTAATTACCAGTGACAGTGGAGTATTGGAAGCATTGATGCGATGGGTGTATATTGGTAGTAGGAGTACCAGGGTATTGGTATTTGGTATGCACAAGCCTGACTAGCTAGAAGCAAATTGATGAAGCTTATTTATGAGAGAACGACAGTAGTAGAAAGGTAAGCAGAGGAGTGGTTGGAAGTGGCGCCCCCACTCAAAAAAACGCACCTTCAGTTTTAGTTAGTAAGCCTTGAAGTACATATTATATTAGATAAGTTTGGTTTGACACGCATATTTTAAGTATTAACTGTGTGTATATATATATATACGTTCGTGTGTATCTGCTTCTGCATGGGTCTACAGCACAGTTTCTTAGATGCGAAGGGAAGGGGTAGGGAATAGAGATTGAAGAGATGAGTTTACTAAATACACGTGCCATTGATATGACCTTTGAACCGGTGTTGCCTGCACTTTGGCTCCGTTGGTCAAAACATCACATCTTTTTTTTTCTTTTATTACTATTATTGTTGTAAAATCATCAAGACGCTAGTGTTACATCAGCCTCACTGTTCCTTTTCTTTTTTGGTTTAATTAATTGAAAAATAGACTAATAAACCGATCCAACAAGAGGATTGGATCTCAATTTCACTTGTTGGTTAAAGCCATAAATGATATTCGGTTAAAATTAAATTTTATTCTTGTATAAGTTTCCAAGATCTAGCTATTTATTTCATTTAGGAGATTTATGATTCATATTACCTGTATAGGCTTTTTTTTTTTCCATTTTTGGATTGCGTGATATGCAATTTTTAAATGAGTTAATTATCTTATCTTTCAAGCAGACTTCCTCTCAATATAAAAGTGCCTTCATTATGAATCATGGACAGAGGAGTGGCTACGTCAAATGATTCAACTTGTTTTTTTAAATTAAAAAAGAATATTATTATCGTTAAAACTAAATTGACGTTTCAACGACTTCAAGGTTTTAAGTCTACTATCATATTATAACATGACTTAAGAACAAAAACTCCCTAAGGGAATATAACTATCTGCATAATAGACAACAGTAGGAAACAATTATAGCCACCACTAAAGTTTCATCTTCATGAGAAAGCTCATTCACCAATTCTAGTATTTAGGATTTTGCTTTATCTTCCTAGCAGATTTCCTTTTTGCAGATTTGAGTTACACACAAAAATCACCAGTGATGTTTGGAACATGGGCTACAGCTAATGGAGTATCGCAATCCTCTGTTTGTTCTATATCCTCTGTCTTCTGATTCTCAGTTTGTCCAACAGTTGCAACTGGAGTCAACATGTTAGCCCACTCAATCCGAAAAATGCTCCAAATATTTGAAAGTGAACTCATTCGTGCTGCTGTTTAGATTCTCCCCATTTTTTGTACTACAATTGTCAAGAGTTATCTTTCCCTAGGAAATATGTGTAACAACTTGTTTAGTCCTTACTCCAACTATTTGATTACTATTGTCTTCATCACTGGTAACTACGCACCAATATGTACACTCGTGGCAACACTAGTAGTTTCATCCTTTGCATGAAAGCTATTTATAACAACTTCAGATGTCCCGACATACAGTCGCACACATAATACCTTACATCCCAGAGAATCACTATGTTTGACAACCACCTCATAGTTCTAAGGTTCCCGCATAACATTCAATTTTCCCAATCTAGAACCAGCAGGGGACTTAACAGGAGACATCTCAGAACAATCAACTGTCTTAAAATTCTCAACCCCCAATTGCATAATTGGATCCTCACAAGACATAAAGTTCTTGCCATCAACAAGATTAACTATCCCATCTTTTTGCAATGGGTTCAGCAAATTATTACTTACTATCTGCCCATCCTCGATCAATAGTAAAGAGCCAACAACAATCTCCACATAGGCCGACTCCTCTCCTTTGTCAACTATAATATGCTTTTTCTTAAAATTAATCAGCGGACTACCCTCCTCTGGGGGACCATAACGATAAATATTAGTCACTCCGTCTAACTCTTTTCCATATCTAACTTCTTTGCTAAGGTCCTCATGCCATCCCGAGTGAAAAACCTGTCTGTGGGAACCCATTTCCTCACAGTTTTGTTCAGCTTCCAGGGATAGCTTACAGGAATCACCACTTTCTCCATCTCCCCATTCTCACCTAGTCTAAGAATTGAGAGGCTATCAGGCAGAACCGCACATTTAGGAATTTCTATACATAACTTCACATAACCTATCCTCCCCATAGAGGCAGTTTGTGAATCCATGCAAATTGACTTACCTAAGGAGCTAGCCACATAACTGAGACTTGCAACTGTTTAAAACTTCATCGGCAAGTTATAGAAATGAAACCCTATGGGGATGACCTCGAACAGGCTTCGGTCCATGTCAATTCCCAGCCTCCACTTCTCCAGAAACAGCGATTGGTCATCGAAGTTCTAAGGACTCTGTTCAACTACCTCCAACAAGTAGGAATCATCAGCAAATTTGAACAAATTTGAGCCATCTTCTCTCAACATGGCCTTTTGTAGCCCCTTCTTCCCCCACCTATCTTTAGCTCACGCGTTAATTGCTGGGAAGGCCAGTCTTTTGGACCAGAAGAAACTGACCAACGACAAAGACCACGCTTTCACTCCAGCCGTCAGAAGTTCAATCGGAGGAGTTAAGACCCCATCTTTCAGAACATTGTGATAGTGATGTAGAGCCCCTTTGTTATGTTGTTTAGGGTTCAATTTACGGCATGACCCGTCCATCGTATTTCCCCCCATCTCTATTGAGGACTTATTAGTGTGCCTCTCTGGGGAGCCTCGAAGGGCTTCTCTACTAAGAACTGGGAATTCATCTTTGCAGAGGAGGCTTCCCCAATTTCCATAGTCGATGAAGGAGGACTCTCCGCTAAGACGAACACCATAGAGCTGCTATGGAGCTTGCATGGGTAGCATTGAGATGAGTTCAGATCTGGAGTGGTGCTCTTAATGCCTCTCGCAGATCTAGGTCACGTTGCTCACACTCGCAGATCTAGGTCACCCATACCTCACGCCTCGCAAATCTGATGTCGCCACTTTTTGATGAAATATTTCCCTCAGATTACCAATTGGGAAAAGTAGGGCATAGTCACCTGAACACCTGATCCTACTAAAGTATTCACTAACAAAACGTGTTATATAGGATTGCAGACAGAAGGTCAAACTATACCTTGGTTCAACCACCTATGGAAGAATTCCATGAATCAGAAAGTCTCAATATTTACCTAGTTAATTATAAAAAAACAAGATCTATATACTAAGAATATATAGTTTTACTTATATGATCCAATAGGTGTGTTGTGCAAAGAAGTTGAAAAAGATCAGGAACACTTATTCTTTTAATACAAAAACTCCAAAGTAGTATGGAGCATAATTTTACATTTGTTTACAAATAGTTGCTCTTCTTATGATTGGCTAACAACTCTAAATTGGATTACTTGAATTGCTAAGCTAAAGGTGCAACAACTTTTACAACAACAATCTACTCCTTGTGGAAAGAAAGGAACAAAATGATCTACAAAGGTGAGGAAGTAAACAAGCATTAAATAGTCAAAGACATCATCAATTGGATCAAATCCATTATGATTGCTAAAACTGCTTAGCATACTTCATCTATAGGCATTAGGAATAACCGAATTCTGTAATCCTAAATAATAATTTAGTCAATTAGATCATTAATTTGTACTATCTTGTGAAGTCATTGTTAATATAAATTTTATTCAATTTCCAAAAAAGATATTCTACTTGACCGTGTGATATGAAAGATATTATATAGTTAATGTATACTCATTGAAGAGGTTACATCCTATAATAAATCAGCTTAAATACAAAAATTATATATTGAACATGGTTGATGTATGAAAATTATCTTTTCCTTCCTCTCTAGTAAAATGTAAATTCATTAACATTACATATTCATTCAGTTACCTTTTGAAGTTTGTGAAAGTTTTTTTTTTTCACTAACATGTTAGCTATACAAATATTAGAAAAGAGGCCCATGAGTGTCTATTTCAAATTAGCTAAACCTTATTCTTTCTAAAAAAAAAGTTAATTGCTAATTTAAATAATCTAAACGTAGTGACCTTAAATTCAAATATATAGAAAAGTTCATCTATTTTCATTAATAATTGATGTAGGGTGAAATTTTTTTTAGAACCTAACACCTATTTAAACTTATAATGTTATCAAAATTTAATGGATGCATATGATGAATGATTATGCATATGTTACGTTTTATGATATAGGACTTGCTTTGCAAATAGCTAATCAACTATTTTTTGGTGGATTAAGATGTATTTAGCTGTTTGACTATATCAAACAGCCAATAATCATGTTTAGTAATTAGCAGATTAGGTTGGTGGATTGAACCCAATCTGCTTTTTTTTTTGAAAAGGCCAATCTGCTGTTTTTGAAGACACTACTATGACTCTGTTTGGCAATCACCCGATTGCATTGGCTATTAGCTGATTCTATCAAAGAATTAATATAGCTGATTTGACCAACGAATACATCAACTGTTTATTTAAAGATGTTTGATAAAATTAACTATTCAGTATTAATTGTTTATGTGTAAAATAACTTACGAGGACACAAGTGTTAACTGTTTATATTTTAGTATTTCTTTGAATATTCTCATAAGAATTTAGATAGAGAAAAAGAAATCAACATCATTATTTTCTCGAATATCTTCCAACGAGTCTTAAGAATATCGAAAGCTCTCTCGATACAACTTCTCAATGAAGATTTAAACTTCTCCAGATCCTTTTAGTTTTGTACCATGAAGAGCCAACTGAAGAACTTGAGAGATCACTAAAATGCCACTAAAAATAAGCTTGAGAATGAGGTCGGTCGAATCACACCAGGAGTTTTTCTTGATCAAATGCAGCATCAACGAGCTTAATATGAAATTGGGTCTATAAAAATAATATAAATTTAATTTCTAATTTAAGGAAATATAATTTTTTATTATTTTAATATTATTTTTTTAAAATTTAAAAATTGAAACTATATTTTAAAAATATTAAATTAAAATAAAAATTTTTGAAAAAAATTGTTTATATTAATCTCTTAAAATTTAAACGTAGATAAAAATAATTAATTTAAATTTGACTTATTAATTTCAAATTAAATTGAATTGAATTAAACACAATATACAAGTAATAATAATATTGTATACTAAATATTGATATAAAAAGAGGCCTAAATATCGAGTCTATACAAAAGTAATTAATGTAATATAATTAGAGATAAAAAATTTAAAAAATATTTAAATGTTTTAAAATTTAATTTAATATTAAATATTTGAAAATTTTAATTTAATGAGTAACTTTTTAAAATTTGTATAAATTAAGTCAAATTTATATCTCTTTCTTTATCTTTATCTTTATCTTTATCTTCGTCTCTATCTCTTTTAATTTGTAATAACTTTTAGATATAATTATCTTTTAGTCCCTTAATTTCTTAGCTACTGGAGAAAAACACTCCTCGTAGTAGTGTTTTCAAAATCAACGAATTGAGTTCAATCCGCTAACCCAATCAGTTGATTTTGAAAAATAATTATCAGTGGTTTAACATGATCAAATAGCTAAAACCTTTCAATCCGCTAAAAAATAGCTGATAAGTCATTTACCAAATTAACAATGCTTATAAGGAGCATTTTCAAACAGTGACTGAAAAATTAAGGAACAAAAAGACGATTGTGTCTAAAAGTTATTACAAAGTACTAAAGAGATAGAAATAGAAATAGAGATAGAGATAGAAATAGTGATAAAGATAGAAATAGAAATAGAGATAAGTTTATCCTATTATGATAAATTTCATTCTTTCAATAGCACATACAAATTTAACTTTATTGGTAGCTATAACCTAAAATCATGAAAATAGCAGTGTACCAACTGAGGAGGATAACATCATCAATCAAAATCCTAAATTTATACTTCCAGATGTATTTGAAGATGTTGAAGTTAATTCTACATAAGAAGGTGTTGAAGAATTAAGAACTCGAGAGATGATAACTATTAATGATAATATTTCTTTTAGTTTAATGACAGTTAGACACCGTTCTTTGATTATTATAAACCTTTGTTTTAAATGATGGTGTTGACTTCTTTTGCTCTATTTAAATTCTTATGAAAATATTAAAAAATACTAAGATATAATACTCATATTCTTATAAATCTTTTTTTAAAGTCATTTTAGACATAAATATCTAATACTAAACAACTTATTTCACCAAACATTTTTAAATAAATAGCTGATGTTATCTGTTGGTTGGCACTGCTGTCGCCTGCAACCAAATTCAAAAGAAATCACTTCTGTTAATACAATTTAATGTAGTGGTGGTAACAAAATCCTCCTTTTTATGCTTTTTGATCCCATCTTTTTCCATGATCTTTAACAGATCACACCTCCTATGTATTCTGATTGCAAATCTCCAATAATCTGATCTTCCAAGATTATGAAAATATCAAACGAATCAGATTTGAATTTGAAAACAAAATCTACAGAATCTGTCTTCATCCTTGCACGTGACCACGTCTAGTCACTAAATTGCTGCCAAACTGAAATTTCCGAGTTTCTTTGTTTCTTTTGGGTCTTTTTAACTTAATTTCATCTCTCAAGTGTTGAAAATCATATGAAAACAATTAAGACACAAATCTATCAATTTTTGAATAATAATTCCAACATATGAGAGAAATTTACATATCAAATAAGTGCAAAATGACAACTTAACATTGGTCAAATCAACTATATTAATCTGTATTAGCTAATCACTGATAGAATCAGTTAATAATTAATATAATCCGATGATTGCCAAATAGGGCCATAGAAAGAAACCCCAACTTATACTGAAAAGTTGGGACTTAGGGAGACAAGTGATATTCATTACCATTAAATGAAATTTATGTTTAGTAAGTGCTTTAATAATTAATCATGCAAGTAATTATTTGGTAGATTTAGCTTAGTTGTTGTGTATATTTATTCAAAGTATCAACTTCATAAATAAGAGGGTGTTTGGTTAGTTGGTACGAGAAAAAAAGAAAAAAATAAAGAATGTGAAAAAATACTTGATAATTTATTATGATTGGATGAACAATATTTTTATATCAACTTTTAGGACAATAATGCATGCTCATCAATTATGAGAAGAATGGAAGTGATTCTATTCTTCACTATTTTTATTATAAATCTTATTACCATTTTTGTAAGTGAATTAAGCATTCGATTGTTTAGAGAAGGGTTAAGTAACCTTTGATGTGAAATTCCTCTCATCCGCTAAAAGAGAGTATGCTAGTCGAATTTCGCATTAAAAAAAAAGAAAATAGAAGTGAATCGACAAGTGAAATAATTATGAACCAAATGCGTCCAAGAACATCCAATCATCCTACTTTTCTATTGACGTATAAACTCTCGGCGGTAAGTTCCCGTAGAGCTATCAACTTGAGACTTCTTGATAAGTTCCCGTAGAGATATCAACTAGAGCCTTCTTAAACGTAAAATCAACGACAATTCTGCGTGGACATTATTGTACGTAAATCATAACTACATATCAACAATTATTTGGTCTTTCGTCTTCGGTCTTCGGTCTTCAGCTTGTTAAGCCGCCCCTTTTCTTCTATCACACACTAAAAAATGTTACTAATCCTAGTCATTCACAATGTACTGTAATAGCTAATGTTTTCTAATACAAAAATCTAATTAGCATAATATATGGACTTTTGTTTTTAAGTTCGAGCACCTACACAGAATAGGGGAAAAAAAAAAAAGAAGGTTCAGAAAGGGAGCTGTATGGATAATAATTCTACCAAAAAAAAGAACAGGACTATGGCGAGCTCAGGAAGTTGAATCAACTGAACATTTGTGTGTGACCTGTGACTCTTATAGTTAAATGCATGCACCGGCATCCTTCTCCTCTTACTTTACCACGTATTAGTAATAAATGTCAATTAACACAGAGACAACTTTTTGGTATATTAGCAAAGACATTAACAAGTTTTTGGATTATAGGACAATTATCATACTCTGGAAGATACAAATTCAACAAGAAGTCATCAAGAAACAGCTATACCAGCCAAAATAAGCCTCTGCCACCAGGGGTCTTTGGATACAATTATTGCTCCAAGAAAACAAATGACCCTAATGCAATTATTATCAAAATTAAGCGAAACACAGTCTCGTCCAAAGATGTTAGTCTCCGTTCCTAGATATTGTTTTTTTAAATTTCAACAACGGTGCATAAAAATGCTTCAAAATTTTGTTTTTGTAGCTCACAATTATGAATTACTTGAATTGAATTATTTTTAGTTAGATCTTTATTATAATGAATTTATTAAGGATCACAAGAGAAACTGGCATGTTGTTTATTTTATATATATATATATATATATATATATATATAATAAACAATGAAGATGGTTT
>JAOQMS010000008.1:13889828-13903018 GCA_027563885.1 Erythroxylum longipes
GCGGTTTTGACAACCATCTGATGTAACTCTTCACCATCAGGAGCTACAATTGCCATAATCACTCACAATGTATCCTATAAGGGTACGAGAGAAAAGTAACAGAAAAGTTAACATTTCTCTCTGATTGAACCATCAGGCAATTGAGCTAGTCCATAAACCTATAAACTTTATCCTGAAATCCTTTAGGTCTTAAACTTTATACTGACAATTTTGCAGTTATGCTACAAAATCAACTAGCTCCCTGACTTTACTATGCTTCATGGTTTGTATCTCATTAGTCATTGCAACCTACCACAATTCTGCTGCGGGTGCAGAAACAACTTCTGTAAAAGTAACTGGATTCTTAATATGTATAATATCACAGTTCTGTTCACTTAATAGACCATGATATCAAATGGAATAATAGGTAATCTCACTCCAGTAGATCTTCACAACTGCATTAGATCTTGTACTCCCAAGAACCTCTGTGTGTACAGGTATGGGTTCCTGTTCCTGTACAGGTACGATACAAAGACCTAAATCCACCGGATCTAACTATATGAGCAGTGGATACGTAATAATTGTAGTATCCATCCTGTTATCATCCTAAGAGTCAAATGACCCACCATCATAGACATCGTATTCCAAAAACTTAATTGTTAGTGATTCCACTATTCTGTTCCCTCCTTTTCTACAGTAGAATCTATAGCCTTTAGAGTGGTTAGGATATCTTACTAAATAGTAATGAACATAATGAGTATGCAATTTCTCTTTATAAGGATTATAACACCTCGGTAGGGCAGCCTCATACACTAATGAGTGTGAGACTGATTTTCATACTTCTAGATATTCAGGTAGATTAGTCTTGTTCTGCATTGACGTTTTCAAGTCTTCTAGGGTGCGATTATGCCTTTCGATAACACACCATTTTGCTCAAGACTAACCGGTATAGCGAATCAAGTCACTATGTCAACCGATTCCAGATATCTGGCAACCGGACCTTTTAAGTCCTGAACTATCATGTTTGTCATGATATTCTCCTCCACGGGCAGACCTGACATTCTAAATGACAGTTCCCAATTGGTTCTCAACCTTCAGTCTTTAAGCGAGAACACATAACTGTATGGGAATAATCATGACAAATGTCAGAATACTTTTGCAATTGTGCAATGCAATTGTATAAGGTCTTCTAATATCCTTATGTATCAAATTCAAAAAGTCAGAAGTATGAGTTGACCCCAGTATCCTTATTAGTCAACTGACCCCTGTAATAGTCAACACATGTTTCCAGATCATCATAATTGAGAATTGAGAGAATGCCTTCCTTAATCAACTGCTCAACCCTAGCTCTGAAAATGTGGCTTAAACTGTTATGTCACACCATGTATGAGTTTCATTCATCAGGGTCCTTCATTTCATGGCTTGTTCAGCAAGATACGAAGAAGCATATATCTAATTCGGGGTAAAACACATTCTATACAAACCATATGATAAGAAAGTCGTACCATTATGTTTTACATTAAACAAAACTGTACAACAAAAGTATTAAATACAAAACTTCAACCTTTTTTGTCCAAAATTGATCCAAAGATCATATATAAAATGTTTCGTGTAATAACCTAAATGAACCTTGCTACAAGATTTAGTACATACATCCCTTATAGATATTACTTCCATTTCTTCATTGCTGTCAACCATCAGTTCCTCCTTTCTCTTTATTTGGCTTTATCCTAGATATGAACCCCTTACACCGTGGAAGCACCTTGGTCAGATACTCCACTATATAGTCACCAAGTACTTAATGCGACTATCGCAAATTAGATTCATAAATTGATAAGCCAAGAAGTTATCTGATAGTCACAGTCTTTCCTTCTATGCCTAATACTGCTGGCTTCCTTATGTCCGTAGGACCTTTCACCAACACTGAATCGACCAGCATCAGCATGTGGAGAAGATTCAGTCTTTCTACCTTTCATCTTGGTGTGCTTCATCTTTGCCTTCCATTTAGTTGGTTCAAGGATTGTAGGAGTAACAAACTTAAGGTTCTCCCTTTCAGCAACGCAATGAAAAATCAAAGCATTTGAGTCACATTTCTCATCCTGCTAATAATATGTCTTCACCAGATTACTTAACTCTGAAGGGAGTGCATTTAGAGTCTGGTGCTTTATGAAGACATCAGGAAAAGAAATGTCTAACATCTTCGGTTTCCTGTGAAGATGAATCATTCTTGACACGTACTCCTCACTCCCCCTTTTTCCTCGTATACTTTATGGAGAATAATTCCTTATTCAAGGCCCTTGTCTCAATACTAGATGAGACTGCGTACCTCTAGGAGACATTTTCAAGAAATTACTTTGCTATGTCTGTGTCCGGAAGTTCACTATACAGATGGTTAGGTACGGATCTCTTAATGGTTATCAGACATAACCTGTCAGACCGATCCTTGGCTTAATAGGTTGCTTTATGAGCTTTCGTGCTCATGGATGTAGGTGGAGATGACACCTTTGTCTGTATAGTCATATCAACCTCAGCTATTTCTATAGCATTCAATACATCCTCTGTTTACTTCTTGTATTGAAACTGGTTAGGGTTTCAATGGTGACATTGATTTCATTGACCGAAAAAGTGACTCATTAGTAACTTTGATTATATCAGCACATATGCAGGATAACAGCGATACTGAAAGCCATTAAACAGTATCTTTCCTAAAAATCCGACCACACATATTATGAAACACCTTTGGGCTGAATACATAATATATGCAATTAGACTTCCAGCATAAAAAGGGATTAAAGTACAAACCGTCAACTCTCACGATACTACCACCTTTGGGTGAATAGATCGTTCAAGCAACGACTTTCCTCCATCTAATGCTTTTATGATCATCTCAAAACATTATGTAAGGCCAACACCTTTGGGCAGAATAACCAAACATAAGGTCAGAGACATCCCCTAACATGTAAGTAGAACAATCCAAAATACTGACTTGAAAGGCCACTTCGGTGACTACATTCTCATTAGTATCTCAAAAAGTCCACTAACACAAGGAATTCAACTTTATGTTATCCTCACATTCTTTATGGGCATATGGTATGTGACAATGTAACTTCAATAAATGTAAAACCTGAATGCACAGTCTCATTGTCACACACCCGTGCTGAAGACATTCTCTGAAAACTTCATTTGAGACTTTCATAAAAGAAAAATCTCAGTAGAGTGACTATCGCGCCTTACTTGATACCGAACTGATCGCCTGAGACACAAGGATCCCATGTATCTCCTTTAAGGCAAGTTCGTTGCACGAAAATGCACTCAAAAATGGCTTCACAATGTCTGAATTCCTTTTCTGATTAACCATCATGCGATCCCGAACCTTGAGTATGAGACCTGAGACATGACAATTTGAAGTATCTCCCTCATGTGATGTCCGAAACATGAAAATGTACTTGAAATCGTATCCGGAATACCTTAATTCTTTTTTTGGAGTTAAACTTTAATTTATTACTAATGTAATAAATCCAGAAAATAAAAAATCACTTTATAAATTTTCCGAACCTGGAAACTAACTCAAAACACCCCGGAGTACCCTTACGGGAAATATGAAAATTTTGTGTTTTTTTTTGTACTGTAGCTGACGTCTGTACACTGACGTCATGTTGATGTCAGTGTACTGACGTCACCCCCCGCATCATCCAAGCGTCGGAGCTGCTAGCCCGTGCTAGTCACGTGCACGCGCCAACGCGCTGGGGACGCATCTGGCGCTTGTTGCACGCTCGCTTCACGAGCAGACG
Organism: Erythroxylum longipes; assembly: GCA_027563885.1. Classification (NCBI taxonomy): domain Eukaryota; kingdom Viridiplantae; phylum Streptophyta; class Magnoliopsida; order Malpighiales; family Erythroxylaceae; genus Erythroxylum; species Erythroxylum longipes. The sequence goes on from JAOQMS010000008.1 coordinate 13,893,599, forward strand.
AGCCCACCGACTCTGGCGCGTGACACGCCCCAGTCGCACTGCCTCTCTCTCTCTACTATAGCGAGGTCGGGCGCGTGCAGTGCGCATGCTGACGTTTTCTATCGCCTCCGACGTTGGAGGCGATTTCTGGCGTCCCGGAGGTCCGTTTTTCGCTACATTTGGCCCGTTTTGACCCGTTTTTCATGGCTAACCGTATGTATACCACTTTAACGCAATTATTTAAGCAAAATAACCAGAAACTGAATTAAAAACAGAGAAAAACCATATGAGATGAAAAACCTTCGTTTCTGGTAATCCGATCACGTAACCGCTTTGATACCACGTGTAAAACGTAGCGTAGGCTTTATTACGTACCCAGGATTAGACGTGAAAGGATTAAAAACGAAGGAATGCGGAATACATGATTTCGGTTCCATCCAATCTTTAAATGTCTTTTTCTGCTGCCAAACGAGGTCGAATCTCTCCGGGACCTTTATAGAAAACATTCACCAGCTCGTAGTTTAGGCCTTTCTGTAGTTTCCTTAATGCACGGACGCTCTTAACGGGTTAGAGCTCTGAATGCTCGTGAATTACTTAAGTAACTACAAGAGATCATAACCTATTTATATAGCTTCTATATCGGGCTTTCCCATCACAAGGCCGATATGGATCAGGTCCACACTAAAAGGGATTCATTTTCTACCCAGACTTCGACCCATTAATTTAGAACATTTATTGGGTCACTTTATTATCTTTATCTGGATCAAATTACTTACTTAACTGATAATTTATTTAAAAACTAAATTACAATTAACAACTGTCCACTGAATGAGAAATTGACAAAATTACCCTTAGGGGCAAAAATGTCTAAGAAGAAATTATATTTTAAGAGATAAAATAATGTGAGGAAGAAAGTATTAACAGGATATAGTTAGGGATAGAGCAAATAGAACCATTAGGCATGCAGCCAAGAAGATATGATTAGAGAGATTCAGTAATGTATGCTCGGATCATAGGCGATAGGGATGAAAATATCTTTCAAGGTCTCAAAGAAATTCAAATGAAAGATAGATGGTGAAGGTTGCAAAATTTTACAAGATTGAGAAAGTGATTGCATCTATCAAATCTTATTGGAAAAAATTCACACTTTAGAAGATGCAATTGACATATTAATAAAGATGTTATCCGCGAAGATCAAGTGTTAATTGGACTTGATGAATGGTCACATAGCTTTCAATGTCACTAAAAATAAAGCTTTAGTGATTTTTAAACTTATGTTGAAATAAATTATCAGTTACCTTAAGATTATATGATAATAAAGTTTTACCGTAATTATAATTATTACATGTAACTCTATAATTACCTTGTTAAGGCTTAAGTAGTGATTGCTGTCATACTTCTCTTTCTATCATCTTTCTAATGAGAGAATCTATTTGCTTATATCAATTAGTTGAATCACGTAAATTTTTGTATTTTGTATTTCTTTATTTTTCATATATATTGTTTTTGTTGGCATCGCAATTATGTCAAAAGTCAGTAAGACTATTATATACGGAGATTTACTCGTACTGAAAATACCGAATTACTCTAATAATTAATGAGTTTGTTTGTTATATTTTTATTGCTTCAACGTGCCATAAATAATTAGAAAGAGGCGAACTCTGCTATGTTTCGTTTTGTTTGAAGGGTAAATTGCATGAAAACTACTTTAGGATATATGCATACATATATATATATATATATATATATATACACACATTTATAAGTAGTCTAAATTTTGTGTTTCTAAAATCAAAATACGGTCAAACTAACGTGATTAGGGTAAAATTTTTGACTAGTATGGATCACACCAAAGGAAATGTTGAATTAATCCAGCGAGAGTTGAAATTCCTATCAGTTACTCCTCCTCCTCTCAACTTATATTTGATAGTTAATTTGTGATCTGTATAACTTTAACTACTACGTATAAAATCTAAAGTTTGTCTTTTTATTAGGAAATAAGAAAATTTTTATATTAATATTTAAATGATTTTTTGTTTTAAAAATTCATACCAAAAGGAATGAGTACAATCAGATTATTATCTTTAGAATTTAAGGATGAGATTTAATTTCTTTTTTAAATATAGATTAGAGCCCCGACCACGAGACTTTTGCTTCTTTACTAGTTCTGTTCCCCGGTGGAATCTCGGTGGGCCCACTATAGTATTTTGGTCAGTATAATTGGAACGTTGCTTTGAATCTCAAACGGTCCATTGGGGAGGCTCTAAAATTGGACCGTTGAAGTCGAACACGTTACACCCATACGGCAAAATCTTTACATGTGCTTTATATCATTCATTCACATATTATCGTCGAAAGCTTTTCTTGAGAGTTCTTAGTTTTCGGTCTCTCCGCATCATCTGAGTCTGCAACAATTCTGCTATTGTAAAATTTCTTTCTTTTAGCTAACGTCCAACATGCTTTGAAAAGAGGGTGTCTTAAGTTTTTGTCTGTAAACAGGTGACATACATCTACAAACATATCCAAATGGAGAATCTGACCGGAAGTCCATTAAAAGAGCCGGCTCAGGATTGCACAACACCAAGTCAGGAGCAGAGTACTGATTCCAAGCCTCAAAAGACGACCAATGATATGCGCAAAAGCAGCACCCCAGATCGCCTCAAGGTTCCCAAGGCATTTAAGTACCCTGAAAGGCACGTACATGCTCTTGACAATTTTCTGTTGGTAGAAATATTGTTCGTTCTCTGAGTTCCATTAGCTTCAACGCTAAAACTTTCTGCGACTTTATTTTTACTCTTTAATCTTTTCCAGTTTTTTTGTCATTTGGTTATAGGTACAGGAGTCCGACCGATCTGATGATATCACCTGTTACAAAAGGACTTCTAGCCAGAAACAGAAAGGCTGCACTCCTCCCACCTACCATGAATCTGAATCAGGCTAAGGTATTATCAAACACTTTGTTTTAAGGTTGTCTTAAGCATATCTTCCCCAGACGCAGCGTATATGTTGCTCCTTTTGTTTGTTTAAGATTTGTGATGATGATAGATGCCTTTTAGTTATGACGTGCCAATATCTTTCAGGCTCAAGATATACAAGTTCAGGAAGTGGTCGCTTTCCAATTGGACATATGAACGCAAAAAGATGAAGCACAATGATCTGTTTTGCGGGGGATAATTAGCAGATGGATTCTTAAACTTGATGAATTTCTGTGAAAAGTAAACTGTCCTTATGTTAATTACCTGGAACTATGTAATTGAGCGGTGTACCTCAGTCAATAGCTTCAACCTTTTGAATTGCATAGTTTCTTTACAGAAAGAAACCTGAATTCTTCTCCATTTCTACTTCAGTAATACAAGCATTGAACTGCCATGATAATTATTGTAGCAGGTAACTCACATAACTGCTTGAAAAATTGCACTCTTTTCAATGATTGTGTAGGAATTCTAAGGTGTCAAAACTCCTCTTGCCTTTTTTTACTCAGAAAAGGCCGAAGAAGCTCAATTACTTTCGGCACTGCAAAGGAACTCGATACTATTGAACGGATCCAACATCCTCAATTTGAAGTTTACAGATAGAAATCACCAGGAAGGATGCAACATCATCAATGGCTTCAAACATAGCAAGGTCCAGGACAAGGACTTTGTTGGCCAATTCTCAAGATTAAACGTACCTTTGCTCTTAACTCTTCTTCCAGAACAAATTTTTCGTCCTGCCCTGGTTCTCATAGTATCATTCTCCTCGTCATCTCACGAACCTATCACCAAAACCATGTCAATCAACGTACATAATGGTTTGCTTCCTCTGTTTAATGTATATGCAAACGACTTTGGAGGTAGTCGTAATTTAGGCTTTTTTCTTGGTGCAAATCCAAAATGACAAATAGACACTACTGATTAACGATCTGCTAGAAACTTGATGCAATTCACTTACTTCATGCGGAAAATTTGGGATAAGAATATCAATATAGAAGATCAATTTCAACAAAACGAGAGCAGAGTGTCACGCAGACAAAAAAGATGAACGCTAATCTCCAAGGAAGAGCGTTTATTTTCAGCGGATCACCACGAAAGTGCAAGAAGTCGGCAATATGGGTACGTTAAGAAGAACGATTATCCTTGTTTTTATTGGAAAATTAATCGTAATCAAATCATGAATGTAACGAAATGTTTTATACAAAATTTTAATTTAATCGAATAATTTGAAAATACAAATTTAAGATATTGGCATGCTTAATTCAGAATTTTATAATTATTTTTGAAATTGTCAAATACTAATTATTTACATATTCAGCTTCTAATCGTATTAAAATAATTTTACGATTGAGTGCTAGATGTCTTTTTCTTATAGAAAAAGACTTTATTATAATTAAATTCTCTAAAATTAAAATACTAATTATAATTAAATTCTAACTTAATTATATTTATAATTTAATCTTAATAAAATCAAATATTTCATACTTGACTATCCAAGTTTTTAAACTTTAAAATTAAATCAAAAATAATTTTTAACTATTTTTTACGTGTGACCTCCTAATTATAATTACAAATTATAATTATAATTCATAACTGAAAGTAGATAAATTAGAACTCTTTTCAATTTATTTTTAATTCTTCAATTTATAATTATAAATTATGATCGATGTCTAATAACATGTTATGACTATCCAAATATTAAGAATATCAAAATAATTTGACTTAGCATCTCTATGCATGATCATAATATATAATTTAATCATTTCGCCATCAAATGTTCTAATTGAATATTGAATATAGAATTAGTGTCTACTCAGTTTAAATTTAATATGTTTATTTTGTTAATTAGCAATTAATTTATAACAAATATTTAAAATATTCTTTTCAAATCTTAATTCACTTTAACTAATAAATTCGTTAATTCACTACTAATAAAGAATAGTGGAACATTCTCCTTTAATAATTTAAGGTTGCTAACTTGCTCAACTATATTCATATAGTTGTTATCAACTGAGCTATTATGATTAGAATATATCAAGATAGTCTCAAAATATATTAATTCACGTATGAGATACTTGGATAATCTCAAGTCAAAAAATTAATTATATAATAATCATTATGAGGGAAATTATGTACACACAAGTAAAATTTCATTTGGATCCTCATAATCAAGTCAGTTTAGTAAACTTATTATCTAATAAATAACCATACATTTGTTTAAGCATCTTTATTCTTTAGTTTATGAAAATATTTACCTTATTAATAAGAAAGAAACATAACATATACTTTTTTGTCAATATATTGTCTTAATGGAACTACAATTAAGAACAATTTAAAAATAATATAAAAATACAAATTGAATCTTATAATTATGGTTTTATTATAGTTTCAATTGCATAATAATTATTTCAAAATTTTTACCTTTTGGTATTAATCATTAAATATAATTAAAAAATACTTAAAGATAATGAGTGTTTTTATTAATTAAAATAATAATATCATTCATTAAATAGCAACTTACTAATTAGTTATAAAGGCATCATAAGTTTTACGGGATAAAGGGGGACAAAAGTTATACCTTAATTATTGAGAAGTTCCAACGGTAGCATAATCATAACATAGTAAAAGTAAGGAAGCTGTTTCTCTTTTTCAATGAGTTGTAGGCATAGAAGGTTTCAAAGATTCATGAATCACCAACACTATGTGTTTTTGCCACAAATAGGCTTAGTAGTGGACTGAGTCAAGTTTGGGCTCAATCCTAAAGTTACCCAATTGTCAAAAATTTTTATAACATATTTTATTATCCTAAGACTCATTTTCATTAAAAAAAGTAATATATCTCATTTTATATAAAATAAATTTGAACTTATTTTTCCTTAAAAAAGCCTTATAGATTGCTCATTTTTATCAAATTACCTTAACTCTAATTTAGAATCCATATTTATTTCATTTCTTTACTATTTTTTAAAAATGTGAATAATTTAATTATTAAATAAGGCATTAGTCAAATTCAAGGTGAATAAGTTATCAAACCCAAAATAATTCTCACAACCTAGTGAGTTGTATCTCTTACTATGTGACACATACTCCCTATTTTCACTCATTACTCCTCTCAGTTTAGACACTTGACATGGAAGAATAGCCAAACTCATTCAAAAAGAACATGTTAGACTAACTAAACCCCTTTCCACTGTTCGAAGGTTGGTGGATGTTTGTTGAGCGGTCCAGATGCCTTACATATGGATGTAATGTTACTAGTTTGCTTTGTCCTCTATATTCCTTTAATTTTTCCATGAATTTTCTTGTGTCTTTTATAAATTTTATCTAAGAGTAGATTTCCTTTGCTATCTAGGTCAGGTTGTTGACGCATTCTAGGTAGGTTAGTGTTGTTTCATTCAATTTCTAATTTAGTCTATAAGCATCCTTCCTTGACATGGTTTAACTTCTTAATCATTTTTATCTTAACTAGTGGTTCACCTACACATGCATGTTTGTTTGATTATGCATGCATGCCTTGCTCTTATCAGTGCTTATATATGCTTGCCTTTATAACCCTTAGTTTCTTGAATCATTTTTATTTACTCCTACACCTCTCTCATCCGATTGCACGAATTGGAGGCTAAGGACTTCTTCGAGTTGGTCCCCTTCCCTCTATACTATGTTGTGTTTTGTTAGAGCTTTCATGAATTAGCTATTTTGGGTTGATACGTCTTCATTGCATCACCTTGTAGTAGATACAATCTTATCCATTGGATGCCCTAATCTTGGAACATAGGTAAGGAGTTTCTATCTGCTTGAAACCTATCGAACATCATTTTTTCTATATTGTGTACATGCATGAGTGAGCTTGATTATTTATACAATCTTATCTCCTTTATTCAAGGTCCTATCTTCTTATAGATAAATAATATAATCCATAAAGTATAAGTTGTTATTGTTAAGGTATCATAGAGTCTTGATCCTTTTTCAAATATCCTGCAAGAACTTGCACTAAAAAAAATTGTTTTAAGTTTTTTTGCATGTTGTTTACTCAGTTTGTATACATATAGGATATTTAGGAATATGAGTCTATCTATGGAAACTAACTTGTTTTGTGTTAAGAGTCATAAAAAGATGGAATCTATAGGGGCTAAATTTAGGTCCCAAACCACGTTAGCCTAGCTCATATTTGCCTCTCTTGGTTTGAGAATTCTCCTAATGGAAATGTTGATAAACACCCCATTTTGGTTTATCATCCATATATAATAGTCATAACTATTCTCATTCAGATTATACGTTGGGAAAAATGGCCTCAACTCTACTGTATACATATCCCATCTATTGTTTTTTATCAACTCCTTAACCTTGGTGTTCAAGGGGAAGATGTTTCTAAAGATAGAGAATAGGCTTGTATGGTAGATAGGTCCTATGTTGGACCAATTATTAAAGAATAAAGAGGTTGTCCTCAGATCCCCAATTTTGCATTTTATATAGTTTTCTAGGTTTGATCTCATCTTCAATAATTGTTCTATGCCTTATAAGAAATAGGGTATATAATTGACTTCCTATAAAACCTTACCCTTTAGGAAATAAGAATTTATCCATTTCATCCATAGGGCATTTTTCTCTATAAATATCCTCTTTAATTCTTAGTCATTAGAACTTTATTGCACAGGTTTATAGTTATAATCCTCATCCCCCCCCCCTAGGTCTATGTACATCACTCTATTTCACTTTCAAAATTCCCTTGTTATTTCCCCTATCTTTCTATAAAAGTTCCCTCATCAACCTTTCTAAGGTTTTGATAAACCATTTGGCTAAGAATATGTGTGAAGTCTAGTTAACGGGGAGAGAGTTATAAATTGACATGATTAAAAGGAATATGCTAGCATGGGAAAGGTCCTTATTACACTATGAGCCAAGTAACTTTTAGATTTTCTCTACCAAGGGTAAGCATTCCGTAAATTGCAACCTTCTAGTTGATAAGGGAAGCACTAAATATGTAAAAGGGGGATTTCTCACTTATAGTTATGAAGTTGGAGAGTCTATCAGCCATGAAAGTCTTAATTGAGTGGGGGTTAGTGTAGCACCCCACTCTCGCAAGACCCAAACCCGACATCGATGGGTAACGTCCGAGTCCGTGCCCTGCGAGGGTGGCATGCTAGAGCATTCAATCATTCAAATTTCAATACAAATTTTTTTTGAAACCACAACATAGTATGCGAAGATCAATCATCAAATATAACCCACTTTATTCTATAAACACTTTCAATCATAGTAATAAAATCAACAATAATTTCAATAGCTGTTTGGGCCCTTTTCACAAATACAAAACGCTTTAGTTATTTCGGAATACAATTTTATACAAAAAGTTGCGGAATAAATAATTCAATACAAATTAATGAAATGCAATGCAGAGACGAACTGATCCCGACCTCTATCCTTCACTTGTATGCTGTAGGTATACTCCCGTTGGCCTAACGGGGTATTCTTCTGATCTTGAAAAATAATTACAAATTTTGGGTGAGTTTTGCGAACTCAATGAGTGACCATCATCGATGGCTCACCCAGTCACATAACACATAAATCACATTATTGCACATCTCACATTATTTCACATTTCACATGCAATACACTTAATCATTCATATTATGTATATGCCATGCACATGAGACTCACTTTCCATTTCTTACTTTGTTGTGACCGAGTGCCTAAACTATCCCGTATCCATTAGATACCGGGCTCATTAATAACTGTCTCTTATCCGCTTGGGGGATATAGGGCTCATTATACATATTGAGCCTTAGGCTCTTAATCACTTTTGAGCTCGAGGCTCATTTTCACATTTTACATTCTGAGCTTTAAGCTCTTTTCACTTTCGATGGCTACTACGGTCACAAACGCCATTATATTTCATGCATTCATGAGATAGAATGCATCACTCACATTTGCATGATCTCATTCAATCACTTTCTCATATTATTAGATCTTAGTCCGGCATTCAACAATAAATTGAGATTCACACTTTCATGCATATGCAAAGGCACTTTCAGAACAAATTTAACAATCAATTACGTACACTTAGTTCATCCAATTCACATTCAATGAGCACTTCAATATTTCACTCACGCAACACATTCATCGGACCTTCTGTCTGGAAACTAACATAGTCAATCACATTCACACAATCATTCAGAAATCAATCAATACCAAAAAGTCAAACAAAACAAACAGTAGAATGAGATCATCTAGGTCTACTCACAGTACGCTACAGATTAGAATTTGCTTCCAAATTTTGGGAATGCCTAAATGCGGATACTTGACCTGCACAACCCATTTATGCAAGGCACACATTGCACACTCATTAATAATTACACACGTATAAACATTTATTCATGCATAATGTATAATTAGACTATGTACAATGCATGCTCAATGACAAACTCGGGTACTGTAACAAACTTCACATCTTATGCACATTCCCATTTCA
>JAOQMS010000008.1:13913022-13937651 GCA_027563885.1 Erythroxylum longipes
ACATTTTATCAAAATTACATATTCAAATTCTCAAATTAAAATAAAAATTACAAAAAACATTTCAAATATCATAAAAGACATATTATCGAGTACTTTATACGCAATATGCATAATCTAAACATAACCAAACATTCACGTTTAAAACTAAAAAACATGCTTTTTAAGTAAAATAATACACTTATAAGAGAATTTACCTCAAAAAACCTCAAACACGATCAAAAAATGCTAGAGAAGGAGTCGGAAAACTCTGAACCGTAAGTAAAGAGGAGAAATGAAAGTGCGAGGGGAGGGGAGGGGGGTCGGGCGCGACTTATAGTCGCCGGATTACCGACGGAACACAACATTCCGTCGATAATTTAGGTTTCCAGAATACGAGGCTGCCGACGGTTACCGAAGGACAAGACCATTCCGTCGGTAAAAGCGCGACATCCGCCGACAGTTACTGAAAAATCGCGGCATTTATATTTCAGTGGAAACTCAAATACCGATGGATAATATATTCCGTCGGCAAACTAGGTTTTGCTGCTGACATTTTGCGACGGAGAGATAATCTGCTGTTGGTATCCGCCGGCAAGATTATCGACGGAATATTGATACCGTCGGTACAATTTGTTCGTAAAACATTTACCGACGGAGGACAGGCGTACCATCGGTACAAGCGTGGCAATTTTATTAAAGTAGAAACACAAATACCAACGGATAAGCTATTCCGTCGGAAAACTAGGTTGGCTACCGATATTTTTCGACGGTAAGATCAATTTCCGTCAGTTAAATTTGTTCATAAAATATTTACCGATGGTATACGTGGCTTCCGTCGGTACAATTACCGATGGAACGCTATGCCGTCGGTATATCGTCCCTTCTCATTGACACGACGACGTCTGTTAACAATTTACCGACAGAAAAAGACTGTCCGTCGGTATATTGCTCGAAGATATAGTGACGGTATGTTATACAGTCGGTAACTGGAATTGCTAAATACCGACGGTTTGTCCACCGTCGGTAAATGGCGAAGCAATTAAATTGCGGGAACGATTCCCGCATTTTTTCCCGTCGCCGAGACTTTTAGAGTCACTATTTTCTGTCGGAGATTTTTGCGCAAAATTTTTTCCTACAGTATTGCCGACAGATTTATTGTCCGTCGGTAAAACATTCTATTCTCCGACGGATTAGTGACGTTCCGTCGGTAATTATCGACGGATTTTGTTCCGTCGGTAATATTCCGACGCTATTATGCAATTTTCTTGTAGTGTCTTCATAAGGATCAACTATAGATCTATGGTCATTAACTTAGCTCACCTTAAAATATCTTGACTTGTATTTCTTTATGATCTCCTTTTTAGCTTTAAAGATTCACTGGATTAAGTTTACCACTACCTAGGATTCTAACCTCACCTATAATGCATTCAATTATAAGTGAAATGTTAATCTAACCATTGTTTAAGGTATTAAAGTTAGGCCTCTATATATTTTTGATTTCTATGTCTAAATATTGTGCCTAAAGATATATGATGAACTAAAATTCTTTGCTCTTGATATACTTGAATTAGCATGAACTATTATTCTTTATTATTTCAAATTAAACAATATGCTTATGAGGTTATACATTTTATTTACAAATCCGATGCTATGTTCAAATGTTCTTTTCTATTTTGATTTTGGTTTAGTGTCTTTCCTACTATACTAAACTTGGATTTAGAATGATTTGTTCTAAGAGACATTTCATCAAACAACTCATAGGTAACTCAAATTATCTCTAACTAATAACAAAACAACTGCATTTTTTCATTATTTTCTAACAATAACACATTTAAACAATAAATAAACTAACAATTCAACAAAAAGTGCATAAAACAACAATCATAACAAAACCTACCACCCAACACCCACCACGGTATACATATATATAAGCATCTAAGATCTTTGTTCTTTGGAGAAAAAATAAACTCAATAGAGATGTTACCTGAAAATGATGCACGTTGGACCAAAAAATAAGAAAAATTAAGGGTGGTAGCAACGAAATCACGGAGAAGACATCGAAAACAAAAACAGTAGAGGTGGGATAGAACAATTTGATTTTTACCGATGGAAAACTAGTTCCATCAGTATTTTACCGACAAAAAAGTGGTTTCGTTGGTATTCAATTTCTCCATATTTTTCGCCATGTGTTGCCACCTAATTTTGCGATGGAATTTCGTATTCTGCCATTATAGTATGATGGAAAACTCACGAATATATTTTCCCTCCACATTTACTGACAAATGTTATGTCCGTCGGTAAATTCGTCGACATTACCGAAGGAATGTTTGTTTCTGTCGCTAATTATCGACGGAATGAATTCCGTTGGTAATATTCCGTCGGTAATGTGTTATTTTCCTATAGTGCTAAATGCACATGTCATAATCTGGTTTGAGACTACAGCTAAGTTCACACAAAAACCAGAAAAGGTCGATGTGACCCGTCCCGAAGATTATGGGGAAAAGGTCGTGACATGTCTTAACGTACTCAACATTCAAGTTAGTATATTATATATAATGATAATCTATGTCTTTCTAATAATTCACGGTTGTAGTAAAAATAAAATAAAGGAGAAATCAGTTAGATGGGTTAGCATTCAATCAACTTTGTACAATTGTAAGATCGTAGGGTTTCAATTGCTGTTTAAGTTCCTCCAAAAGAAATGGTTGGTGGGGAAAGATGGAGAACCAAAGCGACTAAATAAGGCAAGACAATTTTCATCTTATATCAAAAACCACTAATCCCAAGTGACAGCAACCATTTCGATGATACAATCTCAATATCCCAAAAAAGGATTTCAATTGGAGTAAGGGGAACAGCTAAACGGCCATGGCCACATTTTAACAACGTCGATATCCAGTACTGAAATTACTAGCAACCATTAAGGTTGCACGCATGTTGTACATGATCCAAGCGAAGGCACAAACATCACCTATCAATCACGCCTATGCATGACAGATGTAAAAAAATTGCACTATTGGTATTGTTGTTCCAAAACTTGTCAGTTAACCATTAACGTTACCTAACTTTTATTACACAATAACACTTATTCATTAATTCCCATTGTTACTGTTATACCTGAACATCTATCATGTTTATTATTATACTTTATTATACCCAAACGTCCAAAATGTCCATTATCAATGTTATTATACTTTATTATACCCAAACATTCATTTTTTTGTTCAATATGTATTCAATGTCGACAGTTGGTTTTGTTTTTTTATACAAACACTTGATAGACATGTGTAGCTCTTAATACACAAGCATCTTCTTTCCATATCATCTTTTTGTTTTTGTTGTTGTTGTTATTACTTCTCAAAGACAGTTCCTACTCCCCCATTTGGAGTATACTGAAGTTGGTGAAGGAGGCGTTAATCTCGGGGTCGGATCCCGTTGTCCTGCTGCACCCCAGAGGTGAAAATTTTGATTTAGGGCAATAATTTTCACAACACCTTGTATTTACAGATAAGTTGTTATGGTTTAATTATTTTTGTTATTTTCCCTAACAATCTAAGTAGGAAATATTTGTTGCGTTACTACTGTTGTTAGAAATTGTGTTGTTCTACTTGCTCTTTGTCGGGATATTTTCTGTTCTTGCTACTATTTTCAAAATTGCTAATGTTTGTTGGAAATTACTGCGTTATTGTTGCTATGTATTTATTTCAATATAAGTCACAACACTGTGCTCCTGTGTGTTAGTCTCAATATTAGTTGGAATATTGTTATGTTCCTATGTGTTAGTCTCAATATTAGTTGAAATATTGTTATGATGTTGATGTTGCCTTAGTCGAAATACCGGTTGCTTTTGCTGTTGTTCTCTTAGTATTGTTTGATTAATTTGTGTGAAACATCTTTGCTTTCGGATTTAATATGTTGTCTGCGAATGAAACCAATGTAGGTTCTGCCCTTACAGTTCTTCACATAGGTTCTACCCCTATCACCATAGCCTAAAGGATTATACCTGACCTAACTAGATTAGAGCCTCGAGATGGGAGAAATTTTAAATGATGGTTTAAGAAAATTTTATTTTACTTTCAGTAATACGAAATTGATAAACTCATTGTTTGATATCTATTGCAAATATAAAACTGTCAAGGAAATTTGAGATGCCTTAGAAGCTAAATATAGGACAAATGATGCCAGCACTAAGAAATATACAATTGTTAGGTGGTTAAAGTTTAATGTTGTTGATGATAAGCCCATTATAGACCAATCACATGAGTATGAAAACCTAGTTGCCAAATTCCTTGCTAAGAGTATGAACATTTATAAGTTGTTTCAAGCTAATGCCCTTATTGAGAAATTGCCTACCTCATAGAATGAGTATAAAAACCAGTTGAGGCATAAAAAGAAGGACATGAAGCTACAAGAATTGATTGGGTGTATAAAGATTGAGGTTATACAAGATAAGGCCAAATCACTTATCCTTGTCCCTATTGTTAAGGCTAACATTATTGAACACAAAAATGTGGGGAACTCCAATAAGAATGGTGGACACAATAGGTCTTTCAACAATAACAAGCATGGTAAGTTTAAGTGTAAAAGGATTGATGGTAACTGTTGGTGGTGTCACAAGTCAGGCCATTTATTGTTTTTTGCCAACGTAGAATCAATCATAAGAAGAAGGACCAAGGAAAAAAACCACGAAAGTGCAAGAAAGGAAACTATAAGGTATACCAATGAGGTAACCAAAAGAATTTTGGTAAGCCTTAAACTAATTTGCTCGAAGCTGTTAGTGGTGATGACGAGGAGATCATCACTGTTGTCATGTCCGAAGTCAACTTTGCTAAAAACTTGGTCAAGTGGATCTTTTAACATAGGAGCCACATGCCATATCTACACCAACAAGGACCTGTTCAAGAAATTGAATGATGTTGCTGATGGTGAATTTGTGTACATAGGCAACTCCAGCAAAGTTCCTGTCTAAGGATTTGCAAAGGTCACTCTCAAACTCACTTCTGAAAAAGTTTTGGCTTTAGAAAATGTTTTATTTGTTCCCGATGTTCTTAGAAACTTGATTTTTGGAGTATTACTTAACAAGACTGGTGTTAAATTTATTTTTGATTCTGATCAGCTAGTTCTAACTAAGAATGAGAACTTTGTTGGTAAAAAGTTTTGTGATAGGGGCTTATTTGTACTTGATGTTGAAATGAACGCATCTATTTCTTCTGCTTATATTATTGAGTCTCTAGACCTATGATACTCTAGACTTGGGCATATGAATGTGAGGTTAATTAAAAGGATGCAAAGCTTAAACTTGTTGCCTAAGATCACTAATGAAATGGAAAAAAAATGTCAAATTTGTGTTGAGGCTAAACACTTAAAGAAATCTTTTAAGTCAGTGACTGAGAGAGAGTGACAATTGTTGGACTTGGTGTATACAGATTTGGGTGATTTTAAAAATTGTGTGAGTGACAATTGTTACCGATTTACTAAGGTTTACTTATTAAAAAATAAAAGTGATGCAGAAGAAGTGTTTATGAAATACAAAGCTAAGGTTGAAAACCAATTGGAAAGGAAAATTAAGAGATTAAAGTCTAATCGAGGTGGTGAGTATAGTACAGATTTCTTTGCTGATTTTTGTGGAAAATTTGGTATTATTCATAAACTGTCAACCCCTTATACTCCTAAACAAAATGGAATAGCCTAGAGGGAAAATCGAACACTTAAGGATATGATGAATGCAATGCTGATTTCCTTAGGTTTACTTGATTTTATGTGAGGGAAAGCTATTCTTTCAGCTTGTTATGTTCTAAACAAAGTCTCTCATAAGAAACTAAATTAACCCCTTATGAAATTTGGAAAAGTTATCTGCCTAATTTGTATTTTTTGAAAGTGTGAGGGTATCTTGTTAAGGTTACTCTACCTGAACATAAGAGGACGAAAATTGAGCCTAAGACTATTAATTCAATTTTTGTGAGATATGCCTCTAATAGTGCTGCCTATAGATTTATGGTTACGAAAGAGGGATCTAGCACATATGGACCAATTATGTAGGCAAGAGATGTGGTGTTCTTTGAGTATATATTTCCTATGAAAATGAGTGCGCAAGCTCTTAGAGAATCTTTCCTTAGTTCTACTACCAATGACGACAAAAAGGAAAAGGAAATTGTTGAACTAAAGAGAAGTAAAAGAGCTAAAGTACCCACCAGTTTTAGTTCTAACTTTATTATGTCCTTTGTGCTGAAAAAAACCTAAGGAGATAGAAGACGTTTTTCTGATGACTTATATTATTGAGGAAGATCCTAAAACTTATGAGGAAGCAATGAGTTCTATGGATGCTACCTTTTGGAAGGAAGTCATAAATAGTGAACTAGAGTCAATCATGTCTAATAAAGCTTGAGTTTTAGTTAATCTACCTCGAGGTTGCAAGCCTTTAGAGTGTAAGTAGGTTTTCAAAAAGTGAGACCTGAAGGAACCACTGAGAGGTTTAAGGCAAGACTTGTGAATAAAGGCTTTAAACAAAAGGAAGGATTAGACTTATTTGATACTTACTCTCATGTTACTAAAATTACATCTATAAGGATGTTGTTCGCTATTATCTCGGTGTTTAAGCTTTATGTACACCAAATTTGTTTGCTATTGTCTTGGTGTTTGAGCTTTACGTGCACCAAATGGATGTTAAGACAACTTCCTTGAATGGTGATATAGATGAAGAAATTTATATTGTTCAGCTCGAGTGGTTTAGAGTGCCTGGTCAAGAATAAAAGGTGTGTAAGTTGGTTAAGTATTTATATGGACTTAAACAAGCTCCAAAATAGTGGCATGAGAAATTTGAAAGTGAGGTTTTTAAACATGATTTCACCTTTTGTGATGCTGATTCTTGTATTTATGTGAAATCTGATGTCAATGGCTGTGTGATCATAACTCTTCATATGGATGATATGCTTACTTTTGGTACTAGCTTATCTATCATTGATACTACCAAGAGTTTGCTGAAGTCTTCCTTTGATATGAAAGATCTTGGATCTGTGGATTTTATTTTGGGGTCAAAGTTGATAGGACTAACTCTAGTTTTAGGTTGAATCAAACTCATTATGTTGAGAAAATTTTGAAGAAGTCTAGTTACTATAATGTTAAACCAATCAAGACTCCCTATGATGCTAGTGTTGCTTTAAAGAAAAATATTGGTGATATTGTAAACCAAATTAAGTATGCTAAAATTCTTGGTAGTGTGATGTTCTTGATGAACTATTCTCGTCCTGATATTGCATACTGTGTGAGTAGACTTACTAGGTATACATATAATCCTAGTCAAGAGCATTGAAACACATTGATTCGTTTGTTGAGATATTTGAAAGATACCATGCATTCTGAATTATCTTTTGATGGTCATCCACCTGAATTGGAGGGGTATTTTAATGCTAATTGGGTTACGGAGAGTGATAATATACACTCTACTAGTCGTTATATTTTTACCTTAGTACAAGCTGTAGTGTTTTGGAAATCATCCAAGCAAACATATATTGCGAGATCAACAATGAAAGCTAAGTTTATGACTTTGGAACTGGCAGGACAGGAAGCTGAGTGGCTAAGGAATCTCTTAGCAGATATCCCACTTTGGGAAAAACCAATTCCTTCTGTGTTCGTTCACTATGATTCGCAGGCTGCCATTTATGTTGCCAAGAACAAGACATATAATGATAAAAATAAATATATTAGATTGAGACATAAAATTGTCTGTACTTTAATTAGACATGGTGTAATCCCTCTAGATTATGTCAAGTCAGAGAAAAACTAAGCAGATCTGTTTACAAAAGCTTTAAGTAAGAAACTAGTTTCAGAGCATGCTAAAGGAATGAGGTTGAGCTCAGTTGCGTAGTAATCTCGTGATGGACACCTGTCTTGAACACCAAGTTCAATAGGTCAAACGAAATTATGTGGTGACTACTTACTTGTATATTGTTTGTTGAATAATATTGAGATACATTTAGTTATTGAATTGCGTCCTTGGCATGACTTTACAGCGTTTGATGAGGTTGGATTGTTTAATCCTTAATGAGTTCCATAGCCCAAGTTTGATTGGTGTGAGCAGTAAACATTTGATGGAATCACCTATGTGATTGTGGAAGGCTAGCCACCCTCCTATGGGAGCTTTTGGGCTATCTCTCTATAATGACCATGAAACTAGGGCATTTTGAAGCTGTTTATTTCTCTAGCAGGTTTTGTCTCTGAAATTTCTTAGACACCAGGTTCAAGACTTAATTCACCTAGTTGTTCGCCTATTTGTCTCCTAAACAATTACAGTTTATTTATCAAGTTGTGGACCAAGTGAGGGATTGTTGATATCGTTATTCCAAAACTTATCAGTTAACTATTAACGTTACCCAACTTTTATTACACAATAATGTTTATTCATTAATTCCCATTATTGCTGTTATACTCAAACGTCCATCATGGTTATTATTATACTTTACTATACCCAAACGTCCATCATCGTTATTATTATACTTTATTATACCCAAATGTTCATTTTGTTTGTTCAGTATATATTCACTATCAACGGATGGTTTTGTTTTTTCTACAAACACTTGACAGACCCGTATAACTTCTAATACACCCGCATCTTCTTCCCATCTCATCTCATCTCTTCTTTATTTTGTTGTTGTTATTACAATTCTTACTTTTCCCTTTAGAGTGCACCAAAGTTGGTGAAAAAAGCGTTAATCTGAAATCTAATCCTATTGTACTGTAAAAAGGAAATTTCTAACTTAATGCAGTAATTTTTACAACGCCTCGCATTTATAGATAAGCTATTCCGGTTTGTATTTTTGTTATTTTCCCTAACAGACACAACATGCAACGTTACTTGCAATACACCCAATAAGCTAAAGATACACCTAAGATTGGGACAACATCCTCTATTCCATCCCCTCTGTTTCTATTTTGTGCTATCCACTCTGAGCCACAAATTTTTCTGTCCCATTTATTTATTGTGAAATTTGTGACTAAAAGGGGATGGCACAGAGTAGAAACAATAGGGATGGAACAAAGGATCTCATCCCCCTAAAGTTCTACAGATATCATTATAGTATTACAATTTTCAAATAGCTTCCAATATTTGGGTTCAATATTCCAGTCATCCAATCCACTGAAATATTATGATCAATTGAGCTATCAAAAACTACAACTATGTTACTTCAATTAACATCATAAAGTTAGGGGCCAACCACACGATATACATAGTTGCAGTGAGACCAAGGAGAAAACTTTTTAACCTATCCCTACTGTAAAAGGAGATCCTAAAGTAATGTAATCGCATTTTAATTGAATATTAAGCCAATTTCCCGAGTCCCCAAAGAAAGTAGTCTGAATTCTTTAAAATGTTGAGGATCAACCGTATTACAAAATTTGCTGCAGCAAAGAATGGTCAATGAGCCAATTTTCAAATCGAAACAGCATTCTGCCTTGCCCCACCTGATCGACCGCCTCTCCCCCTCCCTCGCCCTGATGAAACCCTGCCTCGACCAGAAAATTCACCACGGTTTCCAAATTCAGCTCTTATGAAGCCCCTTCCGCCACCATAATTGCCACGGCTTCTGAAGCTTTCATTTTGATATCCTGCCCTTCCATAGAACCTACCTCTTCCACTACCAGCTGCAATAACAAGCAGTATCAAAAGCTTTATAACATAACATCTGATCATCATTGTAAAGGGTTTGAAATAATGGACAGGGAAGAGAGTTAGTAGCTTCAAAACTACATGCATCATGATAAATGAGCATATACTCGCATTATTTTTCATTCCTCCAGTTATCATGCTAAGTTATAGATGTTTAATGTTCATCCAAGAAATGTATCAGAACAAGACAAAAGACAATTACATCCTACCTACCTTGAGTTGTAGTTCTTTTCACCTCAATAACTGCTTGACGGCCGCCAATGTTCATAGGTGAGGCCTGAAAGGTTAAATGAAATTACTTACCTAAGGAAACTCAATATATAGCCACAAGATTTTAGAAGAGAAAGTTAATTCTTTTGGAAAGAAATTTCAAAGTAAAAGGACAACCAAAACCAATTCACTTCAAGATTTTGACATTACAAGGAATTGCATACACACAGTTTGTTCATCCATAGCATGCACAATTAATAATATTAAGTTGACAATAATAAATTAAAACAATCTGATTTTCTAGTTTTGGCAATAACCAATTTTAAATTTTTTTTGACAAGGTGTACTCAAATTCTAAACATTTTCAAGAAATCTTTCAGGAAAAGAAGAAAGATGGACCTCTTTCCTTCTTTACGTCCCCATGTCCCTCCCGCGCGGCGAAGTCATTATACTAGTTATTACTACGGGATGTCCCATCTCATTGTAGAGACTTCCTTCTCTCTTTCTTATTCATGGATGGGTCTTAATTGACCATCTGAAGTGAAATTTATCAACTTCGAAGTAATTTATAGGTGAAAGTACAAAAGCCAATTGAACTCATATTAAATGCTCATGGCTGTAAAGAAAAACTTTTCCAAACTACTCACCGGAACACTATCCCTGATAAGTCATAATTTTCACAGAGCTCACTTAACTTTCTGAAATAACCTTTTGGAATAATGAAAATCTTGGTTTAGGTAATGACAGAGTTCATGCACAGATTAGTTAATGCACAGATCAAGCCCAAAACATGTATTGTTTTTATACCAATCTAATGCACGTTATGAAATTCTGGAATGTAATTCCTTTAGTGGCTCTGCATAAAGGATTAACAAGCACACCCAGAAAACCATACGGATTTGTAATGCAAAAAGTCTAGCCTCCGAACCCTCATCATGGAAAGCATAAAAAGTGACCTTCCAGAATATTTAATGCAACATTCTGCATGATTGCTGAGAATTTCCCACCTTCTACAGATTTAATGTCGCAAAAACAGGGCACAACTTTTCCAATGTTTGGATCACAGGAACAGATTTTAAAATATTCTTTGTATAACAAGTGCAGTTCATTGCCACAGATTATTGGACAAGTGCGAGATCCTAAGCCCACAAAACCGTCCAGCCTCTTCCAAATGAAGCTTTAAAACCTTTTACTTTTTCCAAAGTCCCATTTGGCTCCTTTTGCTTATTAGCATTTGAATTCTCCCCAAAAATTCATTTTAAGTGGCTGCCTGGGGTATTTCTACTACTTGAACAATATTATATAGACCACAAGCAGAGCTCTCACCAATTTAACAGACCATTCTGATTCTTAAAGAACTGATATATCAGCAAGCCCGTGTTTTCTTTCTTTATGAAAACAGTTTTAAACAATGCAATGATACTAATCTGAAGCATTACCTAAATGGGAGACCATCAAACCTTAATGTCCAATGTCTAAGACTGCAAAGTAATCCCACTAAGAAATTCAATGTTGATAAGGGCAAACCTGAATTGCATCCTGCATCGATCTCAAAGAAAGGAATTCCACAAAACCAAAGCAATATCCCTGTTGCTGTTATATCCAAAATATTGCTGTTCGATAAGTAGGAATAGATGAACATTATAAGTCAAGAAAAGTCCTCGAGACCAACCTTGTTATACCTAACTTGTACACCTCCTTCCTTGATTGGGCCGAATGTCCTGAATTCCATCTCAAGCTGAGAATCTGTCATATTGAAAGGCAGGTTTCCGATGTATATGGAATGACCCTCAACTGAAAGCAGAAAATAGTATTCAGAGACCCATTATTAAACAAGATATTCATAAATATAAAACAGAAACAGTCAACAATTTCATCCATGTAATTTTTTCCTATCTAATGTCCTTATGCTAGCATGATAATGGCTTACATGCAACTAGAGACACAAACCATCTTTTAAAGAAACTTTTAAATCACAACCATCACAATTACCAAAAAGCCACACATTGATAAATGTAAAACAACATAAAACAATATACCTTCCTCAGTAATGCTGCTAGTTTCAGGGCTCTCATTGCCACTCAGCACCGCTGCTTCCGGCTCTGTGAGAGGTATTATTGCACCTACAGCCTGATTCTCAGTTTTGTTTGGAGCCAACTTTGTAGTACTGGTAGGTACGTAAACCTTTGTGGTTACTGAACTCCCCTTGGCCACTTTAACCTAATATAAGAATCAATGCACATGAAGATGCTATTCACAAGAATCAATTTACTTGAAAAGTGTTCTGAGCAGAGACTCACTATGGATGCATAAGATTTTTTCGGAGCGTCCTCTTGGGTTGAAGAAGTTGATTCAACAACTATAGGAACACCATTTCCGTTGGAATGAGATTGGGATTCAGCAACAGCTTCTTTTTCATGGATTAACTGTTTGTCGGAGCCCACTGCAGAGTTAGCATCCTCAGCAACAATTTTATCCTCTTTGGAAACAGAAGTTGCAGGGTCTGGCGCAGAAGGATCAGGCACATGAGAAGTCTCTGTAAGAAAAAAATTTTAAAAAAAGGAAAAAAATTTTAGTTTTGGAAAGGAAAAGAAACAGGGCAAACAGGATAATTAAAAGATATGGTTGTTGCAACAGTGATATCATACCAGGATTTGGGATTACAGGAACTGTTGGAATATTATCAACAACACTATCTTGATGATTATCAAATCGTTCACCATCTTCCACATATCTGAAAACATCATTCAGGACAAAATATCCATTGTCTTGCGGTGCAAGAAAGAACGACTGTACAAACTTTCTTCTCAGGTTATCTTTGCCTGTTAAGCATCCAGTTACTAACACAGTCACACCTTCCTTATAAGATTTCTGAGCATCTGCAGTTTTTATTTCAGCCTTGTAGTCCTTAAAATTCAAGGAAAGTATCTTCTCATTGATACCCTTTACCAAGAGAAAACCACCATCAGTGTTTCTACCGGCTCTTATACAAATCATTAAGAACTTAAGCATTTATGCTATTGTTCTCAATGGAATCTTTGGTAATGGAAACAAGGTTTTCTTCAATTTTGCAGGAGGGTGAGAGAGAGAGGACACATGCAAAGATTAATCATTCAAATTAAACTAACAAACAATAAAACCAAGAGATTATTAGATTCTAGTTAAACCTACAAAAAAAAATAAAAAAATTAAGGAATCAGAAGGCTACAGTTCGATACCTGCCTGTCATAAGATTGGCAGAATGAAAACATGCAAAAACTTAACAATCAATATAGGAAACCAAGTTACTGTTATAAAGCACAGACACTATGTACTGGCAACTGAAACCCTTGTCTTGTATATGTCAACAAACTATAACCCAGAACTATATTTTGTTAGGCAGAAAAAAATTGCAGGAGCAAATGATAATGCTTGCTATTGAGAATCCATAAGACCTCTTGGGCCTGGATAAATCACATTGTATATCAAGAATTTCAGCACACCAATCATCAACAATCCTTCAAACAGTTACAGATTGACAAAGGAAAAAACTTGAACTGATTGAATCAAGAAAATGACCAGAAGTCATATGTCAAGTAGCTGAATTGCAAAAGTTGCAAATTAATTGTGGAGTCTGCTAGAGGCCCAATCAATTACAAGTATCAAATAGCATCCAAAAGGGAATGAGAAATGCGTCTTACTTGCATGGTTGCAACTGATGTCATTACACCATTAGCATCTGGTCGGCTTAACACACTTGAGTCCTGATAAAATCTGTAAACCAATTCTGGTGACGTATGAAGAATATGGTAATATTGCTCAACAAAGGCATTTCCAACCACTTGGGCAGTAGGGCTACCAGGGTCACTTGCTGTTTGCATTGCCATTCTGTTAAGAAAAATAATAAAAATATTAATATGAAAGCAACTCTACACCATATGTAGCCCATCGATAGAGCTATAGAAACCCATATGCTAAATAAAAGATTATTAACCAATAAGCAATTTAGTAATGTAAACACAGTTGACAATAACATAGAGAAAAATCAACTAATTTGAGGCCCTTCCTTCATGTAAATCATCGTACAGGAACAACATCATGAATCAACAGAATTTAATGCACTTATAATGGAACAATAGGAATGGACGTACACTATATAGTATAAAACTAATTTTAAAAAGTAGTACACAGAGAGAAGCCTCAAATTTTATGGACAAACTACGAAACCTCAATATGGAGTCAACTATCTTGGAGCTTTAAGAACTAACAGGAGCTCACTAAAACACAAACCTTTGTGAAAGAAATCAAAATTCTTTGGTTTTGGAAAGGGGGTGCAGTCTATTCCTTGCATAAACCCCAAAACTAAACCCTATAGCTCCTAGCTAAGCACAAGAAGATAGTGCACCCACAAAACAAGAATCAGGGGGAGGAAAAAAAAAGCCAGCATCTTGGCAACATTAAAACCAACAATACAACCCATTAGAAATGGCAGTAGACCAGTGAAACAGAACTAATCAGTGAAAAGTAGCAACTACCCATTATAATGTCCGATTAAGGAAAAAAGGACAAAATAGACTCAACAACGAAAAACTCAGAAAGGAAACAATAGATACCAACATGAATAAATTATTGAAACAATGTGACAAACCAAAAAGGCGAAAAAATGTAGGTGTGATCTGTAAGGAAGAAGGTGCCAAAAGCTACCTGGTAAAGGAAATGCTAGATCTTGCAAAGGAAGGATATGATGGTGGTGAGAAGGCACAGTGATTTCAAGCGAACAAATTGGGTGAGAACGAAAGGTACCCTGTGAACTGGGAATAATGTGTTCTTTCTCTATTTTCTTTTTGGTTTCCCTTATTGTTGGAAAGTACAAGTTTTGGGTCCGGTTTGTTTCCGTGCTGTTTGGTTACTGGTTTGGGTTTTTCTAGTACAAGGTCAGGATCCAATTCCGACCCTATTTAAAATGTGTAAACGTGTAACTCTATCTCGTCCAAAAAGTCATTTTAGTAATTTCGTATTTAAATTATAGGTGGTGAATATACTAAAACTGATTTTTTATTAAGAAAAAATCATAATGATTGTTTCAAATGTATATTGAATAAAATTTCAAAAGTATATGTATATTATGCTTATTTTTAGATAAATTAGTCAATAAATTAATAATTTAAAAAAGATATATTCAACAAAATTAATCAATATAATAGAGTCCAAAAATTTGTGCAAGTCTTCTGCCTATTAACGCGTAATTCTTTTAAGGTTTAAGAATTTGAACCGATGTTTTAAATATTGTAATAAAGTTGATATCAATTTTGGTTTTGTTCCAATATAGTATTGATACTAGTCATTATCATTAGCAATCAAGATTATGGTGAAAACGATAGCAAGAGATAGAAAGTATTTTTATTGATATTGGGCTACATTAAGGTTCTCCAGTAAGTCCCTTTTTAGTTACAGTAGTAACGAATGTACTCACTAACAATATCTAAGAAGATGTGCCTTATAGGTTTGATTATGAGCAAGGGTAAGAAAGCCCTCGCCCACAGCCCACACTTACAAAAGGCCTATTAATTGCTAGTTATTTTGATTACATAAGAGTTTCGAATAAAATTACTCCTACTAAACATCATTATTCACATTTTTCTAATTGAAATTCAGTGAGAGAAGGCTTTAAATTCAAGAATTTTGCATTGGCCTTACCACTATCAACACTATTTCCATCTAGGTAAGAAACACATCTCATTTGTTCTCTCAATTCTCATTTTTCTTATTTTTTACTTGAATTTTCTATTTTCTCAATAGCTCTTTTAATCTAGAGAATAGGTTAAAAAATTGAAATTTGATTATGAGTATAATGGCATTTGCAATCTAGGTAGGATTTTCTATTTTCAAATTGAGACTTTGACTAAATTCTAGGTATAATTTATCACTCATTCATTTTCTGTTTTAATTGCAATTTATCTGGATAAATTGAAATATGTCAATTTAATTATAGATGATAGGCAGTTTATCTAGATAAATTGAAATATGTCAATTTTATGTATAATTTTAATTCAAATTGAAGTTTATGGTAATTTATCTCTCTTTCATTCGCAAATATCATAGTCGATAGTTTTTATATCTTATTTCCTTCTTCAATTGCAACTCATCTCTTTCTCATTTATTAAGTCATAGTTAGCATTTTTTTTATTTATGGATTCAAATAATTTTGTATGTATAACTTTAATTTTGTAGATTATTGATGAAGTTTGGTTTCAATATTTTTATAATATGGATATTGCTACCAATCTCTATTCTCTTTGGTGAAAAGTGCATCACTATTAGTTTTAGATATTTTAGAATTACTTGAAACATTGAAAATAAATTTTGAGTTTGATAGCTTTTATCATAAAAGTTTGCCTTCTGTTTTCTATTTTCAATACAGGATGTTAAATTTGACTCTTTATTTTTTATTTGTCATAGATAAATAATACTACTGGTATATCTTTGTGATAAATGGTCGAGCTATTGTTGTTTTGTTACGCTTACTTGCTTTTTTTAGTTCCATACATGTGTTTTTGATCTTTTTCTAATGCAATTGTGTTATAATTATTTTATATGATGTTGCCTAAAAAGTATTTATCTAGAAGTGAAAAAAGGAAGAAAAAAAAGAGAGAGTAAACAATTGATAGAATCCTAAAAAGGAGTTATTAATAAATGTACTCCTATAGTAAGAATTCTGAGGAATTAGTGGAGATATTTTTGAAAACCTAATGAAATTTAAGTAATGAAATTCATATTCATGAGAATGTTAGTAATTTCATTAATCATGATCATATATCAAATGCATCAAATTTAGAAAATTTAAGGGCAGGCGAGCAACTAATCTTTCTATTGAATATTTATGATCTTAAAAACTGAAATAATCTTGATAATAAAGTAAGGAACATTTTAATTGAAAAAGGGCTTATAAGTGAATTAAATCTTGCTTTTACTTTAAACAATACATATTTAAGTACTGTCGACTTACCAGGGCCCTTCTTTTTACTTTATTAAAGGCCTATAAAATGTTAGAAACGACCTTGGTGCCTTAGTGTATGTTGTTTGCTGATGGCATTGTTTTAATGCATGAGACAAAAGAGGGTGTCAATGTCAAGCTAGTACTTTAAAGGGATACATTAGAGTTAAAGGGTTTAAATTTGAGCAAGAATAAAAATAAGTACTTAGAGTGTAACTTTTCGGGCTATAAGGTGGCTTTTGATGTGGAGATAAAAAATTGTTTCAAAAGTTATACCACAGAAAGAGTGTTTTAATTATCTATGATAGATCATCCAAAGTAATGGAGAGATCGATGAGGACATTGTTCACCGTATCAGATCAGGGTAGCTTAAATGGAGAAATACATTAGGAGTTTTGTGTGACAAGAAGATACCACTTAAGCTCAAAGGTAAATTTTATTGGGTAGAAATTAGGCTGACCATGCTCTATGTTTCAAAATATTGACCTATTAAATAGGTGTATAGTTATAAGTTAATGGTAGCGGAGATGAGGATGCTCTATTGGATGTGCAACGTTACTAGAAGAGATAAGGTTAGGAATGCATTAGTAAGAGAAAAATTAAAGGTGACTATTATTAATGAAAAATTAATAAAAATAAGGCTTAAGTAGTTCATACATGTTAAGAAGAGACATCATACACTACAAGAAAACTGTCATTTTGCGACAGAAAATACCGACGGAAAACACAAATATTTCATCGGTATCACATATTACCGACGAAATGTACCGACAGAAAAAAATGTCGTAGAATCGGCTGTAGCTAAATTTACCGATGGTACAAGAATTTACCATCGGTAAATTTAGAATTGAAAAATGATAAACCGTCGGTAAATATACCGAAAATGTACTGACCGTAACAAGTGTTCTGTCCGTAAATTTGCCGACAGTTAAACATTTTCTAATGTTAAATTTAACGATGATAAGTTCTTTAACCGTAAGTAAATTTAGCTACGAAATATTTACAATTGTCGGTAAATGTACCGACGGTAACATGTTTTCCGTCCGTATATATGCTGAACAATTATCGACGGAATTTAACATCCGTCGGTATATTTTATGAATTATCGACGGAATATAGCCTTTACTGTCAGTAAGTTATTTAGAAAGTTACCGACGGAATAATTATTTCACCGCGTCTTGTTGCCGCTACATTAATGTGTACCGACGAAACACATTACGTCGGTATATAACAGAAGTTGAATCACATTTACCGACGGTACCAATACCATCGGTAAATGTCTGAAGCTAGTTAATTGCGGGAAGCATTCCCGCAATTATTACCAACGGTCATGGTTACGTCGTCGGTAAACTTAAAATCAAGTTTACCGACAGACGATATTCCGTCAGTGAATAACAGACACTGAGCATAACTTACCGACAGAATATTTTTCATCGGTACATGTCCGAAGCATTCCCGCAATTTTTGCCGACTGTAAAGGTTGTGTCGTCGCTATATGTCGTCAGAGATTTTGCGCGAAATTCATTCCCTCCAGTATTGCCAACGGTAATATATTTCCGTTGTTATATATAAATAGTACAACGTATGTAACGACAGATTGTTGGTTTCCGTTGGTAAATAGCTATGGTTTTTTGTCCGTCGGAAAATTTCCGTCACTAATTCATGATTTTCTTGTAGTGATAACGCTTCAATGGAAGATAAGATAGGATTGTACTTAGGGATTGTAAGAGGAGAAAAGAAAGGTCTAAGAAGAACTAGGGAAGGTGATAAAAAATGATACGACTCTGCAGGAACTTACTGAGGACATGACTCTCAAATGTACTAGCATACGAGTAAGGGATCTTAAATACTGAGGTCTTTAATTTTTTCATAGGTCTTTTAAATATTTTCCTTTGAATCTTATTTCTTGTATTTGGCCTAATATTTTAATGTGTAGTTCTTTCTCCTTAGGAATTTAGTCTAAGCGTTTCCTTAACCTACAAATTTTCTTGTAATGATGTGTTTGTTTTATTTATTAACTTTTCTTTTTTCTTGTTTGTGAATTTATTTACCTATTCTATCATGTTTATTCCTTACTTTGTTTTGTATTTATTGTATTACTTATTTTTATATTTTATTTGCACGTTTTTTCATGTGAGTCTATTAAAAAAACCTCTTTATATCAGTGAGAGGTAAGACTGCATACTTTTAGACCTCTCCAGATCTCACATTCAACGGGACTTCAATTTGATTATTGTTATGATCAATATCAAACACAATTTTGCATAATTTTTTAAAATCATAAACAATCCTTCAATTGTATAAAATTACAAAAAATCTTTTGTATAATAATTCTCTTACTTTTTATTAATCAAAGTCACACTAATTTAAAAATGAATCATTTTTTTCACATATTACTCATATAAATAATTAGTTAGTGAGAGTATAAACATTCACATGGGTTATGTTTTACTAAATTTACTTTAAACACGTAATTTACAAATTATTATGTTTACTCATATTGGTTTACTCAATAATGACTATGAATTTCACCATTATAAAAATAATTTTTGCATATTTTTCTTAATAAGACAACAAATTATGATTTAATGCATAACCCAATAATGAGAATTGATTTATTTATCTACATAAAGTTCTATAACTAAAAGTTATGGCAAAATAAGAAGTAGGTAAAAATTTACTCTTCGGTGACTTGACAACTGATTCAATAAATAATCACACGAATACGAGAATCATAAAACCACCCAAAAAGTGATTAAAAATACTACATAACTTTTACTAACCTTTTGATCTCCTTATTCATTTGACCAATAAGCATTAATCTAAAAAATCTTAAAATCACACAAATTAGACCAAAATAAATTTCAAAAAGTTATGGAAACATTCTTTTCAATGAAAAATAGTTGTACTAAGCAAAACCATACCTAAGCATATACATAAAAACTAGAAACCACTTAGTGAAGATCTAAGAGCATAATATACATAAAATAATTTTTAATATCCCCACAAAATCCCATCTTCTTATTAATGGTTTCGAGTTTTGGCTTATATAAAAAGACCATAATACATCCAAGCTCTTAAAGTTTATACATTTTGTAAGTAACCAAAAAAAAGCCTAGTTCAAATATTTTAATCTCTACTATAGAAACAAACACGACATTTGGCATCAAACTGATTTTAGCACTCGACGTTTTTCCCTTCACAATAGAATGATTAATAAAAATCGATAAAAAAATCTTCCAACAAAACTCTAGCAAAATCCACTAATTTAAGAAAACAATTGATTTTTTTAAGTAAAAGGTACATAATTTTATTCCTACCTTTAATTGTATTACCTTATTTAATTTTTAAAATCACTATCTAAGTTGTTGCCTTCTTGAGCTGAGTTTCAATTGATTTTTTTTCTTAACATTTGTTCCTAAAAAATACAATCCAAAACACTTTTTTCTATTTGTATCAATACTTAAATGGAACAAAATCAATACTTAAATGGAACAAAATTTTGGTTACTCTTTTTTTCAGTTTCCATTTATTCACGATTAGAGGCTAAGAATAATGAATTTCCCAAACTTCAAAGACTAAGTTATCGAAAGAAATGATATGGATTATGATTGAATGAATAATAACCTATCTTGATTAAAAATTTGTCATACTAACCATTTAAACAATTCTAACTGGAACATACATTTCTTATTAACAAGAATAAGCTATCCAATTATTATGTTCATCAATTCCAAGATAGCCTAACACTACAATAAAATGGTGTTGAGGGACAGAAATTACCGACAAAATGTGAAGATTTTCCGTCGGCAAGCTACAGTTGGGATGGAATTTATCGACACAATGAGTCGTCGGAGAAACGACCATAGGTAATAATTAGTAACGAAATTCAAAATTTCTGTCGCTAAGTTATCGAGGAATATTTTCTGTTATGTGGCTATATTTAGTGACGATAATTTTTGTGCTGTCGGTAAATTTAGCAACGGAAGGTTTATCTCAACTGTTAAATGTAGCGACAGACGAGGCTACTCTGTCGGTAACTTACCGACAAATTTCCCAAATCCATCGGTAAATTCACGACTAATTTTACCAATAGATCTTCGTTGTCCATCAGTAAATTCAATGCAATTTACTGATCGATTTTGGTAGTCTGTCAGTAAATTCACTAAAATTTACTGAGATATTTTGTTTTTTGTCGGTAAATTTACTGATATTGTTTTTTAATATTTTCCTTGCATTTAATTTTATTTGATAATCTTATAATTGATGTATAATTTATATATTTATCAGTTATCTATTGATAATATTTTGATTTGTTTCTACATTTAATTTGTTAAAACAGAAAGCTAATTAATGATATAAAGTAAAATTATCTTAATTGATAATAAAAAATTTATTATCTAAAAAAATAAGGATTTAATTCATACATAATTTCTACAACTATGCTATTTATTTGGTGAATGAGGATGCTCTGAATGTTACGATGAAGTGCTGTCATTTCCCTTCAACTCATCCATCTCATTACAAAGGTGGGCCATGTACTCCATCGATTATTGCAACTGAGTTGTCATTGCTTGTACTGTGCTCCGAAGCTCTTGGAGTTCATTGGATGCGGACCGCCTACTAGATGCTACTGTACTAGATGTGGAGGATTGCGAAAAACGTGTTCGCAAATGATCCTAAGCCGAAAATCCTTCTATGATGATCCCTACTACCCACTGCATGAAGATATGTTTGACTCTCATCAACATCTTTAGACTGTTAAGACTGTCGTTCAATGCTTTCTTGTATTTGGTCCTATCAGAAGGAAATGTTTATGTTAATAAGTGATAATTATTAAGCATTAATATTAAAGCATAAATTTCACATACATTTAGTTCTCAACATTTGGTATTGACGAAGATCACATTGTCATGCTTCTTAGTGTGATCGTGTAGAAAGAGCTGACGAGGTTTAGCTTTCCTGCCCATAGACTTTTCTTGCATCAGAATAAAATGTTATAAGTGAACTATAATTTACAAAAATTTCGGCAAAATTTCCTATATTTTATGATATTTACCCCCTGTTGAACAAAAAAAGTAACTCAACAACACATGATATATGGCACCAGACATTTATAACATTATCATTCTCCATAATACACATATTTTCATTCCAAAATTCACACGTTAAATTAAATTGAAATACATCAAGAATATAAGTGTAAAGTGTGTATAGATACTTACAAGTTTCTCTGCATGCTCGTGGTGGGTAATAGATCCTCTAGTGTGTATAGGAAGACTCTCTCCCCTCAGCCCTCCATGTCTGTTAGTAGAATTACGCTCTGAAATATACATTGCCTCGAGTGATGTCTAATACTGTTGCCAACAACTCCATATTTCTTCAAAAATATAAGGAAGTTGTATACTGGTCTTGTGTGTCGCATCAACAAAATCTCTATAACGTGTATGAGCTCGTCTCTCCCATTCTTTATAAATAACCTCATCAAATTCAGAATCTCAAAAAAATTCTTTCTAAAAAAAAGGAAAAACATACGATAAGTACTTATAACCTACAATATTTATCTAATTAATGTATAAAAATTAATTACAAAAAATACACAACATATATTTTTGTGCCTCAAACTCTTGATAATAAAAATTCTTTGTCACCTATGAGGTATTCTTCCATATATAACCCTCAAGATCAATGTTCTCCTTAAACTTGATGTATGTTTCTTGAGCGCCAACCTAATATAAAAACAAATTTATATAATTTTTAAATTTAAACCTATAACTTAATTATAAATATATGGTGTTTCATATATTTTCACTTATAGATTGTTGACAATTGTGATGTGAGTTCTTCCATTAACTCTCTCAGCTCCAGGCCGGAGGCCGCCTCCTTCATCCATAACGTTTACCCTTGATATCTTTGTCGGTATAGGGGTGGTGGATCGTGTAGCAATAGGTACGGAAGGTGATGCCTCATCTGCATGTGTAGTAGCTGGAAGTACAACATCTGATTCTATTGCAACTGTAGAATGTGATGCTTCACCTGGCAAGTAACTGGCTCCAAATCATGGTCTGAACCTTAGTCACATCATATCCAGTTTTCTCTTTAGCAGCATATTTTAACCAGAAACTCATATTTTATTGAATATTCTAAAAAGATAACAATTTCAATTTAATATATAATAATATATTGTTGATTCAGTAATTGATTTATTGAATAAAATATTCTATTAAAAACACAAATTAATTGCTATCAACACTTAATTGTAAATCAAAATCAAAATCATCATAATCTTCTTTTTCTGAAGAATTAGAATCAAACTTAGGCTTCTCTTCAAATCTCTCGCCCTTTTCATCCTCTCCAGATGAAATTTTAACATATTCATTATTTGGATCATTCAAAGGTTCATGCTCATGATATGTAACAGATGCATTTATTTCATAAATATCTTCCTGAAATGCTTCACTTTCAATTTTTTGTTCTCCTTTTCCATATGATTCAAAAATACCTCTAGGATTAACTTTGCAAATGACCAACTAATCTGACTTATCTCATCATAAGACATAATACACCTAGATCGCTTGCATCGCTAACACGAAAGGTTCAAATTCTCTAAATCTTCTTTGCTGGTTGATTTCAACTAGATTGTATCTCGGCTATATACTTTGGTACCAACATTAGGAGTTGAATCAAACCAGACACACTTAAATATCACACTTCATTTTATTGGCAATAAAGGTACTCAATTTCAAGTATCTCAATAATTTTACTATAGTAATCCATCAATTCTCCCTGTATGCAAACCCCACTATTTACTGTTGCCATGCTATGACCATGATATTCTGTATGATATTTATATCCATTAATGAAATACACCAGATACAATTTAACATTTTGCAATGGTACTTTTGCAAGATCACATATGAACTTGTTCTCTATTGGGTTTTCTAAGGCCTACACAAAAGAAATTATCATATTAAATAGTATAATGTCATTTGAAAACTTTGATCTTATAATTTAATCATTTTAATAATTGTAAGTGAAAACTTACATATTTCTCGAACCATCGAGGAAAGTGTCTTCTAACTTCTTTATTGATATCATCCTATGTTTTCTAGGGTATTAGCTCACATAACCATTCCTCATATAATCTAAAAACATTATTATATATTTCGGTTGTGAATAACACTAAATTAAAAAACCCAAATAATCAATTCCAAAATCAACTTCCATTTATTACACAAAAGTTTGAACCTCTTGACAGTTTAATAAAATGTAACCATGGGTAGCCTCTATTTCTTCCTTTGTTAACATTCTTCTTGTTGAACATCCATATGTTTATCCAGGCTGTGTGAAAATTGATAAGTTACCATCAGCATCACCCATTCCTCCCTCATCGTCATTACGAGGAACTTTTCTTTCTCCTGTGTGCATATGCGACTCAAAATAATGTGAACAAAATGTACTTACTTCCTCCACTAAATAAGCATTACATGTTGGATCCCTCTTTTAGGATTATTTTTATATTTTTATTTTCTTTTAATTATTTTATTAGATTATTAAGCATGAAAATAAATTAGAATTTATGAATTTGAAATTTTTGGAGTTTAATATGGTGTATTATGAATTTTGTAAGGTGGTATAAATTAAAACAAGGAGTTAGTAGGAATTTCATGAATAAGGAAGGGCAAAAAATTGGAAACTCAAAAAGTTGTCTTAAGATAATAAGACAAAAAGAAGAGAGGAGTCGTGAGTGTTAAGGAAGAAAAGAAGGAGAAAATCGTAGAAGAACCTAGAAGGAGAGAAGGA
>JAOQMS010000008.1:13937751-13971791 GCA_027563885.1 Erythroxylum longipes
GTTTTAAAAATCTTGTAATTTTACAATTATTGCTTTAATTATTCAATTGATATGATGCCATGTGGAGTATTGTAGTGATCGCACGTAGCGCTCCCTCATCTTAGGATATGTATCGGAATGACCTACGGGTGTCCCGGTGCGTACCCTAGGGTAATGAGGTGTTACAAGAAACATAACCGTACACTAATGAAGGACGGCGACGAGGAGGTGAGGACCAACTACAAACCTGCGACAGATGGCGACGGCGGGGAGAGGAGAAGCTGCAGATGGGTGAGGAAGAAGGACGGTGACGACGAGAAGGGAGAATGATGACAACGCTAGGAGAGGAGAAAAAACGCAAGCAGAGGAGAAGAATAGCGGAGAAGAACGCGAGGGAAAGGTTCGGGGTGCGTTTAACCCTGAACCGAAATGACTAATTTGAATTTAACGATGAAAAGGGAAGACTATCGGAAAATCACCGACAGAATACACTACCGTCGGTACAAAACCGACGTTGACTATTAAACAAAGCATATTTTACCAACGGAACTATATCCGCCGGCATAATTCCGATGCTATTTAATTGCGGGAAGCGCTTCTACCATTTTTACCGATGGGCATGGCTTTGTCGTCGCTATATTCTATCGGAAAATATTTTTCCCGTCACCATTACCGACGGCAATTTGTCCGTCGCGAAATGAAATTTTTCATGACAGTTTTATTGACAGATATTGTTTTCCGTCAGTAATTAGCTACGGAATTATGTGCGTCAGAAAATTTCTATCGCTAGTATTTGGTTTTCTTGTAGTGTAAATAAGAGTTTTTCAAATTTTTCTTGAACATCAAGATTATGCAAAAGTAAATAATTAGGTTCAAAAATTTTCTCAAATGATATAAAATAATAATCTTAATTATGTAGGGCGTAACAAAATTAAATAGACATTTTATATTGCAACATAAGATAAAAATTTGGAGTGGTTCAATCGAAATGGTTCCAAAGCTAAAAAATGAATTTAAACTGTACTGTTTTCATTTCCCACCATAGTTGCCATTTCATTCCATAAAAGCCAGACTGTAGCGAGAAGGACGTGACATGAGTCCGATAAAGCAGGGAAGAAAATATAAAGGAATCGCATTGAAGGCTTCGAGAATTATTGTGGTTGCCATCAAAATGTTTGCAGCTTCTAGTTACCATTGTTTTCGGCATGCTTGTCTTAATTTGAAGGTCTTTACATGAATTATGAGTGCGTTCATAACTACTCCAGTCGCACTATTTAGGCATGACAAGACGTTTCATATGAGCAGCCAAAAGAAGAAAAAACAGATGTTACGTAGGAGTGAACTCGGGTAATATTTAATTTGGAGTTGTTACATGTGTAATCATTATATGGTCGTTGTTCATGCGTTTGTTATGGTTTAACATAGATGTACATTAAACGCAGGCCAAAATTTTCTTTTTATAGTAGTGAAATATGTGCACATTATCTTTAAATATATATATTGGATAAATAAATTATTATTTTAAATATATATTAGACAAATCAACCATTAATTAAGGCCAATAGTATAAGTTTCAAATACATATTAGATAAATGAAACATTAATTAAGGAAAATAATATAAGTACCAATAGCATATGCTCTAGCATCCTTACTTCTTTCACTTACGGATTCAAGTGAATACACATTATTTTGATAAAATTTTTTATTAAAATTTAATCAAATATTAGGTAATAAATTTCTTAAATATTTATTTTTAATGTAAGGTTTTAGTCATTCTTGAATTTTGTTCCTTATATATAAATATTATCTGCATCAATGTAATTAATAAAAAGTATGGAATTGTTTTTCTGTTTTTATATAAAAGAGTTGAATGTATAGATTACTGTTATAATATTTTTAATATAAATTTATTAATTAATGATTATTAATAAATTTATATTTTATTTGTTATATATTATTTCTATAATTTTTTAGGGGGATGCTACCAGAGAAGTTAATAAGAAATTTAAAGTAAATCAATTAAGCATTTATGTTGTTAAATATAGGAAAAGATGATAACTTTTAGTTTGAAATTTATTAAATTTAATTTAAAGTTGTATTAATTGTACTAAATAATCTCAAGAAAGTATATTATTATATTGTAAATAAGATCTATTTTAAAAATTTTTAGTGGACTTCTCATAGTGCTTAAATATAGAGATAATTATAACTATTTTTTAAATAATGATGCATTTTTTCAAGTAATTTTATTTTTTATAAATGGATATTATTTTTTTACTTTTATATAATGTTTTAACTATTATAATAAATTTCAATATTTTCAAATTAAAATTTGTTTCACTTTTTGATAGTATATTTGTAGATAATATTTATAGTTGACTCATTATAATTATAATTTTTAACAAATATTTTAAATTTCTTATAAATACATATTAAAATATTTTTAAATCATATTTAATTTTATAACTTATTTTAAGTTTAATAAAATAATAGTTTCTTTTACCATAATGTATCGTACGTGCATATTTTTTAATAAGATTTACATACATGTTCTTTTGAATATTTGATGCATGATAATTAATAAAGAGATTAATTCTTTTTAAAATTTATATTGATAAATACATACATTTTAAATATTGCCTAGATATGTATTATGTAGATATGGAACATAACATAGATATGTATTAGGATTTTTCGTAATATAAATAAATAAATATATATATATATATAAAAGTGAAATTCACTTCCTACAATATTACTTTTTAAAATTTATATTATGTGTTAACTATTACAGTAAGAGTTCAATCTTTTGCAAATTCAAAATTTGATTCACTTTTAACATGTAGAATGATGGACATATTGAAGTCCTAACTCATGGCTTTGATGATAACAAATATATTGATGCTAGCGAATTTACTTTTGGTGATGGTAGTATCTTCATTATAACAAAATTCAGCAATCTGTTAGGGATGGAGTTTAACAACAAGGTAAAGTAAGTAAAGGAGCCAACTATATCAATTGGTAAATCAAATAATAAAGAAAATGAGCAAAGTGAATGTATAAATGTAACTTAGAGAGCTTAAAGAAAATTCATGTAAAAAACCAGGAACAAAGAAGAATTAAACATCTCAAGATGTAATATATAATTGTAATCTTTTTGTCACTTTTTCTTTTTAATCTCAATGAATTAGGGATTTATTCATTTACATGTAAGGAATATTACATATACTTCATTATAATAACAATGGAATTTGGGAAGATTTTAAAGAAAATCCTTTTGATCATCAAATAACTTTTTGGATAATTTCTAAAATATTTTTAATTAACTTTTTGTCAAAGAGAAGAGTTTAATCTTTAAAAGAAGTTTAAAGGTTAAAATCAGTTTGGACGACTTAGTAAGTGAATAGATATTCTTGGACTGTATAGAGGCTAGACTATTCACTGTTTGGATATTGTTCATCGATTAAACTATCCATTCACTAAAGCATTGTAACTAACTAGCCAGAGGGTCATGATTAACTAGCCAATGGTTTATCTGAAAAGTTATTGAGAAGAAAATTTTTGTTCAATTAGGGATCTAACTAGCGGATACTTCATTCAGTGGTTGTTTGATTGGAAAAATGAGATAACCAGCTAGTTGAATGTGTTTAAAAAGTATTTATTATAATGATTAGTTTGTGCATCTAACTACTATTTGAGTTGATTTTTGGTGCAAATAAACGACAATTGATTAGTGAGAAGAATTGTTGACATACTAGAGAGTTTTTAAAATGCTAGATAGTGTGTATATTGTATAACATATATTGAGTATTTATGCATTGATATAAGCGAAAAGAGGAGCTTTTGAGTTGTCTGGTTGTAAATTTATTGTAGTTGGCGAATTTGCTTAAAGTATATTTTTTAAAATTTCCTTTTGAACTTGAATAAGATTTGTAAAGATTACTCTTCACTTATGAAAAAGGAAGACATTTATAAGGTTCCTCACATGTGATGAAGGAAATATTATAAGGAGGGTTCCTCTTCACCCATTGAAGGAAGAACCTAGTAAATTTTTAAATGAAGTTTGGAAAGTGGACAATAACTAAGGGGTTTTTTTAGTTGAACCATTATAAATCAAATTTGTCTATCTTTTCTTACTCTTTTTTACTATGATTGTGTTTATTATTAAGTTGTTTATTGTGTTCAAATTCAAAATTTTCTTTATCACAATACTATCTGTGCATAGATATGTGGTAGTAAAATAATAGTGATTAACGTGTTCATATCATGAAAAAGTGACAAAGATCTAGTAAATCCACTTCTTTAAAAGTATTTTAATAGTATTTTTATTATTTACTTGTTAAGGATATTGAAGGGTGAATGTATCATTTGATTTATCTGCTATTTCCTAAGTATCATTTCAACCTATAGCCATTCACCTTGAATGTGCCTTTCTCTGTATCAAAGACCTCAATCACTTTGTAAGGGACTACTTCAGTTATTACAAATGGACCAAACCATTAAGATTTTAATTTCACTGGGAATAATCTTATCAAGAGTTAAAAAGTAACATATGATTGCCTTTTGAGAATTCTTTTAATAAGAGGTGCTAGTCTTGTTATTGATCAGTCTATTCCTTATAAATTCATACATCCTCATTTGCAATTAATTACAGCTCTTCAAGCTCATTTAACTTTAGTACTCCCTATTCATATGCATCTTTCAAATTAAAATTTATGAATTTTATGGTCCAATAAGCTCTATATTTTAGGTTGATGGGAAAATTATAGGCCTTCCTAAAAGTTAACCTACAGGGAGTCATTCTAATAGGTGTTTTTTCAATTATAAAGTATTATCTAATTTTGTTAACCAATCTTTTCTAGAATGATCTATATATTTTACAAAATTCTTTTTAGTTCCAATTTCATATTGCATATTACAAAACTATGTTTCCCTATAGCTAATAATTGCTTCTAAGTGTACCAAATTAAGTAAATATATTCTTTAGGAACTTAACTACAACACTAGCATCATTAATTGATAAATTTAAAGCTTTTACCAATCTAGAAACATAAATTATGACCCCCATACTTCAATTAGTTCACATACTAAAATATTAGCGAGGCAAATTTCATATTTTTAGGATATATTACTTGCTCGATAACTCTCATTACAAAATTTATAGTACCTATGAGCATCCTTAAATATAGTTAAATAATAGAAATATGTTTATAAAACGTTGATCGTGGTTCGAGTTACTTCATGATGGTTCATGCTTCCCTATAATGGTAATGTATTATTATTAAGTATATTTTTCACATTAGGTATACATCTTCTTATTACTTGGTCTACATAAATATTAAGCAATAACATATCCTCCCATATATAATAATTCATATCAAAAAAGAATTCTTTTTTTACATTAGCTGATGTTGGTGGTGACAGCTTCTCAATATCCGTAACCTTTGCCTTATCCACATGAATTTGTTGATGTTAAATCTTATGCCCTAGTATTATCCCTTTTTGTATTATGGAATGGCATCTTTCTCAATTTAGCACTAGATTGGCCTCTTTAATCTAAAGTAATCGTTATAGATTATGATAGAATTGATTAAACGAATCACCAAAAAAAGAAAAATTATCCAAAAGTGCCTATATAATTTGCTCAGCTATATCCTTAAAGATAACTATCATACACCTTTCGCATGTTACAGGTGCATTGCATAACTCGGAAAACATTCTCTGATATAAAATGTTCAATATAGGCAAGTAAACATAGTCTTTTCTTAGTCGTTAAGTGAATATGAGATTTAAAAATACCCTAAATATTCATCAAAGAAATAGTAGAACATGTTCCCAAATAGTCATTCTAGCATTTGATCAATGAATGGTTACGCATTGCATTAATCCATCTCTTATAGTTGATGTACACACTTCAATAGTTGATAGTCCTTATTGGAATCAATTCATTCCTTTTATTAAGAATGACTATCATCCCCACTTTTTAGGGACTACCTATATAAAACTTGACTAAGAGATATAAAAAATTGGATAAATCATACATGAATTAAGTAGTTTGATCACTGTATATTCTACAACATCATTCTTATTTGGATTTAAATGCCTTTAAGGTTACACCATAGATTTGTGGCCTTCTTT
This sequence comes from Erythroxylum longipes, assembly GCA_027563885.1. Lineage (NCBI taxonomy): Eukaryota > Viridiplantae > Streptophyta > Magnoliopsida > Malpighiales > Erythroxylaceae > Erythroxylum > Erythroxylum longipes. The sequence goes on from JAOQMS010000008.1 coordinate 13,943,870, forward strand.
CATTAAAATCTTATGAGGGAGCAAGAAGGACTTATCCCCTTTATATTTGAGAGTTTCTATGCTAATATCTTCTTATGTTTCCTTAACACCCTTAATAGCTTGTCCTTTTGTTCTTCAATTAACCAAACTTCTATAATAATTAGTAACCTTAAGTTTGACAAAAATGCATGTTAAAGATGACATGGTAATTTCCTTAACTTAAAAACCAGTGATTATTATGTGGAAGGTTTCATTTTCTACTATTTGGGCATATTTATTCCTTTAAAATAATTTCCTTGTGACAATCTCATTCCCTTACAAATAGGCTACTTACTCATGTTTCTCTTTTATATTTAACTTTCTTCCTTTTCATTATGTAATGTGCTTCTTACTGGACAATTTCCTGAAAAGAATTAGAAATTCTAACATTTATTACATTAAAAGAATGCCAGAATCAACACGAAAGATAAGGTGTTCCATTTCTCCATTGATATGAAAAATTACTTCTCTTCTAAAACTTAAAGATCAATTTACTTTCAAGAACATTTATAATGGATTTTGTTATTACAAGGAAGGTCTACCTAGAATTAGAGGTACCTTAATATCTTTTTCCATTTTAAGAAGAATAAAATCAATTAGAATAATGAAGTTGTCAATATTAAACATCTTTAATAATGTTCCCATGATACTAATTAGTATATAAGCTTGAAGGCATATCCCAATTAGATTAGGATTTTTTAATCCTCATTTCTTGAAAATAGATTGTAACATTAAATTGATGATGGCTTCCAAATCAGCTAATACCCTATTAAGAAATAAGCTACCAATAATACAAAGGATAGTAAAACTTCTTCAATCTTTTAATTTTAGTCGAAACTTGTTTTAGAGGATAGTTAAGCATTCCTCACTAAGTATGATAGTTGACAAATTCTCTAACTTTCACTTGTTGCTTAGAATTTCATTTTAAAACTTGAAAAAATTGGGCATTTATGAAAGAGGTGTACCTAACATGACATTAATATTAGGTTGCCTAAATATTTTAGGAACTTAACAAATTGTTCATCCATCTTCTCCTTCTTTAGTCTTACCGAGTAAAGAATTTCGGGTTAGTATTCTTTCACTTATTTATTCCCCTCACTATCCTTCTTCCCTTCTTTATCCTTAGCAAGTTCATCTCTCTCAAATTCACCCTTTATGTAATTTTTTAGCTCCTTTCTACTCTTCGAAATGATTTCCCTGTTCCTTAAGATTAGGAACTATGTTTCTAAGAAATAAACTTTAAGGTCTCTCAGTTATCAGCTTAACTAATTGACTTATCTAGTTTTCAAGGTTGTGAATTCTAGCATTTTGATTTTAAAATTGAATTTTGATTATAGATAAGTAATTTATCATCATTTCCTCTATGTATAATTTATTTTTATGCTTTTATTATTATTGATATTCAATTACAGGTGGCCTTTGGGTTACTCGATTACTCTACGAAAAAGTTGGGTAATTTCTTCACACTTGATTATAGGGGGTATTTTTGTTAGCTGGAAAGCAGTCTCCTAGTTTTACACTTAAAATTGTAAGTATACAGGTCGTGAATTGTAGTAATAAGCAGATATCGATCCCATAACTTAATTCAGGTTAATATTTGTTTAAGAACCAAATTCTTTTATGGAAATAAACTAGCAAGTTAAATTAAATTAAACAACCAAAAATGTACTAATAATAACTCAAAAATGCAGAAACTTGGAATTCAAGATTTTCACAACTATAGATCACTTTTTTCCTATCTTGTGTCCCTCCTATTTTGTTAATTGAAATGTGCCTCGCGTAAGATATCCTAATGTATTAACTACCCTCTCTTAAGGTATAATTAGTTGTCTGTAGCTAAATTAAATAGAGATGATTAAGCAATCTCTCAATTTACAAAATCAATCCACCAATTCAACTAATTATGAAGTTATCCTATGGGTGATCAATTAAATTAGCCAAGATCTCTCTTTTAATTAATCAATTAACTTGGTGAATGCCAATTCTCATTGTACAATCCTACACAAATTACCCAACTCAATCTCTCAATATTTTGCACGGTATATATATTCAACATTCATCAAAAACATCTTTCATTCAAATTAAGAAAATAGGAGTTTAACAAGAAGTTTAAAAGTAATCTCTACAAATAAATTAGCCACTCATGATGTCCATAACATCTCCAAAAATTAAATAATCCATCATAGTGTTAGAAGAGAAAAAACAAAAGAAATCTAAATGAGTGAAACTCCCCTTTTTGGCCTGAATCTGGAAAAGATGGTGTTGATATGCTCTTTTCCTAATTATGAATGATCAACCTTGAATCTCTACCTCTCCCGAAGCTCTAAACCTGCGCTTTTACCCAAGGATTCAAGTCTCCACCAAAGCTCTTTCGTCCATAGTTATAATCTTATATAGTCTAGAAAACCTAAAAAATAAGTGAACCCCGCGTGTATGTTAGGATTAAACATCCCACGATTGTGGGAATTAGCATGAAACCCATGATTGTGGGTTCTTGCATTATAATTCTTCCTCTTCTCTTCTCCTCTCTTGGTCTCTAGCTAAACATACTTAAATCTTTGTTTGTCCTTAAGCAAAATCAAACACAACCAATCAATTCCATCATTTCATTTTAACAAAGATCAAAACATGCAATCCCTCAAGCTTTAGCCAACTCAAATATCAAGTTACTATACATATCATAACTACTTTTCATTAGTGTACATAAGCAAACTTGACATATAGCACCATCACTCAAAGATAAGTATAGATGCAAAATGAATCTTCCTTACGATTTCACTCATTTCTCTTAAGTTTTTGATGGTTAGTGTTTCGCTCAAGCTTCTTATAGGAAATTACACTACCATAGGCTTGCTAATGTGCCAATTCTCCTTTACAATGATTGCATACATAAACAAATCAAAAGGACTTGTTTCATGTTGTAATATGGTAAGGGTTAAGGTAGGTAAAAAGGGTAAAGGGTTTAACACAAGCATTCGTAAAGTAATAAATGGATAAAGGGATAACAAAACATAATTATGAGATACACAAATGTAAGTATACTACTACTCCTCACTTATTGATGCTACTAAAATGTTCTTCCTTTTTCTTTTCTTTTCTTTTTCTCTTTTCTTTTATTATTCTTTATAATATGGAAGAAACAAAGAACAAAATAACAACTAAATATAATATGATTTAAGACCAGTAGTATCACTCAACTCATCTCAGAAAAAATCCTAAACTAATGCAACACTTAATACTCTACTAAGCTTGTGAATGAGTAGGTTAATGGGGTTTTGGGTTCTAAAACTTGAGATGTATTCAAGAAACAAAATGGTAAAGGCTGAACGCGGTAGCAAGGGATAATAAAGGGTAGGACATTTAAGCCAGGGGTTAATACAAAAAGGGCCTTAATCATCTTTATTAAGCATGCATCGAGTAGACTCAAATTGATTCAAAGCAAGTTCTGAAGGTAATCACCTAAGGAAGCATCATGCAAAAAAGAAATAAAATGACTATAGATGGAGTTATATAGGCTCAATCGTCACATTGACTTAAATGAAAATTCGTTATGCATCTCTACACTATCTCATTGCTCAAGTGTCAAATTGTGAGTAAGCTTATGCAACCAACTACTTTTCATCACTCAACATGGTTCACTCTCTACTCAAGTAACCTAATCCAAGTTTAAGCATACATTCAATCTCATTCTAACTAGCATGACAGAATCTCATGATAAAACGAATCAAAATGATTCAGGTGCGGTTCCATTGCTTAGCACAAAACAACATAATATGCCTAAAACAAGTATCCTATTTAACAAAATGCAAATAGTGACTAAAACAATACAATTGACAAAACAAGTGTCACCTCCCTATACTTAAAGGACACATTGTTCTCAATGTGACAAGGCAACCATATAATAAGGTAAAATGATATCAAACCAAACAAAAGACATCAAAACAAACAAAAGACAAAACAACTAACAAAGTAATTAAAACAATGTAAAAAGTTTAGGATAAGAAGGCTTATGGAGATTGTGGCAGCGACAACTTTGGCGAAAGGAGTTCAATATTATTCCTCTGGATGAACTTGGGGGATTTTTTTCTTCATATACTGCTGCTCCTTGTACATTTTTCTCATCTAGGTTTCAAGCTTATCAATTTGCAGTGTCATTTGTTGATGGTTAGAGGCCATTTGGTCAAGGATTTGTTGAAATATGTCGACCTTTACTGCTGCAGTTGATTCCTCTTCCGCTACTTTTTCTTGTGGCTATGGGGCCGCCTGAGATGTGGATGGTCGGAAAGTGGCTATATCTTTGCCCTTCCTGTTTTTAACAGCTGTGCACATATGAGGATTTCAGAAATCAATAGAATGGAGCTCCAAAATTTCAGAGCTTCTAAAATAAGGAACATCAAAAACATCATATCTAGCCATACAAACATTATCCACATCAAGGTTGTAAAATAAAGCTAAAGCAGTAACAATGTATGACATGCCAAAATAAGAGCTCTTCTTATTAACACACTCAACAATTGATCGAAAAATCTGATAGGGATTATTTATTTTGATTTTTCAATCCATACACTAAAGGAAGAAAAGTTCTTTAGTCGAGCACTTATTACTTTTAGTTTTGTCAAAATTGGTTTCACCCGTTAGAATTTTCCAGTAATCATCCACATAAAAGTCATCATGATCATCCAAAACTTTAGTGTTTGATAAATCAAAAAGTTCACGAATGACAGTATAATCAAGCTTATAAACTTGGCTACCTATCCTAAGCTGGAATATATCCATTTCAGGATAGTAGCGCACAGTGGTGGAAAATTCGAGAATCATCATAAGATAAATTGGCACATCATAGCGAATTAACCTACCCCAAATAATATTTGCAGCTAATCTCTCAATTTTTCTCCTTAATCATAGATTTTTTAACAGTTCAAAACCAAAGTATTTAGGAGGCATTAAATCACTATCTTTAAAGTCCCAAAATCGCATACCTTCGTCTTTTAAATAAATAGGAAATGGGGCACGAAAAGTGGATGCCATATTTGGTTTACCTTCTCTAGAGATTTAAAGGCGTAGTTTATCGGTTGGGCTACTTGCTTCTTTGGAGCCATTGGATGACAAAAATCTGCAAAAATAAGGAAGAGATAGGTGAGCACTTTTTTTAGAGAGAGAGAGAAAATCTTACTAAATCCTTGGGTTCTTGAATGATTAATGTGCAATAAGTGTAAAGGATTGAAAGATTGATGGAAGAAGTGAAGAGAATACCAAGATTTGAGTGTAAGATGAAGCTTTGGAGAGGTTGGGAGAGTGGGTTTCGTGGTTTTAGAGAGAGGTTGTGAAAATTTTGAAGAATGAAGAAAGAAGAAGAAAGGGAAATTTAAAAAATTTTCGGATGGGGTTTCCCACGATCGTGAGAATCCCTATCTTTCCCACAGTCGTAGAAAGCACCCTCATTCCCACGATTGTGGGTTATGACTCTAGAAACTTTTTGGAGAACCTTCCTACGGTCGTGGGAAACTTACCAACTCCCACGGTCTTGGGTTACTCCAATTTTTCTAACTTCTTAACCCTCTTCCAAGCTTAGCATGCATTCTTAACAATCCTTCAACCTACAAACACCTCCAAATCATCTAACCAACAAGAAATTCGAAGAGACAACAAGTTAAAACTTAAACAAAATACAAATAAATACCAAAAAAACTCAAATCAAACATAATCACAACAAATAAATAAAAAATTAAACAAAAACAATCAGGGGAAAATAAACAAGCTAAGTTAAGATCATTAGCTTGACCATACCACATGCATTTATGAAAAGTGGAAGAAAGGAAAGAGATGACTTCCCTTTCTTGTGAATATGTCCCTCCATAATATGGCTTGCATCTATGCCCATTGACCTTGAATGCTTCACCCTTATCATTTTCCAACTCCAAAGCTCCATGGGAAAACACTTGAAGGATTTTGAAGGGTCCACTCCATCTTAAATTGAGCTTTCTGGGAAATAACTAAAGTCTTGGATTGAATAAAAGTGCCAAGTCTCCAATTTTAAACTCCTTTTTTATGTAAGCATCATGCCATTTTTTTGCTCTTTCTTTGTACAACTTGGAATTTTCATAAGCTTCAAATCTCAACTCTTCCAATTCATGAAGTTGTAACAGTCTCTTCTCACCTGTTAGGTGATCCACTACAACATTTTCTGCTCCCTTCTTATCTTTAATCTCAATGTTGAACTCTTAGAGCAAAAGCACTTATCTGATGATCCTAGCCTTGGCATCCTTCTTAGCAAAGAGGTAACGTAATGCTGTATGGTTTATAAAAACAATAACTTGCGAGCCTAAAAGATAAGAACGAAATTTCTCATAAGCAAATACCACCGCAAGCAATTCCTTCTCAATATTGGTGTAGTTCAGTTGTGCTCCTGTCAAAGTCCTGTCAAAGTCTTGCTTGCGTAATAGATAGCACGCAACCTCTTCTCCTTTCGCTGGCCAAGTACACAACCAATAGCATGGTCACTTGCATTACACATAATCTCAAAGGGAAGAGACCAATCTAGCGACGTCAAAATTGGTGTTGTTGTGAGTGCCTTCTTTAACATGTTAAAAAAATCCAAACAGTCATCATCAAAAATAAAAGACACATTTTTAACTAATAAATAAGCTAAAGGTCTAGCAATAAGACAAAAATCCTTGATGAAATATCTGTAGAACCCTACATGACCTAGGAAAACTCGGATACCCTTAATGTTGGTTGGAGGTGGTGGCTTTTCAATCACTTCTATCTTAGCGCTATCTACTTCAATTCCCTTGCATGAGATCTTATGGCTTAATACAATTCCCTCTTGGACCATGAAATGACGCTTCTCCCAATTTAAGACTAGAAAAGATTCCTCACATCTTTGAAGCACTCTTTCTAAATTAAGCAAACAATGATCAAAAGAATTTCTAAAGACAGAGAAGTCATCCATAAATAGCTCCATAAAGTTTTCATTCATGTCAGCAAATATGGTCATCATGTACCTTTGGAATGTGGCTAGTGCATTACATAAACCAAAAGGCATCCTCCGATATGCGAAAGTCCTATAAAAACAGGTGAATGTGGTCTTCTCTTGTTCTTCCAGGTATATAAATACTTAATTGTACCCTAAATATCCATCAAGAAAATAATAAAAAGAATGACCAGCCACCCTCTCAATCATTTGGTCCACAAGAGGTAAAGAGAAATGATCTTTCCTGGTGGCCAAATTTAGATTTCTATAGTTAATACACACTCACCAACCTATGATGGTCCTAGTAGAAATCTTCTCACCTTTTTTATTCTCTTATCACTATTATGCCACCCTTCTTGGATACACACTGTACTGGACTCACTCATTCACTATCTGAAATAGGGTAAATAATCCCCGCATCCAACAACTTCACTACCTCCTTCTTGCTAACTTTTTGCATATTTGTATTTAACCTTCTCTGTCTTTCCCTCACAGTTTTACATCCTTTTTTTTATGTTAATGCTATGAATGACCACATTAGGGCTAATCCCCCTAATATCAGAAATTTGCCACCTTATGGTCTCATCCCCTTTCTAATGGTCTCCACCACTTTCTCCTCTTGCTTACAATCTAATTGGTTACAGGTAATGATAGGCAAAGTATGATTCTTACCTAAAAAGGTGTATCTCAAATGGGCAGGTAAGGGTTTAAGCTCTAAAGTGGGGGGCTTAACAATCAAAGGTGGTGTGGGTGTATCTGTTTTCTCCAACTTCTCTAAATCAACTTCCTTACATAATTCTTCTTCTTTCACGCTCTCATCCTTATGCATTCCATTAATTTCGTTAGCTTCCTCTTCAACCTCCTTCACACACTCATCCACAACATCAGTTTTCATACACACATCACCATCCATCAGTTTCTTAAAAGATTTTGACATATTAAATTCAACCTATTCATCACCAATTCTCAACAAAAATTTCCCTTCATGCACATCAACTAATGTGCCACTAGTATTCATAAAGGGCTTATCCAAAATCACTGGAAAATTTCTATCAGCTTCAAAATCTAACACAACAAAATCAACAAGAATAAAAAATTTGTCCACTTTTACTAATACATCCTCTACAACTCCAAATGACTTCTTTATGGATTGATCTGTAAGTTAAATTAGCATGGATGTTGGCTTGACCTCTCCTAGTCCCAATTTCCTAAAAATAGACAAAGGCATCAAGTTAATACTTGCACCTAAATTACATACATATTTAGAAAATTCAAAATCACCAACAACACATGGAATAATAAAACCCCATGGATCTTGTAGTTTTGAAGGCATTTGGCTTGATATGATCGAATTGTAATTTTCTGTTAAAGTTACCGTTTAATTGTCCTCCCGAGGGCATTTGTGTGTAAGTATATCCTTAAGAAACTTCGCATACTTGGGCATGCACTCCAAAACTTCTACCACCGACAAGTTAATCTGCAACTTCTTCAGTATCTCCAAAAACTTGGAAAACTGAGTGTCCACCTAATGCTGTTTCACCGTTTGTGGCTATGGAAGTTTAGGCTTATAGTTTTGTGGTGGTACATAAGGCCTTTCTTTTTCTTTCTCTTCTTTTATCTCCTTGCCCTTCCCTTTTTCTTGGCTATCCTTAGCCACACTTGGTTCCTCCATCTGCTTACCACTTCTTAATGTAATAGCCTTGAGTTGTTCCCTTAGGTTAACCTTAGTATTGCTCAGTAAACTACCTGCACTTCTAGAAGACAAAGCATTAGCAAGTTGACCTACCTGAACCTCCAAGTTGTAGATGGATGAGGCATGGTTCTTCACAATTTGATCAAACTTCGCCTACATCCTCTTTTGACTTTCCTCCTGGCTGGCAAACATCCTCTTCTGACGCTCTTATTGAGTTTCCAGTTTGGACCCTAAAACATCTATCAACTTGTCCATTTTGCTCTCCATAGATTCAATTCGATCTTGCTGAAATCCAGGAGGTCCTTGCAGTCTTGCTTGGCCACCTATATCTTTAATATTCCAAGAAAAATTTAGGTGGTTTTCCACCTCAGATTATAAGTGTTTGAATAAGGATTATTACCTCTTTATGACTGGCCCAAATAATTTACCTGTTCTGTACCGCTGGCTCCTAACAAGAAACATTCAGCTGAGCCATGATTGTTTTACTTGCATAACTCATACTGCATTTGCATTGCTTTGGCCGTAGATGAAAATGCTCCTTGCATGTTGCTCAACTGCTTGGTAAGGGCAGTGATCTGTGCCTGCAAAGCTGTAACAGAGTCAATAGATATTATAACTTTTTACTCGTTTTGCCCCTTTCTGGTCCTCTCGCTTGACCATATACAACTGTTGCTCGCTAATTCTTTTAAAAGTTCATGAGCTACATCAATAGTCTTTCTCATCAATAAACCTCCAGCAGCTGCATCTATGGTTCCTCTCGTGATTTGATTTACACCATTATAGAATGTCTGTAATAAGAACTCCCTTAAAAGGTTATGGCGGGGATAGCTTCTTTGTAATTCTTAAAGTCTCTCCCAGGCTTCATATAGAGACTCCCCATCACTTTGCTGAAAATTCATGATCTCCTTTATGATCCTTGTCGTCTTAGTCAATGGAAAATATTTTGCAAGGAATGCTAGAGTAGTAGCTCCCAAGTAGTGATCTTGAATTTAACGAGTTGTACCACGCTTTCGCCCGGTCTTTCAAAGTTAAAGAAAATAGTTACAACTTCACGACATCGTCAGACATCCCATTAAATCAGAAGGTGTCGCAAATTTCCAACAATTTTGCAATATGAGCATTTGGATCTTCGTTGGACAGCCTATAAAATTGCATACTATTCTAAACTACGTTGAGGAGTGCTGACTTGATCTCGAAATTGTTCACTTGAACCGCTGGCCTCGCAACTCCTTGAGGACTGAATCATAGCCTCATAAAGTCCATTAGTGTCCTCTCAGCTCCTCCTTGCTCTCCTTCTTCAACCATATTTCTTTGTATAATTTCTCGATGCTTTGCTCTTCTTAACTCTCGTTCGTGTCTTGTGATATCGGATAACTCTTCTTCACTAATTTCTGTCGATCTTCGCATGCTCCATGTGTTCATGCACCTGCAAATATATAAGGAAAAGTTTCAAAAACTATTAAATCAAAGTAATCTAAACTAAACAAGATGTTAAACAAACAATCCCTGGCAACAGCGCCAAAAAATTGTTAGCTAGAAAATAGTCTCTTAGTTTTACGCTCAAAACTGCAAGTATACGGGTCGTGATTTATAATAATAAGTAGATATCGATCCCACAACTTAATTCAGAATAATATTTGTTTAAGAACCAAATTTTTTTTATTGAAATAAACTGGAAAATCAAATTAAATTAAACAACTAAAAATGCACTAATAATAACTAAAAAATGTAGAAACTTAGAATTAAAGATTTTCACAACTAGAGATCACTTTTTTCCTATCTTGTCTCCCTCTTATTTTGTTAATGGAATTGTGCCTCGCCTAAGATATCCTAATGTATTAACTAACCTCTCTCAAAGTGTAATTAATTGTCCCTAGCCAAATTAAATGGAGATGATTAAGCAATCTATCAACCTACAAAATCAATCCACCAATTCAACTAATTATAAAGTTATCCTACGGGTGATCAATTAAATTAGCCAAGATCTCTCTTTTAACTAATCAATTAACTTAATGATTGTAGTTCTATAGAATGCCAATTCTCATTATACAATCCTACAAAAATTACCAACTCAATCTCTCAATATATTGCAAGGTGTATATATTCAACATTTATCAAAAACATCTATCATTCCAATCAACAAAATAGGAGATTAACAAGAAGTTCAAAAGTAATCTCTATAAATAAATTAGCCACTCATGATGTCCATAACATCTCCAACAATCAAATAATCCATCATACAAGTGTTAGAAGAGAAAAAACGAAAGAAATCTAAATAAGTGAAATTCCTCCTCTTCTTGGCCTGAATATGGAAAATCCGGCCTTGGTATGCTCTTTTCCCAATTGTGAATGATCAACCTTGAATCTCCACCTCTCCTGAAGCTCTAAACCTATATTGTTACTTAAGGATGCAAGTCTCCACCGAAGCTCTTTTGTTCATAGGGGTTTATAATCTTATATAGTCCAGAAAACCTAAAATATAAGTGAATCCCGCGTGTATGTTTGGGTTAAACACATTCCCATGATCGTGGGTTCTTGCATTATAATTCTTCCTCTTCTCTTCTCCTCTCTTGGTCTCTAGCTCAATCACAAATGTGGCCAACCTCCATTCCTACACCAAAATGACCAACTCTTACCCTAAATCAACATCAAACATAGAAGAACACAATGAAGATCACACTAAACAAAAACATACAAAATAAATCCTAAAACATAATAATAATAATCTATTATGCAAGAAACACATGTCAAATATTTAGAAAAACACACACTAATGCACAAATATCAATTTTGTCAATGAAAACTCTATATATACTCCAATTGCTCAACTTACTTGTATCATAAGATCTTCAACTTGACATTTGCTACTTCTGTTTCATCTCTTACATAATTCACAGTATAATGCTTTAGTTGGTGTTACTGGCACACTTATAGGCTGTTTGATTCAAGGAATGGAATAGACAAGGAATAGAATAGTTATTCCTAGGAATAGAAATGATGAGGAATAGAATAGAATAAGTATTACTTTGTTTGGTTCAAGAAATGGAATAGATAAGTAATTCTATGCCAATGTTTGGATTGAAAATATAAACTTAGAATGACAAAAGAATAACTAACAAAAAGACCAAAATATCCTTATCCTTATCCTTATCCTTATTATTATTATTATTACTACTGTTGTTGTTGTTGTTATTATTATTATTATTATTATTATTATTATTACTATTATTATTATTCTCATTATTAATAATTTTATTAATAATATTTATTATTACTATTAAATTCCTCATTATTATTAATTTCCTTGTTTTTATTATTAAATTCCTTATTATTATTAATTTTCTTCTTATTATAATTAAATTTATTATTCTTATCAATATTTATTATTAGTATTATTATTATTATTATACTTATTAATATTATTAATTATATTTATTTTTATAATTAAATTCCTTAATTATATTTATTATTATTATTATAAATTTTCTACTAACTATTATTATTATTATTATTATTCATTATTATTATTATATTCCTTATTACTATTAATTTAATTATTCTTATTCTTATTCTTATTATTAAATTCCTTAATTATTATTATTATTATGCTACTATTAATAATAAAAAAAATTTGTTGGAAAAACCTATGATTAATCGATGCTTTGCAGATAGAAAATCTTGTCCAGCTCATTTTAAGTTGGAATTAGAAAGGTTATTGACTACTGTAAAACAAAATAGAATAGGACACACCATCTGGGTTCTATGGGAACAAGAAGTTGACCTTAACTATTCATGGAACAGCCTTGTTGTCTGAATCATAATGCCTACCAACTATGAAAATAAATAGAACTTGAATATGGATTGCAAATTTAATGAATCATGTTTATGTATTCTTAGTCTTGCTTAATCGTTTCATTTTAGTTTGAGAAGTTAAGTGGCAATGATTGTCAGGTGAAAACAGAAGACAGAATCTATTGGAGAACTCTTGATTAGAACTATAACAGCAAAAAACACCAAGATCATGAAAGCGTACATTATGCGTCTCATTCATCGTCGCTCTATAGATCCCAATAACCAAAAAACACCCACTACATAAAGATAAGGTAAAGAACAAAAAATAGTTGCAGCAGAAGGCAATATCAAGGGAACTAAATGCAAATGATGCCCACCCAATGATACATATGCAGCTACTACATTACCAGGTCTGCTACTTCATGTTGCAGAAACTTTTGAGCAAGATCAGAAAAACGATCAAGTTAACGAATCTTTGACTGCCCGTTACGCATGCTTTTGCTTTCTCACCAACCAAAGTCGTAGGATATATCCAACCAGGAGGCAATGGTCAGAAGAGTTTGCAACTACATTATCAACTATGCTTCTCATGTATAATTTAAAAAAACAGCTTATTGTACAGTAATGATCAGTCCTTGTGGAAACTCAGAAAAGAAAGAGGAGCAGCAACATGGAACTGAGATTAAATTGGAAAGAAATAACTTACAGTTACAGTTTCAACAGAATAATACCCATGATCTACATAATCTCCCATGAACAAATAATTTGTATCTGGACACTACTATAGATACAACAAAGGATAGGTAATGAACGTTTAGTTTTTAGATAAAATCAACTCTTATCTAAATTATGCAAAGGACAGATACTACATAAAATTGCATATTGCAACAATCAGGAAATACTTTTCCTCCAATACGAAATAGCTCAGCGAGATCATGGAATTGACCGTGGATATCACCACAGATTATAACAGGGCTTTAAACAGGCTGCATCAGTCTAAGAAATATAGATCTATTATCATTGAAGATTTATGGAATAAAGTAAAATCAAAACAGGGATGATAATTTGACCACCGCCTAAAATAGAAATCATAAAACTAGTACTGTCAAATAAGCCCAGAAAATCCAAATTAAAACCAAATTTCAATCCAAACACCTGCGTTAACGGTGCAAAATTGTACGAACATTCAAAGAACAAATTTAACCATACAGACTAGTATTTCTCTGGCATAGCAGAAAACTTTCGCTAGAAAAAGTTTGCTGAGAAGCTCTTAGCTCACCTTCCAACCTTTCACCTAGAAAATGATTGCATACTCATATACATAACTAAAAGGGATAGGGGAGAGGCATGTAAAACAATGACAGAGGGAGTACCTGAACGTTACTCTCGTCCATCAATATCTCCTTAGCCTTCTCACACAAGCCCCTTACCTGTATCAAGAAAAATCATCATTACCTTAATATCTTGGATAATGTATCACGCAAAGGACATTCTGTAATATCAGGCTCATGGCAAGCTATTACAAAACACAAAGCAATACTCTAACAACCCCACCAGTCATAGCCTTTACTTGTTAAATAGCAAACTAAATGATATTGCAACTACACCATTGCAGGCATCCCTTTAAAAAATCATATACTTCAACATCTCAATATCAACCTTTAAATTAGCATAACAGATCCATGATACAAAAGAAATCAGTATTACTCAATTTTTCCAGGATCACATTGTACAGACAAAAATAAAAAATCAAACAAGGCAAAAGTTCCAAGCCAAGAGTAAAGTCTGGAGATCTTAGGAGAGCGTTTATAAGCTATAAATTTGCTCATAAAACCGACATTCACTTAGTTGAGGTACCTAGATTCAAATTCTCTAGTTTTTATAAAAGATCGAACCTTTTAAATAACCTTACATTGGTTGAAAATTTGAATTACAAAATCACACTCCAAAAGACAATCTACCATTTAAAGTCACACCCATTAACGAATCTGATTCAGTTTCACAAACTAAGGTTTCCTAACCCCACAAATCCCATCTCCAAAAGAATAGACGTTTTCCCTGAAATGAAACAAAAATAAAAAATTCAAAATTTCCCTCCGATCTGGTCGATCCAGAAACCCCACACATTTCTAACAAACAACACAACTGAAATGTAAAGGCCATAACGAACACCTACCTCTTTTGATTGAAGATAAAGAGACGCCCGCCTGCCGCGTGAAGAGCGTACTGCGTGAGTGAAGTGCTGTGTGAAGATAGGAGACGCTGTGTGAAGATAGGAGACGGTGCGTGAGTGAGGTCTGCATCAAAATAGCCGAGGGGTATGGGTTGTCCAAAGAGAAAGAGGGCGTGTTGAGTTTATTCCCAGCTGCGTCGAATAGGTAAAGAGGAGGGAGGCTGTCTTTGGCTATTCCTTAATGTAAGGAATACCTAATATTTAACAATGTTATTCCATGGGACATAAAACAAACCAAACAGAGGAATAAATAATAGGTAGGAATAGGAGGGTAATAGAATTTCTATTACCCTTAACCAAACAACTTGTTAATGTATCAAGTTTTCTCATCGGAGCCTCAACTTGAGTTGCCAATGGAGTAATAACTTCCACATTATATTCTCTTGGTTGTCTTTTCCTTGCCTTATTGATAATTGTAGTTATTCATAACCATATTTTTGATAAGTTTAAGGGTAACTACTAAAGTCTTATTATTTAGCATCCCACCAACTGCTATGTGTATCATTTACTTTGTTGTATAATTCAAACCATTGTAGAAAGTTTGAACTTATAGCAATGTAGGAAGGTCATAATATAGCCACTTCCTCAGTAGATCCTTATATCTCTCCCATGATTTTTAGTGTTTCATTGTTATATTGTGTGTAAATAGAAATGTTGTTTCTCAAATTTGTAGTCTTTGCCAACATAAAGTAATTAGCTAAAAACTTATCCATTAGATTCTCCTATGTGATAATTGAAGTTATAGGTAATGATTTACCACTACTTTATTTGACCGCTTAGTGCAAATAGGAGCAGTCTTAGCCTAATAGCATCATTGATTGCTCTAATTATCTTGAATATATCACATATATCTAAAACATTGGGGATATGGTTGCAATCTTGATCTTATAATGAATTCAACTATATAAAATATTGTAGTCTTTGGATGATGTTTGATTTTTTCTCAAAATATTTTGCATTGATTGTTCTTTAGAGATACTATATTGCATCATCATAAGTGATGAATTTGTGTAATCTAGCATAATTTTATGCTCTTCTTCCATTGCATTGGGTGTGGGTGTGGGTGTGGGTCTTGGGAAGTTAGCCTTTTTTTTAATTGTTTGAGCATTCAATGAAGCATATTCTTAATTTTTTTTATCCTTTTCAAAAAATTCAAACATTTTACTCTTTATCTTATACTAAATATCACACCTAAAATCAAATTAAACCAAGCATATAAAATAAAAGGATTAAATTTTTATAATATAATGGACATAACAAAATAAAATAACTAAACTCTAAATTGCTTCCGTGAAGATGGTATCAAAAAATTATTTTAATTTAGCTTAAAGTTCAAATTAAATGTTTTTCTATCATAATACTAGCACCTACAATTTTAGGCAAGTGCACCTATCATTGGTGGTAATAAAATGATGAAAAGAATATCGATCTCACAAAGAAGCAGTAAGTATCTAGTAAACTCCCCCTACTATTACCTAGTCAATAAAATAAGGGAGTGATTTGTTAATCAATTTTAATAACAAAACAAAACTATACCTAATTAAAGAAAAAATTTACTAGGAATAAAACAAGGTAATTTATTAAGAGCAAAAAACCTATATGCATAATGACTAGATAAAAAACTCACCTTAGCGTGATCTTTGTATTTATGATCCAAACATTTTAGAAGGTTATATAATCTGCACTAGTAAAATTTTCTGGTTTATGAATTACTTTCTTTTATGTTACATAGACTTATTCTCAAGTTGATTAACTAATATTTTTATCACGATTAAATTCCTCAAGAATGCATTAAGATTTATGAATTTTAATGGAAGGTTTGGCTCTAGCATCAAAAGATTTATATAGACGTATTTCTTGCACCCCATACTACCTTTAATATCAATACTGTGATCCACTCATATATAGTTTTTCTTAAATTTTCTATATGAAAATTATAATTTGATCTAATATCTATGTTTAATTAAACCAAATTAAGAACAATCAAATATATTTTCCAAAAAAAATCCTTTATAAATACATAAAATCAATCCATTACAAGGAAAATATACTAGGGATTCCCTTATCTAAACATATGAAGAAGTAGCTACTCATTATCTTTATAATATTTTTAGTGGCAAATATATGTGGGGACATGAACATGACCCAGGCCATGTAATTCACTATTTATAATAAGGTTACATAGGGT
This sequence comes from Erythroxylum longipes, assembly GCA_027563885.1. NCBI lineage: Eukaryota > Viridiplantae > Streptophyta > Magnoliopsida > Malpighiales > Erythroxylaceae > Erythroxylum > Erythroxylum longipes. The sequence goes on from JAOQMS010000008.1 coordinate 13,960,767, forward strand.
ACTAATATGTTGGTATTCTTTAACGTGTTCTTTACAAATGGAAATAGGCATTAACATGGCCGTGTCTTTGGTTGTGTTTCTTAACTTTTGCGAAATTAATTTATGGGAAAGACATAAGCATTGATACGCCTGTGTTTCAGCTTGCGTTTGTCTCTTTTTCTTTTACTCATTATGTCATGGCCTCTCATCCACTTATATATATGACTTGTGTACTAAAGATTGAATTTTGAGAAGAACACAAACTAGCAGATGGGCGTGCGCTAGGCCATATTTTAAACAAGAATAAGATTTTGTGCTTTAGACAAGAATAAGATTTCTTTTTTTTCCCCGGCAAAATTCTGTAATTCTTGAACAAACTCATCCTTAAAGCAACATCTTAATTACCTAAAAATATAATATAAAACGATTAAACTAGATAATTTACGTATAAAAATATAGCAAAGCACTAGTAAAATATACGTACATTTTACATAAATCATTCTTTTATGTAAATTTATCATAACAATTCTTTAATTTGGAAATAGAGCAAAAAGTGAACATATATAATTCGTTTCTGTTACAGGGTTGATTTTGAGGCTAGCAAAATCCACTTTTTCTGCCCTGTAATGCTATCAAGTATCCCCACTTAATACAGCACAAATCCTTCTCCATTGAAAAACGAAAATCACGTTGTAGCAGCTGGTGAAGAGGAGAATAATTCTCTCTCTCAGAGAGAAACAACACCAACGTTGCTGTAATCTTTTCCCCACATTAAAGGAACGATGGCTGGCTGTTTTGTGGATGAACAATTTATGAAACACGTAAAAGGAATGGAACTGACGATATTGAATAAACAATTGGGATTGTATTGCAGAAATTTTGAAGTCACAACGCACACCGTTAGCCAAGAGAGGAAAATATCCCAGAAATCTCCAACATGTCACTGATACCAAGGCAAGGTACTGCTGGATGTCACGGTTTTGGGGCGTCATGATCCTTCTCTCTGGAACAATCACAATCGAGGACTGTCCAACTGTTAGTATCCGTCCCAACTGTTAGGGACTTTATCCTTGTAACGTTTATGTCTGTTGGGAAATTTATATATGCAATCCCTCCAGACCAGTGTGATGTTGTGTTACGTATTATTACTTCAAACATTCTGCAATATCCCGTTGGTTTATCATTTAGCGTTGGTTCTTATCTCTTTGGTATTTCATACCTTGTATTCATTCTTCAAACCAGCCCTTGGTAACGCTGATTTTGTACTTCTTGAAGGAGTGTTTTTGGCTAGATCAATTGTGCAAAATTGATCGTATTACAGGGCAGCCAGTTGGCTAAACTCAACCTCAACCCTGTAACAATTTCCTTCTCGAGTGTCATTCAAAGACAAACTTACACACTTACAATAGTTATAAAATCTTTTTTATAAGTACAATTTCTTTAATTATTAAATCTTTTTATTTTATACATAAGTTGTATTTTACATATAAAGGAACTGATACAGTCAATAATAATTTAATTTTTGTATCACTAAATATTATGGTATGATTACAAAATTTTTATTTAAAAATTTTAAGTTATATAAAATAAAAATTTAATAAATTTTTTTAATAAATCAACTTAAATAAAGAATCGTTCCTCCTCAAATAATTGAAATATTATAACATATAATACATCTATTAGTTTTAAATCATCATTAAAGTTAAAGAAATTATTTTACTAATTTTTATGAATTATTTATTACCAAAATACGAATTATTTTCTTTAAAATGGGCAACCTATTGGGAGAAAGTAACTCTCCTCCATATATATACACACACACACGCATTGGTCTATGCCCTATAACCACTAGATTAGTTGTAGTTTAGTAAAAAATAATTTAAAGGCATTTTTATCTTATACTTATTTAAATGTATATGATAAAGTTTGTGGGATAAGTATACAATGCAAATGAAAATTATGATGATATTATAATTATAAGATTCATATTGCATTCATATATTTTCCCTAAATTGTTCCTAGTGATTGTTCTTCTAAGATTAAACATTAATATAGCATTAAAAGACTAGCACATATTATGTTTTTCGTTATGAAGGAAGCAATCAATCTCATAGACTAAAGTATGAAAATACTTAAATAAGCATGTCAGTGCTTATTAGAGAACATGTTCATTGAAACGACCCCATATGAGAAATCCATTTGTCTATGAAAATTCTCATTTGAAGATTGTATAAGTGATCCTTTAACTTAAGATCTCCAAAGTTAGCTGTTAGCTTGCATAGGGATTGCTCTATTTTGATACTACCTATGAACTATTGTAGTCAAGGATACCTCAATTATATGGAATATATAATTCATCATTTTAAAGTAATTAGGGAGAGCATTCTATTTTTCTCAATTGGTATTGATTTGGAAAATCCTTAGTTAAGGTGAAATGACACTTTGTAAAATAGTTTACAAATGTCATTAATTGAATTAATTACTAATGGTGGAGAACTAACATGATTGGACTCAAAATAAAGTTGACATTAATTCCATGCTCTATATCTATTAGAAGATTGTATGATGACTGGATTGAATTATACAGAAAAATAATGCACGAAAGGTTAGTCAAAACCACTTTAACATTCTTAAATATTTTGAGTGGTCATGATGTATTGCCAAACACCAATCTTGACCTATGGATATAAATTGTTTAATTAGAGAATTAAAGATAAATTAAAGGAGTTCAATTTATCTAATTCTAATTATGATTTAGGGTTATAATTTATATCCAGTGCCAAATGTTTGGTAACCTAAAGAGTCGTACATAAAGAATGGGTTAAAGAGAGAAAAAATATTTTAATCAAGTTGGACTTGATTTGTAAAGTTTGAGAAAATTTATGATTAAATATTTGATATGTAATAAATAAAGATCAATATGAGATATTGGACCTTATTTTAGCATAATTAGTATTTAATTATAATTTTTAATTATAACTAAAGTTTAATTGAAATTAAATTTTAATTTTAGTTAAATTACTAAAATATAGAAAACCTATTTTAAATGGGCTTAAACTGTAATGGAGTTATCACTCATTGCCTAACCCTCTCTGCAATAGTTGTAAATTTCTCATAACTCATTCTGTGGATACCGTTAGAGGTTAGACACTTGTGTGATTACAGTAGTTGAGATGAACCAATTTTAAAAATAGTTCAAGGGATACGACAAGAAAAGGATCAAGCATCAAATTAAGGTAAGAATTAAGATTAATGTTTTATTATAGTTTACATGTGAATCATTTTATAGAATTTTAATTAAGTTTTCTCGACTTTGGGAAATCAAACACGAAAAAGTTTTGTAATTATTTTGCTACATAGGGCATTAGATCCTGCCTCGATTTTCCAACAGTATTATCAAAGTTGAATTTAATTCTATAATGTGATTAAATTATTTAATCATTATTCATCTTGAATTTTGGAATTGAATTTACAAACCCTAAGCCCTAAAATTACATTATGATTTTAAATTGAGAAACCCAAAAATTCTAATTTTGAAATTTGAAAAAGTTCAGATTTAAAAACAACTTAAACCCATAATTGTCGTGGATTCTTAATATGTTGTTAGAGTTGTGGTTTTATAAAAAAATTCAATAGTTGATTAAGTGATTTGGGTTTCTAGAACCCATATATTAGTTCATCCTATATCCCTACCATCTGTTGTCGGGTTATTGTGCGTGCGTTTGGATCTGTAGTGTGGTGGGGAAAAATACTTATTCACCGCATTTTTAAAACACAGTCACATGTTTGGATTTATGATAAACAACCGGAGGTTCAAAAAAAGTGCGGTGCCATCGCAGAATCAATAAACAGAAAGAAGGTGGCGGTAGAAACTGCTTCTACAGTAGAAATTTTACTTTTTATCAATAACCTTCACTACAAGTATTATTTTCCATTATACTCTTAATTAATATGACTGATAATATATTTTTATGAAATATTTTATTTACTAAATTTATTTTATCTATATTTTCTTATTTTAATTTAATATTTTATTATTTATAATGTTAAATTTATATGACTAATAATATATTTTTAATTATTTATACAACAATTAATAGTTTATTTAAATCAATGGTCTTTTTATTCATTTGATCTCTTTTCAGCAACCACCACCGTACTTGCCAAACACCTATTTTCACGTTTCAACAGTTGCCAAAGCAGCAATTTCAAACACATAAGTACTTATTGAGAATAAGTACTTATCATTTCTGAAGGTTGATTTCAGCAGGTTGTCAACCGCCACCGCTCTCCGAAACCAAGCCTGTGTCTTAGATGGTTTTTGTTGCCATCATTAGAATTTTTGGTTATCGACGATTGATAGAGTTTTGGTGATTGTTGTGCTGCTTGTTGTATATTGGTATGATTGAGAATAAGATTGTCATGGAAGGTGTGAAAATGGCAACGATGGATCACTGTGAAATTGACAATGTTGAGGTTGTATTATGGTTGTGTTAGAATTAAATAAGTCATCGATATAAGTTGTTTATATGGTTATTGTGATGGCTGTGATGTAGCAACTTATGCAATAGTGGCATGTTATGGTTCTTTCTGTGATTGTGATTTTTGGGATTTTAGGATTAGAGAAATTTAGTTAAGAATACAGAGGATTCCAGGAGAGAGAGAACATAGAAGTAAGAAGATTTTTGTTAGTTTCGCTATTGCCTTTCTTCCCCTCAACGACTCTCTAATAACGACTAGTATAACCGTTAAAGATTTCATCAATTACATCAATGCACGTAGATTACATCATACGACTACGTATCTATTAACTAATCTATACTATGACGTATTCTATTTACAATTATCGTTCGTAACTTCCTATAATGTTTTGTATATATAGCTTGAGTCATCTTCTTCCTTCCGTAGCTCGTAATCTGTTTCACTTACTTCTTGTTACTTCAGCAAGTTGTACTCCTATCAATACCCTTTCCCTTAAGAACCTTGTCCACAAGGTTCACATCTGGAAATTGTTGTTTGATGTCATAGAAATGATAAAATTACGCAGCAGAAACAACAAACTTCCAACCTAGGAACAACAAACGGAAGCACACCAACCATAAACAACAGCAACAAAATAGTAGTAAAATTTGTAGAATGAATCAATCAATAAGAATGCCAAATTTAACATGGGAAAAACCCCCTTAATGTGAGAGAAAAAAAACTCACGGGACAGTAAAAGCTTCACTATCACAAAATCAAAGGTACAAAGTAGTCTCACAAGTCACAGACTTTGGGCACACATATACATCTCTTCCAATGCGCAAAGGGATCACTCACAAAGACCCCAACTCATCAAAAGATGAAAAATACAAAGGAAAGTTGAAAAACGTCACCAGAAAAATAGAGCCAATTCACGGAATTTTCTAAAATTCTGTAGACCTCTGATTGAAAAACTGACTGTCCACTTTAAAGAACTATGTGTGAGGAGTCTCTGGTCAAAATTTCAGCTCAAACAGACATCATTTGACCATCCGATTGCTTGTTGGATGAAAACTGCGCAGTGTTGAAAAAGCCACACGAAAAAACGCCCCACACCTCTTCTCTTTCAAAATAGCCTCACACCTCTTTCAGCAACAATTAGGGTAATTAGATACCCACGTGATGTGTCTAATGACACACTAAAAATTAGGCTTGGGCCTCATAGTTAGGAGAGAACCAACTCAACAAATCTCCCCCTTCTCGACTAGGAGGAGGCCCTCGCCAATCTGACGATCAAACAACAAGCTTCAAGCTTCTCTATTGGCAGTGCCTTTGTCATCATATCAGCACCATTATCATCCGTATGGATTTTTTCCAATTCCAACAACTTGGAGTTCAGAACATCTCTTATTGAATGATACCCAACATCAATATGTTTAGACCGTGCATGAAAAGTAGAATTCTTACCAAGATAAATGACACTCTGACTGTCACAAAACAACACATAACGGTCTTGCTCAAAACCAAGCTCATGGAGAAAATTCTTCATCCACAATAACTCCTTGTAAGCTTCAATTGCTGCAATAAACTCTGCCTCTGTGGTAGAAAGAGAAACACATTTCTATAATCTCGACCGCCATGATATAGACCCTCCTGCAAATTTGACCAAATAACCTGACGTAGATTTTCGAGAATCAACATCTCTCGCCATATCTGCATCAGTAAAACCAACTAACATAGGTTTTTCACCACCAAAGGTAAGACACAAATTAGTTGTACCTCTAAGATATATCATAATCCATTTCACAACATTCCAATGCTCTTTACCTAGATTAGAGAGAAAACGACTCACCGTACCAATGACATGAGAAATATCCGGTCTAGTGCATACCATGGCATACATCAAGCTTCCAATAGTAGAGGCATAAGGAACTCTCTCCATTTCCTGCTTCTCCTTATCATTGGTAGGACACTACTTGACACTCAACTTAAAATGAGGAGCAAGAGGACTACCAACAGGTTTAGCCTTTTCCAAGCTAAACCTTTGAAGCACCTTCTTTATGTACTTCTCTTGTGACAAATAAAGCTTCCTAGAATCTCTATATTGAGTGATAGTCATGCCCAAAATCTATTTAGCATGACCCAAATCTTTTATGGAAAAGAACCTGCTCAACTGTTTCTTCAACACATAAATCCTAGAGGCATTCCTGCCAACAATCAAAATATAATCTACATAAAGCAAAAGAATGATAAAATCATCACCTGAGAAATTTTGCACAAATACACTATGATCTGAAGCAGTCTTATGGTAACATGCTCCCCCATAACTGATTCAAATTTCTTATATCACTGTCTAGGAGCCTGTTTTAACCCATAAAGACTTTTCTTAAGTTTTCACACATAATCTTCCTTTCCTTTAGCAATAAAACCTCTGGTTGATACATGTAGATTTCTTTATCCAAGTCACCATGAAGGAAAGCTGTCTTCACATCCATTTATTCAATCTCCAAATTAAGAGAAGCTGCTAAACCAAGCACTGCTCGAATGGAGGACATCTTCACAACAGGAGAGAAAATCTCCTCAAAATCAACACCTTTTCTCTGACTAAATCCCTTCATAACTAACCTTGATTTATAATAAGGCTGAGAATTATGTTCTTCATTCTTAATCTTGAACACCCACTTATTCTTCAAAGCTCTCATACCCTCAGGCAATTTTACCAACTCATAGGTATCATTATCATGCAAGGACTTCATCTTCTTTTGCATGGCTTTAATCCACCGAGCTTTATGTTCATCTTCCATAGCCTTTTCAAAACATTCAGGTTCTCCCCCATTTGTCAACAAGATATATTCATGTGGGGAATACCTCGAAGAAGGTCTCCTATCTGTTGTAAACCTTTTAAGTGCATGTGCAGGAATTTCTAATGCTGGTTCACCATGGGCATCATCAGCAACTCCATCATCAACTATTTCATCATCATCTGTACCTGTATCATGTTGATCACCTTGAGCTTTAACTCTATCATCCTTCACTCTAGCAGTAGAAGGAACAATATCTAAATTAGAGAAACCATCATTGGATTGAACCACTGGTTTTTCTTCATTGTCAACATCTTTAAATGTTTGATTTTCAACAAATACAACATCTCTACTTCGAATCATCTTCTTTCCAATAGGATCATAAAACTTGTAGACAAATTCATCCATGCCATAGCCAACAAAGATACGCTGCCTTGTCTTCACATCAAGCTTGGATCTCTCATCCTTTGGAATGTGAACAAAAGCTTTGCACCCAAAGACCCTCAAGTGATCATAAAAAACATCTTTACTTGACCACACTTTTTTTGGCACTTCAAACTGTAAAGGGACACATGGTGATCTATTTTAGACATAAACAATTGTGCTCAAAGATTCACCCCAAAAGGATTTTGGTAATCCAGCCTGTGATAGCAAGCACCTTATTCTTTCAACCAAGGTCCTGTTCATCCTTTCAGCCAAACCATTCAACTGAGGAGTCTTTAAAGAAGTTTTCTGATGTCTGATTCCATGCTCTTTACAATTAGCATCAAATGGCACTAGATACTCACCACTATTGTCGGTGCGAATACATTTTAGCTTCTTCCCAGTTTCTCTTTCAACTGAAGCCTGAAATTGCTTGAACAAATCTAAAACTTGGTCTTTGGTCTTCAATGTGTAAACCCACATTTTTCTAGAATGATCATTAATAAAAGTTACAAAATAAATAGACCTACTAAGTGTTTTAGTCTTCATAGGACCACGTACATCAGAATGCACTAAATCAAGTATCTCTGGCTGTTTTTAAGGTAGGTGACTCTTGAAAGAAACTCTGTTTTGTTTCCGAGCAAGACAGTGAGTACATTTCTATAAGTGTCTAGCCTTAAAATTAGACAAAACATTTTTCTTGCCAAACACAGTCATCCCTTTCTCACTCATATGACACAACCTCTTATGCCATAACTTGGTTCTATTAACGGACTCAATTACATTAATATCTTTAGTAACCTTATCTTGAGTCAAGAAAAGTATAGAGTGTTTAGTTCCTCTGGCCACAACCATGGAACCCTTGGTCAGTTTCCAACAATCACTAGAAAACAAACTATCATAGTTTTCATCACACAACTTACCAACAGAAAGCAAATTCAATCGAATACTTAGAACATGTTTAACACGATTGAGAATTAATTTTAAACCATTGGAGGTCTCCAAGCAAACCTGTCCAATGCTGGCACATTTGGTTATGCCTTCATGAGCCATTCTCACAACACCAAAATCACCAGGAGTGTAAGAAGTAAATAAATCCCTCCTAGATGTAACATGAACGGAAGCACCACTATCAACTACCCAACTGGTAGCATTATTAGCAAGGTTCACAGAATCATACTCTGCAATAATAAGGAAATCATCAGGAGTAGCATTAACCCTGTCTTCATCATCACTATCATCCCTCATTTTGTTTTTTCCTTTATTAGCCTTGCTATTCTCCCTTTTCAACTTCCAACAAAATTTCTTTATATGTCCTTTTTGACCAAAATGGTTACACTCAAAATTTTTATATCTACCTCAAGACTTGCTTCTACTATGTTCTCTATTTTTAGGACTCCAGCTCTTGCTTCTCCCCCTAGAATCAGAAACCAAAACATCTGAATGTGAAGATGATGTGCCCTGTGACTTTCTCCGCATCTCTTCATTCAAAACACTACTCTTGGCAAGATCCATAGAGATCACACCATCAGGAGCAGAATTAGACAATGATGTTCTCAGAACTTCCCATGGTTTTTGTAAAGAGCCAAGAAGTAATAACCCTTGAACTTCTTCATCAAATCTAATACCCATGCCAGACATTTGATTCATAATTCCCTGAAACTTATTCAAGTGATTCGTCATTGGTGTTCCATCAACATAGTTCAAGGCTAATAACTGCTTTATCAAAAACATTTTATTATTCCCAGTTTTCCGAGCATACAACTCCTGGTATTAGCTTCCATTTTTCACCATAGAAAATTCCACAAACCTACTCTGATACCAGTCTGATAAGATTATGTAGCGGAAACAACAAACTTCCAACCTGGGAACAACAAACAGAAGCACCCCAACCACAAAAACAGCAGCAAAATAGTAGTAAAAATTGTAGAATGAATCAATCAACAAGAACGCCAAATTTAACGTGGGAAAACCCCCTCAATGTCAGAGAAAAAAACCCACGGGACAGTAAATTCTTTACTATCACAAAATCAAAGGTACAAAGTAGTCTCACAAGTCACAGACTCTGGTCACACATATATAACTCTTCCAATGCACAAAGGGATCACTCACAAAGACCAAAACTCATAAAAAGATGAAAAACACAAAGGAAAGTTGAAAAATGTCACCAGAAAAATAGAGCCTGTTCACGGATTTTTCTAAACTTCTGTAGACCTCGGATTGAAAAACTGACCATCCACTTTGAAGAACTATGTGTGAGAAGTCTCTGGTTAAAATTTCAGCTCAAACAAACATCATTTGACCGTCCGATCGCTCGCTTGATGAAAACTGTGTAGTGTTGAAAAAGCCACACGAAAAAACGCCTCACACCTCTTATCTTTCAAAATAGCCACACACCTCTTTCAGCAACAATTAGGGTAATTAGATACCCACATGATGTGTCTAATGACACACTAAAAATTGGGCTTGGGCCTCATAGTTAGGAGAAAACCAACCCAATAAGAAAAACTCCCATGAAATATGGTTGGGCATGGAAGATCACCATTCCACCAAGATTTGCACGGCTGGTCGATTATGTCGATTGACTAAAGGGCTATCCAATGTTGTGACTGGAACACGTAGGACTGACGACAAGGATGGTGGCAACACAGTGGACATGACATCAAAATCTGAAACCCGACGTTTTAAATGGGAAACATGAAATGTGGGGTGAATGTGGCAATCCTCCGGTAACTCCAACGTATATGCTAGCGAGGCAATCTTGCGACAAAAGTGAAAGTGACTATAGAAAAGAGCAGCTAACCTCTGGGATGAAAGTTTTTGAAGACTCTACTATCTGTAAAATTGTAACTTCAAATAGACAAAATTGCTAACTTTATAAGTGTTCTCTGAACGTCATCTATCAGTTATCTGTTTCATCCTGTTACTGGCTCGTCGTAAATGAAATCGTAATATTTCCAACATGGCCTCTCTATCAATCATGATTTGGTCCATTAATAAAACTGAAGAATCACCAGAAAAATGAGGTGTAGAGACCAGAGGAAAAACACCTTAAATGACTTGAAAAGGTGTAATGTTACTGGATAAATGAAAAGTGTTAGCGAGCAGTAACCAATGACTCCATTAGCCAGACATTCAGAAGTCATACAACGAAGATAGGTTTCAATGGTGTAGTTTAGCACTTTTGTTTAACTGTCACTATGAGGATCATAGGTTGTGGAAAATCGAATTTGAACACCTTGCTACTGGACTAACTCACGCCATAAATATGCAAAAACATTAATCAAGCATTAATAACAACTCAAAATCCATAACCATACAACCCAGCTCTTATTGTGTTGTATAGTTATGGATTTTGAGT
>JAOQMS010000008.1:13971891-13988864 GCA_027563885.1 Erythroxylum longipes
CCTTGGTTTTGAATGAATAAGAGTGGTTGTGAGGATTTAAGTCTGCACTAAGTAAGGTAGATGCAAAGGAAAACATAGACGAAGTGTATCCTCTGTGCTGACGTCACAACACAGAGGCAAAGGAACACACAGACAAAGAGTATCGTCTGTGCTGACGTCACAACACAGAGGAAAAGGAACACACAGACGAAGAGTATCGTCTGTGATGATGTCACAACTCAGGGGACACATCATCACATAGACAACACGTCATCATACAGATGAAGAGTATCGTCTGTGATGACGTCATCACACAGAGGACATGTCATCACATAGACGACACGTCATCATACAGATGAAAGGAATCGTCTGTGATGATGTCATCACACAAAGGACACGTCATCACACAGAGGACACGTCATCATACAAAGGACACGTCATCATACAGACGACACGTCATCACACAGACGAAAGGAATCATCTGTGATGGCTATTGGCGTAACTTTCTCTATAGATATCAGATTTGGGTGTTCTTTGGACGGTTCAAAAGAGGACTTCAAAAGATACAATTTCTACGAAAACCTCAAAGACAAATTTGTCTTCGAATGGGTCAAAAATAGGACAGAAGGAGTTCATGAACAGTAACACAGAGGAAGTTTATGAACAGTGACACAAAAGAAGCTTTGTCACTTAGGCAGAAAGTAGACGAAGCAAAAAACAGACGATAGAACACAGACCATAGTTAAATTCAAATGGTGGGCCAACCACAAACGATACAAATAAGAAGTTAAGGCCAATACTTTGGACAGTTGTATAGCTGAAGTTAGATTCAGAATTCAATTAAATAGGGGTTTTCGCCAAGAATTAGATGAACCGAGAATGGTTATGGTGTTTTAATCGCTTAAGCTCACGTTTTATAGTATCAGAACACGAGTTAGACTCCAAAAACGGGGTCTAACAGGGGTTAGTATCAAAGTACGAGTTAGACTCTGGAAATGGGGTCTAACACAATTTGTTGCAAGATAAAAATAAATCAACAATCATCAAAGACACTTTTATTCAATTCAATAAAACAGGAGTTTAACAAAAATAGTTCAAAAGCAATCCCTAAAACTAAATCAGCCACTCATGGTCTCCATAATACCATTAACCCACAAATAATCCATCTTACAAAGATTAGAAGAAAAAAACACGTAAAATTGAATAAAGGAAACTTCTTCTTTTCTTTGCAAAAATCTAGAATTTTTCATGTTGATGTGCTATTTTCCCCAATCTTGATGATAATCCTTGAATTCAATCCTTTCTCAAGACTCAAAACTTGTGTTCTTTACTCAAGGAGGCTCTTTCTACAGAAGGGTTTCGTCCTCTCTTTGTCCAAGGAGGCTTAACTATCTTTTAATAGTTCCAAAAATCCTAAGTTTAACGAAGCCTCGCATATTGTCTCGGGTTATAATTCCCACGATCTTGGGAATTGGCATGATTCCCATAATCGTGGGAATTTGTAAGAGAAAGTTCCCTCTTCTCTTCTCCTCTTTGATCTCTAGTTCAATCTCCAAGTTGCTCCATCTTTATTCCTACATAAAAATAATCCATTCTTACTCTAAATTAACATCAAACATAAAAGAAAAACAATGGAAATCAAACTAAATGAAAACATACAAAATGAATCTTAAACTACAACAATAATCAATAATTATGCAAGAAACACATGCCAATTACTTAGCAAAACATAGACTAATGCACAACTATCAACATCTCCACACTTAAACCTTCGTTTTTTCTCAAATGAAATAAATACAACCAATCAATTCTATCACTTCATTTTCAAAAAGATCAAAGCATACAATTCCTCAAAGTTAAGCTAACTCAAATATTAAGTTACTACATATATCAGACTACTTTTTCATTGATGTGATTAACAAACTCAACAATTGGTACCATCACTCAAAGATAAGTATAGATGCAAAATGAATCTTCCTCATAGTTTTCACTCATTTCTATCAAGTGTTTGATGGTTAGTGTTTCACTCAAACTTCTTATAGGAAACTACACTACTGTAGGCTTGCTAATACACTAATTCTCCTTTACAATGATTGCATGCATAAATAGATTAAAAGGACTTATTTATAGTCGCTCAATATTTCGCCTCACTCCTATGGTTTCTAATAATTCAAAATCAAAATAATGAGTTTTTGAATGATTAATGCATGAAAATAATAAGGGATTATAAGATTAATGAAAAGAGATGAAGAAAATACCAAGAATCTAAAGGAAAATGAAGAATTTTAGAGAGTGGAAGGAGAATTTTCGTGGGTTAGAGAGAGAAGGAGTGAAATTTTGAAGAATAAGGGAAAGAAGAAAAGGGGAGGGAAACTTAAATTTCCTTCCAGAGGGAAAGAAGATCGTGGGAATTCCCACTATTCCCATGATCATGGGATTACTTTCCAGAAAGTTTCTGGAGAGATTTCCCACGATCGTGGGAATCACTCCAGTTTCCACAATCATGGTATGGGGTGATTCTTCCACTTCTAAACCTTCTTCCAAGCTTGGTATGTATTCTCCATAATCCCACAACCTACAAACACATCAAATTAATATTATTAACAAGAATTTCGAAAATAAAACAAGTTGAAATTCAAAAAAAATCAAAATAAATATCAATCAAACTCAAATCAAACACAATCATAATTGAAATCAAATAAACAAATAAACAAAAACAATCAAAAGAAAGTAAACATGCTAAGTTAAGGTCATTAGCTTGACTATTCCTCATACATTCATAAAAGAGTGGAAGAAAGGAAAGAGATAACTTCCCTTTCTTATGGATATATTGCTCCATAATATAGCTCTCAAGGATGCCCAATGACTTTGAATGTTTCTCCTTTGTCATTTTCCAACTTCAAAGCTCCATGGGGAAACACTTGAAGAATTTTGAAGGGCCCACTCCATTTTAACTTGAGCTTTCTAAGAAATAACTGAAGTATTAAATTAAAAAAAAGTACCAAATCTCCACTATTGAATTTCTTCTTCTTGATGTGGCTATCATGCCACTTCTTAGCCCTTTCTTTATATAGCTTAGCATTTTCATATGCATCATATCTTAACTCATCCAACTAGTCGACGTGTAACAATATTTTTTCTCCTGCCAGCTTCCAATCCATGTTTAATTTCTTGATTGCCCAGTAAGCTCTATACTTCAACTCAACTGGTAAATGACACGCCTTGCCATACACAAGTCGATATGGTGTTCTGCCTATGGGAGTTTTGAAAGCTGTTCTATAAGCCCACAACACGTCATCTAGCTTCAATGCCTAATCTTTACTTGAAGTGCTCACTGTCTTCTCCAAAATCTTTTTCAACTCTCTATTCAACACCTCCACTTGGCCACTGGTTTGGGGGTGGTACAGGATAGCCACTCTGTGATGAACATTATATCTTCTCGGAAGGTTCTCAAATGATTTGTTGCAAAAATGACTCCCCCCATCATTTATGATCGCTCTAGGCTTCCCAAATCTTGTAAAAATCTTCTTAATAAATGTTTGAACCACCTTGCAATCAATGGTTGGAGTGGCAACTACTTCAACCCATTTGGAAACATAATCAACTCCAACTAATATACAGGTGTTACCTTCGGAGGATGGGAATGGTCCCATGAAGTCCAGGCCCCACACATCAAATATCTCCACTTCTATTATGTTTTAAAGTGGCATTTCATCTCTCTTTGATATGTTTCCTACTCTTTGACATCTATCGCACTTGAGCACAAAATCTCGAGCATCCTTAAACAGGGTCAATCAATAGAATCCACACTCCAAGATTCATGTAGCAGTCTTGTTAGCTCAATAATGCCCTGTATACAATGAGTTATGACATTACATTAAGATTTCATACATTTCATCTTCACGGACACACCTGTGAATTAAACTTTCAGGACATATCTTATAAAGTAAAAGTTCATCCCAAATATAACGAGAGCATTGAAATAAAAAATGCTTCCTTTATTGATATGACAAAACAGATGGAAGAATACCACCTGAAAGGTGGTTTGCAATATCTGCAAACCAAGGAAGGAAAGGGTTATCTACCATCATCAAGGTCACAACAAGAAAGCTTTCCTCAATTTCCTCTTCCTCTTCATGATGTCCTCCTTTAATTCTCGATAAATGGTCCGTTAATCTGTGAAAACAATAACTTGTGAGCCTAAAACATAAGAACGAAATTTTTCACAAGCAAATACCATTGTATGTAGTTCCTTCTCAGTAGTTGTGTAATTCAGCTGTACTCTCGTCAACATTTTGCTTGCGTAATATATATCATGCAACCTCTTCTCCTTCCGCTGTCCAAGTACATAATCAAAAGCATGGTCTCTTACGTCACACATAATCTCAAAAGGAAGAGACCAATCCGGGATGTCAGAATTTATGTAGTTGTGAGTGCCTCCTTCAACCTGTTAAAAGAATCTAAACAATAATTATAAAAAAAATACACATCTTTAACAAATAGATGAGTCAGGGGTCTAGTAATAAGGGAAAAATCTTTAATGAACCATCTATAGAACCCTACATGAACAAGGAATGCTCAGATACCCTTGATCTCAGTGGGAGTTGGTAACTTTTCAATTACTTCTGTCTTAGCACGATCCACTTCAATCCCCTTGTATGAAATCTTATGGCCTAATACAATTCCCTCTTGGACCATGAAATGACATTTCTCCTAATTTAAAACTAAATGAGAATCATCACATCTTTGAAGCACTTTGTCTAAATTAAGCAAACAATGATGAAAAGAATCTCCAACGACAGAAAAATCATCCATAAATACCTCTATAAAGTTTTCATTCATATCTGCAGATATGGACATCATTTACCTTTGAAATGTGACAGGTGCATTACATAAACCAAAAGGCATCCTCCGGTACGCAAAAGTTCCATACGAACATATGAAAGTGGTCTTCTCTTGATCTTCTGGGTATATAAATATTTGATTGTACCCTGAATATCCATCAAGAAAGTAATAAAAAAAATGACCAGTCACTCTCTCAATCATTTGGTCCATAAAAGGTAAAGGGAAATGATCCTTCTTGATGACTAAATTTAGCTTCCTATAGTCAATACACACTCGCCAACCTGTGATGGTCCTAGTGGAAATCTTTTTCCCTTTCTCATTTTCTATCACCATCATGCAACCCTTCTTTGGCAAACACTATACTGGTCTCACCCACTCACTACCTAAAATGGGTTAAACAATCATTGCATCCAAAAGTTTCACCACCTCCTTCTTCACAACCTCTTGCATATTTGTATTTAACCTTCTCTATATTTCTCTCACGATTCTACATCCTTCTTTTAGGTTAATATCAGAAATTTGCCATCCTACAGCTCTCATCCTTTTCCTAATGGTCTCCACCACTTTCTCTTCTTGCTCATAATCCAATTCATTGTAGATAATGATGGGTAAAGTATGGTTCTTCCCTAAAAAGGTATATCTCAAATGGGAAGGTAAGGGTTTAAGCTCTAAAGTGGGAGGTTTAACAGTAGAAGGTGGTGTAGGTGTGTTAGTTCTCTCTAATATCTCTAACTCAACTTCCTCACATAAAATCTCTTCCTTCACACTTTCATCTTTGTGTATTTCATTCACTTCATCGACTCCTTCTTTAATCTCCATCACACACTCATCTACAACATCAATTTTCATACACATATTTCTATCCATTGGTTTCTTCAAAGATTTTGCCATATTAAACTCAACCTATTGATCATCGATTCTCAACATAAGTTTCCCTTCGTGCACATCAACTAATGCCCTACTAGTATTTATAAAGGGCTTACCCAAAATCAATAGACAATTCTTATCAGCTTCAAAATCCAACATAACAAAATCAAAAGGAATTATAAATTTGTCCACTTTTACCAATATGTCTTCCACAACTCCAAATGGCCTTTTTATGGATTGATCCGCAAGTTGAATTAGCATAGATGTGGGCTTGACCTCTCTTAGTCCCAGTTTCCTGAAAATAGGCGAAGCATCAAATTAATACTTGTACCTAAATCACATAAACATTTAGAAAATCCAACAACACATGGAATAGTGAAACTCCCTAGATCTTGTAATTTCGAAGGCACTTGACTTGAGATGATAGAACTGCAATTTTTTGTCAATGTTACCATCTGATTGTCTTCCCAAGTACATTTGTGCGTAAGTATATCCTTTAAAAGCTTCGCATACTTAGGCATGCACTCCAAAGCTTCTACCAATGACAAATTAATTTGCAGCTTTTTCAGTTTCTCCAAAAACATGGAAAACTAAGTATCCACCTGATGTTGTTTTACTCTCTGTGGATATGGGAGTTTAGGCTTATATGTTGGTGGTGGTATATAAGGCGTTCCTTCTTCCTTTTCTTCTTCTATCTCCTTACTTTTTATCTTTTTCTTGGTTGTCCCTTTTCACACTTGGTTCTTCCATCTTCTTGCCACTTCGAAGTGTAATAACCTTGAGTTGCTCCCTTGGAATGACCTCAGTATTGCTTGATACGCTACCTGTACTTTGAGAAAATAAAGCATTAGTAAGTTGACTTACCTGAACCTCCAAGTTATGGATCGATTAGATATGGTTCTTCACAATCTGGTCAAATTTGGCTCCATCTTCTTTTGACTCTCCTCCTAGCTAACAAACATTCGTTTCTGATTTTCTTCTTGAGTTGCCAGTTTGGAACTAAAAATATCCATAAATTTGTCTATTTTTCTTTCCATCACTCCAATTTGATCTTGCTGGAATCCCAGAGGTCTTTGTGCTCTCACTTAGTCACCTCTATTGTTATTACTCCAAGAGAAATTTGGATGGTTTTTCTGTCCCAGATTATTAAGTATTGGAGTACCAGTTGTTACCTCTTTGTGGCTAATCCAGGTAACTTACCTATTTGGTACCACCAGTTCCCAATAGAAACACTCCATTGAGCCGTGGTTGTTCTATCTGCACAGCTCACATTGCACTTGCATTGCCTTCACTATTGAAGTGGATACTCCTTGCATGTTTTTCAACTGATTCGTAAGAGCCGTGATTTGAGCCTGTAAAGCAGTAACAAAATCAATAAGTATAATACCTTTTAGTTCCTTCTACCCCTGTTTGCTCCTCTCGCTCGACCACATGCAGCTGTTACTCGCCAACTCTTCTAAAAGATCATAAGCTGCTTACACAGTCTTCCTCATCAATGAACCTCCAGCTGCTACATCAATGGTTCCTCTCGTGCTCAGATCCACTCTATTATAGAACGTCTAAAGTAGGAACTCTCTCAGAAGGTTGTGACGACGACAACTTCTCTGCAATTCATTAAATCTCTCCCAAGCTTCATAGAGAGATTCCCTATCGTTCTGTTGGAAATTTGTAATCTCCTTAATTATCCTCATTGTCTTAGTCAACTGAAAATACTTTGCGAGGAATGCTTAGGCTAGCTACTCCCAAGTAGTTATCTACCCCAAATTTAGTGAGTTATACAATGCTTTAGCCCGATCTTTAAATATGAATGAAAACAACCTCAGCGTCACTGCATCTTTGTACATTCTGTTGAATCAAAAAGTACCACAGATCTCTAAAAAATTTAAGATGTGAGCATCCGAATCCTCATTGGATAGCCCATAGAATTGGACACTATTTTGTAAAATGTTGAGGAGTGCCAGCTTTATCTCAAAATTGTTCACTTGGACCACCGTTCTTGCCATTCCTGTAGGACTAAATCCTGGCCTCATGAAATCCATCAGTGTCCTTTTCGGTCCTCCTTGTTCTCCTTCTTCAGCCATATCTTGTTGTCAAAAATTTAGATGCTTTGCCCTTCTTAATTCTCATTCGTGTCTCTTGGTGTCGAGAAATTTGTCTTCACTAACTTCTTTCATTCTTCGCGTGCTCCTTGTGTTCATGCACCTGCAAATACACAAGGAAAAGTATCAAAATTCTTAAATCAAAGTAATCTAAATTAAACAAGATGCTAAACAATCAATCCCTGGCAACGGTGCTAGATGCTTTTCGAATTGCAAAACAATCTACTCGTTTTACGCTCAAAAACCTCAAGTTTACGGGTCGTGATTTGTAATTGAAAAGAAGATATCGATCCCAAAGGGACTAATGCCCAGACACCACTTAATTCAGATCAGAATTTGTTTAAGAACGAAATTGTGTGATGTAAATAATCTAGAAAATTAAATTAAAATTGAAGACTAACAAAAAGCAATAGACAATACCCAAGTGCAGAAAATTAGAATTCAAGAGTCTAAAGACTAGAGATTACTTTTTTCCTATTTTGTCTCCCTCCTATTTTATTAATCAAATTGTATCTCACCTAAGATTTCTGAATGTATTAACTACCCTCTCTCAAGGTGTAATTAATTGTCCCTAATCAAATTAAATGAAGTCAATTAAATGTTCTCTCAACCTACCCAATCACTCCACCAATTTAACTAATTATTAAACTATCCTATGAGTGATCAATTGAATTAACCGAGATCTCTCTTCTAACTAATCAATCAACATGATGATTGTATGTCTATAGGATACCAACTCTCGTTGAACAATCCTACACATATAACCTTACTCACTCTTTTGATTTGTTGCAAGATAAAAATAAAATCAACAATCATCAAAAACACTTTCATTTAATTCAATAAAATAACAGTTTAATAAAAATAGTTCAAAAGCAATCCCTAAAACTAAATCAGCCACTTATAGTCTCCATAACATCATTAACACACAAATAATCCATCTTACAAAGATTAAAAGAAAGAAAAACACAGAAAATTGAATAAAGGAAAATTCTTCTCTTCTTTGCCAAAATCTATAATTTTTTATATTGATGTGCTATTTTTCCCAATCTTGATGATAATCCTTGAATTCAATCATTCCTCAAGACTCAAAACTTGTGTTTTTCACTCAAGGAGGCTATTTCTACATAAGGGTTTCTTCCTCCCTTTGTCTTTTAATAGTACCAAAATCCCTAAGTTTAATGAAGCCCCACATATTGTCTCATATTATAATTCCAACGATCGTGGGAATTTACAACAGAGAGTTTCGTCTTCTCTTCTCCTCTTTGATCTCTATCTCAATCTCTAAGTTGCTCCATCTTTATTCCTACATAAAAATAATCAATTCTTACCCTAAATTAACATCAAACATAAAAGAACAACAATGGAAATCAAACCAAATGAAAACATACAAAATGAATCCAATGAATCCTAAACTACAACAATAATTAACAAATATGCAAGAAACACATGCCAATTACTTACAAAAACATAGACTAATGCACAACTATCAATAGCATTCAGATGTCATGTTAGGAGCACTAGACCAGTTCTAAGTCTTATTCTTCATATGGTCGAATCATCAAAGAACAAAAATACACTGTAGTGGAATATAGGGCATACAAGGGACCACATTTTTGGCATGTTCCTCTATGTTCAAAGTCTTCAAAGAAGAACAATGCACCATTAGACTACACATGATGGGCTATAGGATGATCCCCAGAGGAATAGTGATGAAACTCAAGGACTAGAAGTCCAAACTATGAATAAACCAGATAAAACCATATATCACAAGTAATAATTATACTAATAATCACAAAACCAATTAAAAGAGATGTATAAGAAATCCAAAAGGACAAGATGGATTTATAGCTCTAAAAGAAACAAATGGTTCCTTTTTTTTAGTTAAAAGAAATATTATCTTGTAGGTCTCATAGAAATAAAAATAAAGGCCAATTCTTGAAAAAAAAAAGATTATGGTTTTTTAGGAAAAATTGAAAACTAATCATTAATCATCAACATCATCCTATGATCACTACCTTTGATCCTAGTAGAGTTAGAATTCTACAATCTAACTCCACCTATCAATTTATCCACATCTCTTTGAACTTTACTCTTTGTCCTATAATCATCAGTTTAATATTTATATATATTAAAAACTATGCTTTTCAAAGATCCACTCTCTATAATGAATTACAAGCCATTTACTCAAGTATGAGGTCCCCCTAGATGTTACTAGGAGATTATAATAGCATTATGTTCTCAAAAGATTTCAAGAACTATATAACCCAAATATGTACCACTAATCTTAGTTATAGGGGAAATCATTACACTTAAAGTAATAAACAGAGTGAATAATGATTAAATTAGAGATAATTGATAAAGCGTTAATTAATCCTATATGGATGGGTGAATTTTCCCTAAGGATGACTTGTCTCAAAAATAACCTTATGTCATACCAATCTCTAATTGGAATTCATAACCTTAGTATTCACAAGATTAGGAATTCAACTTTCTTGTTTCATAACAATTTAGTTAGTTTAAATGGATTTGAGGATGCAATTGCAAAAGGCATGTCCCTTTATGTTTGAGGCTTGAAGCCTAAAAATATACTAGGAAATTGCAAGTAGCAAAATAAAAGCTTAAGATGCTTAATAGAAAGCACTTTAACAATACAATCCTAGCGATTGAGAAACATAAGGGGAATATAAAAAAGGTTCAAAGTGATCTTTACCTTAAACCAACCAATTAGACCATTAAACTTAAAGACGAACAAACTTAAGGAAGCTATTCATAAGCTCCAAAGGCACAAAAGTCACTCCTTATATAGAAGTCAAGAGTTTAAAGGCTAAGAGATGGGGGTAGGAACATTTCCTACCTCTACAATGCAATTCTAGATTAAAGAAACCTTAAAAAAGATCCTATATATCAATTAAAATGGAAATATAATCTAAAATAATAAGATATCAAGTAAAAGGTTTTGATTTACTTATAAAATATCTTAGGTACAATTAATATTATTTGCTCTTTTGTGCAGATGCTAAAGGCATTTTTCCATATTCATTCCCTTGTAAGCTAGTAGGCACTCTTTTAGGATCCATTTAATTAAAGGGGCATTAAAATATTTCTCTTCAATATAAACCCCTAAAAAGTTCCTAACATTGGTAGTCTAAATACCATATTCTTTTAGAAAACAGAGAATATGATAAATGATTAAGTCATAGCTGTAAACCTAGAATTCTTTAATGGAAGTAAGATTATAGTAAGAAACCATTTTCAACTATGATCCTAAAGTTTGTAATCCCTCTTCTTTATAAAAATTCATATTAATTTCTTATTATAACATAATATATAATATCATCATGAAAATTTTAGCAACTAAAATGAAATTACATTTGAAAACTTTTACAAATCTAAGACAAGGAGATTTTATACAAGACAGAACCATAGGGGATGATATTCTTATTATACAAAAGCTTTTTAGGAACTATAATAGAAGATCAGTCAATAGAAACTGTGCCTTAAAAATAGGCTTCATTAAAGCATTTAACTCAATAAGTCAGGGGTTCTTAATTGATAGTCTTGAAGTTTTTAGTTCTTATGGGTATTTATTAAGTATATAAAGTAATGTGTTTCGACCACATTATTCAATATAACGATCAATTATGAGCTTACGCAGGTCTACAAGGGAGTAAGATATTTAAGACAGGGGATTCCCTTTCACCTTATTCACATTATGCATTAAGGTCCTTACTAAGTTAATTGATCAAAGGATTAATAAGGATAATAGATTCACTTATTATCACAAGTTTAAGAGGATGAAAATATCCAATCTCTTCTTTACTGATGACCTCCCTCTTCTATGTAGTGCCAATACTCACTCATCTGAACTTCTCATGAATTCCCTAATTAAATTTGAATAATTATTGAGCCTTTCAAGTAACATTAGTAAAAGGATTTAAAAATTACTTAATGATAAGAAATCACTTTCATTCCAACGGAAACATTTGCACTTCTAAATAGGAAAAAACTTCGGAAAATTAAAAAAACACACTACGAATTTGTTGGATATAAATCAAATGCTAGGCCTAAGGGAAAAATTGAATGTACAAATTAAAAAACTTAAGGGAAATAGGCTTCACAACTGATTTTGGTATGAAAATTGAAGCTCATTAAGACCTCTTCATCTGGTTAAAAATGCAAAACATATCATACTAAACTAAGAAAAAGTAGGAAATCCTCTTGGGGAACCAATTACACTGTAATATTAAAGGTTTCAACTCTTTGATAGCTAACATTTTACATAAATTCGTAACTAAAATTTTGAAGACACTGCCATATAATTGAATTTAAATTTTAGGAACTTTGCCAATTATTTAGACAATTTGCTACCTTACTCCTTGGTACAAGTTGACCTAGTTAAAATTCAATATACCTAAAGCTTCCTTCATTCTCTAGCTAGCTATAAAGAATAGGCTGGGAACATTAAATAGGATCACAATTCAAATAAGCATCCTCATCTATAAATTTTGCAATCATGACACTAAGTCAATAGACCACTTATTTCAATGCTCCTTCTTGACGACTATTTGATCTAAAATCTAGTCTCTGAGCAATATCAACTAACCAAAGATGGATTGGATGAGAATAATTGGTTAGTTAAGTAAGCTTAATTTCCAAAATAAAAGTACTTAGCCTTTTTAAAAGAATTACGTCAGTTGTTATCTATATATCTGATGTCTATAAACAGATATTATATTCCATTTCCTCTAATAAATCATCTACAGCATCAATGTTACCTCTAGTATGTGGATTTACTCGATTGTAAAATATTTTCAAGAGGAACTTTTATGTAAGTTATGGTATGGGTAGCTCTTTTACAACTCCTTGAATCTTTCCCATACTTTGTACAGTGATTTCTCTTCATTTTGTGGGAAAGTTTTTATCTCCTTTATGATCCTTATAGTCTTTGTTAAGCAAAACTACTTATACAAAAACACTTATAATAACTACTCCCATATCGTCAGGTTCTCTAGGCTAATAGAATTTAAACATGCCTTGGCTCGATCTTTAAGCACGAAAGGGAATAACCTCATCTTGGTTATATCCTTTAATAACCCATTATACCTAAACGTGGCACATATCTCTAAGGAATTGAACAAATGAGAATTATCTACAAAATTAGACATTAGTTTGTAGTATGTTAAACAGAGCTAGTTTAATCTCAAAAATATTTATCTACACTTGTAATCTTATAATCCCTTGTTGATTAGCATTGAACCCCAACCTCATAAAATCATATAAGGTTCTTTGTTGTCCTTCTTAGTTCCCTTCTTCTGCCATTATTCTCTCTATAGCTTATTGGCATCTTAATTTTTGAATCTCCCTCTCTTGCTTGGTGATTTTGGAAACTTGTATATCTAAGAGTTTACTTGAACTCCTACTTGCTTTTGTGTTCATACACCTACAATCAAATAAGATATTATTAAAACCCTTAAATCAAAATAAATCAAACTGTACTAGATCTAAATTATCAATCCCTAGCAACAATGCCAAAAACTTGTTGAAATATAATTTAAACTTATCTATGCTGCAAGTATACGAATCATATCTTATAGTATAAAATGTGTCATTCCCATGAGGATTGTATTAGTCACCTAAAAATTATTATAACACTTTATTTAAAATAAAAAATATGATAAAATAACTAGGACATAAACTAAAAAAGAGAATTGGTAATTGAATAATTAAACAAGCAGAAGTGAATTGGTTTATTAATCGATGATAAAAACTTAGTAATTACTTCTATTATTCTGTTGTTTCACTTCACCCTCTTAATTTAATAATACTCAACCATAGATATCCAATAGTCATAATTACCCTCTCTTAAGATCTAACCAAGTAATCCTAATTAAAAATATAAGAATTGAATTGTGATCTCTTGATTTATCAAAACGCTTCCTAACTATCTAATTAGATTTGAAGCTATCTTAGGTAATTAATAAACAATTAAGATCTCTCTTCAATTGCCTATTAATTTGATGTATATAGCTCTATTATGGTATAAGTTATCACTGAGTAATACAACACAAATAATTCAATCCAACGGCTTGATTTAGATCAAATACAAAACAATAAACACTATAAAGTATATCTCTATAAAATTAAGAATGTAAAGTTTAACAAATAGTTTAAGAGTAATCCCCAAAAGAAGTTTAGTAATCTATAGTTGGAACTCTATATCCCAATTGATTCATCATTAACATTAAAAAATAATAAGGAAAGAAAAGAAAAGAACAAAAGTTTGAATTCCTGATGTCATTTTTTCTTATCCTTGAGTTGGAAAAATCTACAACCTTATTCTTTAGGAATTTTCTCTCTTTGATCTCTTCTTTTGTATTTTCTAGCTACCTCTTTTGTGTTTTTCTTTATTTTTTATATTTCTTGATTCTTCTAGGGTTTTTATAGGGTATCCAAACTTATTTTTAGTCCAAATATAGCCCTATATCATTAAAAATATAAAAATCTCGAGACCTAAAATTCTGGCATTTTCATGGTCATGCACTACTGACTACTCTATGCACTCTTTTTCATTTCAACTCTCCAACATGCATTTTGCGTGATTGTGGATAATTGCTTCCTTTGTCCAACTTCTTTTTCATCTTTTACTAAAATTTCCTATCTCCACTCATCATCAAAACACATTAAATATCCCCTAAGGCATGCATTAAGATCAAATTGTTATCCTAATCAATAACAATCAAACAAAAATGATAAAAACATTAACAAATACATAAATCTAATTCCTAAACATATGACTATCACCAAAGAAAACACTTAAAAATGCACTCTTCAACCTAAAAAGCACACTATGAATCACACTTATCACTACCTCCTTCCAAAAATTGTACATGAAATGATTATGTGTAATAAGGTATGGAGATAGAATATAGGTGCCTATACAATTTTGCACTCTAATTCACCCTAAATACGGTAGGAATCTTCGTGGTGAGCTTCCTACAAGAATATTTGGCAATATTGAATTATACAATCCACTTTCATTTTTTATAAACCTCCTTTTTTTTAACCTAAGTCGTTATCTCCAAGGCAATCCAATACACAATCCTATTTGATTTGAAAGGTTTGATTCTAAAATAAGCATATCTTTCATGAAATATGGTTCTTTGAAAGTATTCATTGGACTTATGGGTCTATTTTCCATGGTTGATTGTAGTAACTTAATATGCACTGAATGGCTTTAAACTTTGAAGCAAAAATAAGCAAGTAATTACTTAAGATGCAAAAATACCTAATGAGATGAGTTTGGAGCCATAATTTGTGAGACATTTGGGACTAAAGGTGAACAAAAATATATGTATCTTGATGAAAAATGAGTGGAAATACCAAAAATCTAGTCGTCTTAGCTAGGGAATTTGATTTAAGTAGTGGATGTATAAAGAATTTAAGAGAAATTAGGACGAAAGTGGAGACCAACTTGTCCCTAAGTTATGGATTGTCTTATTTCTCTTAACATATAGATATGGTCTAGGATGTGGGCAAGTTTCAATTTAATGACCCTCTAAAATAACTCACTTGTTAATAAGGTATGGGACATAAGTGAGTCCCAAGTCATATTAAACATTATAATTCATCATATGACTGATAATTGAGCTTTCCATTAGCTTATTTCTTAGATGTTTCTCCTCTAATACTGTTTAAACTATCTCCTTAAGCTCGTATGTTCCTTCCTTTATATGTTTAACCATCAAAACAAAAAAAAGAATAAAATACCAAAACATAAGAAACTAAAGAAACATGTTAATTTATTAATTAATCTAATAAAAACAAATCCAAATCAAATGCCAAATAAAAATCAACATTATTGTCTATGATGCCAAAAATAACTCCAAATATTCAAAATAAATTAAAAGTATGGTTGAGTTATCTCCCAACAAGCATTTTTTTATGAGTCTTTTATCTAGACTCTTTCTTTAAAATCAATTAATTTTTGGAGCAATGTGGTTACACTATTCTTAATCATAGTAAAGTCTGCCATTTAGAGAGTCATCATCTCTTATTTGTACCTTTTTTATTCTTTCCTTTATTATCACTTTTCTTGGCCCGTTAACTTCTTCCTCAATGATTACTTATACAAGATTATAACAATTAGCTTATCCTAAGTCATTAATAACCATAAATTAAATATCATCGTTTAAAAACATGAGTTCTTTTTTCTTAATCCTAAGTATGAGCTCACCTAATCTCAATCTTTTTAGCATAGCATAAGACATTATATTAATACTTTCACATAAATCCACTATTTTTTAATATAAATAACATAAATTATACATGAAATGTTCTCCTCTTCTGGATTTTGTTCCGTATCTTATTTGTTCTTTTCCTAAGTACTAGTTTCTTCCCTTTTAATTTCCTAACATAATCTGGCAAGGTAAGGAATTCTCTATCGATTCTCCCTTATTGGTGTCCTTACCCTACTCTCTTCTTATTCCTTTATTTTATTCAAAACATCACCTTTTAGGGAAACCTCCTTTACATATTCCTTAAGGATAGTTAATTTATCACTGAGCAAGATAATTTGTGATCTTTTTATTTATCACATTTGTTAATTGACCTATCTACACTTCAAGATTCCTTATTAAAGCTTCACCATTCTAAAATCAAGTAAGTATTTATTTGTTTGAAGTCTCTCATTATATATTTTAGACTCAATCACTTCTCTTTTTACACAAGCTACTAAAAACTTGGAGGGTATTATCTTTGAGCATATTAATTACTCTAAAAGAAATTGGATGATTTCTCTATCTTGAATTATAAGTCCTACTTTAAAAGTTATTATACCTTTGGAAGCTTGTCATAAAATCAACTTGCCCTATTGACTCCGCTATAGGATTCCTAACTTGCAGTCTAGTCCTTACTCCCCCTCTCCCTAAGGCTATGTTTAGTTGAGGGGTTGAGGATGGAAGGGGATGGAATGTAACATGCTTCCATCGTTTGGTTGAAGGTTTCATAATGGAATGGGATGGAATGGGATGGAAGCGGAGGGTTTCATGTTACGTTCCATTCCATCCTAAATAGTGAAAATAAAAAACCTCCGATTTGGAGGGTTTAGGATGGAACGTAAACTAATAAATGTATACTACCTAATATACCCTCAATAATTTTTCGTAATACCAACTGTGACCAAGT
>JAOQMS010000008.1:13988964-14007297 GCA_027563885.1 Erythroxylum longipes
TTCATGAACACAATTCAAAACATTGCAAATAATTCATTTAAAATCCATGCACGTACACTTCATGTCTACACCTTCCCTATTTGTGCTGGTCCGGGTGTAGGACCTCAACCTAGTCTCTCTGATACTACAACTGTTAGACCACATTTTCGGAGCCCAACTATCTAGAGTATCATAAAACGTGAGCTTATTACCTTAGAGGGTTATTCCAAAGAACCCTTCTTAGCTAACTATCTGGAGTTAAATAACGTGGCATAATCCAATGAAAAATACCTTAACCATTTTTTATTTATCTTCATGCTCTGATACCACCACAAGTGTTGGACCCTGATTTCGGAGCCCAATTACCCAAACAATCCTTATTCAAGGCAGATTTTCATCTTGATCTCTTCTTACCATCTTGTTCCGTGTCTTGTACTTAGTCTAAGTCCTTAACTGTTTCTGGATCCTTGATACCCATTTCTTGTTGAAATACCTTTATTTAATTAAATTATGTAACTAACTTCAGCTAAACAACTGTCCAATGTATTGGCCTTAACTTCTTCTTTGTATCATTTGTGTTTGGCCCATCATCTGAATTTGCATATGCTCTGGGTTCTATCGTCTATGTTTTATCGTCTGTAGTTGACTTTCTTCGTCTGTGTTGACCACCCATCATCTGTGTTTTATCGTCTGTATTCTATCTTCTGTGGTTGACTTTTATCGTCTGGGTTGACCACCTATTGTCTGCCTTATGACATGTCATCACAGACGATTCCTTGCGTCTGTGAGCTGACGTGTCGTCTGTGTGCTGACGTATCGTCTGTGTGATGTCAGCACAGATGATACCCTTCGTCTGTGTTTTCCTTTGCCTCTGTATGTGACGTCAGCATAGACGATACTCTTCGCCTGTGTTTTCCTTTGCCTCTGTGCGTGACGTCAGCACAAACGATACTCTTCGTCTGTGTTTTCCTTTGCATCTACCTTACTTACTGCAAACATAAATCTTCTCAACCACTCTCATTTGTTCAAATCCAAGGTCAAAATACACAAACACAATCGTCAACTGCTTCTCAAAGCCTCAAATTCATTTGATCAACACATGTAACGTGAAACTTAACAGTCGTAATAATCATAAGCAGAACATACTTATATTTCATTCATCCTCGAACAAGCATTAGTTTTCCAACGCTTTAGAGGGCATTTCGAGCCCCTTTACAAAATAGTCCAAATTACAAGGTTTCAAAGATTGTAATTTGCTCAAATGCACCTAAAGCATTGTTCTGCAGAACTAACTTCAAAACAAACAAAATACGCAGATTGCAGTGATTTCCCTTGACTCTTGACTTACACACTTTCTTGTTCTTCACCTGAATGGGATAGAATTGGGAGGGGGTGAGATTAAAGCTCATGGGTAACAGGTTTATCATTAAGAAACAAGCAGAAACCTTTTTGCAAAACTTATTAAATCATGCAATTTAGAAACCATAGAAATTCTTTTACTTGAAAACATCAGAAATATTTATTTCTCAAAAACTTACTCAGTCCAACAAATCATGTTCAATCATAAGTCATGTATGCATCAAACTTGATAACACATAATCACATCAAAATGGTCTGGAATGGTCCATAAATAGAATGAACTAACACAGTCCATATAATGATCCTGTGTAGTCGCAAACAGAACGAACTAGCACAATCCCACTTAGTGGTTTTGTGTAGTTGTAAACATGAGGGAGTCCATGAAGGAGCTCCATGCCACTAGTGGGCAGGCGAAAGAAGCCTTTAGTCTAAGTGCACTTGACAACAGAATGGACCAAACCGAGCCCACATAACATGTCTTTCATGATCTTGTAAACTTGATTGCCCATAATGGAAAGTTTTCGAAACTTGATCTTTTTCAAACATAATATCTTTTCAAAATCATTTGCATGTTCTTATCATAACACATATAGCACCATAGTTTGCTCAGCACCATCCTTGACAACAACAATCTTTTCTCCATCTATTGAACAGTCAAATAAAGAAGCTTCTTCTTACATTTTATGTTCTTTTAATTTTCTTTTTAGTTCCTGGTTTTGTACATTTAACAAATACTAGAGTAATTCCTAGTTTATTACTCAATTCTTTTGCCTTAATTGAAGATCCATCAAGTGCCACAACATCAAATACCCCAACTACTCATGTAAGTTTATAAGTTTATAAAATCTAGAATAGTTAGTATCACTTCTTATCATTATCGTTATATTATTATAAAATTTTAGTACTAAATTTCTAGCTTAATATTTATAAACTAATTAACTATTTTTATTTTTATTTTATAGGAAAAAAATCAATAGTGAACTTCACCCTGAAGAATAGCCAAGAAATTTTACCTTAGAGAATTTTAGCTTAAATTAGTAAGTAGTAGTTTGAGATAATCGTAATAAATAATTTTCTTTGATATTAAAATTTCCATTTTATATATTGGAAATTATAATTTTGTACATTTTGGTGATTTTTATATATTTTATAGATACTAATAATTTTTATTTTCTTGTCTGATAATATCTTCGCACAAAAAGTCTGTATCATTTGTGACAACTTCTATTTTATGGCCACTAATGCAAATTTTTTATCGATTAAGTAATTGAATTGTAAATTTTAATAATATTATTTGCGACATACATGAAAACATTAGTGATAAATTTATTATAACATATATTCTTTATTTAGTGACAAAATAATTGTAACATATAACTTTCATACTTGTGATGAAATATGTTACACAATATAGCCACCTATGCAAATTTCTTTTACAACTAATGTAATTTCGTTGATGAACTGATAGTTTTATTTGTGATAATAATAAACACATTAGTGCCAATACTTTTTGTAAGAACGAATTTTCATTTTTGCGACGAGATGATGTTGACACTTTTTTATTAAAATATTAGTGACACATATTCTGTCACTATTTATAATTATTTTAGTGGCGATAATGTTGTAACAACAAAATCAAAAACTGTTACGACTTTACTCGTCACTACTTTATATTATTTGTGTCAACAAACTTGTCATAAATATGGAAGTTGATGTGACCATATAGTGTTATCACACATTCTATAGGTTTTACTCTTGGCAATTTTGTCACAATATAATGAAGCACTGTTACAACTTTATTCATCACTACTTTATATTATTTGTATCGACAAACTTGTCATTAATAAATACAGTGATCATAGAGTGTTGTCATACATTTGATAGGTTTTAGTGTCAGCACTTTCATCACAATAAAATGTAAGTACTGTTATGACTTAATTCGTCACTACATTATATTATTTGCGACGATAAACATGTCATAAATATGTAAATTTATTGTTACCATATATTTTTGTCATACATTTCACAAGTTTTAATGTCAGTATTTGTGTCACAAAAGGTGTTGCATAATTTTGACCATTTCTTAAATTAGTCATAATTTCATTAGTGACGGAAGTATATGTGATGGGCAGTGACGACTTCAAAGATTGGATACTATTAATAATAGTGACTAATATTACTACTTTCATTGACAACTTTTACTTTCACTAAAAATACAATTTCTTGTAGTGTACCTTTATTTCCCGCCTAGCTTAAGTCCTGACAATTTACCGTGACTGGTAAAATGTCATCTGGACCCTCCTCCTCCACCCCATCCATTGCAATTTCTTCTGAGTCACTTTTGGAGCATAAGGATTTCCCTCTTTTCCCTTCCTTACAACAAGCTAACCCCTTATGCTAGAAGGTCAAAAAATAGTCATGGAGTGGGTTTGTTGGTGATCCAAACTCATTTTGAGAACTCCACTTCATCTCTAGTATTAAGGAGGGTCCAATCTCCCCTCTTATTGAAGTGTTACAATGTGGTGCAACCAAATGGGGACCTTCTTTAGTAAGCTATTTCATAGATAAGAAGATTTCATTTCCAAGTGTTCAAAATTGGGTGAATCTAAACTGGAAGAAGTGGGGAGTACAAAGCACTTTGACTATTGAAGATGACCTATTCATTTTTCAATTCTCCTCTGAATAAATGTCAATGAAGATCATATATATGGGGTCCTAGCATCTACAAGGTAAGCTTATCATTTTGAGAAAATGGGAATTTGGTTTTAAACTTGATAGATCAAAACTTAAAACCATTCCAGCATGGATTAATTTTGATCAAATACCTCTAAAATGATGGTCCTTTGAAGGATTGAGTTATTTAGGTAATTACCTCTAGCAATGTATAATAATACTACCAATATTAAAAGGGTTGGATATGCTAGAGTGTGTATAGAAGTTGAAGGTAAAAAGATGTTGCCTAAAAACATCCATATTAAGAAGTTAAATTCTAATGGAGACCTAGTAGAGGGCATGATCAAACTATCATACACTTGGAAACCTCACATAAAATATACTATTAAAGTTTATCCACGAGATGAGTGAAACTAAAGCTTGAAATACTTATGGGAATTCTGATGAAGGAATAAAGAATTCTTTACAAGCACTCCAAGAAACATTCAACAAGTTGAAGTAGGAATTAACAAGTCCCTCATCTCAAATATATGTTTTAGGGAGCAATTAATGGAACTACCAAGAGAGTAATCATCAAAGTGGAGAAAGATTCTTGCAAAGGAAACTAGATAGATTTTTAGTTAATTGCAGGTGGTTAGAAAACTTAAATGAAAGTTATTGTTGATCGTTTTGCAAGCTTTACTATTTATAGCCTTCAAAATATTACAAGTGCACAGGTCAGTTCTAGAATATCATAAGGTGGATTACTCTCTCTCAAGTTATAATTACCAAGCCCTAATTAATAAACCCTAATCAAGTCAAGTCATCAAAATTGTTATCTCTCTATTAACTATCGGTCCACAACCTAATCAATTCTTAAGCTCTGTAATAAACTACCGGGTCTCACATGGGATCTTTCCCTGTAAAATAACTGATAAGATTGATTATGTGGTCTATTGGATCACCTAACTCTCATTAACTCGATCCAATAATTTTGCATTCGACTCACCCTCTCAATTTGTTACTAAAGCATGAAGATACAAGAATCAATTAGAACATCTGAATAACTAGATTAACCTTAACTCAAGGTAAAATCCCGAAAGAAAGTTAGAACATCTGAATCAAACACAAATCTATAAACATATTTGTATTCATCTCAATAATTAAGAAAATGAAAACAAGACGAAAGAAATACACGTGGAATAGGGATCGGGATGCCTCTAGAAAGCACCAGCCACAAAGACCCACTTCTTTTTTCTTCTCTCTTCCTCTTTCTCTCTCTTCTTCTTCTCTCCTCTTGGAGTGTTTCCCAAAATGGTAGATTGGAGGCTCCCTTTTCAAGTCTCCTCCTTTTCTCTTTATGGTATTTTCTAATTAGGGTAACTCTAAGGATTTTTCCCATTCCCGAAAGGTTCAAAATGTCCCCAAATAATGAAGTTCAGAATTAAATTCCAATTCCACAAACTTATTTGGGATTTAAGAATCACTCTAGCTCACTCGTTTATTTCATGGTTAGTAGCTTTACAAAGGCTGGGAGTTAGAGATAAACAAAATTTTCAAGTTCTAGATATCTCTTATCCTATTTATGCCAACTGTCCATAGACTCTGGATCACCTATATTTTAAATGTGTATATCTAGTAAATTGTGGAGACAATTTCTTAACATATTTGATCTACAAGACAATTACCAAACCTAGTTATGCACTCTCAAATGGGCAAGCAGACTAAGATGGAATGGTAGAGGTGATCGGAAGTTGTTCAAATCAGGATTTGCTATGTTAGTCCATTACATTTAGAGATTGGGAAATACTAAGTTGTTTGGAGATCTTAAGGAATTTCAGTAATATAGTTAGATGGGGTACTTATTGAAGCTTAGGTTAACTACTATGACATTTTCTTATACAGAAACCATAACAATAGGTTTTAAAATGAGGTTGTGTATATAAGAGTGTTAAACTATAGAATGTACTTACTAGATCTGTAAAAACATCTTATGGTGTTGTATCAAATCCATTTTTTTGGTAAATCAGTAAAATTTATAAAATAATAAAAATTTATGTACAACTAAAGATTGCCCAAGCTGCAATCCCTTATCCAGACTATATGCCTAACTTACAAGAAAGCATAAGGAGCCCTATAAATGTTTCCCATCATCATGCATTCCACCAGATCAAATCATGCCATGACTACACTATGATGGTTATATCAGGACCATCTTGCCAGTAACACACTTTCATGCAACAAACTCATTTATCATATCAACCAATCCAACCTCTCTACTAATCTTTAACCTGAGAACAGTATATCATACTTTGATTCTTCACCTTTCCAATGCAATGCAGTATCTTTTTAGTGTTGGATTCCGAAGTGATGTTGTAGGAGAAAGATCATCTCTAAACCACCTTCCATTGATCTGGACTTCCTTTTCTTCCAAGCAACATCCGTGGGTTAGAGGCTATTCGACTGTTATTCGAAGGAGATCCTTTTGTAGCTTTAGTCACCATGTTTCCATAATCGAAGTTTAGCGGAGATTGAGGCTTTCCCTTCATCTTATGTTTCTCCTTTTCTAGCAATTGGGATTGCCCTCTCTTTTCTCAAACCTGGACCTGGAGTCAAACCTCTAGACATTTCATTAGAAATATAAAACACATACATTTTACCTTCTCTTAGTGTTTGAGCTGACGTGTTCCGTAACTTGAAAGATCACTCTCATGTTGAAGCTCCTTACATTCAAGGCTTCATCTTTAAAGGTTCGCAAGTCTCTTTCAGTCCATAAGTTATACGCAACAACATAAAGGAGAATGAAGAAGGTATTAATGTCACAGTTTCTAAATTTTTCAGGTATGGTAGGTGTATTTGGAAGTGGTTTAGACTATTTAACCAAACTATTTTAGAGAAAGGACATTCAAAGAATAAATGATCAATAGTCTCCAAATCTGAAACACACAAGGAGCACCGATTTGGGGCGTAGAGGTAAAGAATTTTGTCCCTTGTCTGCAATTTATTCAGGAAGGCTAACCATAGGATAAAGGAACACCTACGACTATTACTTTTATTCCATACAAGTTTATACCAAAGAACTGTTTGATTTAGAGGTCTCATGAAAGTGTATGCAGAAGCATTTGCATACTTCTTCGAAGGGGTAGTTAGCCATTCTAAACTATCCTCTCTTGAAGAATCAGGATGGTATTGTAAAGGCTCTAGGTTACTAATAGTCCCAAATGTTGTCTCCTGCCAGCCCCATTAATTATTCCTGATTACTTCAGACACTTTTGTAGTCATAGGAAGCTCCGACCCATTGATCACCCTAGGAGTAGAGTAAGCCATCAAAATACCTCTCGGATGCCAAGGATTAAGAAAGTAGAGTTTCCATTTCCTATTATAAATTTGAATTGGTTCCTAATTTGATCCCTAATGTACAAAATCTTCCTCCAACTCCACGAACTACAGTTGTTAGCAGAGGTACTCCAGAGACTATTCCTAAATTATTCCATATATTTAGGAGTTGCTATTTTGAAACTTTTTGTAATTATTCCTATAACGCCCCAACATATACCCTAGAAGTATTATAGCATGTCTAGGGTGTATTAAGAAGTGAACATAATAAATTAAGTACATCTAAGTATAGTAAGAGATATAATGGTACTTAATGTAAAAGACATGGGTAAATGGATAATTTGTTCACTTCGACATGGACATACATACTTAGACATGAAATATGTATAGAAATTTTTAATATCTTTGCTTGGATTTATGAATGTGGTGTGAGTGGAATTGATAAAATAAGTATTCCATAAGTAAATGGAATATTTTTGGTTAAATTAAATGTATTTTTGCGTTGCTCTTGTATGATAAGACCAAAGTTAATTGATTTGGGACGTGTACCTTGTTGAATGGATAGGTTCCACTGAACAGATTTTTGTAATTTAGCCAAATTTTAGCCTGTAGACCTTTAACTTGGATAATTCCAATTGGAAATAAATCTAGAGACATATATCTAAAACTTTCATGAAGGAATATAAATTATATTGTGCTTCTAAGATTTTTTAATTCAGGTTTGAAATTGAGTTATGGCTGTTGTCCCTATTTTCAAACAGCCTGTAGTGTTTTGGGTATAACTCGAAGAATAATTAACCAAATTGCATGTAATTTATTACATTAGAAAATTAAGAAAAAGGGAAATGAAATTAATTTATAATATTGTAGGCCAATGTGGGAGTAAAGGAAGAAGAAGGACCAATATGCAATTTTTCTAAAGTTAACACATAGACTAGTTGGATTAAGGCATGTGTGACCAATAATAATAAAGCATGTGTGTCCAATAGGAATTAAGCATATGTGTGAGTCTTGAAAGTTTTGGAATGGGGATATGGAAAGGGGAGATTCATGACATTTTGGGGGTTCTAAGTTCAGATTGTTCTCCTCTCCATTTCACCTTCTTCATACCATCATTTTTCATGTAAGGAATCAAGCCAATCTTAAGTGGAAATGAAGGTAAAAGTTAGGGATTTTCTCTTCACCTTTACCTCTTGTTACTTTTTTTTTATGAAGGAATTTCGGAAGTAGGATTGAGAGGTATATTTTTGTTGTTTCTAATTGGTGAGTCAAGCAAAGTCAAAGAGTAAGCGAAGGAAAGGCAATAGAAGACCTACTTTGTCAATTTTGAGGTTTGGGACTACACTTAGTCTAATTTCTCTTTGTGTGCATGTTTGAATAGTTATAAAGATTCATTTGGACGTGTAATGGTTGTTTGGATGATGCTTTGTTTTTATTTTGGTGTTATCTTGCATAGAATTGATTGAATATGACAAGAGAGTACTGTGTATTGGAATTTTGTTTAGGGTTTATTTGAGTTAGTCATATTGTTTAAGTCATATCTCAGCCTACAGACCTCCAAATTATGTGATTTCAGTTTCATATGAAACCTAAGAAACAGATCTAAACATCTCTATAAGGGAATTTGACTTAATTTGGCTTTATGACCTTGGAAATTGAGATCAAAAAATGAGACTTGATGTTGCTCCTATTTTGGAGCAGCTTGTGATAATTTGCCTATATCTCATGATTTAGAAGTCCAAGGTGTGATCATTGGTTCTATAGAAACTATAGGCATAGAGAAAAAAATTTCTAGAGACCTTGAAACCCAATTTTGACTTTTTCCATATGAATGTTAAGTAATAAATAGTGATATGAATGGAGAGAGTGTCTGTCATGACCGAGGCATTGTTTTTGTTTCCAATTTCTACTGTATCTTACCCAAACCCTTATAAATGTGTATGAAAATTTTCAAACACCTAGAACTAAATGAAATAGGACTTACCATATGTGAATTGGGTGATTGAACATTGTAATTTAAGATTGATCATAATGCATACTAAAGAAAACTTACATGTACATAAGTGATTTATATACATATTTATTACTCATAAGTGTATAGTATGATTATGCAAGTGTAATTTTGACACCTTTCTAATGGTAATAAGTTATTACTTACATACACAGATACAGATTTTATAACTTGAAATGTATATCATATGATTTATCAATATATGAATTGTGAAATTGGAAAATGGTTAAAAGAAATATTACAGTGCCTACTCTGTTATCTTAGGGTTGGATAGATGGGTATACCTATAAAGTTACGGTACAGCTGCTACAATTTGACACTACCAGTGTCCATAATTTGATACCTTGGATACCTCCAGGTATCCACAATTTGATACCTCCAGGTATCCACAATTCAATACCTTCGGGTATCTATAGTTTGATATCTTTGGATATCAACAGCACCCGTTATCCATACCCACAGAAAATGTGCAGGCTTAACACATAAAGGAAACTTAACAGTCATAAATAAGAAACACAACATGACAACATGAATAATTGGTATTTATGAGAATTTGTATTGATTGTAATAACGAATTGTGATGATGTGCAATTGTATTGATAATTTGTATCAATAAGCGTTGAATATCAATATTTGGCTTATAAATGTGCATTTTTTGCATATGGATAATATGTTGAAGCATATTTCCATTATGTACTTTCAAAGTATTCCACCGTTGTTTACATGAGCAATGAATATCAATGTTTGGTTCATGATTGTGAATTTATGGCATATGAGTTGTGATATTTCTAAATGTGTGTGCATGGTGGATGACTGTTGTGAGTGGTCATCCAAACTAAGTGTTTCTTCATTAAGCTTTCAAGCTTAGTACAAGTGTTAGTCTGTATAGGTCCAAGTCATAAGACTAAGGTACAGGAAACATCTGTAAGGACCAAGGCCAACAGATAGAAGAAAAAGTACTTTTGGAATGTGTTTTCAGTTACAAATGATTGCATGTAATGAAGAAAGGAAATTGTATGTTTTCTTTAGGATTACCATGTAAATGTAAATATGTATTACTATTGTTAAATGATAATGTTAATTATAGGGGAGTTTAGTAATGTGTATATGTATAGCATTGAATAAAAATGTATACCTTGAATACGTGTGCAGGAATTTGGTTGCTATATGTGTGGATGGTTATAGGTTCCGTGTAGCATCCCGTCTCTCAAATTGTTGAGAGATTTAAAGTGTTAGACTAATGAGTCATATGAGTGGTATCATATAGAACGAAATTGGTACAACTATTACATGATTACATAATTATGTTTAAATGCATAATATTAGCATACATATATTAATTATGAATTAGATAAATTACACTGAATTGACATATTCTGGGATATAAAACTAAGAACAATGTGACAAATGACTGAGCATAATGAATGTGATATAAATGTGTATTTCCAATGTCTTGTACTTTAGTTTACCAATGATAAGAATTTATGGATTATAATTAGTGAATTGCAATTAATTATTACGATTGGGAGATTTATAAATTAATGTGTATTTTTGGACTAGGAAAAATGTCAAGTGGCAAGAAAATTGGTAAATAGAGAAATAATTGACACATGGTAATAGAAATAAGTGACAAGTGGCATTAGGATTTATTGACAATTGGCATAGGAAATTAGGTGACAATTCGTTTAGAAATTGGGAGACAAATGGACTAGTTATTAAATGACTTGGGGTACCATTACAATAAGACATTAATTTGGTTATTATGTGGTAAGTTTCGTGACATATGTCATGACACTCACCAAGCATTTAGTCTCTATGTTTTTAACCTACACGGTTTACACAATTGAAGATCATGTTTCATTTTACTTTTGCTACATGCTTTCTCCATTATCTTCTTCTCTCTTCTACACTCACGACCATCTTACTCTCACCCTCACTACGTCGAGTTTGCCATCATTCAATACTATCCACTCCAATGAAATTTTGTTGTCTTCTTTTTTATGATAAAACCCACTTCTAATCTCATTTTTGCTCTTGAAATGGTGTTGATTGTGTAAATGGAGAAGCTAGGGTTTCTTGGTGATTTGAAGAGCTTTGGAGTTAAACAAGTAAGTGAGATCTTTTTCTTCATGGCTTGATTAATGAAATGTATATGATGATTGTTTAGAGATAGAATGATCATGATAATGGTGTTGAAAGAGTGTTGGAACGTTGATGAAGAAATGGATATGTTTATGTTTTATTTTCGTGTATATGATGAACAATAATATATGATTTGTTATATAAATGTTTTTGGGTTGAAATGGAGGTGATTTTGAAGAGGAAATGAAGTAGAAATGATGAACTATGCATAAGATGTGTTGGATGTGTTATGAAAGAGTTGAAATATGGAAAAGTAAAGCAAAAAGGGTGGTCCACAGTCGTGGTACTCATCCCACGACCATGGATAGATGTATTAGCTTCTGTCATGATCATAGGAAGGCATCCTATGATCGTAAGCAAGGTTTATAAATGGTAATTTCAGTTTTGTGAAATTATTGAACCAACTAATGATAAGGTACTTTCCTATGGTGCATTTAGACTTGATTGAGGCTTGAAATGAACCTAAATTGGTGCTTGAAAAGTTTGTAAAGTGTTTGATATATTTAGGTTGTTAATTAAGGTTATAACCTAAGAATAGATTGTTGATATAAAGTGTTTAAAATCTAGAAATTTATGAATGATATAGGAATGAAGGTGTTCTCAAGAATACAAATGTGATCCAAAGAATATGAGTAAGGTGTATTAGGTATGAATGAATGAAAATTGGATATTGTGTGACTATATAATGTTAGAAAAGGGAGTGATGAATAATTGATTGATGAAATTAGAATGAGCAAGTATTCTTGTGTGTGTATGCATGATTGAATACTTATGTGATTAATCAAGTTAGTGATGTCTGTACAATATATGTACTGCATGAAGATAAATACATAAGATTGAACATCACTGTCTAGACGTTTCTAGATCATGAAGGAAATGGCTTATCTAGAGCTTATTGTGAGTCATCCTAAATGTTATTTACTAGGATTGATATGTTCTGGTTAAATTTCAATTATTGAACTGATATTTTATGTGAATGTGATAATTTTGGACATTTATGGTCTAAGGAGTTGGATAATTGAGATTGCATTGGAAGTGTTCATAATTAAGTGTGAATCAGAAAGAAATTAGTGTACGCAACAGAAATGTTGAATGCTGGACTCATGTCCAATGAATATGAAAACGACTGTAACTTAAACAAATGAAAGATGTTGAAAGTGAAATATGTGATTTGATGCATTTCATTACATGATTAGATAAAGGAATTTGTGACTAAAGTAGCCAGTGAAAAAGAGCTTAAATCTCATAAAATATGTATAAAAAGCCATAGGCTCAGTATTAAAATGAGCTTGATATCCACAATAGATATGGGACAGTTAACAATAAGCCCAACATCCACAACGGATACGAGATAGTTAAAAAGGCGCTCGGTCATAACAAAGTAACAATGAAAATGAG
Organism: Erythroxylum longipes; assembly: GCA_027563885.1. Lineage (NCBI taxonomy): Eukaryota > Viridiplantae > Streptophyta > Magnoliopsida > Malpighiales > Erythroxylaceae > Erythroxylum > Erythroxylum longipes. The sequence goes on from JAOQMS010000008.1 coordinate 14,001,842, forward strand.
TCACATGTGCATTTGCATATATGAATTGATATGTGTTATATGAATGATTGAAACAAATTAATTGTACTACTCTGAACTAGAAATATGGAATTGTTTATACAATTGTAATTGTTGAAGCATGATGAAATGTGAAGTGTTATGAAATGTTTGATGACACGCTTCGTCTATGAAATGAAATGTGAATTGTCCTTATGTTTGATATGAATGAGCACATCGAGGATGGTTCACTCACTGAGTTCACAAAACTCAACAAAATTGCAACATTGTTTTTCAAATTCAAAGGATATCTAGTTAGACTAATTGGAGTATATCCACGACAATCAGACATGAGTTAGTGGTCAGGATCAGTTTATACCTGCATCTGTCTTCAGTTATTTTTGTATTAAGAATTGTATTCCATAACTATTGTACAATGTAAGTGTAAATTCTGAAATGTAAAGACAATTATGACTGAATCTGTTTGTAAATGAAATAGGCCATGAATGATTTTTGGTATGCTTAATATGTGTTTGATTGTCTAAAAAGAAAAAAATTATAATGAGTCATTTCGACCGTCTTAACGTGCCACCCTCGTAGAGTATGTTCTCAAATAATCATCAATACATTCGAGCATATACTTTATCAGAGTGGTTTGTTACATTCTGTATAGGGGACGTTAAATTTCCATTTATGAATCTACCTTCTTTTTTAAAAAAATTGTCTTATCTAAGGCTTAAAAACTAGTGGAGAATTTTTAATGGTTGATGTTTACGAACGCACAAGAGAATAAGTGTGGGGGTGTGAATATATATAGATTGGTTATATTTGATGGAATGTGATTTTAATTGTCTATCAATGAATTCCATCATTGATGTTATTTCTTTTAATTTTTGTATTTATTAAAGAAAAAGATAATAAAAGAAAAAGAAGTTATCAAGGAGGGAAATCATTTATTTTGTAAAGTAATTCATGTTAGTCTTTCCTCCTAAAGTTATATGGTATGGGTGAAATGATTATGATGCAAATATAGGAGAAGTTATTATGAAGAGTCACTCCTTATAGTTATAATTTATTATTTATCATCATTTTTTGTGAGTGATTTCTTATAATTGTTTATGTTTCATATGATTTATGGAATGAAGGCTTGAATCTAAGCTGTGAAATAGAGTCTTTACACTCTTCTTAGCTTATGATACCAAATTTTGAGTAGATTTTACACTCGAAAATCCATTTAAGTATTTTTCCTACTTCACTAGTTTTGATAAATTTTAAACTACATGACCTAAATATTTCTCACCTTAACCTTTATCCCCATTACAACTTTGAAAAGTCCTTTAATTAGTGTTATGTGTGGGAATCTTTAGTAGTGGAGAACTGAAATGATATGCAATTCGTGGAACGTGGTGATCATGAAAGATGTTTGATTATATCCATAGATTTATCTTATTTTTAGAAACAACTTGTCAAAGCCTACCCCTAGATTGCCCAGTTATTATATGGAAATGACTGTTGATTGATCATGATTAAAAACATTGAATGTTTAATTCTTGCCATGGTTTTGCAAGTTATTCCTCTTTTCTTGTGACTGTCTATTTTTAGGAAATAAAATAAAGTGTTTTAATTTATTTTTATTTTTAGTTTTCCATAGGACAGTCAAAAGCTAAGTATAAGGGAACTTAATAAGTGCTTAATTGCTGATATATATACTCCCTAATGTAGTGATTAATGTTGTATTGAACTTAAGATACTTATTTTGGTTTGTATTTTGCCTTATGTATAAGTTGGAGGAACAAGAACCAAAATAAGCTAAAGATACATCCTTAGAGCTGTTATATCGATGTTTGATCTATTTTGCATTTGTAGAGGAAGAAGGATATGAATTAAGGTAAAGATGGGACAATGAATGGAAGAATTGGAATTGCTATGACTTACGAATGTGTATAAGAACGTGTAACTCATTGGAAATGTATATAAACTCAACGACATTATTTCAAGAGACCATGAGACTTCCACGCCCATTTAAGGACTTACACGGTAGTGTAAGTGACTTACAATATCATGTGTGTTGATCGTGCATCTCTTTAAAACTATGTAGCTCCACAATTTCTACTAAATTAATATACACGATCACTTATACATCTATGTAGTTGACCATGTATAACCAAGCAACCCTAATTTTACATAATTAAAAGGCATTTAAGAGGACAACAAGGGTATGAAGAGATTAAGGACTTGAAACAATGCAAATGCCTTTCCCTTTTGAGAGTTATAAAGATCTAAACTTCAACTTTGCAGTTCAATAGGGATATCGAGGTTGACAAACATGTTTGGTTGTTGATTAGGCTAGTGAAGTTGTTCTTAAACCTCTTTTGGGATTGACTATGTTATATTATGTTTAACGTTTTTATTTTATATATGGATAATTTAGATTAGCCTACTAGATTATTCATTTACAGATTCATTACCAAAATCTAGATAGCAATACATAATTGTTGTACATCTAATTCAATTATGGTAAACTAATGGTCAAACATCATTAAGGATAATATAGCATAGGTTAAATGACCCAGGCTTGTGTGGTTATTACTTAGATTAATTTTTTTTCCTATTTCATAATGTAGTTGTCACATTAAATCTAGAGAGCTTATTCTAGATTATCTAGTAGTACGTAATATTATCTATACTTGGTAGAGATAATTTTCTGATAGACCCACATAAATATACATATATATGTAAAATATAAATGCACATATTAAAATAATAAAGTAATAATAAACTGTGAAAATAATAAACTAATAAGACCATATTATACCGATCTCTTTACCTCACCAACTTAGTCATTTTTAGCAATCACACCAATTTCCACAAAACATGTCTTAATGCATAAGTAAACATATTTACTATATAAACAACATATACACAAATAAACTCCATCAAGATAGATAAGTAGATGGAAGCAATATTATCTTCTTACATTGTCTACTTTAATTTTTGAATGTTGGACATGTTTACACTCTAACAACCATATTGCTTACTGTTTAACACATAATTAGTTGGGATGATTATTAGATATTTATGTTTTTGGATTCTTATAAGGCACCAAAAAAAAAAGAATAAGAAGCTACTACTAAACTAAGTGAGCAGAGGTATTGATATAGCATTTTAAGGAGGCTTTACAAAAAATGAAATCATTACCTATAATGGTACTTTAAAACTTGAATGTGGTACTGGGTAAGAGAAACTTTTTTAAACTTCTCAAGGAAGCTTTGTACATTTACTTACTTTATTACTTTAAATTTATGAATTATTGTAATAAACATAATTTAGTAAATGAACATATACCAATTTGTGTCCTTTAAATTGATGCTTTAAATAATTCTAATATATATACATTTAAAGATACAGTTGTAAAAGTAATAGTGTTAAAGAAAACATTAATTCCATATGGTATGGTAAATAGTTGTATAAGAATCTGTGTCATTCGTATTGTTCATTCGTAAAAGGTAACAACAAAAATTGTGACCATATGGGCACAAAAACAACTATATGGAACTATACTTCAAAAGAAAAACATGATTTTACATATAAAGTGTTGGTTAAGCATGATTTAAAATGAATTATGAGGTGTTGATAGATAAATTTTGGAGTTAATTTGTTATGACAAGGTTAGTAGGATTTTATTAAATGGTTTAGTGGAATTAAATTTATAAGAATGTTCAAGGGTATTTTTGGCAAGACACTTAAGTATAAAAGACCATAAGCCTATAAGGAAGAGCAAAATGGACATTTTATGCTCATTAAGGATAGAATTGGAAGATGAAAATGGGGTCTTGCAATTAAGAGGAAGAAAAATGAAATTAGAAGATAGAACAAGAAGAAAGTGTCGTGGGTGAGAAGAGGAGAAGTAAAGAAAAGCTAGGGTTTGAAGATCTTGAAGATTTTGAAGCCTCCACAAGTAAGTATGCCCATTAACCCTTCTTGATTGGTAGATGAAGCATGTTTAGGGTTGGTTAGAAGTGAAAATAGAGTGAATATGTGTAGGAATTTGTGATGAATGGATTGTGTAGATGTGTTTGGTTAACGGTCAAAAGTAGTTTATGAATTTGTTTTGAGTGATATTGGATTGGAATTGTGTTGAAAATGAAGTAGAAGGGATGGTTTATGTTTAAGATGGGTTATATTTGAAAGTTGGGGAGTATATAGGTGAAAAATGTTGAAAAATTCCATCGAAATGAGTTTATGGAAAAGTTCACCGCGGCGAACTTCTGACTTCGCCGCTGCAACAACTTCGCCCTGGCGAACTTCTGATTTCACCGCAGCAAAATCCATTTTTCTATACAGACATATTTTGGTATTTTGGGCATAACTTTTTTTATAGTTGTCCAAATGAAGTGATTTTTAAATTGGAGAAAACTAAAGACATAGGTCTATGAGTTTTGTGAAGAAATTATGTTTAAATTCAGCCTATAAAGATCTAAATTTTTTAATGGAAGTTGAATATAGAATGCTGTGTTAGTATTGGAACAAACCAAAAATGATTGGGGCATAACTTTTAGAGTAATAAACCAAATTGAATGATTTTGGTGTCATTAGAAACTTGAGACAATGAGGAAACTGTTTATAAGGGAATTGTTATTAAATTTATTCATGTAATCGATCAGAATGATAATGGAAAATTGACTCGAAAGTTTGAATTTTTCAAAGGGTTGTGTTCAAAAGGCTTACGAAATACATGGGTTTTAGTGAATATGTTTCTTTGGGTTCTAAATTGGAATTCCTACTGAATGGAGTTTTTTATTATTGTTAAGGGAAATTAAGTAAGGCAAGATGAGCAAGAGGAAAGACATCCCTAAGTAAGTCTATTAAGCAAGGAATTCAAGGTGGGTACCTTTTTATAATAGAGTAAATAAGCCACTTATTGTTTTCTTTAAATCAAGTAAGCTTAATGGTTTCAATTGCATCATATATGTTGCATTTAGTTGCTCTTGGTTGGATTGTGAAATTGTTATATGTTTGCTACATGAATTGTGTTGATGATTTGTGAAAATATTTTGAAAATGTTCATTTTTGAAAAGATGCAAGTTTATAAAATCATGTTTTCGAAATACTTCATGTCTATTAAAAGCAAGTTTTCAAGAATTGCCATTTTGGGCAAAAAGTTTACAAGTCATGAATTATGTGTTATGTGGGTTTGTGGTGGTCCCCTAAGTTCCATCACGTGCACGTTGACCAAGTAAAGGCTTCCCCTGCCTGCCCGCTAGTGGCATGGAGCTCCTTCATGGACTCCCATAAGTTCACGGCTATGCAAGACCATTAAGTGGAATTACGTTAGTACGTTCTATTCACGGCTACACCGAACCCTTATGGGAAATGTGTAGTACATTCTGTTTTGAATCCACTTGAACCATTCTGATGTGCTTATGTGCTTTTGAAATGTTAGCAAGTTTGATGCATACATGATTTATAATTGCTCATGA
>JAOQMS010000008.1:14009766-14046767 GCA_027563885.1 Erythroxylum longipes
TGAAAATAGGGTTGATGTAAACTTGTAAACAGGAAACTGTACAATATATAACTGTACAATATATCAGTGGACTATTTTGCAAATTTTAAAAATTTCAGGGACTATTTTATAAATATAAAAAATTGCCCGAAACGATACCCGGTATTGACCGGTACCGGTACAGTACCGTTTCAGAACTCAATCCGGTACCGAGTCCGGTACGGTATTCGCAACATTGGATACGAGCTCAAAAAGTTTATTGTTCAAAAAGAGGCGCTAAAATCTAGAAGGTTTGTTGAAAATTAAAATTAATCATATAGGCCAACACACCTAACTAATTTACTAAGCATAAATGATTTAAGAGGGAAGATTTAAAAAAAAAAGGAAATTGACTTATGAAAATAGAAAATAGATTTACAAAAAAAAAGAAATTAGGCTTTTGAAAGGATCAATGTTATATATATATATATATATTTCACTAATACATCTTTTTAGGTTATGCATTCATATAAACAAGCAAAGACAAAAAGAAAGAAATTTATTTTTTTGATTGGTTATCAAACTTGTTCCAAAACATTAGGCATATTGACACCAAAGACTATATCTAATTTATTTTCAAAATTGGCACTTGAAGTTAGGTTTATTCCAAATCAAACTCAAGCAAATCATCACTTGAAGTTAGGTTTATTCCAAATCAAACTCAAGCAGACTTTTCATACGCATGTATTTTAAAAAAATTATTAATAATGAGTGAAAAACAAAATAAAATATTTACAAGTGTAAATATTTTAAACAAATAAATTTGGGCCTCAAGCGTAATAATTAACAACTTGATTATTATTTTTAAATGCTTGACTAGGTCTAAACAAAAATATCTCTAGTGTTCAATTTTTGCTTTTTTTACTATTGCTTTTACTATCATTAATCCCACGTGTCCCTCTTACTAAAAAAAAAAAGAATTTAACTTTGCAGGTATACATTTTAGGTTTTATTTAAAACAAAGTCTAAATATTTATAAGCAACTCATATCAATCAACCCAAGTAGTAAACATAAATTTGATGTAATTGAAATATTAATGGAAAATGCCTTTTAAACCTTACGGTTTATAAAATATAGGTTAAAATATAAAATTTAAACATAATCTCAACATTTTGTAATCCTTATATATTGAATCCTGAATTGATAGAACCTTTAATTTGGTTATAGTTTTGTTAGTTTCTTATTAGCATGTATATTTTTATATAAGCAGTAGGTCCACCGCTGTCAATGTGGAGCCCAATTTACAATGATGGCCACCAAAAATCTTTCTTCTCTTCTTTTCTTTTCTCTTTGTGCTTCATTAGATATCATATTGTAAAATATTACAATCTACAAGTGTTTCAAGCTACAAATGTTATACGATTTTGTGAAAACTTTACGTGATTGGGTTACTTGGAATGGAAGCAAATATCGCATTAGGATAATGGAAAGAACGCACTGAAAATTTTCACAATCATGGTTTACTACTTTCCATGCTGTAGTTCCATTCGTAATTACGTTAAGGAAATCTAGTTGATGCGTAAGTCAGTTATGGAATTTACTATTATAGCACTTTTACTAGGAAACGTTATTAGATCAGGGCATAACGATAATGACTAAAGGCAAAACCTGTAAAAGAAAGACGGGCTCTCAAAAAATCATATAAAACTAGCTCAACTAAGCAGAGCGTTACTAGGTTCATGTAACCGAGTTAAGTGTTCATTGTTAGCTTTGAAGAACTTATTCCCTAAACCAGTCATTAAATCTCAGGCTCTTAAACTTATTAAACTTATCTGTCGGTTGAAAATTAAAAATAATTTATTCATTTTAAACCCCTATAAAGCCCTAGACCCATATGGTTTCGATCATTTATTTTATTAAAAAAAACATGGAGCATCATAGGACAAAGCATTATAGATGCAGTTGTTAAATTCTTACAAAATTAAAAACTATCTCAACAGATGAACATGACATATATATGCTTAATTCCCTATATCCTTAATGCTCCAACTTTGAGTGAATTAGACAAATTCCTTCTACCTCTTTCTCTTAGTTAAATCCTTGTTTACTTATTCTTTAGTTTATTCTTTACCTAATCCCTTTATTGTTTTAGCCTCTCGTCTCCTTTTTCACTCCTGGCAAATTTTTTTACTATTAAAAATAGTAATTTTTCTCCATTCTTCCTACCTTCTAGTTTACTTCCACTTTAGTTATGAACTCCGCCTCACCTGAAGCTTCCTCCCTCCCTAATATTAGTAATCCCTTTTCTTGTGGATCCCTATCTTCATTTCCTCCTCTCTTTAAACCCCCTACTCTTAATAGCTCTTTGCTATGAAATAACATTCTTGCTCCTTAACGACTTCCTTTTTTGCAAAACACTACTAGCACTTCCCTTTATACTCTTTGCACTTAAGCTAGGACTACTTGATCTTAAACTCCCTTTATAGGAGCAAGCTCTAGCTTTATTTAGAGACAAGTAATAGGCAACTCTTCTGTTAAAGTGGAAACTAGTTATATTACCCCATATATGCAGGAGAAATGAAAATTGGTGGCACTATTAAGTAACATCTTGAAAGCATCAGCCTTTAAATGGTCAAATTCTTTAGTTCATTTTTTCCTCCCAAGAGCCCAACTTATCCTCTCATATCTCAATATGCCATTACAAGTTGGCAAAAGGAAGGTTTGGAAGATGTACTCATCAGTCAACATGGATGTACATTTTTAAATTTAGCACACTAGAAATGGTCAACAATGTCTTAAAGATTAGGCCATGGATTATCGATAGCAAACCAATTTGTCTCTAGAGATGGAGGCTAGGTTTCAATATGGAGAAAATTGGATGACATAATGTCCCCCATTTAGGTGAACTTTGACATCATATAATTGGAGTATTATTCCACAATGAGGTTAAGTCACATTGCTTGTTATATTAGAAGCCCACTGGGCTTAGATGCCACCATTTTTAGCATAAAATGTATAGGCTATACCAAGGTGTGATAGATATAAAAACTAAACAAGATCTCATTAATTCTATACCCATTATGAAGATAGATGTAAATGTGGAACTAAAGAAGAAAAAGTTAACATGAGTTACCAATGGAAGTTGACTTTAGAGAAGCATAAAAATAATGGCAGTTAATAATAAGAATCTTTAATAGAGGTTATTATAAAGAGCTAACAAGCAAAGAAGTAAAATAATAAACAAAAATACTCCTCCTATTACAATAAAGGCCCCTAAAAATAACATATCATCAAATGGTCATGAGGTTACTAACTATAATCAACCTAATAAAGATCCCCCTAACTCTCGAGAGAAGATGGGAGTTCAAAGCAAACTCACTTAGCTACATAAGTGTAAAGGAAGTTCTCCACTATAATATCTAATGCTAAGTTGATATCTTAACTAGTTAACCCTCTCACCTTCTAAGGAAAAGCCTAAAGTAGTGGAATAAAGGAAAATAAAGGAGAAGACTTTCACTAACTCCAATGATTCTAAACAAAATGATCCAAGTTTCATTTATAACAAAAGAAGAAGATCACGCATGAAGGCAAAGGCAAAGGCATTAGTTACTCATCAGATTGTCACCTAATATCTATTATTTCGTGGAATGTAAGGGGATAAAGTGCTCCAAAAAATAGAAGGTACTCCATGACTTTTAGAACAACATAAATGTTGTTATTATTGGGTTACTACCAAACCTAAGTTAGAAGCTTACACTAATAAACTCTCATTTCTAAACACAGGTTGGTCTCTTATTATCAACCATGCTCACCACTTCTATGGTTGAATTACAATTGCTTTTGATGTATCCAAAGTAAAAGATAATCTTATATCTTCATTTATCCTATATTTTTCCATTAAAGTACACTTTTTTTCTTGATCCAAAGGAAACTTACATCACCATTGTATAAGCAGCCAATCTAAGGTTGTAACGTAGCTTAGATAAGGTATGTCAAAAAAATTTGTGTTAAATAAATTGAAGGAAATCATTTAAATTTATCCTCACAAGTTTCAACTTAAATCAATTTAAAACTCACTTGATTCAAATAGCATCCATTTCAATCACCTCTTTTTTTTACCTTTTTATTTTTCTTTCTCTATTTTTTAATAAGAACATTAAGAGGAGTTTTTTTTTATACTTCTCCCCCAATCTATAAAAAATGAAAAATAAAAATAATGCAACTTGAATCAATTAGTTTACTTTTCATGGAAATAGTCAAAATCCTATGCAAATAAGCTTTAAACAATTCCTTCAATTTAGGGGCTCAAAATCATCAAGGACATCAACAACAAGAAGGGTAAAGGTGACTTGTAACAATGCTAGTATGCAAGAAAAGAAAGGATAAGGCTTAAATTAGTTTTCCAGAATAAAAATTAAGATAGGATTGTTTAGGTTAAAAATGGTTATCCTAAGTGCCCTTATCTCTTTATACACAAATTCATCAAAAATGTAGTCTTAACATGTATTCAAAAGCAAGTTCTAGCATATATAAGCTTTTTTTTATAACACACAACAAAAAGAAACGTATGAGCACAAATGTGATGAATGCTCTTAGGCTTAAAGCTTACATTGGTGTTAAAATGCATCAAGTCATGCACACTTTCATTCAACAAAACTAATAAGATACTTAAAGTAACTTAACAAAAAAATACTAATCATGTTTGTTTCTTTCATGCATTATTCTTAAACCAAAAATGTATCATAACTTAAGGATTATTTATAAACAACAATCAGAAACAAAATGAGACCATCATGAGAAGTAATAAATATATGAATCATAGTATTTATGAGTTTAAGCCCAAATCACATTGTTCATCATAATTTTTATGCTTGTTTCCTCACACCTAAATCATACATTGTCTACAATTTATGGACAAAATGCTCACATACCACAAAAATAAAACACAGAGTAAGACACTCCCTTGAGTCGTGGGCATCTAAAAAGAGATGTAATATGGTGTCTGTGGACATGGTAGAGTTTGTCATACACTATGGATTGGTTGTTGTTTTGGTGCTATAAGATTGTTAAGAAAACATAAGAAATTAGGATTTTCTTTTTTTATAAATATTAAATTTTAATTTATAATTTTTTTTATTATTTTCAAATTTTAATATATGTTTTTTCTTTTTCTTTTTATTTTTTAAATTACAAATTTCTTTAAAACCAAACAAACTACTAATATGTATAAGGCATGTTAGTATTATGAAATTATAAGGTTTCTAAGCCAGAAAGCTAAATCATATAAAGCCTGATCTTGCCTTATGAGATTTAGTATTTGGGAATTTTAAGTCTATAATCCTGACAACTGAATTACATAAGGCAGATCACGCCTTATGAAATTTAGTATTCTGAAATTTTTAAATCCATTACCACCTTAACCCCATAAACTAATTTCTCAAAAAAAGAAGAAGAAAACTATATATAACTAAAAAAACTAATAAAAACTATCTTATTTTGGGTTGCCTCCCAAAAACGTAATTATTTAACATCGTTATGCTCGACGGGGCTTTTTGTTCTCAAACTTCTATTTAATTGTCGTTTTGTACTCCTGAAGTAATGCTACTAGCCCTTCCTCTTGCCCTGTAGTCAACCTTTTTTAGATGATTGCAGGTAATGATTCGCCTTCACTTAAGTAGACATATTTTAGGTGATTAGGTAAGGCTTTCAACTTTATCTTTGGAGCTTATAAAATATAAACTAACATTTTCTTATGAGCTATATTAATTTCAGCATTTAAAGTTTTTGAATATATTAACATCAATGATAATGATTTAGCAACTTCACAAGTTTCATAAACTTGCTCATTTACTTCTGGTTTTGCATTAAACTCTGACTCATCATCAACATTTTTTCCCTTACAATATCCTACACAAATGAATCCACAATATCTGTTGTATCTGGTTTCTATTGTTTTTAATTGCCTTCATATCTTAATTTTGGTTACAAGTTCTTGTGATTTGATCTAAATGATAGATAAATTGAATGAAAATGGTGTGCATATTGCATACATGTTGATTAGATTATTTTGTAAATTTTGCATGAAAATTAAAGTTCAAGTAACTTTGCATGAGAAAAAATAAATAAATTAGTCACCATTTGCATAAGGTGGTGACAAATGTGTCACCACCGTGCATAAGCTTGCTCAGGTGACCAACACCCCTGTGCAAATTCTTGTGCTCCTTTAATCCGTCTGTTTATTACGTGGCAGTTATAGGTTGAAGGGGTCCGAAAACCTAAACCTAGATGTGGCTACAAATAGAAAAGAGAGGAGGGTGGCTACAACATCTTTTCCATTCTTCATTCTTCATTCTTCACTCAATACACACCCGAGGCAAATAGAGAGAAAAAAGTCAGAGAAGAGAGAAAGGAAGCAGAGACCAGTCAATAAAGGGGAAGAAGAGAGAAACATAGCAAAGAGGGGAAGGCATTGTGAGCATCTGGGTGAGAACAAGTTGAGGCAAAAGGCGAGAGGGATATAAGACCATCGCCTTCACACTCATCCAATCCTTGTTTGCTTATTCTGTTCATCTGTTGCTTTGTTTCTTGTTGTTACTGAACTTGTTCCTTTCATAACTTAGCCGACTGTTATTTGTTATCTCTTCATAGTTCATTCGGTTATTTACTTAGTTTACTGCTTAAATACTTCACTTATACTGGTAAAGATAGCATTGAAGTGTTTAATGATGATGAATCTTGTGATATTCGTGATGGGCTGGTCTCTTTTTTTTAGGATTAATGTAGCTATTTTAGTCAAATATGCATGATTGAGGGACTATGTTGTTATCTTATATGTTGCTATAGTTTATGAACTGAATGGATGTAATAACATGATTAAACTTTGCATTATTTTGTTATTAAATGAAGGATCGAGAGAAAAAGTTTAATATGGAACGAGAAACCATAGATACTTAGGTTAAGAACTAGAAATATATTACCTTAACTGGTAATTAATAGTCAATTTTCCATAATTAATTTGGTTGAACTTGTTAAATACAAAATTTAGACTTATTTTATTATTCGAGTTGATCTTAGAACCCAACTGTTAATTTTAGTAATACGACTACTCAATCATTTTCCCTTAGTCATGCATAGGAGATTAAATTGGTGAAATTAATTCTCAAGAGTTTTCCACTTAGATTATTTTATTCGTTTTTTCTCCTAATTAATTCCTTTTACTTTTCAGTTTAATTTTGTGATTTCCATTAAAGTCTTTACTCAACAAACTAGCTTGGCACGCTCAATTTTCTTATCACCAATAACACATAAAATGTAAATATACCTGGAACTTTGCATTTTTTAGTAATTTTCTATTTTCCATAGATGATGCATTCTTACCCAAATTATTCTTTCTTTATCCCTCAACTTCTTTTTATTTTTACATAATTCTTTCAAGAACTTTGTATATTTTAGAATTTGTTTGTTGGCTTTTAGAAGCGCTATATTGATTACCACTTTTTTGAAGGTTTGTAAGATCTCTCTTCCATATTCCTCTCTTTTTGATCTAGCCAACTTGATCGAAAAAGGTGGTAAATATGCATTAATTGATATCAATGAAGATAAATCATCTTCACCTGTATTGATTCTTGAGTTAGAGGTTCATCTTTCTTTTCTCCTTCATTTTGTTTTTCTATCTCCATTGGTAAGGAAGATCTAGATTAAATTTCCTTACCACTTCTCGAAGCCATTACACTCACATTCTCCGTAAGATTCACCACTGTTTAGGAAGTTAATTTTCATGATGTTTGCATTTCCAATTTACTAATGGAGGTGGCTAATTGTGTTATTTAATTTCCTAAGTTTTGAAGGCTTGTTCTTGTTTCTTATTGAAATTGTTAAGTATTAGTAGTAAGTGCCTTAACAATTTCATCCAAAGGCATACCTGAATTTGAAGATTGAGACTGAGCATATGTAGGGATTAAAGTTGTCTATTGAAATTGTGAGGTTGGTATCTTTTCTGGCCTCCTTGATTTTTATAGCTATAGTTTGGATGATCCCTCCATCCTAGGTTATAATAATTAAAACAAAGGTCATATTTTCGTTGAAGTTGACTAAGAAATCCCTCTATTACGTTAACTGAACAGAGTGTTATTGTAATGTAGCGCATATATCTGTAGGATGTTAAAAGAATGAGCATATTCTGCACACATGTGTCGATTGCAATTGACCCACAGCCATTTGACAAACTAAAGCAGTTAAATTTGAAATTTTATCCTCAAGGTTTATGTTACTAAACTCATTAATGTTCTTAACAACTCCATCCATCCTTGTCCTAAACAATTGATAACATATCTGATATCAATTGTCTGGCCACTTCAAGTGTTTTATTTAACAAAGCTCCTCCCCTAGCTACATTAACAATACTAAGATCCATTGGCAATAAACCTCCATAAAAGTACTAAATGAAAGGTTCGTCAAGAATTTGATGGTGAAGGCAACTGGCACATAACTCCTTAAACCTTTCCCAATATTCATACAATGTTTCTCTGTTGAATTGTCTTATCCCACATATCTCCTTTCTAATATTGGTTGCTCATGACATAGGAATGAACTTCTCCAATATTTTTATCTCATTCCATGTTGTCACTTAACTTTGGGGGAGATAATATAGCCAATCTTTGCCTTATGTTTTAATGAGAATGGAAAGGCTCTGAGATTAATTTGATCTTCTATCACCCCTTATGGCATCATTCTAGAGTAGACAACATGAAATTCCTTCAGGTGTTTATGTGCATCTTCACCAGCAAGATCACAAAAAATAGGGAGTAAGTGAATAAAACTAGATTTCAATTTGAAATCTACCTGAACATCTAGAAATTGTATACATAAGGTTGTTGATTTAAGTTTGGTGTTGTTAACTCCCTCAACGATCTAATGTTAGGATTTCCCATCTTTTCTTCAACTTCTCGAAAATTAAAGTCTTCACCCATTGTTAGATCTATCTCAACTTTCACTTCTAGAGGTGAATGACTGCATCCTTGCTTAGTCTCTTTCCTTAAACGACGTGTTGTCTTCTCAATTTATAGACTATATTGCAATTCAGCTATCTTAGAAGAGTGAGTCATACAAAACAAGAGATTATTAGTAAACTTTAAAATAATGGAAAGATACTAAAAAACTAAAATAGTTTCGCAGCATCTACTCCAAATTTTGATCGATTTGTCGAAGCCCTTAAAATTAATTCTAATTCTCTAGCTATTTATAATAGTCGTAACTAGGTCAAATATCAAGAGAACTAAACACTAATTTCAATTAACAAAATAAAATAAGGCTTTATGATTAATTAACTAATTTTTTAAAATTAACAAGGAATCAAAATAAATCATTTGAAAATAAAATTGAGAAATTCAGTAGTACTTAACTCTGATTCAAGGGAAGGATTTCATCTAATTATAACATTAATCATTAATTTAAAAAGAACAATTTTTATAATTCAAGCAGTTTGTCTGAAACATATTAGGATAATCATAATGAGTTTCAATTTTTCCTAAATTAATTGATTTAAACCCAACATTCAAATCAAAACTTACCATTAATTGATTGGATATGATAACATTCCATATCAATTAAATGATAACAATAAGTTTAGTAAAAAAGACTAGACCTTAAATTAAATAATTGAGATAGCTACAACTATTCAACTTATTTTTCTTGTTTATCATAAGTTAAATATGAAATTTCATAAATAACCTATTTGCTACTTGTACCAATCCTTCATAAAAGTTACGAGTCACTGAATTCATGGATGGTTTTATGTTTCAGAAACCACCGAAACATATATTAAGTAGGTTTTATGTTTCAGAAAGATAACATTTCAAAAGAACAGAAGTAGTTTCTAACCATTGAGAAACAAAGTCGAAAGGAAAAGGCAGAGAGGGAATCAATTTAATCAATAGCATTACACATTATGGATTCAGGTTTGTCTTTATGACTGTTCAATCCATAAAAGTTTAACAATTGGTATCAGAGCCTGCGTTGTTTGCAGAGCCTGTGTTGCATTATTTGACTTCGTATATGAATTGCATTCTCAATACGCTATGTTGAACACTGATTGTTTCTACGATGCTATCTTTCTTTTCGTTTTTTGGAATGGGTATGTGTTTTTTGAGTTTGTTCATGGATAAATACGGATTGTTTAAAAGTTCAAGAAACGAAAACAAAAAGTTTCATTTAGTAAAATGTTTAGGGATTTTTGTGGAAATTAAGTTAGAAAGGGATGAGAAAGACAGCGCCCAAGGAAGAAGACGAGAGGCGGTTTATGTGAGTTTCAAAAAACACCATTCCAGGCCATAAACTCCCTTTCTTAGTTTACTTTCACAGTGGAGCCTTTTGCATGGACAATCCCTTTTCTCATACATTCCACAAACAAATCAAATCATTGGTTAAGACGACGAATGTTCTTGTTGTCTCAGTTGAGTATAGGTTTTTATGGACCTACTAAAGGCACTGGATTTGTGATGCATTTATTGTTTAAGTCAAGTAAGGATTCTGGAAAGGCGTTGCAAGAAAAATCTATGAAAGAAGTTTGTAGATTTAAAAAAAATTAAAACAAAAAATGCAGAAAACGAATCTGCGTAAGGAGGAAGATAGGGTGTGTGTTTCCACGCGTGCCCCATCTGACAAGGTCATTGCACAAACAATGAAAGCATGCTGGCGCGTGCCTAAGTCCAAAATTTACATTTGGGCTATTGTTTGGGTCCATTGGGCCATTAAAAGATTAGCTTGGGTTATATTATGCAACCTTAATTATTAAGTAATTAAATTATAGATTTTAACCCTAAGTAAAACAATTTTAGGATGGGACATTAATGGATTATTTAATTCATAATTGATTTAGTTTTATGTATAATATAATTTTGAAAATCAGTTCCATATTATATGTTTTATTTGGTACTTTGAATATTATGCAATGTTTGGAATTAATTTGTCCTATTATATGTTGAATGTGTTACATGACATAATGGAAATTTAAAATAGTTTGTTAGTCACCAAACTGACAAAACTAATTAAATTAAATTTTGTCATGTACAATAATTGTGCAATTAAATGTTTATCGCATGGAAAGCTTGTTAGTCACCAAAGTGACCTAGCTTGAAAAATTAAATATTTAATTGTTCATGTTTCAATTGTTCATGTTGAGATGATGCTATTAAAATGACATAAAGGTTGAACTGAACAATTGAGATTATTAATTATAATGCTAGGAAGTCACCCAAAGGTGGACCATTGCTTATAATTAATGATATTAAAGGAACTTTATCAACATATTTAGTTAATATGATTGTATATCCAAATATAACATACATGTTGACTAGAATGTGATTGATTGTCTATTATAGTGAACTATATTTGCATCACGATCGATTACAGCTATGTATTTAAATTCCACCCAAAGGAGAATTTAAATGGATAATCAAAGTTTATTATTAGTTTCAATCCATTTAGGTATACTCAAAGCATTAATGCGTGAGCTATATTTTGTATTTGTAGCATTTTCAAATTTGTTCGCTTTAGGAAGTGGCTTGATCAAGTTCAATGGTCTGAACTATGCAGATTGGTCTGAACAAATCCAGTTCCAACTGGGTGTAATGGATTTGGACTTGGCCATAGTATCAGACGCAAGGCTCACAGCCATAACTGGGACCAGTTCGGAAGCTGACAAGTCTTATTATGAGGCTTAGGAATAGTCTACAGGCTGAGTTTGAATTTGATGCGAATGACAATCGCGGAAAACGTGAAGCCATCAATGCCTAAGACAGATAATGCAAAGGAGTTTATGTTAAAGCTTAAGGAATACTCTCAATTTGATTTAGCTGACAAGTCCATAGTAGGGACTTTAATGAGTGAGCTAACGACCAAGAAGTTTAACTAGTCACAGCACATTCATGACCATGTAACCCATATGTCAAACCTAGCTGCAAAGTTGAAATCTATGGGTATGGATGTGAGTGAGTCCTTTCTAGTACAGTTCATTATCAACTCACTTCCTCTGGAGTTTGGCCAGTTCTAGGTGAGTTATAACACCATAAAAGAAAAATGGAACCTTCAAGAAATTAAGGCCATATTGGTTCAGGAGGAAGGGAGATTGAAGAAAATGAAGGAACACTCAGTTCATTTCACATTTCATCCGAGAGCTAGTAGCAGTAAGCACAAACCAGGGAAGAAAGGCAAAGATAAGGACAAAGCTCTCAGTAAAGTTAATGAGGGCCGAATCCATAAAGACAAAAGGTGTCACTTCTGCAAGAAGCTTCGTCACTTCAAAAAGGATTACCCCAAATGAAAGGCTCGGTTTGAAAAGAAAGGTACATACTATGTCTTAGTATGCTTTGGATCAAATCTTATTGAAGTGCCTAATAATACATGGTGGTTAGATTCTGTTGCAACTACTTATGTGTCACATGTTCAACAGGGATTCCTTTCAATCCAACACATAAACGGAACTAAAAAGTTCTTATATATGAGGAACAGAATGAAGGCACGGATCTTGGGCATTGGGATGTACAGATTGATCTTGGGCATTGGGACGTACAGCTTGATCTTGGATATTGGGTGTTACCTAGATCTAGAAAAGTGTCTTTATGTTCCTGAATGTGCTAAAAACTATTATGGTTCTTGTACTTTAATTGATTGTTTATATCGTTTCAATCTTGATGTTGATTTTGCTGCATCTTTGTTTCATGTTGACCATATTATAGGAAGTAAACGTAGTGCACAAAATGAATATTATGCTTTTTTTTGGCATAAAAGATTAGGTCATATATCCAAGGAAAGGGTACAAAGGTTAGTGAAAAATGAAATCTTACCTCCATTAGATTTTGTTGATTGGGATATATGTGTGGATTGCATTAAAGGCAAGCAAACCAAACATATATCAAAACATCTAGCCACAAGAAGTAATGAATTATTAGAATTAATACACACCGACATCTGTGGTCTTTTCAACGTTCCTTCTTAGGGCGGCAAAAAATATTTCATTACCTTTATTGATGACTTGTCACGATATGGTTATATTTATCTACTGCATAAAAAATCTCAGTCTATGGACATCCTAGAGGTGTTCGTTAATGAGGTAAAAAGACAGTTAGATAGAAAAGTAAAGATAGTGAGGTCCGATAGAGGTAGTGAATATTATGAAAATTTTGATGAAAGTGGACAATTTCCAGGTCCATTTGCAAAGTTTCTTGCAAGTCGAGGCATATGTGCACAATACACAATGCCTGGTACACCGTAACAAAATGGTGGAGCCGAAAGGCAGAATCGTACTCTTATAGATATGGTTAAGAGTATGTTAAGTTATAGTACTGTACCATTATCATTATGGACGCATGCACTAAAGATCGTTGCGTATCTGCTTAATAAGATTCCTAATAAAGCAGTTCCTAAGACACCTTATGAACTATGAACATAAAGGAAACCTTGTTTACGACACCTTCACATTTGGGGTTGTCCGACAGATGTAAGGTTGTATAATCCACATGAAAAGAAGCTTGATGCAAGAACTGTTAGTGATTTTTTCATTGTCTATCCTAAAAAATCAAAGGGGTACAGATTTTGCTGTCCTAACCATAGTACATATTTTACTATCCTAACCATAGTAAGGCTGTACAGATTGATATTGGGCATTGGGACGTACAGATTGATCTTGGGCATTGGGATGTACAGATTGTCCTAACCATAGTACAGATTTTACTGTCCTAATCGTAGTAAGGCTGATCTTGGGCATTAGGACGTATAGATTGATCTTGGGCATTAGGACGTACAGATTGATCTTGTGCATTGGAACGTACAGATTGATCTTGGATATTGGGTGTTACCTAGATCTGGAAAAGTGTCTTTATGTTCCTGAATGTGCTAGAAATTTAGTTTCTGTTGCCAAGTTGGATGTTGTAGGATTTCAATTTAAGATTGGAAATGGTGTTTTTTCATTCAATAAACACAAGTACTATTATGGTTCTGGTACTTTAATTGATTGTTTATATCGTTTCAATCTTGATGTTGATTTTGCTGCATCTCTATTTCATGTTGACCATATTATAGGAAGTAAAAGTAGTGCACAAAATGAATATTCTGCTTTTTTGTGGCATAAAAGATTAGGTCATATATCCAAGGAAAGGGTACAAAGATTAGTGAAAAATGAAATCTTACCTCCATTGGATTTTGTTGACTGGGATATTTGTGTGGATTGCATTAAAGGCAAGCAAACCAAACATATATCAAAACATCAAGCCACAAGAAGTAATGAATTATTGGAATTAATACGCAGTGATATCTGTGGTCCTTTCAACGTTCCTTCCTGGAGCGACAAAAAATATTTCATTACCTTTATTGATGACTTCTCACGATATGGTTATATTTATCTACTGCATGAAAAATCTTAGTCTATGGACATCCTAGAGGTGTTCGTTAATGAGGTAAAAAGACAGTTAGATAAAAAGTAAAGATAGTGAGGTCCGATAGAGGTAGTGAATATTATGAAAATTTTGATGAAAGTAGATAATTTCAAGGTCCATTTGCAAAGTTTCTTGCAAGTCAAGGCATATGTGTACAATACACAATGCCTGGTACACCGTAACAAAATGGTGTAGCCGAAAGGCAGAATCTTACTCTTATAGATATAGTTAAGAGTATGTTAAGTTATAGTATTGTACCGTTATCATTATGGATGCATGCATTAAAGATCATTGCGTATCTGCTTAATAGGATTCCTAGTAAAGCAGTTCCTAAGACACCTTATGAACTGTGAACATAAAGGAAACCTTGTTTATGACACCTTCATATTTAGGGTTGTCCGTTAGAAGTAAAGTTGTATAATCCACATGAAAAGAAGCGTGATGCAAGAACTGTTAGTGATTTTTCATTGGCTATCCTGAAAAATCAAAGGCGTACAGATTTTACTGTCCTAACCATAGTACAGATTTTACTGTCCTAACCATAATAAGGTTGGTAATGCTCGGTTCATTGAAAATGGGCAAATCAGTGGGAGTGGAGAACTGCGAAAAGTGGATATTCACGACAATCGAGTAGAAACTACTACATCAAACATGATCCCACCGGTTGTTATTCCTCTTGTTGCATCACAGATACGCAACATATCGGAACAACAAATTAATGTTCCAATTCTATAAATTGAACATATTAATGAAGAACCGGCTAATGATGTTCAAGTTATAAATGATCAAGTGATGCCACAAGAAGTAGCATTATGAAGGTCTGTAAGGTAGAGAAGACCAGCTATTTCAAGTGATTATGAAGTTTACTCACTTAAACATAAATGTGACTTGAGCATTGATAAGGATCCAGTCTCTCTCAAACAAGCCATGGAATGTAACAATTCTGAAAAATGGTTCAATACTATGAAAGAAGAGTTGAAATCAATGGATGACAACAAAGACTGGGAATTGGTTAAATTGCCGAAAGGTGCAAAGCAAGTGGGTTGTAAATGGGTCTTTAAGACCAAGCGTGACTCACAAGGTAATATTGAAATGTATAAAGCCAGACTTGTTGCCAAAGGTTATACTCAAAAGGATGGCATTGACTATAAAGAGACCTACTCTCCAATTTCAAAGAAGGACTCTTTAAGAATTGTTATAGCCCTAGTAGCTCATTATAATTTAGAGCTTCACCAAATGGACGTAAATATCGCCTTTCTAAATGGTAACTTGGAAGATGAAGTGTATATGGATCAACTAGAACGTTTTAAAACCACAGGAAAGGACAAGTTAGTGTGTAAATTAAAGAAGTCAATATATGGACTAAAACAGGCTTCCCGAAAATGGTATCTTAAGTTTAATGATACCATTACGTCTTATGGTTTTGTAGAGAACACTATTGATTGGTGTATCTATATGAAGATCAGTGGGAGCAAGTTCATTATATTAATCCTATATGTTGACGATATCCTTCTTACTGCGAATAATATGGTTTGGTTACATGATGTTAAGAATTTTCTTTCTCATAATTTTGAAATGAAAGATATGGGTGAGGCATCCTATGTGATCGGAATTCCATGATAGATCACAAGGATTGTTAGGATTGTCTCAGAAAGGTTATATCGAGAAAATACTAGAAAGATTTAAATGGAAAAGTGCTCCACAGGGATAGTTCCGATTTAGAAAGGGGACAAATTTAGTCAAATGCAATGTCCACAAAACAATTTGGAATGTAAGGAAATGGAGTCTATTCCTTATACGTCAGTAGTTGGGAGGTTAATGTATGCTCAAACATGTACTCGACTAGATATCAGTTTTACTGTTGGAATGCTAGGCCGATATCAAAGTAATCTGGGAATAGACCACTCGAAAGCTGCAAAGAAAGTCCTTAGATATTTACAAGGCACCAAGGACTATATTCTCACATATAGAAAATCAACCCATCTCGAAGTGATAGGTGACTCAGATTCAAACTATACCAGTTGTGTCGACTAACGGAAATCTACATTCGGTTATATGTTCCTATTAGCTGAAGGAGCAATTTCGTGGAAAAGTGGAAAGTAGCCTGTCATTGCTACTTCCACTATGGAGGCTAAATTTGCAACGTGCTTTGAGGCTATGATTCATTGATTGTGGTTGCAGAACTTTATCTTAGGTCTTGGTATTGTTGACAGTATTGCTAGATCGTTAAGAATTTATTGTGATAATTTTGTAGTCGTTTTTTTCTCTAAGAACGACAAGTATTCAAGGGTGCGAAACACATGGATTTGAAGTACTTGTCTGTAAAGAAGAAGTGTAAAAACATAAAGTGTCAATTGAGCATATTGGTACAGCTCTAATAATAGCAGATCCGTTAACAAAAGGCTTACTGCCTAAAATATTTATTGGCCATGTTGAACGGATGGGCATTATAAATAAGTCCTTGTTAGCATAGAGTTCTGACATGTATATACATATATGATTGTCTTGCTCGAATTGTTATGACACTTGTGAATTCAAATACAGTCATATTTGTTTTTGCTTACTTATTATGCATATTATGTTGTGTACAATAATTGTTTCTGTGAGATAACAAATTACAGAATTACCCATTTTAAGGTTATATGAGTTGAGTTTATTTTATGATACATGGAAAGAATTATGTTGAATAACTTGTGACCGCCATGATCCCATCATCTTAATTCAATTAAGGATGACTTAATTGATTCAATGTATTGTGTGCACTGAAAGTTTTATTGTTGGATCACTATGTCGTAACATGGGCCAAGTGGGAGATTATTAGATTAAAGAATTATTTTTAATTAAAAATTTAAAATACGAGGAGCTTATCTATAAATTTTGACATTAAATTGATTTAAATGAATTTTAATAGAAATACATTTGCCATTTGTAATATGAGAAGTGTTATTTTGTAATTAACTTAGTATTTTGTGATTTTAGTTATATTCATAAGAATGTTGCAATATTTTAATAAACATCTCTCTCAAGATTTTATTTAATAAATATAAGTGGATAATATTGAATATTTTTTTATTTATTTTCTTTTTATATTTTTTTATTCTCAACATAATTAAGAAATATCTACTTGTTAAAACACAATTGATGTGGCGATGCTACATCAAAGATAATAATGTTTTTTGGTATGTTACCTTGACATCATATTGTAGATGATAATTTCTAAGAGTTGGAGAATTTTTAATTCACAAAACAAAGTTTTTTTAAAACCTATTTTTCTGTAAAATTTGTGATTTTTTAATTAGGGCACAATGGGGCAAATTGTCAAACGATTATAATTTATTGTATTAAAGAATAAATTTGTCTTATCAAATATAAAGAGGAATGGTTTCAATCATCCACTTTTCGTATTAAATATCGATGATGGGTTTTTCAGATATAAAGAGCTTATGGTATCAATGTTATGAATTTTGTACTCTACTGACTGGTATAAGTCATAAAAATAATACAAAATTATTTTATACTGTACCACTACAAAAAAAATGGAGTTTAGTGACAGACATTATCGACAGAATTTTCGTCGATAAGCTAAGTTAGCAGCGGAAGTTACCAAGTCGTCGAAGAAATGACCGTAGGTAATAATTGGTAACGAAGCAAAGATTTTCTGTTGCTAATTTACCGATGGATATTTATGTGTCACTATATTTAGCAACGATAATTTTATGCTGTCGGTAAATTTAGAAACGGAATGATTGTTTCGATCGGTAAATTTATCAACGGATAAGCCTTGTCTGTCAGTAAATTTACCGACAGATTTGTCAACTCCGTCAGTAAATTCACGACTAACTATAACAATGGAACTTAGTTATTCGTCGGTAAATTCATTACATTTTAGCGACAGATTTTGGTTTTCCATCGGTAAATTTACTTATACTATTTTTTAATTTTTCCTGCATTTAATTGATGTATAATTTATACAGTTATCATTTATCTGGTGATAATATTTTGATTTTTTTATACATTTAATTTGTTAAAACAGAAAGTTGATTGATGATATAAAAGTAAAAATTATCTTAATTGATAATAAAAAATTATTTTGTACAATAATAAGTATTTAATTCATACAAGATGACTACAACTACACTATTCATTTCGTGAATGTGGATGCTTTGAATGTTGCAATGAGATGCTGCCATTCCACTTCAACTCATCCATCTCATTACAGAGCTAGGCTATGTACTCAATCAGCTATTGCAATTAAGTTGTACTGTGCTTCGAAGCTCATGGACTTCATTGGATGCAAACCACCTACTAGATGCTGCTGTACTAGATGTGGAGGATTCCGAATAATATGTTTTCGCAAATGAACCTATGCCAAATATCCTTCCACGATGATCCCTACCACCCACTGCATGAAGATAGGTTTGACTCTCATCAACATTTTCAAACTGCTAAGACTGTCGTTGAATGTTTTCTTATATTTGGTCATATCAGAAGGCAATGCTTATATTAATAAGTGATAATTATTAAGCATTAATATTAAAGTATAAATTTCACATATATTTAGTTTTTTACATCGGGTGTTGACGAAGGTCACATCGTTTTGCTTCTTAGTGTGAATGTGCAAAAAGAGCTGAAGGGGTGTAGGCTTCCTGCCTATAGAATTTTCCTGCATCAGAATAAAATATTATGAGTGAACTATGATTTACATAAATTTCAGTAGAATTTTCTCTATTTTTATGATATTTACCCCCTATTGAACAAGGAAAGTAACTTAACAACACAGTTATATAACATTATCATTCTCCATAATACACATATTTTTATTCCAAAATTCACACATCAAATTAAATTAAAATACATCAAAGTAAAGAAAAGTCAGAATATAAGTGTAAAGTGTAGATACTTACAAGTCTCTCAGTATGCTTGTGGTGGATAATAGATCCTCCAATGTGTATAGGAAAACTCTCTCCCCCTAGTCCTCCATGTCTGTTGTTAGAATTATGCTTTGAAATAAACATTGCCTCGGGTGATGTCCAATACTACTGCTAACGACCCATATTTCTTCATAAATATAAGGAGGTCATACACCAGTCTTGTGTATAGCACCGATAAAGTCTCTATAATATGTACGAGCTTGTCTCTTCCATACTTTATAAATAACCACGTCAAATTTAGAATCTCAAAAAATTCTTTCTGAAAAAAAGGGAAAACATACGGTAAGTACTTATAACCTATAATATTTATCTAATTAATGTATAAAATTAATTAAAAATACAAAAAAAAAATTTGTACCTCAAACTCCTGATAATAAAAATCCTTTTTCGCCTGAGAGATATTCTTTCTATATAACCCTTAAAATCAATCTTCTCTTTGAATTTGGATGTCATGTTTCTTGCTCACGGTTCAGACAGAATCAACCTAATATAAAAACAATTTTATATAATTTTTAAATTAAACCTATAACTTAATTATAAACATATGGTGTTTCATGTATTTTCAATAAACTACCTCAGCTCTAGGCTGGAGGCTGCTTCCTTCATTTGCATCGTTTACCCCTGATATTTCTATCGGTATAGGGGTGGTGGATGGTGTAGCAGAAGGTATAGAAGGTGATGCCTCATTAGCAAGTGTAGTAGCTGGAGGTACAACATCTAATTCTGTTGCAACTGCAGAATGTGATGCTTCACCTGGAAAGTAACTGGCTCCAAATTGTGATCTGAAACTTAGTTACATCATATCCTGTTTTATCTTTGGTGGTATATTTTAACTTGAAATTCATATTTTATTGAATATTCCAAAAAATAAAAATTTCAATTCAATATATAAAAATATATTATTGATTCAATAATTGATTTATTGAATATAATATTCTGTTATAAACACAAATTAATCGTTTTCAGTACTTAACCATAAATCAAAATCATCATCATATTCTTTTTCTGAAGAATTAGAATCAAACTCAGGCTCCTCTTCAGATCTCTTGCTCTCCTCATCCTCTCCAGATGAAATTTCAAGATATTCATTATTTGGATCTTTCAAAGGTTCATTCTCGTCATATGTAACAGATGCATTTATTTCATAAACATCTTCTTAAAACACTTCACTTTCAGTTCTCTGTTCTTCTTTTCCATGTGATTCAAAAACAACTCTAAGTTTAACTTTGCAAACGACTAATCAATCTGACTTATCTCGTTGTAAGCTGGGAAAAGGAACATAATATACCTGGATCGGTTGCATTGCCATCATGAAAGGTTCAAATTGTCTAAATCTTCTTCGCTGGTTGATTTCAACTAGATTGTATCGGCTATGCACTTTTGTACCAACATTAGGAGTTGGATCGAACCAATAACGCTTTGCTTTAATGGCAATGCAAGGTACTCAATTTCAAGTATTTCAATAATTGTAACATAGTGATCCATCAAATTTCCCTATATGCAAACTCCACTATTTACTGTTCCCATATTATGACCATGATATTCTATATGACATTTGTAAGCATTAACAAAATACGTCGGATACGATATAATAGTTCACAAAGATCTTTTCATAAGATCAAATATAAACTTATTCTCTATTGGATTTTCTAAGGCCTATACAAAAGAAATTATCATTTTAGATAGTATAATGTTATTTGAACACTTTAATCTTATAATTCGATCATTTCAATAATTGTAAGTGAAAACTCACATATTTCTTGAACCATCGGGCAAATTGTCTTCCAACTTCTTTATTGATATCATCTTGTGTTTTCTCAGGCATTAGCTCACGTAACCATTCCTTGTATAATCTAAAAACATTATTATGTAGTTCAGTTGTGAATAACACAAAATTTGAAAACACAAATAATAAATTTCAAAATCAATTTTAACTTAATGCACGAAAGGTTGAACCTCTTGATAGTTCAATAAAATGTAACCATGGGCAGCTTCTATTTCTTCCTCTGTTAACATTCTTCTTGTTGAATGTCCATATGTTCGTCCAGGGTATGTGAAAATGGATAAGTTACCATTGGCACACCCATATCTCCCCCATCGTCATTGTTTCTCTTGTGCAAACATGCACCTCAAAATAATGTGAACAAAATGTACTTGCTTCCTCTACTAAATAAGCATTATATATTGCACCTTCAACTCTAGCCTTGTTTTTGACATTTTTCTTCAAGTGATGCAAATACCTACATTAGCAAATAGGGTTATTACAATTCTGCTATTAAAATATGTTATTATTTCATTTAAATATTTACTATAATTACCTCTCAAACGAATATATCCATAGATATGAACTAGACCAATAAGTTTAGCCTTATGTGCTAAATGCTTAGGTAGATGCTCTATACAGTCAAAGAATCTTATAGAGAAAATCCCTTCTAATTTGCACAAAAGTACTAGAATTTCCCTTTCTAGTTTTTCTATTTCAGTCAAATTTATTTAAGATGATGTTAAACTTTTCAAAAACAAACTTAATTATGTTATAACTACCTAAACCTTATTTGTTAGAAACCCCCGAAATGCAATTGGAATTAACCTTTGCATAAATACATGACAATCATGATTTTTCATCCCAAATAATTTGTACTTCCTCATGTCCACACACCTTGCCAAGTTTGAAATATAACCATTTGGAAACTTTAGACTTTTCAATCATTCACAAAAAATTTTCCTTTTGTTTTTTGTCCAAAGTGTAACATGTTTTCGGATATTTACCGGTGCAAAAATCTTTACTTAACTCATTCCTTTTACAAAAAATTTCAAATTAGCTTGTGATTTTGCATTGTCCTTTGTTCGCCCTTCAATGTTCATTATGGTATTAAACAAATTGTAAAAAATATTTTTTTTCAATATGCATCAAACCTAGATTTGACGTATCAAATTAGTTTTCCAATATGGCAAATCCCAAAAGATGCTTCATTTTCTCCAACCAAAGTTTTTACTAATACTTGTATTAACTTCATCAGCTTAAATTTCCGTAATTTTCAGCAACCCTAATTCATCAATCTCCTACAATATCTCTTCACCAGCTTTGTGAGGGGGAGAAGCTATTTTTACCATCCTATTCTCAATGGACTTTTGTTTATTACGTCTAAATGGATGATCTGGAGGAAGAAATTTCCTGTAGTTGTCAAACCAACATGCTTTGCCCCCTTTTGGAAGATAAAACACATCAAAATCATTGCCATAATAAGGATAAGCCAATTTCCCTGTTGTGCTCCATCCAGACAAAATAGAATATACTGAAAAATCACTAATAGTCCACATCAAAGCTGCTCTCAAAAAAAAATTGTGTTTCAGAGACACATCGTATGTCTCCACACCATACTTCCAAAGATGCTGCAATTCAGATATCAATGGTTATAAGAATACATCAATTTTATGCTTTGGATTTGTAGGCCCTGGCACAATCACTGTCAAGAACATATATGTCTCATTCGTACACATCCATGGAGGCAAATTATAAGGAGTAATTATGATTTGCCATAATGAATATTGTTAGCCGGATTGACCAAAAGGTTGGAATTCATCCTTCGACAATCCCAACCTAACATTTTGACTTTCTGCTGGAAACCTATAATGGGTGTTATTAAAATGTTTCTATGCTAGTGGATCCAATGGATGACTCATTATTCCATCTTCTTGTTTGTGTTCATTATGCTATCTTATGTGAGATGCAGTAACATCATAAGCATATAGTCTTTGAAGTCTCGGAGTTAGCCAGAAATAATACATCCACTTCCAGGGTACTAATTTCTGTTTCATAGAATGCTTTCTAGGCTTGAACCTAGATTGACCACAAAATTTGCACTTTGTAATTTCACATCATCTCCCTAATAAAACATACATCACAATTTGCAACAATCAATTTTTCAGTAGACAAACCAAGACCCCTAATAAGTTTCTTCATATTGTAAAAAATATCAACCATTGTATGATCAGGGGGAAATGATTCATTATAAAATTTTTATCAAAACTATGATTAAAAATATGTCCTTCAGACTTTATATTCAATATTCGAGCAATTGAAGATAATTGAGTCATTGTCTCACAATTTGTCCATAATTCTTGGTCAGCTGAGTGTAGTAAGCCAAAAATTGTTTTGCATGTGGGTTTGGTTCTTTTTCAAGATTTTCTATATTTTCCTGAAAGGTATAATAGGCTACATCATAAACCATTTGCATGTAAAGATTTTCAATTGCACCTACATTATTTATTCTAAATCCAATCCCCCATTCAAACTCATCCACATTTACTGACGAGTTTACTTCATCACCCCTTGAGGTGCTACAAATCAATGATTCCTCATGCCGTGTCCAACCAAAATAATTTGGAACAAACCCTTATCTCAGCAATGGCCATTCACTTCATCAATAGGAAGGAAACGAATATGTTTGCACTTTTTATATAGACGTCTGATCTTTGGGTCATCCATATATGCAGGTTGAGAACATGCATAATGAATAAAAGCTTCAACTCCCTCAACAAACTCAGGATTAATGAAACCATCAGGCGTTAATCATCTATACATCCAAGATCTATTAACATTACTCATTTATACAAAACTGTTAATTTAACAAAGTGATTTCATAGTTAGTATCCTTCATGTCCCCTAAGTTTACAGAACATCTAAACTTTACACAACATGCCTTAAGTATTAATCAATAAAATTAATTACCTACAATTGATGTTAATACTATGGTATATGACATTGTTTACACTTGTGAATCAAGAAAGCAAGTTCTCGCTGTGACTCCTAGGCTTGGGAAATTTTTCACTGATAAGCCTCACGAGAGCTACATCACAAGTTTCCAGCCTATATACTATCCTACGGGTTTATTATGCAAAGAATTGTCATGTCTATTAAACCTATGAATTTCTTGTGTTAATACTAAGTTTGAATTAATCACATTGAAGTTGAAGTATTAATCAATTGAATTATTCACCTACAATTGATTTTAATACCATGGTACATGGCATTGCTTACACCTACGAATCAAGAAAGTAAGTTCTTGTTGTGACTCTTAGGCTCGTGGAATTTTTCACCAATAAGCCTCACGGGGAGCTGCATCACGAGTTTCCAGCCTATATACCATCCTAGGGGTTTGTTATGCAAAGAACTGTCATGTCCATTAAACCTATGAATTTCTTGTGTTAATACTAAGTCTGAATTAATCACGTTGTAGTTGGAATATTAATCAATTGAATTAATCACCTATAATTGATTTCAATACTATAGTACGTGGCATTGTTTACACCTATGAATCAAGAAAGCAAGTTCTTACTATGACTCCTAGGCTCACAGAATTTTTCACCGATAAGCCTCACTAGAGCTGCATCATGGGTTTCCAACCTATACTATACAAAGAACTGTCATGTCTATTAAACCTATGAATTTCTTGTGTTAATACTAAGTTTGAATTAATCACATTGAAGTTGAATTATTTATATTTGAATTAATCACCTATAGTTGATTTCAATACTATGGTACCTGGCATTGTTTACACCTGTGAATCAAAGTTCTCGCTTTGACTCTTAGGCTCGTAGAATTTTTCACCGATAAGTCTCATGGGAGCTACATCATAGGTTTCTAGCCTATATAATATCCTAGGGGTTTATTATGCCTCAAATCATCCATAAGATCTCAAACTCATCCCACATACAGTAAATACTTATGTAATCGTACATCTACTCATCAATGATTCAAACAAAACCCAAACATAAATACTTAAACTATTAAAGAATAACATAAAAACTCATCAATGATCATAAGAATATTCTAAACAACAACACAAAATCAAAACCTAACATGTGACAAATCCTTGCACATATTGACTGACTCAACTAAGATAATAATGCAAGCTAGGTGTTGATATAATGCGATTATCTAATTAGTCTGATTTGTAAATGACCTATCTTTGATTAACACGATGAACCTATTCCAAAATATTCATGTTTATTTGCCCAAGAAGTTCTAATTAATTAATGTTATATGTATTTGTAGGTAGGTATCATCTATCACCCATCTTTGATGGTTATGCTTCAATTATACCAACCTCTTTTTCCTGCACTCTCTTCAAATCTCATTGTTCTTCAGTAACACGAAAGTAGCATGAGTTATTAAAAATAAAATTTAATAATGGCTTACATGATTAGTACGTACTAGGATTAATTGTTCCTTTGATTCTCCATCATATTAATTGTTAAATTTCTCATCTAATTTTTAAGACATTAGTTGTACACCTGCTAACATATATCTACCTTATTTTAACCTAACATCATATTAATAAAAATTATCTGTAAAAGTTCAAGTCAGTATTAAATCAATATTAATTCTATTTACAATTTCAAAAATTACAAGTTTTAGAAATTTTAGTTTATAAATTCTTCATCTTCTCTCCCACTTTTCTAACATAAAATACAACACCAACGTTGACGTCACAATGTTATTCTTAGTTTTTTAAACAAATTATGCACCTCACGTCTATGATGGGATCATCTACTCTCAGATATAAAATTTATAAACATGAGCCTCAGAAATATCTTTGGCCACTGTCATCTCTTGATTCTTGTTACAGTGTAGCCAAAAATACAAATACAATCAATCATACACAGAAACTACCAAGCACAGTTCAATATTATGATCTAAATTCATGTTGAAATGCTCAAAGTGCAGGGCCACCTAAATGATGAACTGCACATGTTTTTAGTTTTTTTCTTAAAAATTTGGACATAGAATTTAGTCAATCATACTATCAAAATTCACAACATTCATAATATATTTCTAGATAAATTATACGGCATCATCTATTAAAGTTTAATTATTAGTTGAATCCTCACAAATTGTAGTGTATGCTAAGAAGAGAAGAATATGCCTTATTCCATATTTGAAGCATATGCGACGAGGACAAGGTGGCATGAGAGATAGAGAAGGGGAGCTTCGGTGTAGTGATAGAGATGATGATGTTGGGATGCTGAGGAAGGTGGCATGACAAGGACGCGCAACGGGACGACGAGGACGGTGGGATGACGAGTATGGGCGGTGGGATGGCGAGGGCAAGACGTCGTTTTTGTTTTATTAAAAACGTTGAAATCAAAGCAAACGATGAAACTTACTCTAAAATTTACCGATAGAATGATTTCCATCGATAAACCAAATCGACGTCGTTCTTGTTCTATTAAAAATGTTGAAATCGAAGCAAATGACAACACTTACTCTAAAATTTACCGACAGAATAATTTTTTTCAGTAAACCCCAAACTTATTTATTCTGCCAAGCATTTCCGCCTTCTTTACCAATAACAATTTTCTACTGTCACTTTATTAGGTCGAAAAATTTGTCAGGATGAGTTCCCTTCATATTTACTGACAGATATTTTTCTATCACAAAGCGAAATTTTGCTCGATAATTTTACCGATGGAACATCATTTTCCATCAGTAATTTTCTACAGTTTCATTTCCGTCAGTAATTGTCCATTGCTAATTACTAATTTTCTTGTAGTGTAACAACAATGAATCTGATGTGGAATACGTAGAACAAGAAATGAAAAGATAAATAATAAGCACTTTGAAACTCGAAATAATTTGCGAAAAACTGTCCATCAATAACAAAATGTCAAAACCCATTTAATCGTCAATCTAAGAAAAACTAGACCCATATGTTAGTTTATGCCTTACAATCAATCAGTTGATTATAGTTTTAATTACATAATTATTTAAAAACATTCTTTATCTGATGCATATTTGTTTAATTAACTGGCATATAAGATAAAGTCTATGAGATAAATGTACATTGCAAATGAATTTATAATGAGATTCATATTACATTTATGTATTATCCCTAAATTGTTCTTAATCATTATTCTATTAAGATTAGACATTGATAGAGCATGTGATATTTCTTCTTTAAGAAGGAAGTAGTTGATCTCATAGGCTAAAGTACGTAGATACTTAAACAAATGGAGATACTTAAACAAATATGTGGGTACTTATTTGAGAACAAGTTTGCTGAACTGACCATATATGATAATTTCATTTTCACATTACTTGTATGTATATGAAAATTCTCATTATGATTAAGATCTCTGATATATCTCTTGTAAGTATTGTTATATTTTGATACTACTTATGACTTATCCTTATCAAGGGTATCTCATTTAGTAGTCATTAGATGTAACATGAATTATATAGAGATAATTAAATGATTAATATAGGATTCATCACCTTAAAGTGGTTAGAGTGAATGTTTCATTGTTTTCGATTAATATTGATTTAAGAAATACTTGGCCAAGGTGGAATGCTACTTTGAAATATTTTTCAAAGTCATTAATAAAATCAATTACTAATAATGGAGAATTAATATAATTAGACTCAAATAGAATAGACATTAACTCTATACTCTATGTCTAATAATAATATTATATGATGAAAGTATTAAATTACATGAAAAAATTATGCATAGAAAGGTTAGTCAAAACTACTTTGATATTCCCTGTAACGTCCCAAGATCCCATGTTAAGGGCTAGGACCCTGGAATAGTGTATACTGAGCAATTAGAAGTGCATTTCATGCATCATCTAGCATATTTCAATATGTGAATTGTGTTGAAATTCATGAAATAATTGTATATGCATTCATTGACATTTTCGGGCATAATTGAGTTATAAATGCGATTAAAATGCGAATTGTGATTTTTATGTATTGAAAATTGATTTGGCGACTATTATTATTATTTTGAAATTTTTGGTGAATTTTAGAGAATTTCTGAAAATTTGGAGTATTTTTGGACTAAGAAAAATGTCGATATAAAATAAGTGACGAATGGAAGAGTGACACGTGGCAGTATTGTATGTTGACACATAGCCCACATGTAATGGTAAAATGTGGAGAGGTATTATGCTTACTTGTGGTCTTGTTTATTATACAAAGAAATTACTGTAGCTTTCATGTATGTTCTTCACCGAATTGTTGTTCTTCACCAAGATCACCAAACTTTTTCCTTGTTCCTTCAACACAGAAACAATTTGACTCTTTATGGTTGTGTATTTGGCTTCATCAAAGTAAACTTTGTTCTTGGTTATCCTTCATCCACCAAAATTTTGTTGTATCAAGTAAGTTATGTTTCATTGTTTTTGTGAATGGTTTTTGATGATGTTATAATGTTTGGAAATGGATACATGCAAGAGTGAGATAGGATTTTGGTGATAAAAATAGAGAATTTACAGAAGATAAACATGCAGAAAAAGAATAGAAAAGTGCAGAAAAGCTAAACTGAAATGGATTTGCGTGAATAGTGATCTGTTTTTGATGGTTGTTAGTAATCAGGGATTTTAATTTGTGTGTCTTGAGTTTTTTAGTGTAACAAAAACAAGAGCAGAAAAATGTGATGTAGAATCGTATGCCTATAGGTTCTGTTTTGGGTTTTGGATTGTTATTGATTATGAAAAGAATTGCAGTAGAGAGAGGAAGAAGAAGGTGATGGTTTGCGTGTATAATTTTGGTTTCTGAAGTCTGAATATGAACTGAATAGCTTTGAGTCTTTTGGCTATAACTTTTTCATCCAATCTTCAAATGACTTGAAACTTGAACCAATAGTTCCTAACACATTGCTGTTTTCATCCAATCTCCAAATGACATATGGCTACATTTTTTATGAAGGAATTGAATTTGAAATCTATCTTAAGAGTCTTGAAATTTGGCTTGAAGTTGAGAGTTATGTTATGTTGAGGTATAAGAAATAGTATGGAGTTTTTTTATTATAAATTGCACGATACTGAACCAAAATGTCTAAATTTGATGTCATTAGAAACTTAAGACATAGAGAAACTTTTGATTAGAAGAAAGTGTTGCCTAAAAACGTCTAATTCTAGGTCAAAATGGCTAGAAAGAAGGAAGAAAACATAACAGGTCACGATTGTGCTTCTGCACGATCGCAACTGTGCTGATGAAGGAAGAAAGTCACGATCCTGAGGCTTTATCAAAAGGTGATTTTTTTTTGGATGTTTTTCAACCTAATTCAAGTAAGAATGTTACCATATGAAGTATGTAGGTTTAAATGAGCTCTTAAATGAATTTAATTAATATTGACTGAAGGGATTAAAGTGAATAAAAGAGTATTAAAGAAACATACCCGAGAAATTGTCATTGAACATGCATGTTACATGATACATTCATAAATGTATTTATGATTGATTATTCTCATTAAAATGCACATGAGTGACTCATAAATGTATTTGATTCTATATAGAAGAGCAAGTAGAGCGACCACGTCCATATATTGCTGGAACTTCAAGGCATTAAGCAAAAAGGGAGCAATTGTGAGTAACTTAGACGATCTCACTCAATTAATTGTTTGTTTTGATTATGCTTGAATTATCTTATGAATGTGTGATTGATTACACTGATTCCGGACATGAAGGTTCGAAGATTCTAATTTGATGAATGTAATATTAAAGTGCTCCTTGTATGTGAATTGATGAAATAAATGTTACTCAACAATCTTGTTAAATGCAGGACCAGTGTCCCATGATAAATTTGTTCCGAATGTGAATGTGAAATCATGTCATTGATTGAGAATATGAAAATATAAAGCATTCCATTACTTGAATGCATGAAAGATAAGGGCAGTTGTGATTGAAGTCACCAGTGTAAAGAGCTTAAAGCTCATACTGTGATCAGAGCCTCAAGCTCAGTTGTGAAAGTACCCAGCATCCACTAAGGGATATGGGACATTATCTAATACAACTCAGTATCCACGAGGGATATGGGTTAGTAAAAAGGCACTTGGTCACAACAACGACAATAATAAATGAAAGTGAGTCTCACGAACATTGCATATACATTTTAATACGTATGTTTGACTGATTAAATTATATTGTTGCCTTGTGTTGAATGAGAATGTGAAATGTGATACTTTATGCATATGCAAAGATGTGAATTATTTGTTACGTGTATTGATGTGATGTATGATTGAGTGAACCATCGATGATGGTTACCTCATTAAGTTTGCAAAACTCACCAAAATTGCATCGTTGATTTTTTTTCAAGACCAAGAGAGGACATTAGCAACTGAGAGACCTTACAAGAAAACATAATTTTGTACTTTTGTGAAGAATAAATAACTCAAAGGTTGATCAGCTGAGACTGAAGGAGTAATTAGTAGTTTTGTTCAATTCCTCTTTCAAGCAGTATGTTATGTATAGGGTTTTAACGTTGCATATATATTCGGATGGTTTTGCAAAGCTATAATGTAAGTTTGGTTATATACAATGAAATGAGGAATGCAGTTTTTAAAAAAAAAATTGGTGACTTTTATGTATACTAGTTGATGTATTGACTAAGTTGGATAAGTTGCCATGTTATAAAGTGAAGGTGAGATAGTTAACTCACCATTATTATAGATTATATACTAGAATGTCCATAGGGTGTTCTGGTATGTAATTTATAATATTGGGGTGTTACATTCCCAATATTTAGGAAATTGTGACTTGTTACTAAACACCAATCTTGATTTATGAATATAAATTATTTAATTAGAGAATTAAAGATAAATTAAAGAGTTTAATTTATCTAATCCTAAATATAATTTAGGGTTATAATTTATATCTGTTACTAACATATTTGGAAACCTAATATATCATACATAAAGAACGATTAAAAAGAGAAAAAGGGCATTTATTCAAGTTAGATTTAATTATAAAATTAGAGAAACTTTAGGATTAAATATGATATATTTAATAAATAAGGATGAATATGAGATATTTAGATCTTATTTAGGCATAATTGACATTTAATTAGAATTAATTATAATTATAATTTAATTAAAATTAGAAGTACATTTCAATTATATTACTAAAAGGTCTAAACACTATTATAAATAGGCTTAGACACTTAAAGGAGTTAACATTTCTTGCCCACCATCTTTATACCATTTGTAGAGTTCTCCCAATTTATTCATATGAGTATTGTTACTTGCAAGACACGTACGTGATTATGGTGGTTAAGATGAATTTATTTCAGAAATGGTTTGAGGGAAACTTTAACAAGAGGATCAATATACATAATAAGGTATGAATTTATGATTTATGCTTTATTGCGTTCATACATTAATCATTTATAGAATTTAAAGTGATTATTTGCAGAATTGGACCTCGTTTGGATTTCCTAACAATGGTACCAGAGTTATCTTTAATTTTATAACTTGATTATCTATTTGATTGTTATTGATATTAAATTTTAAAACACAAGCCAGTGTTTCTCCTGCAAACCATGTTATGGACTAGTGATTGACTGTCGACTTTGGCAAGGAGACAATGACAATGGCAATGTTAGTATGATGGTAATAACAGGTGGATATTGGTGGTAGCTCCTTGGGTGGTAATAACTTTAAAGGCGGTAGCAGCAACATCAGAGGTAGCAATAACTTGTGTTTTGGGGGACTATAGTTTCAGAAGACTAACAGGAGGAATGTTTAAATAGAGGTTTACATTATTATAGGATAGGAATAAGGAATGCTTATTTAAGATTAACGTGTGTTTAGTAATAAGATTGTTTAAATCTAAAACTAGAATAAATGTTAACTTATTAACTTTTGGGATTAATGTAATCCTAAAAGTTGAATAAAATTATTTCAAGTATGGAATAATGTATTCTTAAATTGAATAAATTAAATTTTATACCAAAATTAAAATTTAAAATTAATCTAGTATTAAGAAATTTAGTTCTTAATGCTTGATATTAAGAATATGTCAGATGAGGACAAGCTATTCAACTTTATGTCCAGATTACAACCTTGAGCAAAAATGCAGTTATGGTAGCGAAATGTCAAGGATGTTGTGGGTGTTATTACGGTTGCAAATGCTTTGGTAGATTTCAGGGTGCTAAAGGAGACCAAAGGCTCCTTCTCTTCTCAAAAATAAAAAATAACTCACCAAGAGAAAGGTAAAGGAAAGAAAAAGAAAGACCATGTTGAGTAGAGCAAGAATGATTATAAGGGGAAGTCTAAACAAACTGGGTAACCTAAACAAGTTGAGAAATCTTCCATTAAGAATTGTGGTTGTTTCTTATAAAGTGGCTCTCGTTATGCCTTTGATTGCCTAAAAAAGGAGAAGTTGAATATATCGATAGTAGATTTGTATGTTGAAAGTGATCATTCAGAGACAGGGCTTAATCACATTTGCTTACTCAATGCAGTTAGTACTAAAGTGAGTCACTTTGAACAACTAATGTATATGAAGATATGGGTTAATAGAAGGGAGATTAAAACCATGATGGAAATGGGCACCACTCATTCCTTTGTCGTGAAATGAATGGTGTAAAATTTGGGGTTGAAATTAATCAAGACCTTTATGAAGACAAAAACTCCTATAGCTCAAGCTTAAGCAGTTGTAAAAGTTATATACAATGTTCTATTGCACGTGGGGAGTTGATGAGGGAAATGTAAAATGATGGTGATACACTCAATGATTTTAACTTGATCTTGGGAATTGATTTTCTTAAGGTGGCAAAGGTAATGTTATACCCACATCTTGGAGGTATTATGCTAATAAATGATCAAAATTCATATTACATAAATTGCTATAAATTTGACAAAGGAACAACAGACAAAATAGTGATGGTAATATATGTGTCTAGCATAAGTATGAAGAAATGCCTTAAGAAAGGTACCTTAAGAAAGGTATAAAGACTTACCTTATAGCCATGTGGGAAATTGCTGAAGACCATATGGTGGAAGTTCCTAATGTTGTTGCAAAAATATTGAGGGAACTCGAGGATGTAATAATAAGAGACCATATGGTGGAAGTTCCTAATGTTGTTGCAAAAATATTGAGGGAACTCAAGGATGTAGTAATAAGAGAGTTATCAAAGACTCTTCCTCCTTGTTATAAAGTTGATCATAAGATCGAATTAATACTAGTTGCAATTTCCCCTACTTGTCCCTTTACAAAATGTCACCATTAGAGTTGATGGAGTTATAGAAACGACTTGGTGAACTGTTGGAATCAAGATAAATCCAACTATACAAGGCCTCATATAGTGCTCTAGAATTGTTCCAAAATAAGCAAGATAGAGCCTTACATATATATATAGACTATTAAGATTTGAATAAGGAAACTATAAAAAAAATGTCCTGGTCCTTTAATTCAAGACTTGATGGAAAGAATGTCAAAGGCTACATTATTCACAAAGTTAGAGTTGCAGAATAGGTATTAGTAAGTGCAAATTATCAAAAGTGACGAATAAAAGTCAACGTGTGTAATATGGCATGGATCGTATAAATTTTTAGTCATACTGTTTTGTTTGACAAATTCGCCTACAACATTTTGCAATCTGATGAATGATGTGTTGTATCCCTTTTTGGATGAGTTTGTGGTGGTCTATTTAGATGACATTGTGGTCTATAGTATTAACATAGTAGAGCATTTATAACACCTAAAGACAATGTTTTAGCAGTTATTGCAACAAAAGTTTTTATGAAGATGGAGAAATATAAGTTTACCTAATCAAAAGTTCAATCTTTAGGACACTTAGTGAGTTAGGGCCAAATGTGGATAGACTATAAAAAGTATAAGAAATTGTTAATTTGCAGGTTTTAAAAATGGTGAAAGAACTTTAGAGCTTTCTTGGCTATATGAAATATTATCTTCAATTTATTATTATATACTCAAAAAAAGAAGTACCCTTTATGGGTCTATTAAAGATGAAACAAGAGTGGTACTAGTCAGAGGCATGCTAAGAAGCCTTTCAGAGGTTGAAAGATGCCATTTCAATTGAACATATGCTAAAGTTTCCTAATTTTGATCTCCCTTTTATGGTGAATATGAAAGTTTTGGACAAAGCTATTAGTAGAGTCTTAGTATAAGAAGGTCCTGCTATTACTTTCACATTTTGTAAGATCATTGGTATATAGCAACAATACTTAACCTATGAAAAGGAGATGTTGACAGTAGTGTAATATCTTAAAGCTTGGCTAGTTTACTTATTAGGAACTAGATTTGTTGTCTGCACAAATAATGTAGCTAATACCTTTTTCAAGATCCAAAAGAAATTATCCATAAGGCAAGCCTAATGGTTGGATTTTTTAATCGAGTATGACTTTATGTGGGAGTATAAATTAAGGAGGCATAATAATGTGACAAATGCATTGAGTAAAAAAGAAGTCGTTGTGGCCTTATATGCTAACACTTGAGTGTAATTAGAATATTAAAGAAAATCAAACTAGCAACTCCTCTTTATAACACATATAATCAAATTGTGCAGTAAGTAAAGGATGGAGTTATGTAACGATTTTAGCATGATGATGATGGGATGTTAATGACAAAGAATAACTGATTGTATATGCCAAGTTTTGGTGCCTTGCTAAAATAATTGATTAAGGAGACACATGACTCACAGTAGGGTGATTACCCCGGTATTCAACAGATGTTCTCACTCTTTTCCCATTCTTACTATTGGACAATGATAGAGAACAACCTAAAGGTATATGTTAAAACTTACCTTGTTTGCCAACTAGATAATCCTAAAAGAAACCAGGCATGACTATTGTAACCCCTACACATATAAAAAAGTCATAGATGTTAGTTTTGATGAACTTTACTTGTAAACAGCCCTAGACCACCCGCTCACAGATATTGTTCGCTTTGGGCCTTGGCACAGCTAAGCCCTCGTGGTTTTGCTCTTCCCACATACTCGCTCGGAAAAACGCGTCTTGTGAGGGAGAGGTATCCATAGCCTTATAAGGCCTACTTTGTTCCTCTCTCCAATCGACATGGGAATCTCACATTCCACCCCCCTTGGGGGCCCAGCGTCCTTGCTGGTCGACAGGCCTAGATCACCCTTTTAGAGGCCCAGCATCCAACGCTGGCCCACAGGCCTGGATCCACCCCTCCTGGAGGCCCAACGTTTGCGCTGACATATCGATTCGGGTACTAGCTTTGATACCATTTGTAACAACCCTAGACCACCCGCTTACAGATATTGTCCGCTTTGGGCCTTGACCTAGCCAAGCCCTCATTGTTTTGCTCTTCCCGCACACTCACTCAGGAAAACGCGTCTTGTGAGGGAGAGATATCCATAGCCTTATAAGGCCTACTTTGTTCCCCTCTCCAATCGATATGGGAAACTCACATTCCACTCCCCTTGGTAGCCCAGCGTCCTTGCTGGCCGACAAGCCTGGATCACCCCCTTTGGAGGCCAGAGTCCAATGCTGGCCCACAGGCCTGGATCCACCTCTCTTGGAGGCCCAGCGTCTGCGCTGACATACCAATTCAGGTACTAGCTCTGATACCATTTGTAACAACCTTAGACCACTCGCTCACAGATATTATCTGCTTTGGGCTTTAGCCTAGCTAAGCCCTCACTGCTTTACTCTTCCCGCACACTCGCTCGAGAAAACGCATCTTGTGAGGGAGAGGTATCTATAGCCTTATAAGGCCTACTTCGTTCCCCTCTCCAATCGATATGGGAATCTCACACTTCCTTCAGATCATCCATTTAGACGTAATAAACAAAAGTTCATTAAGAATAGGATGGTACAAACACCTCCTCCCCCTCACAAAGTTGATGAAGAGATATTGCAGGAGATTGATGAATTAAGTTTGCTGAAAGTTATATAACTTGAAGTTGATGAAGTTAATAAAAGCTTTAGTAAAAACTTTGGTTGGAGAAAACGAAGCATCTTTTGGGATTTGCCATATTGGAAAACTAATTTGATACATCATAAATGCATATTGAAAAAATATTTTTGACAATTTGTTCAATGCCATAATAAACATTGAAGGGAGGATAAAAAACAATGCAAAATCATGAGCTAATTTGAAACTTTTTTTATAAGGAATAAGTTAGATAAAGATCTTTACACCGGTATCTTGATGGTTATGTTTCAAAATTGGCAAGGTGTATGGACATGAGGAAGTACAAATTATTTAGGATGAAAAGTCATGATTCTCATGTGTTTATGCAAAGGCTAATTCCAATTACATTTCAGGAGTTGCTACCGAATAATATTTGGGAAGTTATAGCAGAATTAAGTTTGTTTTTCAAAAGCTTAATATCATCTGAAATAAAGTTTGTTGAAATGGAAAAACTAGAAAGAAAAATTTCAGTAATTTTGTGCAAATTAGAAAGAATTTTCCCTCTAAGCTTCTTTGACTGTATAAAGCATCTACCTATGTATTTAGCACACGAGGCTAAACTTGCTGGTCCAGTTCAATATCGATGGATGTGTCTGTTTAAGAGGTAATTATAGTAAATATTTAA
Source organism: Erythroxylum longipes (assembly GCA_027563885.1). Taxonomy (NCBI): domain Eukaryota; kingdom Viridiplantae; phylum Streptophyta; class Magnoliopsida; order Malpighiales; family Erythroxylaceae; genus Erythroxylum; species Erythroxylum longipes. Next base: position 14,046,397 of record JAOQMS010000008.1, read on the forward strand.
ATTGAAGTAATAATATTTTTTAATAACAAAATAGTAATAACCTTATTCACTAATATAGGTATTTGCATGACTTGAAGAAAAATGTTATAAACAAGGCTAGAGTTAATAGTTCAATATGTAATGTTAGACCCCGTTTCTGAAGTCCAACTCGCATGTAAAATATCTTAATATGTGAGTTTATCTCCCAAAGAGAATACCTTGACCATTATCGGATTATCTTCTTTTCTCTGCTACCACAAGATGTCACGTACTTATAACACACATTCATCACCCATACTTGCATTCAAAACTCTACTTTTTGCTCAGCTCCGCTCTTCGACTATCCATTTATGCATTTCAACCCGAATACCTCAAGGAACAGCGTTGGTGAG
>JAOQMS010000008.1:14051024-14086024 GCA_027563885.1 Erythroxylum longipes
TAATTCCATCAATCTAAGAAATAAACTCCTCCACCCATAGACATTCTAATTAAATCCTAACCAAAACAAATTAATCACACTCAACCTCAAAATAAACTGAACACATGCTTATTTAGTAAGAAAAGGAATCGGGGCCCAACAGGTAAGTTATGTAAATTACTAACTAAATTAGTGCCTAAAGAGGTTGGAGATGTTAACCACCAACTAAGATAGTTATTTAGTGGCTTTATGTCCATATTCTTGTATGCTTGTCGAACAAGTCTACAAAAGCCTATAAATGACCATTTGAGCAAAGGCTTCATACATTAAAAGAGTTGGAGCTTTTTGTACCATTTGTACCTAATGTACCTAAAGTGGTTAGGGATGTCAACCACTAACTAAGATAGTTGCTTAGTGGATTTATGCCCATATTCTTGTTTGCTTATCAAACAAGTCTGCAAAAGCCTATAAATAGCCCATTTAAGCAAAGGCTTCATACATTAAAAGATTTGTACAACTTTCTCTTCCTGTTGTTGTCCTATTTTCCTTTTTTTGGCTTAGTGAATCACGTTGGTTTGTTTTATATAGAAGACATATGCATGTTCTTTAGCCAATTATATCTTTACTCATATGTTAGCATTATGCTTCTTTGTGGCCTAACACTTTTGTAACATATATTCCACATTCAACTTCTTTAGGTATATACATCAAATCAAGTTTGCGCATAAGTTTTCATAATGGTTTAGGTTGGAAGATAGACTTAGTAGGCTGGATGTTGTCATTATAAGGGATACACAAGTGGAAAACAAGTTCTTTTTCCTATACCTTGAAGATGGTGGCTAATGGCACTACTGATCTTTATGAGGGTGACATAAATCCCTACTTTGGTAAGAGCTACAAAAGGTAATAAGTGCTAGAAGAGCAATGTTGTGTATTGGCCAAGAAGGTATTATTGGTAGTTACAGTTTCAAATAAGTAGACTTGTAGTTTTGAAATATGTTCTTTCTTCCTAAGTCTAATGTCTTTTAACTTGATTTCTTATAGTTGCAAATATAGATTTCCTCTGTTTGATTAGAAAGATCTAAACAAAGTGGCTCTAATGCTATAAATGCTTTAACTAAAAGAAAGAAAAGGAAGAGGGATAGTCCCGTTTACTAAGAAATCATCCCCCTAAGGAGTGATACAATAGGCTATAGAGCCATGGGATTGCTCGACAGTTTCAAATCTTATAGAAAATTGTTGAGGATGTATTCTGCCCCCACCATTTCAGGACACATCTTAGAACCAATAATGTTGGTTCCTAGGTCTGTCAACGTATTGTCCTCCCCCATGATAGAAAATATTTGAATAAGGGCTTATAAGAGCGTCAAGATCCTTGTTAAGCATAACATGGCTCGTGTGAGTATCTTTTCTAACTTACTTCATACCACAATAAAAGGGTGATATTAGAGTTAGAGAGGTCATTTTAGATCTAGGGACAACTCTCTAAAGAGAACGAGAAGTTGAACTAAACTTATATAAATTAACGAAAGACTAAAGAGAGAAATTATAGAGATCAGATGGGAGCATGAGCCCCTTTAGTTTAACCATAGAAAGTTACATGCTACGATAGTTTAAGCTAAAGAAGCCATATGATAGAAGGTTATAATAAAGTAAAAGTTGACGTTTGTTATAGTTTTCTAAATAGCAAAATACCTTTGAGTCCCTCAATTATGAGAAAATAGATTCATTCATAGAGGACTTTAATAGCTATCACAGGCTTTTAAAAGTAAAGAGGGCAGACCTAGGTATTAAAGAGTTAGAGCTGAAGGATGCTCTTTTATGGGGCAATGGTGTAGGCAACATCCCATAAGAAGACACGATTGGAAAGGTTTCATTGTAGCATTAATTATTAATTAAGCCAAAATTCATTTTTATTGTACTTTCTATTCTTAAAGATCTATAACCTATTAATTTTAATGAAGGAAATGCATTTAAAATTTTCTTTAAATTTATAAGTTTGGTTTTTATTGTAAAAACTTATCATAACTCCCTTATCACCTAAATAATTTTTATAAACCATTATCATGATGGAAATCATATACCTGTGGAGGCTTCTTGAAAGCAATAAGGCGAATCTTTAATCATCTAAGGAGTAATTTTTATTAATATGGTTTATTTTCTATAAATGGTATTATGCACTATTTAATGCTTTTCATAATGAATAATCATGCATGATTACCCAATATAAGGTTATTTTGTCTTTTCATTCTACTAATTTTTTTACAACAATCATCTAATATGTGAATTCCCAAGATATATATGCATCTTTTCTATATAGATGCTGAGCGAATTATCTCATGAGCAATCATCAAGGGCAAGTACACAGATAATATACTAAAGATGTTTAGTATTTGAGATGTCTGATACATGTGAAGTATCAAAGATATCCATTATTCTACGTATGAGTTAATATTTGAGTTCAAGATTATATAAATATTAACTTTCTAAGTAAATCCATAGTAAAGTATATTTTATTTAGAACAATATTATTTTAAGATTGGAAAGTTCTTATTGTAACATTAATTGTAAATGAAGCCAAAATACATTTTTCATTTAGTAGAATAAATAATGAATGGTGGAGAACTAATGTGATTGGACTCAAATAGAGTAGACATTATGCCTAATTAGAACAATGTATGATAAAATGATTGAATTATACAAAAAATCATACATGGAAAGGTTAGTCAAAATGACTTTGACATTCTTAAATATTTGACTTGTTGCAAGTGGGAGATTATTAATTTATACTCTACAACTAATCAATTAGTTATAGTTTAATGTCATAATTATTTAAAGGTTAATGAGATCATAATTATGAGATTCATATTACATTTAGATATATTATTTCTAAATTATTTCTAGTCATTGTTCTATTAAGATTGAATATTAATAGAATGTCAAAAGACTAGCACATTTTACATTTTCCCTATGAAGAAAGTAATTAATCTAACAGATTAATGTATGGAGATACTTAAACTAATGTGTTAGTGCTTATTAGAAAACAAGTTCACTGAACTGACCCTATATGAGAATATAAATGATTGGCTTAATGCAAGATATTTAAACAATTGGATTAGTACAAGTGGGAGATTATTGATTTATGTCCTACAGCTAATCGGTTAGTTGTAATTTAGTACATAATTATTTGAAGGTTTCTTTATCTTATACATATTTAGATGTATATGATAAAGCCAATAGAATAATATATATTACAAATAAAATTATAATGAGATCAAAATTATGAGATTCATATTGCATTTATATATTATTCCTAAATTATTTATAATCATTGTTCTATTAAGATTGGATATTAAAACAATATAAACAGGCTAGCACATGTTATGGTTTTCCTTAAAAAGAAAGTAGTTGTTCTCACAAAATAAAGTATAGAGATATTTAAACAAATGTGTGAGCACTTATTAGAGCACAAGTTCACTAACCTGACTTCATATGAGAATTTCATTTAAAATATTGCTTCAATGCTTATACAAATTCTCATTGTGATAATTATATAAATGATTATTTGACTTAAGATGTCCACAGTATCTCATATAAGGATTATTATATTTTGATACTATTTTTGACCTATTTAGTCAAAGGTACCTCAATTAGTCGTCATTGGATATAACATGAATTATATGAAGATAGTTGACTTATTAGTATATGATTTATCACTTTAAAGTAATTAGGGAGAGTGTTCTATTGTTCTTGATTAGTATTTATTTAGAAATCCTTAGCCAAGGTGGGGATGTCACTTTGATAAATTGTTTACAAATATTATTAATAGAATCAATTATTAATGGCGGAGAACTAATATGATTGGACTTAAATGGAGTAGATATTAATTTCATACTCTATATTTAATTGAAACAATGTATGATGAAATGATTAAATTATACAAAAAAAATCATACACGAAAAGGTCAGTCAAAACTACTTTAACACTTTTAAAGATTTGGTTGGTCATAATATGTTGCTAAATGCCAATCTTAATCTATTTATATAAATTATTCAATCAAAAATAAAATAAGAATTAAAGAAGTTTAATTTATTTAATCCTAAATATGATTTAAAGTTATAATTTATATATATTACCAACATATTTAGGAAACTAATAGGTCACACATAAAAATATATTGAAGAGAGAAAAGATGTTTTAATCAAATTGTATATAAAAGTAAAGTTTGAGAAATTTTGTAATTAAATATGAGATATTTAATAAATACGTACTAATATGAGATATTAAATCTTATTTGGATGGAACTGGTATTTAATCAAAATTAATTCTAATTATAATTAAAATTGAATTAAAATTAGAATTTATTTTAATTAAATTACTAAAATATTCATAATTTATTATAAATAGGTTTAGGCTTCAAGTTAGCTAACACTTTTTTTCCTAGCTCTCTACAATAATTGTAGAGTTCTCTCAAACATTTTTTATGGATATCTTTGGATGATGTATATTTGTGCCGTTATAGCGTTTGAGATGAGTCAGAGTGACCTAAGAGTACTGATGTCTAAGACCGATTCCAAAGCCCATATTTCTTATTATTGCTTGAAATCCAAGTTTCTAAGGTCAACCAAGAGGACGTCTAGATAGATTTACGACTTTGTTAGCTATCTTTTTAACGGGAATATCATAGTCTTGGGGACCATGATGATTCACTTGTTGTCTGTGGAAAGCAAAAGAGTAGTCATGATGCACCAGCTATACTAAGTCATTACGCTGGTTTGACATCCAAACATCATACGATGACCTGCATTATTATCATCCTTCATGTCTTATCGAATAAACACTCAACCTTCTCCAAGTTAATATATCTTTGAATCCTTTGTTGTGTCTCTTCAAAACTATATGCATTGTCTATAAGCAAGGTCTTCCATATAGATTAATGCCTCCATAGGCCTTTATACACTTGTTGCCATGTAAGTGTTGAGGTTTGAAATTTGCCATGCTCCATACTGAACCTTTGCACAGAGTATCAGAGGGTTTCATTCTATATTTGAATGATGTCAAAAAGAGCTATTAAATTTCTTGGTCTGGTTTGTAACTTATGAAGCATGGCTTGAAATGAGTCCTTAACTATTTGAATCCGGAGACAAACTTGCAAGATATGGTCTGAAACCAATTCGTTTCTGTCATAAACAATGTGGATAAGAAGGATTTATGTTTACTGATATCTGATGCATCCTGCAAGTCCATAAGTTTGCGATAGCGTACCACATGATCTATAAATCCGTTAGGCCATTATATATTTGAAAGACATGAAACTTGGACTTTGTTGGCAGTGGTTTGTTAAGAATGATTAAAGTGAAAGGGTTGTTATGGCTCTGGTCCTTCTAATCTTCCCTGGAGGGTGCTGTAAACATACTTTCTCTAAAGTGGCTAGCCTGTGACATCAGTGGTGTGCTAATTTGCAGGTCGATCATCTACGATTGAGGAATTTCTTCCTCGTACTAACTCTGTAAGAACTTAAACCGATTCTTGCAATTGCGCCAATATCTCTATAATGGGATGCTGTCTGCGAAGTTTACTTCTCCCCTCGGTGTTTCTGTGGCCATCGAGTCCCTCGCCCTTGTCTCTTTGCTTTTTTGCATTGATTGAAATCATAACAGAGACACAACCCTTCATTCAATTCCCACAAAGGCTCCAAATGACGTGAGCACAAACCTGAATTATCTACGCTAGCTGCACACATGGTGTTCCTGTTGATCTTGTAAAATAGCACCCGCCGACACTTAATTTTCTCTCAACCTTTTTTTTTTTTCTCGAAATTTATAGTTTTATTTTATTTGTTATTTTTATAATAATCTCCCATCATTTTTAATTTGAATATAATCAATTTTGATTTACATCCAATTAATTTTAATTTGTGTTTAATTACATTTTTCAATTTACATCATATTTTATTATCTTAAGTTTAATTTTTATCGTTTTCAATTTGTTAAATTATAACTCTTAATTAATCTTAATCAAATTTAATTACTGATATTTATCCATAATAGACTTTAATCAATTTCTAATAATAACTAACTTTAAAAAATGTTCTATACACTTTATTTTATTTTTATTAAATTAATATGATTTATTAGGATATTTTTATTAAAATTTGAAGAAATTGGGTAAATATGAAAAAGAGAATTCATAGAAGCAATGGAGTAATTAAATATTTGAGATATTTTATATGGTTTCTTATTTAAAGGAAAAGAAATAGGAGGAAACTTCTGGGCAGTTTCATTTTAATAGAAAAAGGATAAGCATAGAAATGTGTTAGAAGAATTGACCATTGGATCAATGAAATAGATCAAGCCCCCTAAATGACTACATTGTGTGGTCGTCGAAGGAGATTATTGGATTTTTGCTCTCCCTTTTCCGCCAGTTAGCTCTCACTGCCATCTCTCGCTCCTTTACTGCTTCATCTCTTGCTTCTCCCTTTCTATTTCTTCTTCGGTTCTCGCCATCAAATCTTCATTTTCTCTTTATTATCTCCTTTATAATATAGAGTCTCATGCTCCTTGTAAGTTAGTACTAAATTTTGATTTAGAAAATGGAGACTTATTCGACATTCTCTCTCGGTTACTCATTTTTTAAGCTAAAATCCATCCCTGCTCGATTACGTTCATTTTTGTAAGACAAAACACTACAACAAATATCACACATTTTATCATATTTTCTTTTGCTACGATTCAAAATTCGTAACTAAAAGTAACTACTTGCTTACGAAATTAAAAAATCGTAGCCTATTAAAGTAGTATCTCAATATATTTTATTTTGTGCTTTTTTATACTATTAGCTATGTTTAGTCTCACTAAAATTTTGTTTTCGCAACTGATATTTAGTGATTTTTTTCACTACAAACAAAGTTTTGTAGCAAAAAGTGTTTAGTAATGAAATTTTTTTGGTAACTAAAACTCAAATTAATTTGTTCCAACTATCAATTATGTTTTCTAAATTTCATAGGAAAAACATTTTGGATACGAAAAAAATTTCGTTACTAAACATTTTTTGCTAAAAGACTTTGTTCACAGTGAAACACATTGCTAATATTAATAGCTATGAAAACAAAATTATACTGAAACTAAACATATCTTAGCAAAAAGAAGAAGAATAAAAAACAATGTAAATGACATCGGTTTTCATAGCTAAAACACAAATATGTTCTAGCTATTAGGTACGTTTTTTAAATTTCGTAGGAAAAAAAGTTTTGACTACGAAAATATACGAGTATTGTTGTAATATTAATATAAAAACTACTTCTACATTAAAATTTGGGAAAATATGTAATATCGAAGTTTAATTACTCAAATAATAATGTACAAAACAATCTATTCTATTAAACATCATATCATATTCTTCGATTCTAAACATAAATTTTGAACTGCAAAAAAAGATCGGTCTTGCACTCTTACATAATGCTTCCACACATCTTTTTTTTTAATAAGATTATATGCATTCTAAAGTACCAAAAACTACAAGTGATATGGCCTATACCATATTGCCTTACCCTTTTCTATACCTTTATCTTTAACGTTCCTACTTTTAATCCAAATGCCGTTCATATATATTTCAATCACTTCTTTAAAATTTGTAAGGAATTTGTCTTATTGCTCCTTAACATACTCCATCATAGGTAAGTAGTTGACTTTCTTCATCTTTATACTGTAACTAGTATTACATCCTCAGCCACTTTATATAATAATAACAATATTTATAGTATATTTCTTTCTAAATCATCATGTGTTATTACCTACATCTAGAAATAAATTTATAATCAAGAAAAATATTTTTCCTAAACTCAACTTTGCTACCTTCCCTTTAGCAAATAAAACTCTCCTCATTTACCTAAGCTAATAAGAACTGATCGTGGTTTTCTGATGTGTGTAAGTTCTAATTAATAATCTCGATAATTTACAAGTGTACGGGTCATTTACGTAGTACCTAAGGTGTCGACCCCACGAGGAGGGATAATATAATCCTAAAATCTAAGGCCAAAACAATTTGCAATAATTCAAAATGTAGCAAAACTAAGGCAAGAATTTAATTCAATCATGCAACTCAATTCCAAGAATCAATTACGAAAATATTAACAAAGTAGCAGTTGCAACCACACTCAAGAATCAACCTAAAGGAACTATCAATTGAGAGAAAGGAGAATTTTTACCTATCTTTAACGCTAACATAATTGATTATGAATTATTGGATTATTGGTCCTAGATGATCCTAGGGTTGATTACTCTCTTTCGAGTTATAACTATTAACCCTAAATTATAAACCTTAATTAGGTTATGGAAAATTGCAATATCTCAATTAACAATCTATTCAAAACTCTAATTAGATTTGAAGTTGTCCACTAAACTATCGGGAACTTATGCAAGATCTCTCTTCACACAATTACCAATTTGATTAATTTCTCATTCTTATTAAATCACCTAACTCTTGTTAGCCCAATATTTTTCATTCGATTCACCCTCTCAATCTATTACCAAATTATGCAAACACAAAAATCAATCACAATAAATCCAATAAACATAAACAATAAGATTTTATTAAATCAAAGATAAAAAAATTTGAAGGTGAGTATATAATATCTCAACATTTACAATCATATCATCAAGCTGCTATTCCCAATTCTATACAATAATAAAAATGGAAAATAACAGGAAATACGATTCTAAACAGAGACGGGAAGTAGCGACATCGGGAAACTCCAAATCTGGGAAGTACGTCGATGCCGACTTCTTCTCCACTTCTCTCTTCTTCTCTTTCTCAATCTCTCAACAATTCTCTCTAGGGTTTCTCTCCAAAGTGGCTAATGCAAAAGCTGCTTCATCTTCTTTGTCTTATTATTTATATACCTTTTGTGTTTTGGGCAGCCTTAGGGTTTTTCAAGGTTTGAAAGGTCCCAAAAACTCCCTCGAAACTTGACTTTTTAAGTGTCTGCATGTCTGCTCGATGCAGGCCACCAACGTGGGCCATATTTGAACCTTCTGTCACAATCGTGGGCTGTGTCTTGGGCTTCTATCACGATGGGCTGACTCCAGTGCTTCTGTCACGATTGTGGCCTGTTGTGTCAAGATCGTGGGTTGTTAGTTTGGCCCGAGTGTTTTCGAAACTTCTCCGTTCTTCGATGTTGACCCTAAAACACTAATAAACACATCAAGGTACCTCATTGACATAATAATTAAGCTCAAAGACTTGTATTAACCTATAAAAACACTTAAACACAATTAATTAACAAACTAACACAATTCTAACCTAAACATATACTAAACGATTAAGTTAAAACTTAAATACATATCAAACTAAGCCCTAAAATATGATGCAATTCACACTTATCAAGAACCTCTATTAGTTTGATTCTATGAGCAAAGAATTTCTATCTTACCAAGCATATTAAAATGAATGATTTTAAAGAAGTTTATAATCCATTATCTTTATTTATAATACTTAATCATGATGATGGATCTCTTAGACTGATCCAATTAAGTATTAATAAGTACTGGGCTATGTTCAATACTTTTTTACTCACATGATTTGATTTTAGCTATGTTCTTAATAAGTTAACCCACTTTATAAATAAATCAACCTCTAATCATTGGTCTATAGTGAAGAGATTCCTTCAACATCTCAAAGTAATGTCTTATTATGATGTGTTTATCTCAACTCATTCATGCCTGATGCTTCATGTCTTTCCCAATATATATTAGGATAATACTTGTCACTACATTTTTTTGCCTATTTTGTCCTTCATGGCTCTAACTACATTAGTTGAAGCTCCAAAGTTAACAACCCTGAGCATATTACAATAAGTGCTAACCTTATTTCACAAACGACATAAATACTAATCCTAATTTAACTATCCTATTTTCTATTTCGTTATCCTATTTTTTGCTTTGCATACAAATTAAATGACACTATACTCTTTATTTTTTCATTGAATAGTGTTTCTCACCATATGCTTATTGTAAGATTATGTTGTCATATATCTTATTATAGGGTTTGTCACGATCTACCAACCAATTACATTCTTTGGTAGAATACAAACTTGGTATATCAATTTTGATTTGCCATTATGTTATTTATAACTTAAATTACATTAAATAATTTAATAACTTACTTATAATTGTATAGCTAGATGGATAAAAGTTTGGATGAGTCATGAAAAATGGCCTAGTCAATATTTAGAAGGACTGAAGACTTTTATGAGATTTGTAAAAGATCAAATGGGTTTATAATGTGAAATTCGTTGTCTATATATAGATTGGTTAAATTTTAACAATCAAAGTCAAGATATTGTATATAATCACTTGCTAATATGAGGCATAAATAAATTATATACTCGATAAAATTATCATTGCGAACGTTTTGATGTAAGTAATGCTAAATGTCTTGATACAGGTGATGATGGTGATAAAAATCATAATGTAGATGATAGTGATAATAATGACAACGTAGATGGTGGAATTGGAGAAATGTTTAAGGATGTAGGGAATTATATGGAGACTATAGATGATAATACTTTACCTAATATATTAGGTAGAATTACATAAGATAATTTTAAGAAGATATTGAAAGTAGCTCAATAAGAATTATATCCAAGGTGTTATAATTTCTCCAAACTATCTTTTTTTATGAAGTTGTTATAATTGAAGGTATATAATTGGTGAAGTAACAAATCCTTTGACATGTTGATTAAGTTGCTCAATGATGCATTACTAATTGACCACAAATTGCCCAAATCTTCCTATGAAGCCAAAAAAAAATTATTAGGGACCTTGGATTAGGATATATATCAATACATACTTCTAAGTATGATTGTGCTACCTTTTGGAAGGATTTTAAAGATCTTTAGAAATGTCCAATTTGTGGTATATCAAGATGGTAAGTAGATGATGAAAAAGAAAAAAAGATACCCCATAAATCTTAAGATACTTACTTATTAAACCGCAATTACAAAGGCTTTTTATGTAAACAAAATCAACCATAGATATGAGATAACATAAAAGCAAACGCATTAATGATAACGTTATGTGTTATTTGGTAGACTTAAAGGCATATAAAGACTTTAATAGGAATTTTCCATGGTTTGTAGAGGATTGTTGTAATGTTTGACTTGGGTTATCCTCTGATGGATTTAATCCATTTGGTTAAGATTGATACATTTACCTAAATCAAATAAGCATTTATGAATTTTGGAAGCACCAAAATAATATGGAATAACAAAAGTACCTAGATTCTTTAACTTTAGAGGTAGTTTGTTTTGTAAGATTCCGCTACACTTCTCAATTAAGGTACCATAGCATAATCCTAAAGTTGGTTTTTATTGGAGATTATTTACTTCAAAAATTTTCATATAATGGCATCTAAGCTAATGCTTTTATAAAGGGGATGTTAAGTGACTACTTAAAGATATCGAGGAATTTCTTGATGTTATTTTCATCCTTCATTTTTTCCAACCTTTAAGGGTATGGAATGAGTAGCATATTTGGCTTAACCATGGATTAAGGCTTTAGATCAAGATTAGCTTCAGATGAAGATGATGCTAATCTTGGTATACTTTTGTTCACTTCATCTTCTTCCTCAAGTTTGTCTAGCTTTTTTCACTTCCTCTTATTTATCAACTACAACATCAAGTGTTTTGTCACTGCTTAATGTAAAGGCTAACACTTGACTGATTGGGATACTTTTATAATACTAGGAAGCTTGCCTTAACCTCTTTCACGTAACATCTTGACTAGTTAGTTCACTTAAACCTCCAAATTATGAAATGTTGCACAATTTAACTTCACCTTATCTTTAGGCCAACCCACTTGTGACTCAAAATTTTCCAAATTTTCCAATTTTGTATTGATAGAAGACATATATTGCTTAAGCATCTCTTCCGTCCATTTTTTTTATAGATATGGCAGTTGTTGAAATATAGGTCTTTGTTAAAACCCAAGGGGTCTCCATTTAGGTTTATAAGTTATGGAGAAAGTATCATTCTTAACCAGTGGTTTCCCCTTTAGGTAGCCATATCATTTACATCTTTATGATAATTCAAGGTCGGCTTCACATTCATACATGTGTGGGAAGGATGCCCATACATGCGACATTGATAACATGCATCCCTATTGCCTTTGTCTGAGTTTAGTAATATCTTCATCCAGTTATAAATATTTACAATTTATGATGCTAATTTTGAAGATGCTTTAACCTTATAAACAAACTATTTTGATTTTCCCTATAAGACCTTAGTTGACTAATTCTTGGTTAGGGTCTTACTAATCTCCTTGAATTTCTCAATAGTTTTTTTATATATGGTCCCTCTTGCAACTATGTCAACCAAATTCTAATATGTGATAGTGAAGCCCTCATATAAGAATTGCATAGCCAATTGTAGTTAATATTGATGGTGTTAGAATTTACTATACAAAGCTCTATATCTCTCCTAAGCTTCATGGAATTCTTCTCCCTCTTTTTATATAAAACTTTGAATTTACATCCTTAATTTATTGGTCTTGTGTGGAGGAATGAATCACAATATAAAAGCATTATACATTTAACTCTACTTATCAAAAAAGTCTACCTTAATCAAAAGCAATCAAGTCTTTACTTGATCTTACATATAATAAGGAAAACATATAGTACATAGATCGTCTTTAATAAGGCCATTCAAGGGAAGTGTCTGAATCACAAAGCAAAACTATTCAAAGCAAAACTATTTGATGAAGGTGATGGTTTCTTCCCTAGGTAATCCACTAAAAGTTAGGTGCAAGTGAAGATTAAGTTGTTTTATCTTGCAATTATTCTCTCTCTAATTTAATCTAATACATATGAAGCTAGCACAATTATAAGCATTGAATGTTCCGCATAAGAATTCTTTGTGGTTGTTGTTTTGCAGCAACAATAACCATATTATACTAATTTGAAGCCATCTCTTGTCTCCTTCTTACTTTGTTTTATCCGCAGGTTGTCTCAATTTTAGGGTTAATAAGAAGTAAGTCATCCAAGTGTTCACTTCTTGATCTCCTATCTCACATTAACCACCTAAAACAAATAATAGAAAATCATAAGTAGTCCTTGACATTGATGTTAAAATTTTGATTAATCTAATCTATAAGTACACATAATCAACTACATAAAGTTTTAACTATGAAGTATTTTAGGTTATTGACCTTACGAGAACTATAAAGCTTATTAATCCTAGTAAAATAATGAAATTAAAAGTATCTAAGTTACTAAACTAACTAAGGCAAGGTGAATAAATATAGAAAAGAAATCAATATAAACAAATGCTAGGATTTTGGCCTCACTTAAGAGGATTTTCAATTACTAAGCAACATTACTTATCAAAGTGGAAATAACAACTAACCTAAGGTATCTATTCTTTTTCTTGAGGGACAAAAGTATATCTAATTAAGGAATTACCACCTCTTGGATAGACAATTAACATTAATAAAACTCATTAAAAATATTTAATATATTAGTTATCAAAACACTGTAAGGCATCTCTTCCTCTAGATCTAAAATGCTTACTCTCCTAATACATAGATTTTATTATACTTTTATTCCTTTATACAATCCCTAAAATTAAATATATGATGGCCAATATAAATTCAATAACCAAGATCAGAGAGAATAAATACAATATAAGCAATAACTAATCATACGTTAATAATTGAAATATCTAACATAAACTATATGCCTAATTATAAATAGGGATTTAGTATATATTAGAGAGAAGGAAAGTAACAATAGAGAATAAAGAAAAGAAAACAAAACATAAACACTCATTCTCATATATATTGAAATCTTGATATTCTTTGTTTGAATCTTGAATTTTTCTCCAAGTTCACACCTTTATTGTTCCAATTTGCTTTAGTTTGGTTCCCTTTTTCTTTTTATAGCACAAAACCTTATAATTTCTACAAATTTTAATGTTAGCATAGGTTTGTGTTGCCTTTCCCAGTTACTTAACATGCCTCTCTTTAGAAGTTTTTATAAAAGTCACTACCAATATAGGTCTGTAACATAGTATCATATTTAGACCATATTATATCAATAGCTTCTTTATCTCAAATTCAAGATTTTATCTTGGGAACACTAGTCTATGTACAAATTATGTTGCATAACATGGATCCTTATTTGACCCATGTTCTTTATATAGCAAATTATCCTAAAAAATAAAATGAACTAATGTAGAATATAGGAGGAACACAAGAACTTGGTTGAGCCATTTTCCTTTATGTGCCACGTTATCGAAGAAGCCAAATGTCATAGTAGCCCTAGTAACCTACACTAAGTTAAACATAGTATTGTGTTTGTGATGTGTTAGTAAACATAGGACCATTTTCAACCTATGTTCATCCAAAATCACTTTAAAACTTTCTCAACTTGGCTTTGACTTGCCCAAATTGATTCCTTCTTTATTATGGAGGTAAAATAAGGCTATAAATAGAAAATAAGTTACATTGAGTATAAATCATATAAAAATCATTAAAACAAAAACAAAGTGCTCTCAAATCATGCTAAAAACATGGTGTAATTAGCATTTATTATAATGAATGTTGGCTAATTAAGAAAACAATCCTTAATAAGCTGATTCTAAAGGAGAAATGACTCAACTTATGATGCATATCATTTAGATACTGATAAGATAGAAAGTGCTACTGGTCAATAATCGATGTTGCAGTAACTAAAAATTTAGAACCAAAACTAAAGGCTAACTTAAGGACTAAAAGAAGATCTAAAATAAAAAAATAAGAAGGCTGCCAGAGCCACCCATTCAAGCTCTTAATGTCATTCATCATATGGAATGTGAGATGACTTAATTGCTCTGAAATTGAAGAGCTAATACAATATTGTATTAGTAGCAAAAGGCTTTGACTTGTAGGTCTCTTAGAGAAAAAATAAAAGTGAATCCTTATAATCTAAGATTATAGTCTTTTAAGAAGAATTGGAAATTAACATCGAACCACCACTAAAACCATGTTTATGGGATAACCATCTTAGTTTATGACCCTAATAAAGCTAGAATTCTTCAAACCAAATCCATTGACTAGCTTATGCACATATCCTTAAACTTCACTCCTTATCTAACCACTATAAACTTGACACACACTGTTGGATCTTGCACAGTTGTGACTTGATAAATCACAACCGTGACTTCTCTCACTTTGCCTAGAAATTTTTTTAAAATTATGTGTTTGCATGTATCAATGGAAATGTTAGAACTAAGTTAAGGAGTTAAAAGGCATTAGATTAAATATGGAAGGGTAAGCTTGGAAGATTAAAAGTTGTCTTAAATTAGTAAGAAGATAAGATGAAAAGAGTCATGTAAAGTAAGAAAGAAAGAGAGAAATTCATAGAAGGACTTAGAAGAGAAGGAGAAATCGAAGCATATAAAGAAGAAGGAAAGAAAGAAAAAGGAGAAAGAAGGAAAAGGAAAAGGTTCAACTGAGTTTCTCTATCTTTTCTTCTTACTTTGGTAGAAGAAGAAACTAGTGAGAATGAGTTTTGTGTGTTGAAAATGAAGGGAGAAAGGAGAGAAGAAACCTATTTTCGATTTTCATGAATTTTCAACTAGATATTAGTTACTTTAACTTAGTTAAACCAAGATTAGTTTAAGTTCAAGCTCAACGTTGATTATTAAAGTTCTATGGATTTTCTATTTGTATATTTGTTTGAATGAAAATTTGTTTGTTTGAAGAGAACCAAGAAAATCCAAGCCAAGAGTGAGAGGAAAGATGAACTTGAGTTTAGAGTTGTTATTAATTAGGTGGGCAATATGTTTATGGTTATTGTGATGATGAGCTGATTTCTTACATGTTTGTGTGCTTAAATTCTTGTCTTTGAATCATTGTGAATGTGGAAAAAATGCACTGTAATTTGTTATCTTATTATGCTTGAAAGATTTTTACTGCAATTTGTATTGATGAAAAATCGAAAAGTCCAAGAAGCATGAAAGAATGAATATGTGATAAAATATGTGAGCATCGAAATTTGTTTGTGTGTGGGCAAGAGAGATACCATTTCGTTCATCACGTGCACATTGACTTAAAGCCTTCTTCCAGTTGCCCGCTTGTGGCACATAAGCTCCAAGATATGGACTCATTTCGTTCATGGTGTAAACTTCAATTTCTCCATTTCGTTCTATGGGATTCTCTCAAGCTATTTTATGTGTGTACTTCACTTTGATTTATTAAACATGATATACGATTGAATGTTATGATTTGATGGTTGAAAAAAAATACATGATCTGATTTATGTGATAACATGTTTATCTATGAGGTTGAACTGTGGATAATTTGATTGTTAGATTTAAATGAGATTTAAATATATGTATCTGCTTAGTTGTATGTGTGGTTTGTCACCAATGACTATAAACGTATTAGTCACTGAGCTTCATAGCTCATCCTATTATTTTCCACTCCCCAAGTGCAGAACAAGCAGACCATTGAACCTTGCAAACTTCGGCAAACTCTAAGAAAATCTATTTTTGTAATTAAGTTAGTTCGATTATTTTTGGTAGCTTTGTAAGCATATCAAGCATGAGCATTCTTGTTGTATTTTTGGATTATGGTATTGTTCTGACTCTTGATATGTAATTAAAGTTATGTATAAACTCTGCATTGTTTGAGAATTGAAACTTTGTTTTGTTTGGGAAATAGAAAAAGAGTTGAAGGATTTCTCTTTTAAACATGTTCAAATTCTCTTCTTTCTTAAGTTGTTAATTTCGGCTAGGAATAAAATTCTGAGTTGTTTGATGGATTTTGGATAGATTTTCTTAAATAAATTGTTATGTTGGGAGTTTTGTAAGTATGCCTTGTACTTGTTGGATTCGAGTGTTTTGGAAAATGTATAGAAGTTCATATAGGCAGTAGAGAAAAAGGGGGATAGAAATTGTGTTCTAACTTTCACGAATAAACTGTATTGATCTAGTTAGAATTAGATAAAGTTGTCTTGATAAAAGTTGTAGCTTATTCTCTTATCTTTCTAATGGTATATAGTTTGTAATTTTTTGACATCAGAATTGAGAGATATGACGCATACAAATTTGAGGGCTCATAAAGGGTGCACTAGCCCTTGAAAGATGAAAGGGCACATCGTGCAATCGTGCCATGACAGAAGCATGGTCGTGATACTTCTCTCACTCATGGTCATGACTTCTCCTAGTCACAACCATGACATTAATTCTTTTTATTTGTCATGGTCGTGACTCCTCTTTGTCACGATCGTGACTTTTTATTTATCAAGCGAAATTTTCTTAGTCATAATTCGTGACTTTTTGACTTCTTTTTGTTATTTTATTTTCTTTTTAATTTCTTTTCTCACTTGATCCTCACCCAGTCCTCTCATATTAAGGCTATGCATTAAGTTTCACGACCCAGGCTCAACATCTTTTGTATCAGAGCCCACAGTTTTCAAGGATTCCTAGTCTTAGAATATGTTATACTATGAATTATTATGATGTGTGATAAAATGTTTGCATTATTGAATAAATTATTTGCATTGTTGAATTGATTGATTGCATTGAGAGACATGCATATCATGCATACATGTAGGAAATAAGATTAAAGTGAAATATAAGCAAATTGTTAATATGTAAATTGAAGTAGTAAAATGCCACCTTGTAGAAGGACACGAGGAGTTTTGCAAGGATCTGCTGCACCTGATTCTCCATCAAGAGAGGAGGGTACTGATGAGTCGAAAGCCCCAGCAATTGCTGAGGTGACTGTAGGACAGGATAGTGAGCCCTTTCAACCACAAATGCTCGAGTCATCTCTTCCTCCTGAGCAAGTGCCTAATCCTTTTGATCCTAGGCTATTCCAAGCCTTTGCTCATACTTTTGTCCAGGCCATGGGCTAGATGCCATTAACTTCTACACCAGCCCCAGCTAAGAAAGGGAGAGAATTTGACAAGCTAAGGAAGTATGACATAATAGACTTTTATGGAACAATTGATCCAGAGGAAGATGAAACTTGGTTGAGAAAGATAGAAAGAATATTGGAACAAATGAATTGTGAGGGTGATGAAAGGGTAGTGTATGCTGCAAGTCTGCTATAGGGAGATGCCTTGCATTATTGGGAAATTGTTCCAAGAAGTCAGATAAAACCACCAATGTTGACATGGAAGGATTTCCAAGCTACTTATAGGAAGAAATATCTTTCTGAGGTGTATATCTAGAAGAAGCAAAGGGAATTTCTGAGTCTCACTTAGAGGGAGATGACGATGAGTAAATATAAGCACAAATTCACTCAATTGTCCCAATATGCAGCTGATATGATGATGAGTGAAGCGGCTAAGTACCATAGGTTTAAAGCGGGATTCCATTTAGCCATCAAAGAAAAAGTGGTGGCACAAAATTTCTGTGATTTCCAATAGCTGGTAGAAGCTGCGCTAAGGGTTAAGAACGTAGAGAATATAAAGAGCGTAGTGAACAGAAAGAGGAAAGAAAGAGAACAGTTCAGGAGAGGTTGTAGTAGCAGTGCTTTTATGCTAAAAAGGAGTGCCAGGACTTTCCCCACACAGTCTGATGTTAAGAGCAGTGGTGCAACAAGCCCAAACTGATGAGAACTATTTCTCTTCAAGCCTTGAATGTTGGAGGCAGTAGAAGAGGAGAGGGGGAAAAGTTGTCCTTTCTTAAATACAATCATTGTGGCAAATTTCATAATGGGGAGTGCTATAGACTGACCAGCGCTTGTTTCAACTGTGGAGAAAAATGACACATGGCTAGAGAGTGTCTGCAGTATGCCAAATTAGAGGGAACTTAGATGCAAGCGTCAAAAAGGATTGAGACTGTGGAAGTAAAGTCTACAACTGAAGTGGGTAGATCTAGTGTAGCTAAGAAAGTAAATCCTCCAGGAAAACCAAGGGGGCAAGCACCAGCTAGGGTATTAGCAATGACGAGGTAGGAAGCAGAAGTAGCTCCAGAGGTTGTGACTGGTATGGTTAAATTTTTTAATGATGATATTATTGTTTTGAGTGATCCGAGGTCTACCCGCTCATTTATTTCATCAAGTATGATTTTGCATGAGTCCATTCGATAGTCCTTTGATGGTTAGTACCCTGATTAGCCAGTATATCATTATTAGTCATGTTTATCGAGAGTGTGAATTATACATTGGTAAAGTAAAATTAGTGGTGAATTTAATGCCATTGAAGATGAAGGGATTAGATGTGATTTTAGGCATGGATACCTTAGAAAAATATAATGCCAATTTGAATTGCAAATAGAAGATAGTAGAGTTTGAGTTGGATAAAGGTGAAAGGGTGGTATTTGTGGGAGACAGGAAAGCAAGCCCACCTAGAATTATTTCAGCTCTAACAGCGGAGAAAATGATGAGGAAATGATGTGAAGCATTCTTGGCATATGTGGTAGACACGACGGTAGATGGAAGAAAATTAGAAGATATTCCCATGGTCAGGGAATTTCCAGATGTCTTTCTAGAGGAATTACCAGGACTACCACCACCTAGAGAGATCGAGTTCACTATAGAGCTTCTTCTAGGCACGACACTAATATCAATTACACCTTATGGAATGGCTCTGGCAGAATTGAAAGAGCTTAAAGAGCAGTTAGAAGAGTTGTTGGAGAAAGGTTATCTTAGGCCAAGCTCTTCACCTTGGGGAGCTCCGGTTCTTTTTATGAATAAGAAAGATGGATCCTTGAGCATATGTGTGGACTACAGGAAGTTCAATCATGTCACCATCAAGAATAGATATCCTCTTCTAGGCATAGATGATTTGTTTGATCAACTACAAGGAGCGAAAGTCTTCTCCAAGATAGACTTGAGATTAGGTTATCACCAATTGAGGATAAAGGAGTCTGATATGTCAAAGACTACTTTCATAATAAGATATGAAAATTTTGAGTTCTTAGTTATGCCCTTTGGATTAACTAATACCCCTGCATCCTTCATGGACTTAATGAATAGAGTCTTTAATTCTTTCTTAGATGAATTTATCATAGTCTTTATTAATGATATATTGGTTTATTTCAAGAGTGAGGAGCATGAGGATCACTTAAGGATTGCCTTGGAGACATTGAGGAAGAAAAAGTTGTATGTTAAATTTAAAAATTGTGAATTTTGGATAAAGGAAGTGGTGTTTCTTAGACATGTAATTTAAAAAAAAAGAGTACACGTGGATCTGAGGAAAATAGAAGCTACAGTTAAATGGGAAGCACCCAAAAATGTAATAAAAGTGAGGAGTTTCTTAGATTTAGTTGGTTATTATAGAAGATTTGTAGAAGGCTTTTCCATCATCGCAGCCCCACTCACCAAATTGACAAGGAAGAGTCAGAAGTTTGTGTGGACAAAAGAATGTCAGAAGAGCTTTGAGGAATCAAAGAATAGGCTCACAATTGCACCAATTCTGACCTTGCCTTTTTGTAGTGATGGATTTATAGTATATAGTGATGCCTTGAGGAAAGGATTAGGGCGTGTGTTGATGCAACGAAATAAAGTGATAGCCTATGCTTCTAGGCAATTAAAACCCTATGAAATGAATTAACCCACATATGATTTGGAGCTAGCTTCCATAATTTTTACATTGAAAATATGGAGACGTTACTTATATGGAGTCACCACCAGGGTGTATACAGACCACAAGAGTCTTAAATATTTGATAAGCCAAAAAGAGTTAAATTTAACGCAAAGAAGGTGGTTAGAACTATTGAAGGATTATGACTTGATGATAGACTACCAACCGGAGAAAGCTAATGTAATAGGAGTTGCATTAAGTAGGAAATCTATTATAGCACATGTGAAGACGGTATACCTTCCATTGTTGAAGGAATTAGCTAAACTTAAGGTGACATTGAGGCAAGCCGAATCTGGTTATATATTGACTAATTTTAGAATAAGGCTAGTATTGAATGAGAAGATTGAGGAATTGCAAGAACAAGATGAGTACTTGAGCAAGCTAAGAGAAGAAATTAAAAATGGTAAGCCCTCTGAAATAGTGATAAGAGAAGATGGGTTGATGGTGATAGCCAACAGATTATGTATTCCAGATATGTCAGAGTTGAAGGATTAAATTCTTGATGAGGCGTATAATGCTCCATATACAATGCATCCGGAGAGTACAAGAATGTATAAAAATTTAAAAGAGTACTTCTGGTGGAGAGGAATGAAGAAAGATATTGCAGAGTATGCTAGAAAATGCTTAGTATGCCAATAAGTTAAAGCGGAACATCAAGCACCCGCCGATAAGCTTAAACCTTTATCTATTCCTGAATGGCAGTGGGAAAAGATTACAATGGATTTCTTGATGGGATTACCAAGGACTAGTAGGAAAGATGACGCAATATGGGTGATTGTCGATAGGCTAACCAAGTCAGTACATTTTCTGTTAATTAAACAGACAGATTCTTTGGATGTATTGACCAAGAAATACATAAATAAAATAATCAGACTTCATGGAATTCCGAGTTCTATAGTCTCAGATAGAGATCCTAGATTCATCTCCAGATTTTGGGAAAGTTTACAAGAGGCTTTGAGAACCAACCTGCATTTTAGCACGACTTTCCATTCACAGACTGATGGCCAATCCAAGAGGATAATAAGAACATTGGAGGCAATGTTAAAAGCATGTGTATGGATTTCAAAGGCTCATGGGATGATCATTTACCTTTAATTGAGTTTGCTTATAATAATTCCTAACACTCAGGAATTCAAATGGCACCTTATGAAGCTTTATATGGAAGGAGGTGCAGAACTTCTATTTGTTGGGATGAGGAAGGTGAAAGGAGACTTTTAGGACCTAAGTTGTTACAAGTTACAGTTGACAAGATTAATTTGGTGAAGCAGAGACTTAAGGCAGCTCAAGATAGGATGAAGAGCTATACGGACGCACATAGAAAGGAAATGGAATATGAAGTTGGAGATAAAGTATTTTTTTCAAGCCTCACCATAAAAAGGAATATTAAGATTTGGTAAAAAAGGCAAGCTTAGTCCCAGATATATAGGCCTTTATGAAATTATTGAAAGGATTGGGCCTCTAACCTATAAGTTAGCCCTGCCGCCAGAATTATCCAAGATCTACAATGTCTTTCATGTATCAATGTTGAGGAGATACGGATCGGATCCTTCACATATAGTCCAATCTTCAGAGGTTCAATTAAGGGAGGATTTGACTTATGAAGAATAACCAGTGGAGATTTTAGATTCAAAGGACAAGGTCTTAAGAAACATGACTGTGAAGATAGTTAAAGTCTTATGGAAGAACCATGCAAGAGAAGAAGCAACATGGGTACCTTTGGAAGCCATGAAGGAGAAGTACCCACACGTACTTGTGAACTTGGGTAAGAAATTCGAGGATGAAATTTTTTAAGGGGGAAATGTTGGACCCCTGTGACTTGAAAAATCACAATCGTGACTTCTCTCACTTTGCCTAGAAAATTTTTTATTAAATTATGTGCTTGCATGTATTAATGGAAATGTTAAAATTAAGTTAAGGATTTAGAAGGCATTAGATTATATATGGAAGGGTAAGCTTGGAAGATTAAAAGTTGTCTTAAATTAATAAGAAAAGAAGATGAAGAGAGTCATGTAAAGTAAGAAAGAAAGAGAGAAAGTCATAGAAGGACCTAGAAGAGAAGGAGAAACCGAAGCATAGAAAGAAGAAAGAAAGAAGGAAAAAGGAGAAAGAAGAAGAAGGAAAAGGTTCAGCTAAGTTTTTTTTAGGTATTCTCTATCTTTTCTTCTTGCTTTGGTAGAAGAAGAAACTAGTGAGAATGAGTTTTATGTGTTGAAAATGAAGGGAGAAAGGAGAGAAGAAACCTATTTTGATTTTCATGAATTTTCAACTAGATATCAGTTACTTTAGCTTAGTTAAACCAAGAGTAGTTTAAGTTCAAGCTCAATGTTGATTATTAAAGTTCTATGAATTTTCTATTTGTATATTTGTTTGAATAAAAATTTGTTTGTTTAAAGGGAACCAAGAAAATTCAATCCAAGAGTGAGAGGAAAGGCGAACTTAAGTTTAGAGTTATTATTAATTAGGTGGGTAATATGTTTATGGTTATTGTGATGATGAGCTGATTTCTTACATGTTTGTTTGGTTAAATGCTTGTCTTTGAATCATTGTAAATATGGGGAAAATGCACTATGATTTGTTATCTTGTTATGGTTGAAAGATTTTTACTGCAATTTGTATTAAAGAAAAACTGAAAAGTCCAAGAAGCACAAAAGAATGAATATGTGATGAAATGTGTCAGCATCGAAATTTGTTTGTGTGTGGGAAAAAGAGATACCATTTCATTCGTTACGTGCACGTTGACTTAAAGCCTTTCCCGGCTGCCTGCTTGTGGCACATAAGCTTCGAGAAATGGACTCGTTTCGTTCATAGTGTAAACTTCGATTTCTCCATTTTGTTATATGAGATTCTCTCAAGCCATTTTATGTTTGTACTTCACTTTGATTTGTTGAACATGATATATGATTGAATGTTATGATTTGATGGTTGAAAAAAAATACATGATCTAATTTAAGTGATAACATGTTTGTCTATGAGCTTGAACTGTGGATAATCTTATTGTTAGATTAAAATGTGATATAAATATATGTATGTGCTTGGTTGTATGTGTGGTTCGTCACTAATGACTACAAACTTATTAGCCACTGAGCTTCGCAACTCATCCTATTATTTTCCACTCCTCAGGTGCAGAATAGACAGATCATTGAACCTTGCAAACTTCGGTAAACTCCAAGAAAATCAATTTTTGTAACTAAGTTAGTTCAATTATTTTTGGTAGCTTTGTAAGCATATCAAGCATGAGCATTCATGTTGTATTTTTGAATTATGCTACTGTTTTGACTCTTGATATGTAATTAAAGTTATGTATAAACTCTGCATTGTTTAAGAATTGAAAGTTTGTTTTGTTTGGGAAATGGAAGAAGAGTTGAAGGATTTCTCTTTTAAACATGTTCAAATTCTCTTCTCTCTTAATTTGTTAATTTCGGCTAGGAATAAAATTGTGAGTCATTTGATGGATTTTGGATAGATTTTCTTAAATAAATTGTTATGTTGGGAGTTTTGTAAGTATGCCTTGTGCTTGTTCATTTCAGGTCTTTTGGAAAATGTATAGAAGTTCATATAGGCAGTAAAGAAAAAGGGGGACAGAAATTATGTTCTGACTTCCACGAATAAACTATATTGATATAATTAGAATTAGATAAAGTTGTCTTCATAAAAGTTGTAGTTTATTTTCTTAGCTTTCTAATGGTATATAGCTTGTAATTTTTGGACATCAGAATTGAGAGATATGATGTTTACAATTTTGAGGTCTCATAAGGGACTGGCCCTTCAAAGATGAAAGGGCACGATTGTGCTACTGCCCCTTTTCAATAAGTGCACGATTATGCCATGACTGAAGCACAACTTTGACTTAAGAAGTCACGACCGTGACTTCTCTCACTCACGGTCGCAATTTCTCCTAGTCACAACTGTGATATTAATTCTTTTAATTAGTCACAGTTATGATTCTTAGTCACGACCGTGACTTTTTATTTATCAAGTGAAATTTTCTTAGTCATAATCCGTGACGTTTTGACTTCTTTTTGTTATTTTATTTTCTTTTTAATTTCTTTTCTCACTTGATCTTCACCCAGTCCTCTCGTAATAAGGCCATGAATTAAGTTCCAACACACACACACACAGAGTAAATCATGCTTTTAGAAAATCACACTTTGATGATTCTAAGTGATTTCAAGAATACCATATACTCACAATATTTTAAGGAATGGGATGCATGCTATAAGCACTTAAGTTTTGAGTTCAGGGATTATATGTCACAGATAAAATGCATAGACCTTAATTGTAGTTCGAATCACTATATATGATCCAACAAGCAGGGTGGTAAATGACTAATTAGAATGAAACTATATAAAGTATTAACCAGTACATAATGGATAATTGAATTTTATTTTAGTGTTGCTTATTTTTGAAATATTGCTTTTGATCACTCTCTAATTGGAATCCATAATCTAGGCATTCACAAGATCATAAACTCTCCATTTAGATTTAATAATATTTAATCAATCTAGTAGGATTTGAGGAAGTATTTTCCAAAGGCACGTCTATCCAAGTTCAGGGATTTGATGCTAGGAAATGCATAAGGAAATTATGATTAATGAAAGGAGTTTAAAATCCTTGATAAAAAGCACTTTAACATTATAATGCTAGTAATACAAAACTCTAGAGAACAACTAGATAGAATACAAGGTGATCTTTGCCTCAAAACATTAAATGAATCCCTCACACTTTAAGAGAAACAAGCTTTACTTGAGTACTCATAAGAATTAGAGGCACAAAACTCTCTTCTTAAATAAAACTTATTGACCAAATGGTTAAGAGATAGGGATAAGAACACCACCTACTTCTATAATGCAATTCTTATTACAAGGAACCAAAACAAGATCTCCTTACTATTATATCAAGATGGGAGCATAATTTGAAAGTAAGAAGTGATCAATCAAAAAGATCCAAGGTATTTTTAAATACCTTCAATAAAGCTAATCATGTTTATTCATCGGTGCAAGTCCTACAGGAATTTATACATAGCCCGATATCCAACAATATAGCTAAAAACATGCACATTCCTTTCAACAGATCGAATATTGAAAGGGTCCTCTTCAGCGTAAATCCTAATAGACTCTATATTTTTCTAGAAATCCTAGAACTTGATAGGTGGTCATGACACTACTACTATCCTTGAATTCTTTAATGGGGGTATGATGTTGAAGGAGCTTAATAAAACCCTCATAACTTTGATCCTTAAAATTCCAAATTCCTCATCTTATATGAGTGCAAGCCTATTTCATACAACAATATCATTTATAAAATCATCTCAAAATTCCTAGCCATAAGACTAAAATCAGCTATGGGTACCCTAATTAATCCAAGCCAAAGGGCTTTTATATAAGCTAAATCTATAGGGGATAATATCTTATTACATAAGACCTTTTTAGGAAATACACTAATAAATCAATCAACAAGAGTTGTGCCTTAAAATTGACTTCAATAAATTATTTGACTATGTAAGATAGGAATTTTTATTTGATAGTCTTAAGGTTTGACTTTCCTCAAGACCTTATTATATAGATTAGGCAGTGCATCATAACAACCTTATTCATTGTCATAATTAAAAGAGAACCAATCTTAGTGTTCAATGTTGCCAGATGCTTAAGGCAAAGGGATCCTATTTGTCCTTATCTATTTACTTTATGCATTGATTTTTTTACTAGGTTAGTTGAGCACAAGGTCAATCAAGGTAGCAACTTCACATATCATCATAAATGCAAAAGAATCAGGCTCTTTAGCCTCTCTTTGGTAAGAGATCTACTCCATCTATATCGTACTCATCACCAATCAATTGAGTTATAAATTCCTTGATTATGTTTAAGATAATTAAGGCTTTAGAATCAACATAAGCAAGAGTCATATATTCATTTTTAAAAAAAAGCCTCATATTCATTTTAGCAAGTTCTCATAATAAAGTTGATGATTTAGTTAGAGCCTCTGTTTTACAAGATAAGGAGGCTTTCTTTACATACCTGTGGATCCCATCACCACAAAGAGAGACTCTTATAGAGATTAACAACCCCTTTCTTATACAGTAAAATTCAAATGGTTATAAATATGTATCCCAAAAGAGTAAGGAGGGCTTGGAATCACTCTAATAAAAGTGATGAACAACATGCTTCTAACTAAACATTTATGAAGATTCTTTACAAAAAAAACTTTATAGATCTAATGGATGCGCATCAAATTCCTAAAAGGAAGTAGCTTCTAGAAAATTAAAACCAGCACATCCTACTCATGGAAAATAAATCAAATGTTAGGATTTAGAGGTAAAGTGAACCAACAGATAAAGAACATTATGGGAAATGGGAAACATGCATGGTTCTGATGTGAAAATTAGTACTCCCTAGGGCCTATCATTTGGTACTAGATCTATAAAGACCAAGACACGTATTGCTAGACAAGGTAAGGATCAAGGATATAATCTTAGGAAACTAATGGCAATGAAACAAAAGAGGTTTAGACTTTTTGAGAGCTAACCTCCCCCTTTATAATCCCAATTCAAATGTGGAGTATCTCACAATATAGATAGGAAACAATTGATAGATTTATAGTTTACATGTTATTAGGGGTTAGATTAGTTATAATTTGACATCTTTATAGCATCTTTATATAGGTTATAATATGTTTTCCTATGCTTAGTTTATTGTCTTCTAAGTGGTGAATTTGCAGAGATAACATAGATTTGAGTGGAAGTTTCTCTATAGTTGTCCAATTGTGGAGACATTAGAGTCAATTGAAAGCTAACTTGAAGGGAAACAAATTTATGGCATAAATTGAAGGTCAATTCAAACTTGAAGATGTAAAAAATTAGAGAAGTTGATGGAGAATACATAATAAGTGCTATAAATGATAAAGCAGACAGGCATCGATTATGCATTAGATATAAGAAGTTAAGAAGCAAAATAAGACTAGCACTAAAGTGGTATATGGGCTGATGCTAAAGTGGTACTTGGACCAACATTAGACTAACCATGCTTTTATGCAAAAAGTTACAGAACAAAACATATGTTGATCAAAACTTAGTGTGAAGAGTCAGTTACATATTGCCTTACGATGTATAAAAGTTTCAAAAGAAAACCGATATCAATGTTTATACTAGTCCAAACATCAATTTCATTCATAATTTCCAAAGACACAAATTCATAAGTTCAAATAACTTATGACTCTAATTTGTAACCTCCTTTATCAAAAATTTTATAGCTATAGGGTTTCTTAGAATCAAAAAGGGTTTTAGAGTAAGATTGATTGGAGGAGATTGTGATAACTTGTCTAGGTCTTTCTTCCTTTATGTCTTTTATAATTAAAATTACTATTGTTAGTTTTGTTTTTATTATATTGAGTAGTTAAATCCTTAGTTTGGGTTAGGAATGTAGCTTGGGATGGATCTTTTGATTATTTAATACATGATTTGATTATTTGTTTGGTTAAATGTTTTCTCTTATTTTCAATTATTAGATTTATTAATGATAATTATATATTTGATCTTAAGGGTTTTATAAAGAATCAAGAGTTGAAGTATGATCTGTGCAACTAGAGAATAAACACCACAAATCTAGAAAACAATATATCCTAGATCATTGTCATGATGAAAAGATTAACTAGGCTTAATCAGATTAATTAGGTTGAATTATGCATCAAAAGGTGATAGTTACTTAATTAGATATAATTGTGTGCCTCAAGAGAGGGTATAAATATTTTTGGTTAATTATTATTATCCTAGCATTCATATTATTGATTTCTTTTCATTCGTTTAATATCATTATTTTCATTAATTTAGTAACTCAATTTGTCCTTCACAAATTCTTGTTTATTTAATTTCTTTGTTGGACTAAGATTAATAAACATAGTAATATAGGCCTGGTGGGATTGATAATCTGATGTACTCTAGTTTTAGTAACTTGCTATAATTGATTCTATATAATTACAGATAGATTATATATAAATCAATGATTCTACAAAATTCAACAACCATTCCTACCTTTAGAAGTTTAAAGCATCTACCTCTATAGTAAAAAGGTATAAACTGACTGGTGCAATTTAAACACACCTAAGCCGCATTTATTCTATGATTAGTCATTAAAAAAAAGGCTTGAAACTCTAGATAGGATAAAATTTTATTTAGTTAGCAAGAGGTGTAAACTATGATCAAGAGACTTAATTAGCTTACCATTTATTCTCTAAATGCTATTTTTCTGCCCCTACCAGGTCTAAAATCTTATTTCTTTGCAATATCAACAGCCTAGAAGTGAATTAGACAATAATAATTAACCGGTGTAGCAACCTCAGATTCTAAAGTGAAGGTGACCACACTCTATACAAGATTGCCTTTAACAGTTGTATCTATTCCATTTAGAGATTAAGAAATGTAAGAATATTTTGAAAACCTAAAAACAAGAGGAACCTTAGTCTCATTAAAAAATAGGCTACAATATAAGGTATATACAAAAGCATCAGCAAGGACCGCTAACAAATAGAGGGTCTCGATTGAAAGGCTAGAAATCTCATACTTGACAGGATCAGAGTTAGCGCGTAACAAGGGGATTGACAATATACAACTATAATTGTCAATAGATTGTGAATCAACGAAAGTCTATGATGTCTGAGCCGGTTTAAGTTCAAACATGCTTCTTGTAATGGCCTTGGCCTTGGAACTTCTCTGGAGATTATTCAATAATATATTATTTTGATTTTCAAAATAAAAACCTTATTAGTACATCAAGTATATTTATAGTAGTTAAATGAATCTTCTAGAGAAGTGCAAATTGAATACAAGATATTAAAAATATAAAGAGATTTTTGAAAAATACAGATCTTCTAAGAATACAAAAAGTCTTATAGGAAATAAAAAATCTTCTAGAAAATTTAAAAAACAAAACATTTTAAGCACATAAAAGTACTTCCTAAGAATTACACATTAATTTGATATTTCAATAAAATATACTTAAATGGGCATGAGCTAGGTGGCTCAAGTTTCCCATCCTCCACGGACTTGGCTGTGTACCACAAAACGGAAAGGGTAATGACAATCAACTTTAAACTTCAATTATTTATGTTTTTTAGTCTTTGTTTTCATAGATCAAATCAGTACAACTTCAATTTTATTTTTCATAAACAAAATCACTACAAAGTTGGAGATAGCGAAATACATAGTCCGTTATTTGACTATTTTATGGATTAGAGTTATGCTAATTTTGATTTGTAAAATAAAATTAATTGAAAAGAAAACCGAGGGATTTCAATTTTTAAAAAATAAAATCTGATAACTAGTTTAAGTCTTATTTAAAAAGAAAAGATATAAAAAAAGGTTTACCTTTAAATATCTAATAATATTTGATGATTCCTCAACCAATAATGCACGGATTGTGTAAGTATTTAATTTGTATTGGAAAGGGTGCAGAATCTTTGGAATAGATACTCTGTGTTAAAACTAAATTTAGATGATTGTAGAATATACGTAACTTAACATCAAATTTTGTCCTTATGTTCACGTGAATTCTTAAAATGGTGTCCTAATTAATTTTGTTCACAGGATTTCGTATAAATATATGAATAGAATTAATTAATACAATATTAGAACTGATTAACGAACCTATCCCTGGTATTCACGGGACGGCTTACACCCTTAAGATGGGAAACGTGGCTTACTAACCTTACCAATGCTACGTCAGTTCTCACGCCTGCACGAGATTCCAGACCCCAATGTCAGCACTCAGCGTCAAGTAAGGAAAGTTTTCTAACATAAGAAATCCAAATTCCACCATACACCTGCCCCATCTAGCATGAAAAACTTGACCAAACTCATGTTCCAACGAAAGAAGAGTCCACCTTATTTGGCCTAGCCTCTCCGATTACCCAAAAAACAAAAGGAAGAGTCTACCTACACTCCAATTTCTAAGTTAACTTAGACATAAATTATTTTAAATATACAACTTGCAGAAATAATAGGGTTAAGTTATTCACATCATACAGCTACCGGGAGAGATCGTCTGTTACTCTTTCCCTGTCCCATCCTGTGCCAATGCATAATATCTACCCATTTAAGTTTGTCTTATTTATTTATTGGTAAATGTGTAGATGCTGTGTAAGGGAACAGAATGGGAATAGGAAAAACGGAACAGACGATCTTGTTCCATACAGCTACAACCATCACCCGCCCACTGACCAAACATTATATAGCTACTGCCATCATCAAACCTGGACGTTATCTCTGTGGATCATGGCAGGCGGATGTAGGAACTCAGTGAGAATTAGGGAAACCTGCCAAATCTCACCATGTCATCGTCAGTCAGACACTCAATTCTCTCTTCCTCTCACCTTTTTTGACATGTTTTGGCTTAAATTCCCACCAGTAGAGCGCATGTTCTTTTATGAAATCCTCGATTTAACACCTCATCTTTTCTACTCTGCGATCCTTCCCAGACTCAAACACTCCCTGTCTCTCGCTCTCTGTCATTTCCTTCCTCTTGCTGGTCACATCAAGTGGCCTCCACACTCATCCAAACCCCTCCTCGTGTATACTCCCCACTGCAGTTGGGTATCTCTTTCGGTTGCCGAGTCCGACGCCGACTTTCACCATCTATCAAGTCATCAAGTACGTGATGCGTTGGAGTCGCATCCCTATGTACCTATGCTGTCAGTATCTGACACCGATGCCTCAATAATTGCTCTTCAAATCACCTTCTTCCAAAATAAAGGGTTTTCGATTGCATACTCCATTCACCATGCAGTTCTTGATGGCACAAGCATAACCATGTTCTTCAGAGCCTGGAGTTATATATGTAAGCACTTCGATGGAGACGAAAATTCACCTCAGTTCCAGTTACCTTCAGAGCTGGTTCCATCATTCGACCGCGCATTTTTTGAAGATCCAAGTGGACTAGAAGCTCTGTTTCTCAACCAATGGGCTGCCCTGACTGGGGCAGCATCAAACTTGAAGTTGATGTCCAACTTGTGTCCTATGCCCAACATCGTTAGATCAACATTTCAACTGAGCCGGGAAGACATAAACAAGCTGAAAGAAAGGGTAATATCCCAAGTGAGCAACCAGATTCATCTATCCTCTTTCGTAGTCACGTACGCATACGTTATGGTTTGTATGGTGAAAGCACGAGGAGGAGACGACAACAGAAAGGTTCATTTCTTGTTTGTAGTTGACTACAGGAGCCGTCTAGACCCTCCTGTTCCAGGCAATTACTTCGGGAACTGTGTGTTCCCTTGTGCAGTTGTTTCCAGAGCAAGAGATTTTAAGGAGGAAAATGGGGTTGCAGTAATTGGAGAGAAAATCGGTGGCGTTATAAAGGGATTGGAGAAGAGACTGTTTGAAGGAGCAGAGAACATGATACCATCTATGAAAATTGCAGAACAAGGAATTCAAATTATTAGTGTGGCTGGATCGCCTCGTTTTGAAGTTTATGAGTTTGATTTTGGGTGGGGAAGACCAAAGAAGGTGGAAATTATATCGATAGACAGGACTGGAGCTGTCTCTTTGAATCAAAGTAGAGATGAAAAGGGAGGGGTTGAGATTGGTTTGGCCATGCCAAGAAATGAAATGGAAACTTTTGCGTCTCTATTCGTTGATGGGCTTAAAGATTTTCAGTAAACCCCTATGTTTTGCAATTATATAGCTAGTCATATTTTGGGTGGGGGAATTTTGCCATTTACCAAAGAAGGCAAAAGTACTTGTAACACTACAGAAGTAATAAAAGAAATTAAAAGTGATTATTAAAAAGTGAAAATCTGATCAAAACAATCTTGTAAATGTTTTGGAAAATATTTTTTAAATTGATATTATTTTAAATAGTTTATTTCTTAAATTTAAATTTAAATAATATTGTTTTAAAAATATTTAAAAATCAAGGTTGTTTTGCGATTGAGAGAAAGTTAATTGAATTTTGAGTTAATTCCTTAAAATTAAACTCAATTTGAAAATTGATTTAATCGAATCTTAATTTTTATAATAATGATAAATGAGTTTAAAAACATCAGAAAATCATTGTTTAAGAAACCTAGCTAATGCGAAGCCAATGCCATCATTTGCCGAAGAATCCTACATACTCGTGAAAGAGAGTAAAGGAAACATACGATTGTCCTGATAAAGCTTACAGATGATACAATAATGAAATCGTATGCATGTCTAAGATAGGGAAAGAATAATTAACTATAAGATAAAGCAAGAAGTCCCATCATTTGGATCCATCTTTCTATTAACTACTGAGTGTCATGCAAAAATATTAAATAAGAAATAATTATCTAATCAAATCCATCTCTAAATCGATTATAACATATCAGACTATTAGCTACACTTTTTTTTGGCAACGAATTGATGTAGATTTTTGATGACGAAATGAAATAGCGGCGTTATAGTAAATTATAAAAAAAGTGGATTATTTGGCGACGATTTTCAAGAGTTGTCGCTAAAAGTGGCCAATTTTTTGACTATTTAATCATATCGTCGCTAGAGATCGACCCTTAGCAACAACAACATAAAACGTCAGTACGTAAGTATTTGAACTTTTATGGACTTTTGGCAACTAAACCTTTAAATCGTCGCAAAAAGTGTAGATTAAAGAATTATGTATTAATAATGTTAATTTGTTAATTTTTTAATTGTAAATGTGCTTAATAATTCTAAGGTTAATTATAATTGACATTTATATATGATTTTTCATTTTTTGACTTATGTTTTCTTTTTAAATATGTTTAAATATATAGTTAATGCACAAAAACTCTATAAATTTTCTTTTTGGATATTAAAGGATAAACATACCTAAAATTCAACATATTAATAAGATTAAAATTTAATAAATTTAAGTTGACTATTCTTAATCATTAATATTTATTAACAATAAAATAATAATACATAAAAATTGAAAATTGTAAGTAATATAATATAATGATTTATGCAGCTAATAATTAGTAAAAGATTGTAATTAGAAGTTTAATAATTCTTATAGACATAGAATAATAAGAAAAACAACAATAACATCAACATCTATTATGAATCTCACTGATATGTGGGGTCTGGGAAGATCTAATAGTACGTAACCTTACTCTTAACTAGTAGAAAGGTTGTTTCCAAAATTCTTACAAACATAACAATAAATAAAGTTTCACTCTTATTCCATTGAAAAGGAAATGAAACGATTACTTTTTTGGATTCCAAGTGACATGAAAGTAGGTAAAGGTAAATGAGTTCATTATATCTGGATACCCAAGAAGGGTCTTTGCATGGTCGAAGGCATTAATTGAAAACATCAAAATCTTCCCTCAGGTGTTGGGTTATTGACACCTTCTTCTAACAATTTCTTGGCTATAACAAAACTTGTAGACGATACAGTGAACGAATCCCCAAATGTAGTATGAATCACTGAATTAGATGAATTGCCAATGCGATGTGTTTCATCTAAGACACAATTAATATGGAACTTAAATAGCTAGTTAAGTGAAACTATATTACGATGCCAAATTCGAACACATTTACACTTGATTGAGCAGACATAGTAATTGGAATCAACGATTGATCAAAAACAATCAATTGCTTTAATCCTGTACCGGCCCTAAGGATATTGCAATCGTTTCCATTTAAAGATTGAAGTAAGCTTTGCACAAGACATAGTATATACAATCAAACGTTGATCTAATAGCTTACTATGATGCAAGTAAGATACAAATAATTAAGGAAGAGAGGTAATTCAGATGATACTAAAAATTTTGAAGAAGAAGATCGGTCATGGAAGGCAAGTGATGATGAGTGTATGATGATGAAATATTTACAGCGATTTTTCTGCACTAGGTAAAATTTTCCCATATTCCTCCCATCGGAGCTTATTTTTGCCATCAGAAACCAGTCACCACATCGACATTCCTCGATGAATTGATGTTAATAGTTTAATTCTAAAATTTCAATATATCTAAATTTACCATGTTAAATAAAATTTGTTTGGTAATCAAATCCTACAAATGAATTGTCGATGGAAAGAATTGATGTATAAGACATATTCCATGTCAATGTGGAAAGTTATGCTAGTTTGTCGATGATAAGTCAAAGTACTACATTTTAGTAGTGGTACATATTTGGTGTAAAAGGAATCATACTGTAAATGTTTACGTAAACATCTGTAAATGCCTTAAATCTCCAAAAGACCATCCATCAAATAGTTAGGATGGTTTCTTCAAACAATAACCAGAGGTTGAGAAAAAAGATCTACCCATTGTCATCCAATACCAAAACACAAATTCACCTTTTTCCAAACACAAACAAAAATGGAAACCCATACGCTAATTGTAGAAAAATATAACACAATAAGGAGGGTTCTTGGTAACAGAAATGAAGAAAAATACGTACCAACATAGCACACGATTCTTCATCAATGGTGAGGACCACAAAACAGGAGATGACCACAAAA
>JAOQMS010000008.1:14127175-14138722 GCA_027563885.1 Erythroxylum longipes
TTCACATTTCACATTTATCACAGTTCAATCATTTCACTTATGCACATGTAATACCCATGAGACTCACTTTCCAATTTCAAAGTGGTGAGGAAGAACATCATCTTTTCCTTCCAACGATTGAAGCTGGTCCCGGCTCCATCAAAGCGATCTAACTTCACAAAGTCTTGGTTCATAACTTTGAGAGCGGATTCTTGAGTGGGCTCCATCATAGCAACAAATAACACTTTAAGATTGTAATAGAATGGGGGTTGGAAGTCCATAAAAGATGAAC
This sequence comes from Erythroxylum longipes, assembly GCA_027563885.1. Taxonomy (NCBI): domain Eukaryota; kingdom Viridiplantae; phylum Streptophyta; class Magnoliopsida; order Malpighiales; family Erythroxylaceae; genus Erythroxylum; species Erythroxylum longipes. Next base: position 14,127,447 of record JAOQMS010000008.1, read on the forward strand.
AATGAAGTAAATGGTATTGTAGAGAATTGAGAGAACTTGAGATCAAAACATAAAGTTTAAAGCATTCTAGGCGAGTTGGATATTTTCCTTAAAGAGTTATTTGCCGCTACTATACCTGCAAATCGGGTTAAAGGAAAATTACTTATAGGATACAAAGAACACAAGAACATTCAAGTTTTAAGAGTATAAATGTTCTTCAAGAATTATGAATGCAGAGATTGTGTTGGTAAAAGTTGTTAAAAACATAACATTTTTAATCTTAACTAAACTCATATATATATAGAGTTTTCAAAACAATCATGTCTGTTCACTACTAGTCACAACTTTTGAAAAGAAAGCAACCTTTACAGAAAAGTAACATTTGTTTACTACAAGTCACAACTCTTAGAAAGGAAAATACCTTTCAAAACAATCACGTCTGTTCACAACTCTTAGAAAGGAAGCAATTCTTCATAACAGTCACGTATGTTCACTACAGGTCGTAACTCTTAGAAAGGAAGCAACCCTTCATTTTCAAGTTTGACTTTAACATCTTATATCACAAACTAATTTCCAGCAATATAGTTATAAAAGTGAAATGGACGCTGTTGTAAAGCCAACTATTGCAAGTGATATTTGAAGTGAATCCTTTTTTCATTAGAGGTATTGGACCGAGCTTATGCTTTGCCAAAAGATTTGAAATTCAAGTGATGTGACTTATTCTCATTTATTTGGTAAAGGTTGAATCGTTGCTTGTGGAGATGAAACTTGACATATAACTTATTAAGAATACAAGAACAAATAGAAAAAGATGACCAAGAGAAAGAGACTTGTATGGTAAGGAACCATGTAAACTCCCTGTATCCAGTTACGATCAAATGCATTTGCTACCTGCTCCTATAGCTATATTCATCGTCAATTGAGTTACTTAAGTTTGCCTATGCTTGCAACAAAGAATATTGTCAAAAATGAAAAAGGGTAAAAAAGAAAACAAAGAATCAAATTTGCGTCAAAATTAAAAAGTGATGATGACTCGAATAAACACGAAAGTAATACAGAACACAATCATAATTCTTTACCATAGCGGGAAAAAGAAAAAGATGCAAAAGTACATAAAAAGTCATAATCTCCCTACCTCGTTTCCAAAAGTTAGCCTTTGTTTTAGATAAAAATTCTCATCTTACTTTGAACAACCCCTTTGAAACTATACATTTTATTCTTTTTTTTTTGGTTACAGCGACAGCACGCGGTTAAGCATAGTCTATATAAAATATAGTTTATATAATTCTAAAGCACTAATTTTATACTTGATTTATTACAAGGATGAAACCAATTTAATGTGCATAGGTTCTGGGACAAATTGATTTGCCTAATTAAAAATCCAAACTACCAATTGTAGATGATTTATTACAATTTTCTAACAATTCAAAATTTTCCAAATGATTATGTAAATTATAGAAAATTTAACTAAATTAAATTTTTTGTATAGTGTAACAATTGATTATATCGACTTATTTTCATTACTCAAACTAAATTTACGTTAAATTCTTTTGGTAATATATATGCAATTAAAATGTATCAAACGGACATATATATTTCTATAAATTTATTCAAATATATCACTTTATAAAATAATGTATGAACTTGAGTGACATATAATTAAAAATATTTCATGAGCTAATTAAATTTGATATTTATCATTTTATAATCATAAATAATATCTAAAATATAAAAATATCCTTAAATTTAATCTAAAAATGAAAAATTAAGCTGAAAATTAATAGACAAATGAAAAAAGGATTATCTTCCATATGTTACTATATTTATAATTGTAATAACATTACAACAAACTACGTTATAGACAGTGATTAAAAACGTAGGCAATTTATCAAAATGTCACACATTATTATTTTTCACTTTTCAATTCCTTGTCGAAAGTGTCTCCAATTCCTTATAACAGAAAATTTTAGGCGAAAATTTTCAGAATTGTAGACTCAAATATTAGTTACGAAATTCTTTTGCACTGAAAACACTATAAATATGTAGCTAAATATCAAGAAGTCAATGTTGGTAAAACAAAATATTTGGCATCGTATGATAGAGAACGAAAAAATGTAGTCGATATTTTTTGGCTACATCTTATACTAATGTAGTTATATATATTTTTGCTACAATTTTTTTTAATTTCGTAAGTATAGTCTTTTAACTATGTTTTTTAAATTTCGTAAATAAATTCTTTTAACTACAAGCGTGTTAAAACATTTTCAAAGGCTTTTGTAACTTTTTCCATAATTCGAAGTAATAAGCAATTTTGCAATATTTTTCCATACGATGCCTCTCAACATATTTTTTTGTTTTGAATTATTTGCTTATTATTATCAAATTAAGTTGTAGAAAAATATTATTAATTCAAAATATTGAGCATTCCTTCTATAAGTAACATTATATAAGTATCATTAAATTGTAACAACAAAACTAATATAACATTAATAAGTAATTCTTTGTTCCTACCAAAATATTAATAATAGTATAAGCATTCCTTATAATTTGTAAACAAAACAATACGGAGAAAAAAATCATAAATTAGAATATGTGTGGACATAATGTCAAAGGATTAGTTAAAAGTATTGTCCAAGTCTACACACTTGTAAGAAATAACAAGCTTGGTTAAGGTCAACTAAAATTATTATGAGAAAATTGATATTCTAATTATTTAGTTCCAATTAAAGCAAACACTATATAACTTTACCATTCACAACATGGTAACTCATCAGTTGCATATTCATCTATTCTGTAATTCAATAAAAAGTATTAATGTTAAATTATAGTATATATAGGAAGTGATAGAACAAGGTTATGACTTAGAATTGATACCCTTCACCTTCCTCTTCATTTCCATCATAATTTGAGCCAATTAACCTTTTGAATAACATATCATATTTTGCTAATTAAGCTCAAGTTTACTGTCCCTTGATTACTTTAGCCTTTAATATGTAGCCTTAGACTTGTTGTTATCATCTTGAAGTTGTTCAATAAGTGTCTTATATATAAAGGTTGAAACATTTGGCTTCAAACTGTTGCAAAGCCTTTAACAAAACCCAAACAATCACCAAGTTTTGTATCACAAATCTTATTTACACTGAGCTTCCTTATATTTAGACTTCTCTAACATCTCTTGCATCTTATTCTAAAATAAAAAAAGAAAATCAATATCTAATTAACCTATTACTACTACATTAATAAATGAATAAAAGTGCTAAGCAAACTTTTATACTTATATAATTGTTTTCTATTTCTTCTGACACTCATCCTTTACCTTTCTTATAGTGAGTGAGTTTATATAGTGTGATTTTATCACACTTTTATCCATCCAGTTCCTTTTTGAACAATTACAAATGACTTGGACCTTTGATTATGAGATATTTTCATTTTTATCTACTCACTCTTGCCTTATCATAATTTTCCTACATTTAAGAAAAACATTGTTTATTTATTAATTCATTTTATAAGATTAGTGCAAGAAAACATTAAGTTATTCACAATATCAGTGTGGTAAAATTATTTTCATAAAAGTCAGATATGGAAATCCATAATGAAAGTGAGAGCAAAGAAAATGAAAATACACACCCATAATTACCGTTTGTGCTCCTCTGTAATAAGAACTAGTTAATGTTCTAAGTTTATCCTATCCAACTACATAAAAACTCTAGATTCTATCTTTCATAAGGGAAAAAGGAATAAGGGAAAGATATAACCAAAATATAAATAATTTTGAGGTAGTTAAGAAATCATACTATTGATAGGAAAAAGAAGATTGAAACTTCAAAATAAAGACAAAAATTTATACTCAAATAATAACAATTTATGTTTGCTGCAAATGCATTTTACAATCAAATATAGATGTTCGATCTAAATCTTCCTTTCTTAGTCATAGAAAAAATCAATGTTAATTATAATTGGTTGGTTTGGCATCACCTAATTAGGTATTTTAGAATAATCATCATAAAAACTAGAAGCAACAAGTGAGCTACACTAAAAAAGAAAGATGATATGAGAAGCCACCTTAATAATGAGACAAGCAATGTAATCATAAACCAAGAAAGTCTTATCAGTGTCCCAAATAGCAAGTTGCAGCTTTTTTTCCACCAATACTGACATACTTTACTTTAAATTCCACACCTAATAAGTGAGAATAGTTAACATATACACACATGTCAATGGAACACATCTAAAAGATGATTGGTTGACAATAAAAAACCAAAGTTACTAATTAAAATAAAAAATACCAAACACTTTCACCTATGAAATTTCATATCAAGATTAATTCCAACTTTAAATGAAATTAAGATAAAGGAGCACATAAATTATAGGTTTTCACACAATAACAAGTATATTCATTTATTGACAAAGCAATTTAGTGCACATGTTCATTCATCCATTGAAAAAGTACTCCTATAAATTACAGATTTAGAACATAAATGAAACACAATTTGGATCAAATGAGGCGTAACCAAAATACGAAATAGCCTCGAGAAATTTATCCATTCATCAAATAAAAATGATGAAAATATTAAAACCAATTTACATTATTCTTAGTGAATTAAATAAGAAGAACTTCTCAATCGGGCCAAGTTTACAACTATGGATCAAAATGGGATAATTAATCAAACACTAACAAGAAGGAAAAACATGTGAATTCCAAAATAGTGATCAATAAACTTACCAATAGTGGAAGAGAGATTCTTGAAATTGTTAGAAGTAAAACCTTGGAGCATAGTACTCTTACCAACACCAGATTGGCAATTAGTAACAACTTAAACAAGTAATCAAACTCTTGTTGGCTTAGAGAAGCTTCCATCTTCCCTTTTTATGGTGTAGACAAATTATGAACTAAGAAATCCCAAAAAAATACTTATAACACCATCAAATAAACAAAAAACTCAATGTTTATATGATATATATACACACACACATAAATGTGAACATTTTAAAAAAGTTTGCAAAAGAAATATTTTGTAACGCCGAATTCTTTGAGCTCTTTTTGTATTGGTCTGTACTTGGAGATACTACTGAATATTAACATATACATGGTTATATATAAGTTGAAAAATGTATTTGAATCCTTTCGGTATTTATGCCAGTGATATACAATGCTAAATCCCCTTACATGAACTTAGAGTTTATTAGTATGCAAAATATTGGAGATTTCTAACATATAAGCTTCTAATTGTGTAAATTTGAGTCCATTGGATGGATATGGCCATGGTGGCCGAGTTAAATATGTTCTAATGCCTTAGAGGTGATTAGACATGATTTATAGACTTCTTGGACACTTAAAAAGCTTAATTGGAAAAGTTGATGTACATAAGGGCTTATTTGCAAATTGTTAAAAGATAAGGGACTTAAATGTAAATTTTCAATTCTTGTAGAATCAATCTGTAATTTTGTAAAGTTAAGGGACTTAGTTATAATTTGCAAAATTCTGAGGACCAAAATGAAAATAAAATTTTTGGTCATTCTCAAATTTTGGCTTAATTGCAAATTTAGGAAAAGTTTGGAGGGTATAGTGGTAATTTCATATAAGCTAAGGGCAAAAAGGTAATTTCACCATGTTTGGTCAAAGAAGAGTCAACATTCCAGACCCTTCTTCATCTCATGGCCATGCACCTCAACATTAGAAATTAGAAACACTTTGTTTTAATTGAAAGGAAGGAGAAGAAAAGAGGAGAAGAAGAAGAATTCGGCTATCGCCTAATTTTCACCATTTGTTTGATTCTCCAAGCCAAACCAAGGTGTTATAAGTTAATTTGGGGTCAAGGAACTCAAATCTATTATTATATTTTAGAAATTCTCAAAGGATTTGAAGATATCACTAAAGGAAAGTTTGGGTAAATTTTGTCTCCTGTCTCTCTACATTATAATTTTGAGTTTGGTGTTAAGATATGTTGTTCTCCATTCTTGAATACGCATGAAACATGGTTTAGATGAATGAAATGAGTCATGGATAAGTCTCCTTAAGCCAAAATCGAAATGCCCTATCTTTGGTAAAAGTTTGTGAAATTTTGAATATCTTATAAAATTAATGGTTTAAGTGAATTCTATGATGTAAATTGTGTACGTATAATGTGAATTAATGATGAAAAATGAGGAAGACATTCATTGGAAGGAGGCTTTCAAGTTTATGCCCTTATGTGTTTGATAAAATGCCTAAGTGAACCTAGCTTAGGATTTTAGGATTTTGATGGTGTGCATTGGAAAGAGGCTTTCATGTTTACTTAGGGTAAACTTGAATTTTTGCTTAGATTGATGAGTATTGGCCTAATGTGCTTAGATAAAAATGTGCTTCATTATGCTTTGAAATGTGTAAGTATTGGATCAAAGGCAATAAATGCCTTGGAAAATTCAAAAGAAAGCTTATGCGAATAATAAGGGAAGTAACTATGTGAGAAGCTTAATGGACAAATCATATAGCTTAAAAATAGTGATATTGTATTTTATACAGTTATGTGGTGGTGTATAAATATGAGATACATGCTTGAGTAGTAAATACATTGCATATTGTATGTATAAAGGATTGGGAGCTATGGATCAAGGAAATCATAACGAGGATTATTAAAGTCAAGGGAGTATACATTTTTTTAAGGTGAGTTTAGGAAACTATATCTCTCAAATGGGATTAGGTCATCCCAAGACATGCATGATGACTTGCAAGTGAATTGTGAACCTAGGTAATGCATAGTAGAATTGAATCTCAAATAGATGCTAGTATACTTGTGTATTTAATAAATGACATTGTTTTGAATAACTCTTTGCACTTGGAGTGCAACTGATGTTTTTATTTCATATTTTGAGGAATGATATTGTTTTCGACAAACCTACACTTGCAAACAATGCTTTATTTTCTGAAACTACATTTTTGAATAACTTTTCACTTGGAGTCTTAAAGATGACTTTCATTGCATGAAATAATATTTTAGAACTTACATATGTATAACCGAGTCATGCATGCTGCATGTATGTGTTCTCTTTTAGCTTAGAGCCATGGCAAGGTTCCATTTTATCGGTTGGACCGATAAATAAAGGCATTGTACCTTACTTAATTTTTGTACTTAATATTTGTATATGATTTTTTTTATGATTGGTGAGGAGACAATTCGCCATTTGTGTGCTAGGCATAACAAATTAAGTGACCCCTGTACCCTTGACGTTGGTACATAAAAGTCGAGTCCTTATAACGACACCATTCTATAGGTTTTTGCAGGTGATCACACACCTAGAGGTTTGGTCACCAACGAGGTCATCACCTAGGATCATAACACTCCTATCGATCATAGTCTGGACTCACCATAGATGAAAGTTGAGCCAACACTAGGAATCGGTGGGTGTGCATACTAGTTTGGCCAACTAGTGGCGATACACATTACTGTTTTGGCTTCTCGACAAGATTTGATTTATACATGTGATGTTTTTTTGCTCTTGTGTATTAGATTTGGAGCCTACATTCACTAGATGAGTGATTAATAGGCTAGGCCTATGTGGTTCCTAACCAGTATATGTTTGAGTTGTAAGCTAGGCCTATGTGTTTCTATGTTATGTATGTTCACTTCATAGCATGTTGTGTGCATGATAGATACGTGAAAAACCCATCCTCAGGTTATCTTGACTGTCTTGGTGTGTATCGGGTTATGTTTGCAATGTATGTTTTTCCTGCTCATTCAGTACATAGTGGACTCACCCCCTTCGCTTTCCAACCATGCAGGCTAATTTGGTGAGCTTAAAGCTCTGAGTAGATTGTGTGGTCTTTTTACATTTTCAGGGAATTACTGTATGTTGGGAGTCTCTGTTTTGTACTTTTGTTGTATAGTGTCTCATGATTATGTCGATATGCTTTTTAATTTTGTAAATTAACTCTTGTCTTTCTTATGGTTTGTAAATGACTTTATGTATGAACATTTTGTAATGTTGTTGAGATTGCTCTTGAGTAGACTTCAAAGTCCAGAAGTTATGGTAAAGTTTTAATGTGAATATAGAAGTGCGTTTGAAACTAATTTATAAGTATTTTTCATTTTGGGATTGTCAAATTACAATCGTTGTGGTGCCGAAATGTTTTTAAAGATGTCCAGTTGGCCTTGCATAGTTAGGTTAAGGGTACCATGAGTATCCTTAGCCCGAGTATGCAGCGGTTGGCATATGATCGATGTGATTCTGGGTCGTGACATATTTCATACCTATAATTCGAGAAATTGGCGTAAAGAAGCAAGTGCTAGAATTAAAAGTAGAATGCTTCAAAATTGAGAGAGATAAGCTCGACAAGAGCTCAAATAATTAAGCTTAGTTTGGCATGCAATACTAACATATTTCTTTAAATGGAAGAGTGGCTCTTTTATAGAATGTTGTTGCTGTAAGAATACTTCACTATACTAACACTACTACTGGCTTGCACTTCTTATACAAAATAACAATAACAATAACCCAGTAAAAGTCTTGGTGCTATGTAGGGTCTGAGGAGGTCCAGTAGTACACTACTACAAGCTTACACTTCTTATACTATAAACTTATAAACTTGTCGATACATGCCATTGAAAGCACATCAAAACAAAGGAATTCATCAAAAGCTTATAGCAATAAGAATCAAAAAAATAAAGAGAAAAACAATATAGATAAAGTAGAATAAAATCTCATGATAATGATATAGAATCAAAATAAGCATCAGTTAGATAACAAAAAAAGATTAAGGGTACCTAAAATAAATATGAAAGTAAAAGGCAAATGAAATCCACAAAACTAAAATGAATATTTTCAAATCTTGTAAGAAAAAGAAAACAAATAGGCATACTAGGTTTCTAAAACCTATTGTCGATCCATTTGGAAATAGAGAAATGGACCTTCTTATGAGAGAGAGATTCAGTCTTGTAAAGCTTTAATATATTGGGATTAGGGAAAATTGGATGAGTTTCAACAGAGGAACAAGCTAATGAATTAGGGTAAAATAATGGAGATAGAGGATGTGGGAGATAGAGGATAGGGAAGACAAAAACAATAGAAGTGCTTGAAACTACTGAAAGTGTTTCTATTCTGGAAAAGGTTTCATATGGAGAATATTTCTATTCTTTTAATAGGAAAACATTGTCATATGGTGAGTGATTTATCACTTGCATTTCACTTTTTTTTTAAAATGTAGCTAATAGATTTTAGCTGAAAAGCCATAGCTTATTTACCAAAATTATTTTGGCTAAAAAAATTCTTGATTAAAAAATATATCTAATATCTTTGGCTACAAAATATGAACGTAGCCTATTCACCAAAATTATTTTGGTGATAAAAATAGTTAAAATAAATATAGCTTATAATCTTTGAGAAAGCATACGAAATATTTTTTCTAAGGTAGTAATTCATTAGACAACGATTTAGAAAATCTATAGCAATATACTTACTTTTGGCTGTGAATTCTAAAACTAAAGAAAAGAAAGCAACATAGAGACACTTTCCTTATAGTGTAAATAGAATTTTAATAAACTATTGCCTTTCATGAGAAATACCTTAAAATATTAATTAAAAAAGTCAATCGATAGTTTTAATAATACAGAAAAAATGAAATGATATCCATTGCATAGAGATGAAATCTTATTTCTCTTTAACTATTCTGCAAGCCATGTATTCTCTTCCTTTAGTTTTTTGTTGTTTTTTTAGTTCCTTCTTCGCTGGTTATTATTCTTCTCCCTTGTTAACTAACTCCTTATATTTTTGTTTCTTGTTGCTTATCTGTACCATATTTTTCCTTACTACTTGCTCCTTTCTTCTTTTTCTTTATTTCTTTTATTTGTCCTTTCAACTTTCTCCTAGTTCCCATCCTCGAGGCTTTCAAGCTTCACTTCTCTCTCTTATTCAATTCTCTCCTTCCTCAATTCCCCTCTCTAATTTGCTTCTAGTTTCTCTGCTTTTCTTATTTCCTATCTTGCCCTTTTTTCCTTTTATATCCTAATATGATATGTCCTTTTTTCCTCCCTTTTTTACTTTTATGGCAAAATTTCAAATTCTCTTTTCGCCCTAAAAGCCATATTTCCAAACTCCACTCCCCAGGGCTCTACAACACTTTAAGCAACTCATGGATTACCTCAAAAGGTCGGCATCTCCATCCAAAAACCTCATTCCATAGCCCTCATAGCTGAATATGGATTTAGGTTTTAGGTGAATTCTCGCAATCTCTAAAGCTGAAGTACTATCTTCCCTCCTCCTTAAAAGGTATAACTTTAGTGGCCATTAAACTTGACATTTTAAACGAAGGTGCAACTAATGAAAGCCAATATTGTTAGGCTCTCATAGATAAAAACACCCTCTTTCCTAGCTTTTAACATTTGGACACTTCATTATTAGCAGTAACATGGCTTAAAATCAATGAAGAAAACTACTTCCTCTTCAGGTTCAACTCACCTAACCAAATTTAAGATTTTTTTGAATTAATTCCTTGACATTTTAACTTTAAACCTCTTTTTCTGCAAACTTGAAAACTTGGCATTATGCTCTAGAATATCCAATATGCTTATGTGGTTGAACATTTATAATATTCCTTAGAGTATTGGACCACTAAGGACTTGAGTTATTTGATTGCGTTTGCTTGTTGATAGTGACCAAAAGCTTCCAAATTCCATCCATCTTCTCATATTAGAAGAAGATGATAGGATGTTATTTCAATGTCTTATACCTAGAGGCTCGGTATGGCTCATCATAAGCAATATAACAACTAATAAGAAAAACTATTGAGATTGGTAAATATATGGAGCTCATTTAAATAGTTCCTTATCAAAAACCTGTGAGGGTTGATGATGAGGTGATTATAAAATCTAATACTAAAAAGAATACTCAAGCTTAAATAGTTAACAACAATAAGCAAAGTTTTATTCATTAAGAAAAATATCATTATAAGGTAAATGAGATGCTCAATTGGGAAAACAAAGATACCAAAAAAGAATAGAAATTTTTTAGAACATAATCAGATTAAAGAAGAGAACTGGGGGCATCAATCATTAGCAAAGAATAAGTAGAACTCATCAAGAGCAATCCTTTCTTTAATAAGGCTACCGTACAGAAAGCAGTCTTTTAAGGAAATTTTCAAAATGTCATTAAAATAAACTCTAAGAGGCGGCAGAAATCTCCAACTTCCTTTTCTGAAACCCCTCCCCGGGCGAGTCACGGGCCCGACGTCCTACGTGACATCTGGATGCATATCCCACGAGGGAGGAATTCCCCACCAGTTCAAACTTCAAAAAGAACAAAAACATTTCACTTACCTTCGATCC
>JAOQMS010000008.1:14172439-14184034 GCA_027563885.1 Erythroxylum longipes
TATAATTGATTAATTACAATATAATTAATTAATTAATTAAAATATGATAAATTTTTATTTTTTAATATTTTTACAAACCAACTACTGTCAATGGTAATGGTAATTATTCCTTTCTCTTAATCAACTATCATAATTATAATGATAATATCTATTCCCATTCCTTAGTATATTCATTCTCATTCCTATTATCATTCTTCTGTGCGAACCAACTGTCTCCTAATTTATAAGGCGAGTTAAAAATAAAAACAAAAAGAAAAGAGGGAATAGTTTATAATATAACGATGGCTTGACAGTTGGCAAGAAGCAGCTGGGGAGGTCAGGGTCGTAAATTGCACAGGTCCGTGTCTGTTTCATGGGAGTAAATAAAATCACATATTCTGTCTTCTATAATTAACCCACGCCCTCTTCTCTCTCTGAACTCCAAATCTGAGCAGATTCAAATTGGGGGTTTTAAGAGGGTTTTTCTCCAATTTTAATTTCTGTATATTTCCCTTGATCTCATTCCGTGCGTTCTGCTTGTAAACCGTAGAGTTGCTGCTGGTAAGCATTTATGTGTGCTTTCCCTTTTTTATTTATTGACTTGGTTTCCTTCTTTTTTATGTTCGGATTTCTAGGGTTTGCTCGAATCCCATAGAAAATGAATGATGGCCTCACGTTGGTCTTTCAGTGTTTGCTTGTTTGTAATGGATTACTTCTTTGTGTCTTCGCATTCTCTTTTCAGTGATTTGTGGGCTCATTGGTGTAGACGCTGTTCTTATCAATGTGTTGGGTGTTAATGGATGTTCTCTGTTAAATGGGTCCTTCATATTTAATTGTTTCGTTTTTTTGTTATTTTGTTAGGAGGATTAAGAAATGGATGGGTAAATAGTGGGTGAGAAGGTATGGTGCTGTTGGATGTGGTTGAAGTGATATGAGGTGTTGTTGATCATGAGCCATGGAGGTGGGGAGAATGGCCCGATTCATCGAAATTTACACCTTTCAAAAAGGAAATCCAGTGAATTTCCCCAGGCAATTGCCGAGATTGCTGTAGCACAAATATGTGAGAGTGCAGGGTTTCAGGCCTTTCAACAGTCTGCTCTTGATACGCTTTCCGATGTTACTCTCCAATATATTCATAGTTTAGGAAAGACTGCACATTTCTTTGCTAACTTAGCCGGTAGAACTGAGGTTAATGCTTTTGATATTATCCAAGGATTGGAAGAGTTGGGCTCCTCTCAGGGTTTTGCTGCTGCTTCTGATATTGATCATTGTCTTGCAAGTTCGGGCACAATCAAGGAGATTGTCCAATTTGTTGGTGTTGCGGAGGTTATCCCATTTGCATATTCTCTCCCCTCTTTCCCTGCTGTCAGAGAGCGAAAACTGGCAGCAAGTTTTTTGCAAATTGGTAAGGAGCCTCCTGGGGATCACATTCCACCATGGCTACCTGCATTTCCTGACCCACAGACTTATCTTCAGTTACCAACAGGGAATGAAGAAGCTTCTGACATGGTCCAGAAGATTGAACTATCAAAGCAACATGGAAAAACGGATAGGTTTGCGTTGAACTTGCAGCAGCACTATAATTGTAATGGGTCTGAAGGCTCATCATCTGTTGCTGTCGTTACCAGTGTTAAGGCCAAAGAGGTTGGGGAGAGTAATCCCTTTCTTGCTGCTCCACTCCAGTCTGGAGACAAGGAGGTGTCCCACATGACTCTTCCATCTAAGTTTGTAAATGACACAGCTGTTAGAAATCTTACTGAGGAAAATGTTTTTGTGGATAACCCTGTGTCAGTGATGGGCACCTTTGCTCCAGCTATTGAAGCAATCAAAGGTAGACTCTCTGATTCGGAGGAAAAGAAGAATGCTCTTCCTAATCAAAGAACTACTGTGCAATTTAAGTTAGGAATTGGAAGAAGGCCAGTGGCTACTGCGCTTGACTTAAAGGCACAGAAAAAAGGCATGGAGAAGGTTTGGTTGTGTTCTGCAGATGAAAATGAGAAGGATGACAAGAAAAAGAGGGCTGAGAAAATTCTTAAACAATCCATGGAAAACCCAGAGGAGCTGGCTCAGTTGTAAATTAGGTTTTGTTAGAATTTGTATACTTCTTTAGGGTCTAGCAGCAGAAGCTGGTTCAAGATTAGTTAAGTATCAGCATGTGATTCTATTGAATGGTTATTACAAACTACAGTAGATAATTGGCCCAAGCAAGTTTCGGAGGTATGCAAATGCAGCTTGTCACAATATACCCCTGTTAGAGATTTTTTATTCTCATGACAATTCTTGCTTTGTCATGATTTTATACTGATTAATGGCACTTTGGAGGCCACGACAAGTTTCATGGAGTATATGTAGAATCTTTACCCTTTTTCTTATGGATAAAGTAGGATGTGTTTCTCTCTGCACGATTGAATCAAATTGACTTTTTTCTCAGAGAGTGGTTTAATATGAAGAGCTGTGTTTCTTGGTACATGTTATCTTACTTCTTTGTAGTTTGACTGTTGTTGATAATAATTATCATTTTCTTTTAACTAGCAGTATCATGTTTTATCTGTGGGATAGGGGAGAAAAATGGAAATTTAATGCACAATTGTTTGCTTTTTATCTTGTTGAAATTGCCTTTGTGAGATTTCTTGGTGCCTGCAATCTTATTTATTTGGTACTTGAGATGATCAAAAACAAAAGCAAAAGCCCTAGAATTTAATGAATTTCTTTTGCTATGTAATGGTGTTTTCTCATTCGTATCATGCTGGCTGACCAACAATTAGTCTAGCTACAATAGGACAAATTTATACGTCTTTCCTTTTTCAAGAAATGAAATACCTTTTGATGAACTAAAATGATAGGTAGTCTGTCTATTATGACAGCCTGAACAATGCAAATTGAGTGTAACTGAGATCATAAAAACAAAGAGTCAAAATCTTTCAATGTTTAGTGCACTGCACACTTTTCACTGAGAAATATAGAAGTCATTAGTATATGTTCTTAGTTTACTGCATCAGAAAAGTGCAGTACCTGTTGCTCGAATTTACCATAACTGCAAATGCTAGTAAATACTTCTTGATTGTGAACACAATTTATTTAAGTTTCTTGTGGACATTTACATTATAGCATAAAACTAGTGTGTACTTTATTTTGATCTTTTTCTTCATTGGGGAAAAATGAAATAAAAATGCTATAAGTAGAGTAGATTTCTAACTGTGAATGTTGGGTATCAGCTTCAAATGATTGCCAGAATCCTACATGGAAAAGAGTTGCTTGCAATGGTCAGCTGGCCTTCCCAGTAGACCTCCTGTCTTATTAGTCACAACTTCATTTATCAAGTCTTTAAAGATCAGGCGCTCAATATACAAAAGTAGTTCTGGAATTTCATCATGGTAAGCAGTCCAGTGGGATGATTCATGTGTCAAATCTGCCCTATAATATTTGTCGAACTATCATCCTTGTCATCTAAGCCGCAGTTAGCTTTGGCACTTTGCAGCCTGTCTATCTCCGAGTGTAGTTCTCCCAAAAGCTGATGCCCTGTCTGTCCATGTCCAACTGGCATGCTTGAACAGAGCCACCACTTGAGTGAACTCCCAAGTATAATTTTCGAGCTAGAATTTCATTCACGATATCAAATAACAGATTTCTTTGTGTTTTGAATCTATCTGTTTATCAATGCATCCTTTTAAATGCGTAGGTCTTCCATTGGCTTCTTCCAGAGCTAGGAATAAGCTGCAATTGATTGGATAATTTGTTGGATTGAGCCTGATGGTTGTAAATTGTGATTCAAATTCTTTAAGGAGACGTGCTGCCAAAAATATTTCTGAATGTATTTATGGTCTACATTGGAGCAGTTGTAGAAGGTTCTAATTTCGGCAGCAGTATTCTCCCCATTCATTGATAATGCCTGCTTAAGATTTGGAAAGATGGATTTCATCATTTTCATAGGATCAATCACAGGGTTGAGCTTGGACTTAGTATTGCTGGATGATTGATTCATGTCCACAGGATTCCTTTGTCGCTTATAGGAATTTGCTGTCACATCATCTGCATCAGGAATGTTGAATAAGTATGAGAGAATGAAATACCATATATTAATATAACAGATTCTCTCTCTCTCTCTCTCTCTCTCTCGTGCTCTCTCTCTTTCTGACGTGTATTTGATCTAACTTCGTGAACTATCAACTATTTTTCTTCCTTAATTGAGAATGGATGAATTGTTTACTTGTTTGTCAACCGTCAACGTATTCTTTCTTTCCAATGTATTTGGATATGCCTAATGTTTTGAGTCAGATACAATTAAAATGTCAATTTGATAATGTAACTATTACGTGTTGAATATTTCCACCTTTGAATGCAATCGATATCTTCTTGATTGGAGATGGCAAATCATCAAGGCCAAATGTTGCATCTAGGACAGTAATGGGACTTGGTTGTTCTGAGGAAGTTGCTGGTACTTTGTAGGATCTGGCTTTAATTGGTCTTGCTATTGGAATCTGGATAAGAGAAAGATGTTAAAAATAACACATAGATACTTGAGAGGAAGAAAGCATACATTTTCTGTACTTTGAGCTTGCTGGTTGAGGATGCTACTTGACTTATCAGACCTATCCATGCTAGGGACCTCTTCATCAACAAGTGAGCCCAAACTAACGCTGTTCTCTGAATGCCAAGAGACTGATTCACTTTGGAAACTCAGGTCTCTCACTTTACTACTAATAGAACTGCTTCCATCACCCCTTGGCTTTCAGTTAGATTTTCTATCTGGAGAATCTGATTCTATTAGCCCTCTGGTGGGCTGCTGTCCAGTCCCGTTCAGGTCTGACGATGACACCTTAGGGTGAGGTTGCTTCTCCAACCCTGGTTTCTTCTGTTGTTGTCTTAAATTCAAGGATGTTGAGCCTTTGCCCTGCTTAGGACTCATTCTGGCGGACTGAGGCTCAGTTGAAGTTTGTGTGAATCTTTCCAATCTGGCACCATAATTTTTGTTGCGAGCTCTAACAGCTTGGGTGGAATGGTCCCCATGATAATTGGTTCTTCTGTTTATGTCTTTTGACAGCCCATTGGGAAAGACCTGATAAGTTACAAGTTATATTCATTGATGATGTGGGACGAGTGGCTTTGTCTATGCATCTTGCTGGTTTCATGATGACGATAGGTGAGTTGGATTCCTTCGTTGAATTGATGCCCTTGGTCGAGGCAGAATTAAAACACCTGTTCTGCAAGTTTTTCAGAATTGTTGGCTTTGTTTGCTGGTTAACGCTGTCACTGCTGCCGGTTTCACTTAGAAGGTTTGAAGCTTCATTTCTAGTTTCTAACATCTCTTCAGTCTTCTGCATTATTTCAAGTATCTGCTTAAGAGCTCTGATATCCTTTCCAGACTCTTTGAACTCTAGCTGTGCCAACTTTTTCTCTAATTCGCCATAAACAGAGAGAGAAGAATGTGGAGATTTTGTTAGGGATACCCGAGTCTTCAAAGATGGTGTTTGACAACCTCTGGTTCCATGTATTTGCTTCCATGGAGCTGGTTCTATTGGGAACTTCAAACTTAATGTGGATTTCTTTTCTGATTCCCAATTTCTCTGCCTGGGTGATGGATATTCTTTATGATGATTTCTTGGTGAGACATAGATAAGATCTCACTTGTTGTCGTTAATCGAACTGGATGATACTGACGAAGGATCATTTTCTGTATCTTGGGTAGTTTCAGTATACATTATGTGGTTTCCTTTTGTTGATGTGAGTTCTGGGAGGTTCTCCAACCCCATCAACTTTTCCACAGGGCCAGATGGTCTTTTATAGCATCCTGCTTCTTCTTGTGGACTTGGGATTTATTCGAGTCATTCTCCCTTGTCATATTAGCTAACGTGTAATTGGATTTCATTTCAGTTGGGGATCCCCGTATGGAGCCTGCTCTACTGTCCAAAGACAACCTAGGGAGTTCATTGAGCTTTACTACAGATTCCAGTGCCTCAATTGATTCTCTTCCATCACAAGAGAATAGACGAGCCTCTCTCAGTGAAGAATTTGAAGAGCCAAACTTCCCTTCACTGGTTCTGCATGAGGTTTCTTGAAGTTTATGAACTACTTTAAATGATTGCTTTGAACGTGAAGCTTTTGGATCCACATGCTTGAGGTGCTGAAAAGGTATTGGAGAATCAATGTACTCGAGGGTTTGGCCCCCAGTACTTCCCTCACGTGCAGCTCTAACTGATAAGCGACGAACTTCTCTGTAGATGGAATCCTTCACAACATCCCTGAGATCAGATCGAGAGATTGCTGACTGGACTGCAGAGAAGCATTTTGCTGGCAAGTGGGTGGACTCCAAACATGAGTTTCAGAAACTGAGATGCTTTGCTGCATTCTAGGGATGAGAGACTGGATGAACAGGAGGAAGATGCGATATAGGTTCTTGTTGATTCAGAGGAAGTTTTTTGTTTCTCTTTCATGGCATTCTGGTTTTTCTCCTGCAATCGGAAGTTACATGTGCTTGACGACAGATTAAGTTTAGTATCTCCAGTAGAGTAAGGTTCGCATGCTATAACATGTTTTTCTGGAGTTCCTGTTTGAGCTCCATCGTGTAGTTGCTATTTTGACCTAAAAGAAGCTAAATATTCTTTCCACGTCTAAAAACGTCTGAAGCTTCCAAACGAAAAGTAGAAAGGGGAGTTTTGGCAGTCAAATGGAAGCATTAATGATTGACATGAAATTAGTAAACAATATCCCGCAAGGAGTAAACCAGATTGTGTAGCACTAATGATGAGAAACGTTGTAGCACTAATGATGAGAAACATGGATCTCGCAAGGATACTAAAAAACATCGACCTGTCAACGGCTGAAAGACTGAAAATGAGGCCATTGCAAAGCAGTTACCAATGGCAGTTCGAAGTCATGTTTATGGGGCAGAGAAGTTCATAGCAAGCAATTGAATGTATTTAACAAAATCAGTGCAACTGAAAGATTAAACGACAACAAGGCAAGTGGAAATTGCAAGTTATGGTCCAAATGTTGGATTTTTAAGCATGAGAACAAACACCAAAATTAAGTACAGTTCACTGATTCAGAGCTCACGTGAACTGCTAAAATTAAGAAACTCAAAACAATTGTTAATAGCAAGTAAATAAAACAAAAAGAAAGGCGACTACTACAAGCACTTTCATATCTTAAGATGCTGACCTTATTATTTAATTTTGACATTTTTGATAATCAGATTTTCAAGATAATAAAAGATTTTAAATTCAAATCAAGATATGGTAGAAGATACATTGAGTTTGACTAGGATAAAGACCTAATATTGTAAAAGATGTGGATGTGCATCACGTGAGTAAAAGGTGTAATGAATGAAGAATTCTACAATATGAAGCCTTCTTGCATGATGTGAGTATCCTGTTATTAGATGTGCCTACGATGGTGTACTCAGGGTTCTTTTTCTTATAATTGTCGTAAATACATTATTGCCAAAAGGAGATGGTAGCCGTGTAGGTTGGGTGAGTGACTATCTTCCATTTGATTTCTTTATGCAATCTAAGTCTTTATTCTTGTATTTGGGATGTTTTGTTGATGTTCTCTTTGATGATTGCTAAAAACGTGGTGAGGTGGTTAACTTCTAATTGAGTTCTTCATGCTACCTAAGTCTTTGTTCTTTGATGGGATCGTCTCATGCTCGCCACGGTGATGAGTGGTAGGAGACGAAGTTGATTTGTAGTGGGCGACATGTTTCTTCTTTGTGGTTTTCTTGTTGATGATTGGTAAATTGAATGGTGCTGATTTCAATTGGAGCTTCAAGCGATCTGGGCAGTAGATTAAGGCTTTTCAATTGGTGAATATTTTTCAGATCCGTTTTGGAATGAGTTAAATTATAGGAAAGTTGTTTCATTATATTTTAAGTGTTTTGGTTTTTGTTCCAATTTATTTTAATCACTTGAGTTATTTATTTTGTTTCGTTATCATTAAACATTATTTGAGAAAATCCTTTGTTGAGGTTAGTACGAGGTGATAGTACTATTGAATGTGAAATTCTTTCACGGGTTTTGAGGACGAGGGATAGTATTAAAGGTTGAGTGGTGTCAACTC
Source organism: Erythroxylum longipes (assembly GCA_027563885.1). Classification (NCBI taxonomy): domain Eukaryota; kingdom Viridiplantae; phylum Streptophyta; class Magnoliopsida; order Malpighiales; family Erythroxylaceae; genus Erythroxylum; species Erythroxylum longipes. Next base: position 14,180,474 of record JAOQMS010000008.1, read on the forward strand.
AATAAATCCTTGTATAAAACTATTGTCGTTAGTGAAAGAATTAAGCTGAATGAGGGCCCCGTAGATGTAGGCAAGGTATGTCGAACTGCATTAACTAATATCGGTGTTGATTTATTTAATTTTGTATTTATTTTTCTGTTTTCATTTGTGTTGAAAAATTAACAGTTATTGATACAGTCGCTTTATATCAAGTAACCAACAGATACAGTTACAAGCAATTGCGATCAAATTGGAGATTTTTGCAAAACTATTACATCATTTGGATTTTTCAATTGGTATCATAGCGGGTCACTGAATCAGAACTTGGTACATCAAGTCGGTGCAAATCCTTATTTTGCAATTGTAGCTATAAGAGAAGAGGCATCAATCATCAGGCCACCGCTATTAGATGGTTTAAATTATCCTATGTGGAAATCACAGATGAGAGTATTCATTCAGGCATAAGGAACAAAAGCATGGAACTCGGTTTTAAATGGCTGGACACATCCAGTGACGACTGATGAAAAGGGAGAAGTAATGCTTAAAGATGCATCTGAGTGGACAAGGGCTGAAGAAGAGAGTGCTTGGAAGTTCTCAAGCCCTGCACGCCATTTTCAGTGCAGTTGATGAAGGTCGCTTTGTTATGATATCAGCTTATGAATTGGTGAAAAAAGCATGGGACACTTTGCAGGTTATACATGAAGGATCGAAATCTATGATAGCCTCAAAACTTTAGATGTTGGCTATGAGATTTGAAGAGCCGAAGATGGATGAGAGTGAAACCATTGGAGACTTTTATGAGAGACTGTGTGACATAACAAACTAAGCACATCAACTCGAGAAGAAGTATTCTAACTTGAAACTAGTTAAGAAGACATTAAGATCATTGCCTCCGAGGTTCATACCAAAAATTGCAGCCATTGAAGAAGCCCTTGATATGACTGAATTGTCTTTGGATAAGGAAATTAAGATTCTTACCAACTTTGAGATAAATTTGTTGAGGGATAATCAAGAGAAGAGTAAAGGATTGACATTGTAAGCCGAAATTGGTAAAGACATGAATGACATCAAAAATGAATCTGAGGAGAATGAGGATATGGAGTTATTGACAAAAAATTTTAGCAAGTGGTCAAAGAAAGTGAAGAAGGATAAATCCGAGTTTAGGCAAAATGATGGGAGTTCATCAAACAATAACTTTAAACTACAAGCTAAAAATCAAAGGGCGACAGAAAAGTGAAAACAATTCAATGTCATGAGTATCAAGGCTTCGGACATGTGCAAGCAGAATGTGTTAACACCTTAAAGAAGAGAAAAAGGAAGTCCTATATAAGCACTTGGAGTGAGAATGAATCTCGAAGTGAGTATGGTAGTGAAGAAGAAGTTGTGAACAGTGTTACGTTAGTTACTTTATACAGCAAAAGTTCAGTTGCTTGCTTAAAAACAACCAAGAAGGAAGTAACCGATGCCGAAAACGTGAGTAAATTAGAAAATTGAGAAAAATGCAAATGAATCGGCTCAAAACTCAATATCAAATTATGACAGTGATGTCAGTACTTCACATGATAAAAAAAGAAGATATTTATGAAGCCCACAAGTTAATGTATGCAAACATGTAAGAAAAATGAGAAGTTGAAGGAAGAAAACTCTACCATGAAGAACACCATTTAAGCCTTTGAGAAGAAATTGTTATCTACAATAGATGAGCTTAATGAAATAAAGTTGAAGTTGGTCAGTATGGAAAAGGGAATAAGAATATTAAATGGAGGTACCGAAAAGCTAGAAAAGTTGTTGAAAATTGGTAAGACTAAAGGAGACCTTCAAGGCATTGGCTATAAAGGTGAATGTTCTAAGTCAAATGATGAGAAAATTGGTGCGACCAGATCTGTCCAAGGAGAAATCTCAAAGAAAAATTGAAAGTTCATACCTACATGTCACTTTTGTGGAGTAATCGGGCACATAAGATTGAAATGTTACAAGTTGTTACAAATGATGTTAAAAAGGGGTCAAAATTGAAAATCTAGACACTCCCTATGAAATTTCCAGCAGCAATCCATATTACCAAAACATACTTGGGTTAGAAAGGGCAATTACAAGCACAAAAAAGTAATGAAGGGAAAACAAGAAATTGTCAAAATTCATAGTTAGTTACTGCTTTTGAAGAAACTGTTCAGACTGAGGATAAGTCAGTTGCTTCAGAAGAAAAGATCAACCAGACAATTGATGACTGAGATAATGTGACGAGGAATAAGCCTAGGTTTAAATTTCTTCGAGGGACATAGAGACTATGTGCTTTAAATTTTTAAAGTATATTGATATTGTTTATTAAAAACAAAAAAAGGGGGTTCGAAAGAGTTATTGTCTAGGCTTTCTGAGTTTTTATTTATGGGTATTTTAAGGATTTAGTTGATTGGTGTGTGTTTGGATTTTTCTTTACTTGTTGAATAGTAAATTTGATGTGAGAATTAGGCTCTCCTTGATGATTTGAAAATTTTGCTTTGGGATTTTGATTTACGGAGTTATGTCAAGAATATGTTGATGCTTAATTAGAGACCTATAGGAAGATTAAGATTTTTTATGATTTGGGTATCTTATGTTTTATCTTGGTTTCTCTCTATATCATGGCCTATATAAATTTGGGCAATTTGTATTCATATGGTTTGTATGATGAGGAAGTTGATTAAGTTTGATTATAATTCTTTGAAAGCATTTTGTGGGTTTCGGAATTTAATCAGTTGTATATGAATGGCTTTGATGTGAGTAATGATACTTTGGCTAGTGTTTCGAGTGGTGATCAATTGTCATCTTGGTGTGCTTATGATTCTTCCGCTGCACCTACTGCTGATTTTTATCCTTCTTTATTCGTTGAGATTGATCGCATTAAAGGCATTCTTATTTTGACATTGTTTTGTCCCAAAGGGGAGACACCAAATTATTTTTTGTGACTGTTCAATTTAGGGGGACATTTTAAGCTATCTCCATAACTATTAGTCTTACTTTTTGACATCTTTTTGTCCCAAAGGGGAGAAATTTGGATGATTGGATGATTGTTTATTATTGTTTCTTTGGATGTTTCTTGAACTTGAAGAATTTGATGGATGTTTTTTGGAACTTGATGTTGGATTAAGGGGGAGTTCTTTTCTCATGTGGATTATATGTCCAATTATTTTATTTGAGGGTTTCTTATTTGTGACAAAAATGTCTAAAAGGGGGAGATTGTTAAGATATATGATATATATCTTATTATTTAATTCTGGCATTTTTGATAATTAGATCTCCAAGATAATGAAAGAATTCAAATTCAAATCAAAATAAAGTAGAAGATACAATGGGTTTGACTTGGATAAAGACCTAATCTTGTAAAAGATGTAGATGTGCATCACGTGACTAAAAGGTGTGATTAATGAAGAATTTCTACGATGTGAAGACTTCTTGCATGATGTGAGTATCTTGTTCTTAGATGTGCCTACGGTGGTGTTGTAACACCCCTTTACCTTAGGGTACGCATCGGGACGCCCGTAGGTCATTCCGATACATATCCTAAAATAAGGGAGCGCTACGTGCGATTACTACAGTACTCCACAT
>JAOQMS010000008.1:14184134-14197326 GCA_027563885.1 Erythroxylum longipes
ATCTCAGGAGAGTGTTACAGACACTGAGAGAGAAGGAGCTTTATGCTAAGTTTAGCAAATGTGAGTTTTGTCTTTATAAGGTGATATTCCTTGGACATGTAATTTCGGAGAATGGGGTTCATGTGGATCCAAGGAAGGTTGAAGTAGTAGTGAATTGGCATGCACCCAAGTCAGTGACAGAGGTGAGGAGAGGGTCCTAAATCAGATGAAGTGTTCAGATGTCTGGAGTGAGGAAATTCGAGTCCCCGTATCAACACCTTTTTACGAGACTTGTGGGTGATTCTACACCTAGGGTCTGGATACCGATGAGGTCATCACCTAGGGTCATGACGCTCTTATCGACTGTATTCTAGACTCACCACGGATGAAAGTCGAGCCAACACCGAGGATCGGTAGGTATGTGCGCTAGTTTGGCCGACTAGTGGTGTCACACATGATTGTTTTGGCTTACCCTGATATTTGTTTTTTTCTGACAAGATTTGATTTATATATGTGATGTTTTTATGCTTTTGTGTATTGGAACTGAAACCTATGTTCACCGAATGAGTGAATTAATAGGCTAAGTCTATATGGTTCCTAACCAATATACGTTGAGTCATAGACTAGGCCTATGTGTTTCTATGTGTTGTATGTTCACCTTATGGGTTATTTATACTGTCTTGGTGTGTATCGAGTTCTATTCGTGACATATGTTTTTTCCTGCTCACTAAGTACATAGTGTACTCACCCCCCTCCGCTTCCCAACCTTGCAGGTTAATTTAGTGAACTTGAATTTCTGTGGGGATTGTGCTGCTTTTGACATTTCAGGACATTACTGCAGGTGGGTAGTCTCTATTTTGTACTTTTGTTGCATAGTGACTCATGAACTGTTTTCTTTTGGTTGGTTAAGTGTAGCATATTTATAAATTTGACTCAAGAATGTTTTATCATTGTAAAAGACCTTATGTATGAACTTTGATACTGTTGTTGGGATTGCTTTGAGTGGACTTTAAAGTCCTGAAGTTGTGGTAAAATTTTTGGTGTGAATATAAAAGTATTTAAAATTGTTTGCAAGTTTTGAGATTTTTAAAATACAGTCGTTGTGCTGCCCAAATTTTTTTAAATAATAATATATATATATATAAGATATTCAGATAGCCTTGCATAGTCAGATTAAGGACACCGTTAGTGTCCTTAGCCTGAGTATGCAGCAGTTGTCATGGGCCCGATGTGGTACCGGGTCGTGACAGGGTCAATTACAAGCACAAAGATGTAGTGAAGGGAAAACAAGAAATTGTCTAGAGTCACAGTTAGTTACTACTTTTGAAGGAATAGTTTAGACTGAGGATAAGTCAGTTGCTTCAGAAGAAGTAATCAACCAGACTATTGATGACCGAGATAATGTAAAGAGGAATAAGGCCAGGTTTGAATTTCTTCGAGGGGCACAAGGACTATATGCTTTACATTTTTAACGTATAATTTGATATTATTTCTTTATAAAAAAAGAGGTTCAAAAAAGCTAACATCTAGACTTTTTTAAGTTTTATTCTAGTTTCTCTTTATATTGTGGGCTATTTGAGTTTGGGCAATATGTGTTCATATGGTTTATGTGATGAGGAGATTGGTTAAGTTTGATTATGATTCATTGAATGCATTTTTGGGGTTTCTGAATTTGATCAGTCGTACGTGGATGGCTTTGATGTGAGTACTGATATGTTAGCTAATGTTTTGACTGGTAGTAAATTGCCATTTTGGCATGCTTATGATTCTTTCGTTGCACCTATTGCTGATCTTTATGCTTCTTTATTCGCTGAGATTTATCGCATTAAAGACATTCTTGTTTTAACATTGTTTTGTCCTAAGGGGGAGATATCAGATTGTTTTTGGTGATTGTTCAATTCAAGGGGAGATTTTAAGGTATCTCCATGACTATTAATCTTGCTTTTTGGAATCTTTTTGTCCTGAGGGAGAGAAATTTGGATAATTATTTTTTAGATAATTGTTCATTATTGTTTCTTTGGACGTTTCTTGAACCTATTTGTGACAAAAATACCAAAAAGGGGGAGACTGTTAAAATATATGGCATATATCTTATTATTTAATTTTGGCATTTTTGATAATTAGATCTCCAAGATAATGAAAGACTTCAAATTCAAATCAAGATAAGGTAGAAGATACATTGGGTTTGACTTGGATATAGACCTAATCTTGTAAAAGATGTGGATGTGCATCACGTGACTAAAAGGTATGATGAATGAAGAATTATGCTACGTGAAGACTTCTTGCATGACGTGAGTATCTTGTTCTTAGATGTGCCTACGGTGGTTTACTGTCAAGGTTCCTTTTTTTTATAATTGTAGTAAATACATTGTTGCCAAAAAAAGAGATGATTGCCGTATAGGTTGGGTGAGTGGTTATCTTCCAATTGATTTCTTTATGCAATCTAAGTCTTTGTTCTTATGGGGGTGTTCTATTGATGTTCTCTTTGATGATTGTCGAAAAAGTGGTCAGGTGTTTCACTTCCAATTGAATTCTTCATGCAACCCAAGTCTTTGTTCTTTGACGAGATCGTCTCATATTGGCCACGGTGATGAGTGGCAAGAAACGAAGTTCATTTGTAGTGGGTGGTGTGTTTCTTCTTTGTGGTTTTCTTGTTGATGATCGGTAAATTGATTGGTATTGATTTCAATTGGAGCTTCAAGTGATCTGGGTAGTAGAATAAGGCTTTTCAATTGGTGAACATTTTTCAGATCCTTCTTGGAAGGAGTTAAATAATAGGGAAGTTGTTTTGTTATATCTCAAGTGTTTTCATTTTTGTTTCAATTTATTTTAATCACTTGAGTTGTTTATTTTATTTCATTATCATTAAACATTGTTTGAGAAAATCCTCTGTTGACGTTAATACGAGGCGATCGTACTATTTGGTGTTAAATTCTTTTACGGGTTGTGAGGACGAGGGATAGTGTCAAGGGTTGAGTAGTATCGACTCAGTAAAGCCTTGTATGAAACTACTGTCGTTAGTGGAAGAATTAAACTAGGTGAGGGCTTCACAAACGTAGGCAAGATGTGTTGAACTGCGTTAATAAATATCAGTGTTGATTTGTTCAATTTCATATTTATTTTTCTATTTTCGTTTGTCCTGAAAAATTAACAGTTACTAATACAGTTGCTTTATATCAAGTAACTGACAAATAAAGTTACAAGCAACCACGGTGAAATCAGAGATTTTTGCGAAACTACTATACTCCTACCGTTTTTCAAAAAATAATCAAGCATCTATATAAAGATACACTATTTACTAGTTTATTGTAGAATCACCCACCATAAATCTAGGATAGTAGAATCCCTGCAGATAATTGCTATTTTGATTTAAGGACCAAGGTATAAACATCCTATTTACATTTTCATTCAGTTGACTTGATCAGTCTGACTGTAACTTAAGATCAAGCCTCCTCAAAACAGTCCAAGTCAAAATTTTGACAATGTCATTCCCCACATCAGAAAGGGAAAGAAGCATAGATCAGATTCTAGTTTATGAAGTTATAAAGTGGTTGAAAAAGAATAAAAGAAGCAAGTATCGAAATCTATGGCCCTCCTCGTATCAGAAAACGAGAAAAAAAAAGATTTCAAAATAACAACTTTTGATATTCCTCGTATGGAATAGGAAAAGAACAAGTATCATGGCTTTGAACAAAGAGAACGATGATAGTACACCTGATATCGAAAAGGGGTAAAAAGAAGCAAACATGGAACTCGTTGATGAAATTCGAGTAGAAAATGCAATTATGACACCCTCCACATCGTAAAGAGATTTTTAAAAAGTATTTAAGACTAGTCGAAGAAGTCTAAGAAATACGATGTTGGCAATCCTACTCAAATGAAACCCGAAGAAAAGAGGAACAAATATAACAATTTATACAAAAAGAGAGGCTCGTAAAATGTTAAGGTTCGTTTGATTTTATTTTTACTTTTATTGTAATTTTTATATTTTATTTTCTATTTTTAGATAAAAACAAATTTTTGTTTAGTTGTTAATATTTAATAATTATATATTATATAAATTTTAAATATAAATTATTTTTATAAGTAAACAAATATATTTTATTTTATTTTACAAAATATTTATTGAGAAATTATCAGAAATTTTTATTATATTTTATTAAATTTTTATTTATAAAATTAATATTTATTTTTAATATATTTTCATTTAATAAAGAAATTTTTATTAAAATTCAAAGATATTTTAAATTATATTTGTTAATACTTATTAAACTATTTTAGTTTGTTTTTAAATTTTCAATTAATATTAAATTAAATTGTTTTGTTTTTAAATTTTAAATTAATCATAAAAATTGAATTGAAATATTAAATTAAATTATCATAATTATTATTAATAATTATATAATATATATTTAATTGATAGTAAATTATATTATAAAAACAAAAAAAAACACTTTTATGGTTTTTATAGATTACAAAAAATGAGAATCAAAAATTAAAAAATCAAACATGTTTTTTTACTAAATTTGAAAAAAAAAACTAAAAACATAAATAGAAGCAAACAGACCCTAAATATTTTAATGAACATGCTCGAAATATTTATTGTTTGTTTATGTCTTCCGATCAATGGATTGAATATACCTTACAACACTTGTTTATTTGACTAAAGACATCTTTATTGATACATACTATCTAATTTATTTATTTATAAAATAAAATTATGGGATGAATATAAATTATATATGAAATTGTTATAAAAATTTAATTATGATATATATTGAGTTAATTTATTATTTTTAAATAACTTCTAATTGTTAGTATATTAAGATTGATTGTTACTATAGTATAAAGACTAATACATGTTATATGCCTTTTTTATGAAATAAGTAATTAATCTCATCAGTTAAAATATAGAGATAATTAAATCATTATTTTTTACTCTTTCAAAGTTTTACCATTTCTTATCTAACAAGGAATTTTGCTAATTAATTTAGTTGGAAGTAATGAAGGCGTTATACTAGTCATAATTATGGAAGAAATAAATTACATTATGAACTTTGCCTTACACAAAATCATAGTATTTTAGAATTTAGTTATAGAGATTTTTTTTAAGGTAGTTGTAAAGATATTTACTAGAGAATCTCATTTCTTGTACATAACTGAAAATTTTAAATCTCACCATATCAATCTTACCGAAGTGGTGCAACATTTGCAATACTTAATATCTTCTTATATTTAAATATTTTGAACTTTTTTAAAATTTTAAATCGATATTTAATTTAATATGTGTGATTCTTTCATATAAAATCTTTAGTAAATATAATAAAATATAATTCTTATCATTTTGTGAATTATTATTACAACTCATACATTACGTATAAGATTTAACAATTCAATACTATAATTTTCCTTTTACTAAAAGTTGATTTGGTTATCCTTCAACATAACAAGTTTTACATTTTTTATATAATTCATAATCAAATGATCCATATATCCTTATATGAAACTTCGTAATTCTCATTGTTGATTTAACCAATATGGCATAAAGGAAAGTCTTAGTCATCTAACTTTATACTTTTATCACCTATGCTGTAAACATAAGACTTCCAAGATTCAACACATAGAAACTATTTGTATAAACTTTAGATCAACTAATTTTACTCCACAATATATTTCTTATTGAATATTATAATAATCTCATAATCTAAATTCAGTATCAAGTACTCAAAACCATAAAGTAGAAATACATGTGATCTCTATCATATTTAGTATTGACAAGAAAGTCCAACAATTATCTTCTTCAAATAGAGACTATTATCATAGTATAGCAAATGTATTGAAGTGTAATCCTTATTTATGGCTTTTATAGGTTAAATTAAATTGAGTTAAACAATTTTATCAAAGTACTACACCTTTTAACTATATTCTATGCAACTACTTGTATTGTGATATTACGATTTTGGCATCCATCATATATGTTGCCACTAAAGTTTTGAGACATTAGTCAATTTTAAAATGTCACCACATTTTGTCATCTATTTGAAACTTTTTCACTAAAATTCTTGACGAGGATAGTAACAATTGTATAATAGAGAAATGACTATATTTTATCCTTTGAAGAACTCTTCTCAAACTTGATCTATGTTCAAGAAATTTGGTTCACTAAATTTATTTTAATATTATTTATACTAGACGAAGGTAATTTTTACTTATAACAAGATAAATTGTTACCAACCTAGGCGTTACCTCGATAACTCTCTCTATCAACTGATGATTTGAATCTAATGTTCATAAAGACACTCCGTAAAGAGTCTTTAAACTCACTGTAGAGAGAGACAGGCAAGGAGAGGATAATATAAATGTAAGAAAAGTAAGTAATAGTTTATATGTCATAATTAAATAAGATCAAGACTTTAATCATATAATTAGCTACTTCCACTATTTTATTTAAAATAAAAACCATTATAACTATTATAGAAAGATTACTCTAATCACTTTAGCGAACTAAATTCAAACTCAACTTTAGTTCATTTTGAGTTTGTTCAGCAAGCTAAGTAAATTTAAATTAGGTAGATAACAATTTTATCAATCACTTCTCATTTGACTCCTAGATTCGTTAGGAAACAAATCTTATCAAATTTTATCTTATATATTATCCCTAATCTTGCCTCTAAATGATCATGACTTTGTCCACTCAAATCATACAAATTTAGTTAAGTAATATCCATTATCAGAAGAATAAACATATTCGGATTAACATAACTTTGAGTTTGTTCAACAAGCCAAACAATGTATAAAGTTCTAGTATATTCTTATAGTAATATAAAGCAACAATCACGGTCAAAACGTTTACTTAATATTTAATAAGGGTTTTAATTTTTTATGATCTCATCAAACATACATTACGTATAAAATATGATATATTTAAACATGTAATACCTTATGTAAATAAAATCAAATTATAAGCTCGAAACATTGTTTGATTCTAATTATTGATATAATCTTCATAATCTAAAATAATATTTCTAATTTCTTTGATAATTAAATTAGATTAAACTACTAGTTAATAAATAAATCAAATTCATATTCCACATATAAATTTAATTTGATTTTAAAATCATTTTTAAATTCAATCAAAAATTATTTTCAATTATCTTGACTCCTTTAACAATTTAATTAAAAGTGATTTCTTAATAAATTATTCTTCTTACTTTATAATTTACAAAAGAAAAAGTCTTTTCTTTAATTTGACAAGTAAAATATTCTAATCTAATTAGAAAATATCATCTATATGATTTTGGGTTTCATGCATCATGTTAATCATCTCTATTAGCTATATTTCTCGTCTTTTTCATATATAAAGATAGTTAGCAGTGTTATGGGTATGATGGCTAAGTTCTTTACTTTTCGCGTGCAATTATTACATTTTCATTAGGGTTTCTTTGTGTGTCCCTAGCTTACCAACAAATGGTGTTTTTCTAGTACATCTTCAGTGCAAGTTTATAAGGAAAAAATGGTATGTTTTAACGATAACAAAATTAATTGGACATGATGTTCTTGTCACTAACTTGGGAACTTATTATAGGTGAACTTTCCATACGATATAAAAGAAAAAAAATTGTGGAGCAATTCAAGCCAGATCTGTACATAGCTACTATAATGAACTATTCACTACAGGTATTCTATGGTCTACCATTTGTTCATCCATATAGTTTACTCGTGGTCACCATTAATGGAACTAGACTAGTTGTCTTTATATTATGTTACCATCTTCTTCATATGTACAAAGAGAAAGGGCAGAGTACGTAACTCTACTTTAATTACCTTTCTCTAAATTAGTTTTCTTTCGTTTAGCATAATTTTCTTATTGTCAGTGATTTTCAACATAAGTTAGCTTGTCAGCTTGTACTTTTCGTAACTTTGACCACATTTACATTAAATCTTTGACATACTTATGATCACAGGTAGGCTTGGCACTTTTATTCAGGCGTAGTCTTAAACCATCTCTTCAAGTTCTATGGGAAATAACGTGGTTTTGGCTTTGCTTGACATCATTGGTTAAATAACATCAACATCATTTCAAAATGGATGCAAAAACCTCTTCTCCAGCTGTTAAAACTTGAAGAACAAAGGATGAACGTGAGCTGGTGAATTTCCAGAAAAAGATGAGAGCGTGATGATAAGTGTAAAATGAATGCTTTTTTCTTTATTCTTTCCGAAAGACTGAGCATATATACAAAGGTTTGTTATAAGTTACAACAGAATTTTGTTAAAAGATAAAACAAATTCTTGGTTGTTACTTAAAGCTCATCTAACTAACTTCTTCATTTCATTTCTTCTTGCTTCCAGACGTACATTTCTGTTTTCTTTCTCACACTCCCCCTCAAGATGAGCATGAATATTGATCATGTTCATCTTGAGAATTAAAGATCTAAGATGAGATGAATTGAGAGCCTTACTGTGGATGTCTGTGATTTGTTCCTTAGCTGCCACATATTATACTTTTAGAGTTCCTTCTTCGACCTTCTCTCTAATGAAATGGCAATCTATCTCAAAATGTTTTGTTCTTTCATTATGCATAGGATTTTATAGATTTGTGAAGCTAATTGATATGACTGTCCTTTCGTACTTCAGCTCGATATCTTCAAGTAGATTCTTAATCCAAAGCACCTTACAACATGCGAAAGTCATGGATCTATACTCAACTTCAGTTGAGCTTCAAGCCACTAATGATTGTTTCTTAGCTTTCCAACTGACCATAGCTCGTCCATACATTACACAAAAACCAGATAAGGATCTTCTAGTTTCTGGACATGTTCTCCAATCACTATCTGTGTAGCATTCAGTGTTTAGAATAATTCCTTATCTCGGCATTCCTTTCAAGTATCTAACCACTTTCAACGTAGCTTGCAAATGTATCTTGGTGGGTTTGCTAGTGAGTTGTCACAAGTTATGGACTGAAAAACTAAGGTCAAGTCATATAAAGGTGAGGTATACTAGTTTCCCAACAAGCTTTCTATAAGTTATTGGATCGTCCAAAAAATAATTTTCCATTTATCTTAGTCCATGAATTGGTTCAATAGGTATTAGACTTGGTTTTGCACCTAACAATCTAGATGGTTCCATAAGATCTAAGGTGTATTTCCTTTGACACAGAACTATCCCTTTTTTCGATCTTGCTATTTCAACTCCAAGAAAGAACTTAGGTTGTCCTAAGTTTTGGAATTTGAACTTTGAACTCATGAAATTGAGTACTCTATTAATTCCTTCTTTCTTTTTGCATCCAATTAGAATATCATCTACATAACTCTTCTAAAAAAAAAGAATATCATCCACATAAAATAATAATGATACCAGACCATCGAATGAAGACACTTTAGTGAATAGGGATTAATATGACCTGGATTGAGTGTAACATCTCATTACTCATGTTAAGGCTAGAATAGTAAATATGAGAGATTATTGAGAGATTAGAAAATGCATTTCATGTTCATATATAATATGATATACTCATACACGTGAATATAGGTATTTTTGCACATGAAAATGATTGTACATGCATTCATTGACATTCCGGGTATAATTAATTTATATATGTGGAATGTGATTTTATTGAGAATTATGGTTTATTTGTATTGAAAATTGATTTGGAGAGTGTATTTGTTGATTTAGAATTTTTGGAGAATTTTAGGAAAAATTTTCAAAATTATTGGATATTATTGAATTAGGAAAAAAATGCTACTTGGCAAGTAAATTGATAAATGAAAATAGAAATGAGTTAAATGATATTGAAGAATTTTATAGATGACTTTAAAATTTGTGAGAAGATGTTATTGAAAATTTTAGAGATAATTGGAATAAAAAGATGGGAGTTATGGGATTAGTTCAATAAGAACTAGTTAGTTGGGAAACTAGCTAAGGTTTTAGAAATTGGACAAGTGTCCAAGTCTAAATTCACGTTTTTCTTAACCTTGAAAGACCAAGTTACAGTATTGGTTTTTGACTTATCCTTAGTTTTCAAGCTTCTTCTTCTTCAAATCTTGACTCACTAAACCTTCACCAAAGAAAAACCTTTCTTTCATCTATCCTTTTTGCTACTCCCAACTTTGTTATCCGTTTCTTTTGTCTCAAGAAAAACTTAACCTAAACCACCTTCAAGATGTTGTTCATGGGTGCATGAGATTTTGAAGATTTTGGACTTTTATCAAGTAAGTATCTTGTTAATCCTTTAGAGTTGTTGGATTATGAAACAAAAATGGTGATTTGTTGATATTTCATAATCATAAGAAAAATAGACTTTTTTTTCTTGTTCACCGTGAATATGTGGATTTGTTGATTTTTTGGTTTTTATGATCAATATGTTATAAGGTAGTGTGGAAATGATTTTTGGAGTTGAAAGATCAATGAAAATGTATAGGAAATTGATGCAGAAAATTTTTGAAGAAAATAGAAGTTAATGCTCTGTTTCTGTACGTGAATAGTTTTGAGTGTTTTTAGAAATGAAACAAAATGAACTTAGAGTTAAGAGAAAGGTGTATGGTGATGTTTGGAGATGAGAAAGATTGATTAAAATGAAAGTTTGAGGAAGAAATGAAGAGAATGCAGAAATTGAATATGCAGAAAAATGAAAGTGAAATAGTGCAGTAAAATGGTGATATGCGTGAATGGATTTTTTTCTGCTTTTAATGTTTGAGTTTTAATATGGGATTTTGGCTTTGTTTGTGAATGATTTGAATTTAATAGAAGTCGAAAACGGGGTAGATATAAATTAGAAATGTTAGATATAGAAAAAGAAAAGAAGAAGATGAACAAAATGCAGAAAAATATAAAGGAAAGTGCAGGAAATGAAAAGATGCGAGAAAGATTTTCTGGTTTTTGATTTTTGGTTTTGATTTTTGGTTTTGATCTGTTTATGAATTTTTTGAGTTAAATGAGAGTAGAAAATGAAGAGAAAGTGAGAGTAGAATCAAGTTAGAGAAGTTGGTTTAAAAGAAAAGAAAGAAGAAGAAAAATTGCAGAGATTCGGAAGAAGAAGAAGAAGCACGATTGTGACTCCTATGGCTGGAGACATCCTTTGATCTTTTAACCATATATTATTCTCTCGACCTCCAAATGACATGGGATTTGAACCAACAGATTCAAAACATGTTGTTCTACATCTCCACCAAAAATTATAACCATCTGAAATCATTTTGGAGAGATTGAGTGATAAATTTGGGAGTTATCCAAATGAAATGATTTTTGGTTTGGAGTAAACTAGAGACATAGGGATACAAATTGTCTGAAGAAATGGAGTTTTAATTCAGTCTGCAAGAATTTCAATTTTTGGATGGAAGTTGAGCAATATAAGAACAGTCCGAAAATATTTGGAGTATAACTTTCAGAGTACTGAACTAAATTGAATGATCTTGGTGTCATTATAAACTTAAGAGATAGGAGAACAATTTTCTAGAAGAAAGTATTTACAAATTACTTCATTTTCATTGTCAGATTGATCATGTACAGTAGATCCGAAGGTATGTTTCAGGAAAAATCTGAATTTAACCAAATAAGTTATGAATTGTGATTCTAATGGTTTTATTGAGGTATAAACCCTAAGTATAAATGATACTTATGTGAGTTTGGAAATATGAATGTTTACGTGACGAGAATAATAGAGCGATGTTAAGTCAAGAAGACTTCACTTCTTCTATTGATTTTGATGAAAGTCAAATAATAATAATAATAAAAGTGTGTGAACTGTTTTGATAAATTTGTTAAGTGTGTAGATAGATGTAAGCGGAACAAATCATAAAGTCATCAGAAGATGCGGAGTCATTAGATGATGCGGAGTCATTAGACGATGCGGAGTCATCAGACGATGCGAAGTCATCAGACAATGCAAAGTCATTAGACGATACAAAGTCGTTAGACGATGCAGAGTTATCAGACAATGCAGAGTCATCAGACGATACGGAGTCATTAGACAATGTGAAGATATCAGACGAAGCAATGACATCAGATGAATTATACAAAACAAATCAAGACGTTATCATTGAAGAACAACTTACAACGTCAGTTAGTTAGTTAGTTGGAGTTAGTTACAGGACTCAACTAACGACTGATCTCTAAAGATTCTACAAGAAGTTATCAAGAAGACCGTTGAAGATTTAGACTATAAATATCACTTATAATCATAGAGAAAAGTACGGTGAACAAATAAGACAATCTTACAACTCCTAACCTTCAATTCTCAATTCTTTACTGTAAACATAGCTTGAGTGAAAAGAAGAAAGAAGAGAGATTAAGTCGACCTATAATTTGAATCTAAAAAACTCAAAATCTTTTAGTTGGAAGGGAAGGCTACAGCCTGAAAAGGCTAAGATAGCAGATAAAGAATACTTTATGAAAGAGACCTGAAGAGGCTCTGGAAATGAGAAATAATACTTGTAAAAGTTGAAAGAGATAGTCAAATCTCAGATATACTCTGAGAACTAGAAGCAACCCTAAAGTTAAGGGTGAACCAGTATAAATCGCGGTGTCATATTCTCTAACCCTTATCTTTTTAATTTCATATTGTTAGTAGAATAGATAATATTTCCGCTGTTGCATTACTCAAACGTTTTAAGTACTTTTTTTGTAAATTTTTTTAATCTTCCAAGAAAATCAAGAAGCTTTTTAAAGATATCAATTTTAGACAACTTATCACAATTCAAACCCCCTTCTTATGTATTCTTACATATTACGGGATTTCTATAATAACAAGTGATTTACTTCAGTTGGTATCAGAGAGAAGTTTCCAAGAAACACTATTACAAAGTGAGGACAAAGATCCATGACGGAATCATATGTTTTTATAGCTGAAGGTGCCTCAGTCATAAGACCTCCTTCATTCAATGATGAAGATTATAATTTGGAAGGACAGAATGCGGCTCTTCATAGAATCCACACAAATTGATCTTTGGGATATCATTGAAAATGGTGCATATATTCCAACAGACTATGAAGGGAAAAGTATTTCTTGTGATGAATGGTCAGCCGATCAGAAAGCTCATATTCAATTAAATTCAAAGGCCAAGTTCTTTTTAAGTTGTGCTTTAAGCTGAAGTGGATATGATAAGGTTCATGGATGCGAGTCTGCAAAGGAAATGTGGGAGACATTAGCCATTGCACATGAAGGCACAAACCAGGTGAAAGAATCCAAGATTGGTATTCTTGTTCATCAGTATGAGCT
>JAOQMS010000008.1:14209667-14231763 GCA_027563885.1 Erythroxylum longipes
TCTACATTTTAGAGAATGCATGTCACATCTCTCATGATCAAGAGAATTGGTGTAGATGGTGGGTTGAATGTTGTGTTGAAGTGGTTAAGGACTTATAAATGTGATGAGTATCCCTTAGAATTTTTCATGTCTTTTATCTTTTGTGCTTCGGGCAATCTACGCCGCAGCGAGAGTAACTCGCCGCGGCGTGAATTGATTATTTCGCCGCGGCGAGCCTATCAGTCACCGCGGCATAACGCCTCTCAAGCACCATCGTCGTGGCGTGAACCACTTTTTCGTCACAGTAAACAATGATGTGCAGCCTTGCGGCGGCGTGATTTAATTATTTTACCGGGGCAAATGCCTTCTCCATTTGCTGCGGCGAAAGACTTGTGAAATTCCTCTTTTACCCTTAATGTTCTTCTGATCTTTAGTATGCCCTTTGTCTTTTTCATCATTTCACCTCTCCCTCCTACATCTACCGACCCCTTCGTCTGCTTTGCTTCATCTGTGTTGCTTCGTCTTCCCTTTTGTTTCGTCTACTTTTTCACTTCGTCTGTGATGACGTCACTTCGTCTGTGATGACGTCATAGGGTCTTAAGCATTGCATCGTCTTAAGTTGACCTTGCTTCGTCTTAAGTTGACCACTCTTTCTTAAGCGTTGCATCGTCTTAAGTTGACTTTGCTTCATCTAATGTTGACTCTGCTTCATCTCAAGTTGACTCCGCTTCGTCTTAAGACTTTACCTCATCTGCTTTCTGATTCGTCTGTCTTTTGTTTCGTCTACTTTTTGTTTCGTCTACTTTCTGCTTATATGACCGAAACTTCTTCTTTAGAGTACCATTTGAGATAATTCTTGTTTCAAAATTAGACTAGAGGAGCTACAATTGTGTCGAAGAATTCATGTTTCATCTGCTTTCTGCTTCGTCTGTCTTTTATTGTTTCTGCTTTTCGCTTCGCCTATTTTTCAATTCGTCTGCTTTTGATTGGTTTCATCTAATTCTATCATCTGGTCCATTTTTGACCCTTTTGACGATTGAATTTTTCTTCAAGGTCTTCATAAAAGTTGCAGATATTGAATCCCTCTTTCAGGTAATCCAAAGAACGCTTTGATTCGAGATCTGTCGAAAGAATTATGCCTTTTGTCCCGAGGTAGGTTCAATATGATTTAGATCAACACCCTATTTGATTCTTTCAGCCATAACTTCGTTATCCGACCTCCAAATGAAATGAACCTCGTGTCTAGATAGTCTAGAGGCATAGAGCTATAAAACGATCTGAAGGAATAGAATTTTTAACCGAGCCTCTAAGATGCTCAATATCTAGATGAAAGTTGAGCATAAAATATTTGCTTCAGTATAAGGAAGGATTTAGAAGATAGGGCCCGATACTACAGTATTAAAAAATGAGGGTGAACCGATGATGACTAATGGGGGTTAAATGGGAATAACCTTGCATGATAACTAGCACAAGCACACGTCCTATGAAAAAGAATGTTGGGCTCAGGAATCGGGTCCAATAGCCTAGATCCGAGGTAAGGTAATGAGTGGCCCTCGAATCCACCGTCCACTGTGTTGAGGAACACGAGAGAGGAGACGTAGCAATGTTTGAAGTTGGCTTTTGCTGCAAAAGGGCTGGATCCGTTGGGCAGTTACGAGAAAAGTGTTCGATTCCTCCAAAATTGTGACAAACAATTGTACGCATAGCAGTCTTAGACACAGACTGATTTGGTAGTCTACGTAGGATGGACTGGCCACCGTTGTCTTGCAAGCCACCTTAGAGTGGTGGCCACGGCTACCACAACTTACACTAAAACAACCACCCCTCCCACGAAAGATATTGCGGCCACAACCTCTATAGGAACCAACGTTGGCCAAAGCGTTAAAGGTATCATCGAGACTGTTGTCTCATTCAATCTGCATCTCTTCACTCAATAATAATCCATATAAAGCATTAAAACTGATAGATGTCAATCGTGCTTCTTGAACACACATGAAGGGACGATAGATCGGTCCAAGATCTTCCATGACATGACTAACTAAGTCATTTGGAGAGACGGGGCTACCTAAAGCAGCCAATTGATCGACCAAACCTTTAGCTCGATGAACATAGGCAGTCATTGAGTTGTTACCTCGTTATAGGCTCATTAACTTCTGCTTCAGCTGATTGATCTGTGCCTTCAAACCATATGCATAGGCGGCAATGAGACGATTCCAGGCCTCTTGGGCAGAGGCTGCTCCGACTACTTGCTGAATCAAAGGATCATTGATTGAACTCATGATCCAACTGAGTACTAGTTTACCCTTGTAAATCCAATTGGTGTAGAGAGGATTTGGTTACCCATCAAACACTACAGTAAGGGCTGGGCTGGAGTCGATGTGATTGTTCAGATTTTAGATGCTTAAAAGAAGATCAAATTGCATCTTCTAAGAGAGATAATTGGTCGAAGTCAATTTTTGGGAGATTTGATGATTAGGAAGAGGGACGAGAGGGAGGGTTAGGGTTTCGGTTGTGATGGCGAGTTGATTTCCAATTGACATAGCGAAGGGATTGGGATGAGGGAACAAGTGGGGTTGAAGGAAAGAGAGATAGAGGTGAATCTTCTGGAATAAGAGATGTTTGCTTAGTGAGGAAGCTTAGTGGCTCTGATACCATGAAACACAATTGAACTTTTTACACTGCCAATTGGCAGCGGCAGTCTATTGCTTTATAGTCAAGACAAACAAGAGTTATGTATATTAGGGTTACAACAGATTGGGTCAACTACTTACAATTGGTAAGGAGGATTAGTAGGAGTAAATCACTCTATACAGTATATGCTAGGGAATCTGCTTAATATCCTTATTAGAGTTTAGTTTTGGTTTCAGGGAAGTAAGTAGAAAAAAGTACAATGTAGTTTCATTTCACGCTTATGTACTCCGTCAATTTAGCTCCGTACTAAAAGGAAAAGAAAAGTTCATAATTCATTTGGTTCTGATAATGTACAATTACGACTTATATTGGTATCGTTTTAGATTATTTTTTAAATTTATAAAATGGTTTTTAAGTTTTTTAAAATTATAAAATAATTTTATTATATCGGAGGAAAGAATTTTTATTTTATAACTTATTCCAAAAATTTTTGTTTTGATTTATATGATAAGTCTTATATTTTATTTTAGATTTTGATTCTCATTAATAAATTAAGTGAATTTATATGTGTACAAAAAATTTTGCAAAAAATGTTTTAATTTAGCTATAAATTTAAAAAGTTAAATCATTTTTATAATAATTTACAAAAAATTATTTGATAAGTGAATTATTTAATAAATTACTAAATAAGAAGTAAACCAGAAGCTCAATCCGATGCATCTAATTCTATGTATAAAATTTTCTGAGTGGCAATTCACCAGTTAGAACAATCAATAAGTTAGTGAGCTATCATAACTCGTGTGGACTCTTTCTACATATAATAGTAAGTCCAAAGCTTTGCCATAGCTTAATCACCACGATTCTCATAAACCCCAAACAAGAAAGAAAACTTGACGAGCTAGTTCACCGGAGACCATATACCAGAGACAGTCTTCTTTAGGTACTACTCTGGTTATTCTGGGTTTGACTTTAGGGAGCAGGATGTGAGAGAAAGCTGAAGTAGGTCTCAGAATAAACTGTGTTTGAAGATTAGCCAACCTCATAGTTTCGTTCCAGAATATTTACTTCATTATGAGAAAACCTATTTGTCAAGTATGTGAAATCAGATTAAGAAGAACAGATCATAGAAGATGAAGCCGGCAGGTGGTCTAAAGGTGGAGACGCGTGGTTCGATAGCGGGCAGTGGCGTAATGGTGCTGACGACTAACTGCGTAAGAGACGAGACAACAGACGAGGGTTGGGCTGGGTAAAAAAGGAGAGAGAGGGACAGAAGCGGAGTAGACATTTGGGGCAAGTCCTTGATATTTTCAAAGTTTACAATACCGGTGAAATTTGGCCGATATTCCAAACTTTTTGAGTTTCGTACTATTTTTCAACTAGTACCAGAACTTTCAGCCGATATCAACTAGCACAGTACAAATCTCAAAAATTCGATTGGCGATTGTGAATTCCAATTTCTTTTTTTCTTTTATCGTTATTTCATGAATAGAATTATTTTGGGTGTAATAATTGGAGACCTCAAAGGGTTGGCGCCTAATAAGGTAGGAATGGTTCATGTCATTTGCTTAATTGTAGTGGATATGACAACGTTTAAGATACCGTTTTGTACTGATTAGTACCAGCCGAACAATATCATACCAGCCAGAAAATGGAATGGTATCGGAGTGAATGGTATCGGCAGTAAGTACCGGCCAGTACCGAGAATTTTTGCCCAATACTAAGCATTTTCGCCTAGTATCAGGCGGTACTTACAATACTGGAATATACTAGGCCGGTACCGTAATTCCCCAACTTTTGAGGACCAATCTGCAAAAAAAAACTTTACCCTAATATCCCTCCCCTGACGCCTCGTCTTTCTTCTGCCTCTCATTTTTCAAGTTTTGCTCTCTCTCACTGACTCATCCTCTCTCTCTATCGCTCTCATCGTCCTCTCCTCCACTCTCGGCAGTTCGTGGTGCTCTTTGGCGGTGCTTCACTGCTCCTCCACCACGTGACGTCATCTTCGCCTCTTCGGACGTCTTTCTCCACCGCGCGACGTCTCCTGTCGCCTGTTGCCTACCGCTTGCCGCCTGTCTCCACCTCCGCGACGAGCACTAACCACCATCGAATCTGCTCTCCAGTCTCCGATGACCACCAAGGCACCAACTACGCATTGATCCGAAAGATCTGGAAATAATACCCAGATCTCAACCTGACCTATCACTAATCTGATTGTGAATTTCTGTTTGGTTGGGCGTGTTTTTTTTCAATTTTTGTTAGAATGTTTTGGATTAATTGTTTGTATTGTGAATTGTGATTATTTCTGGTTAATGGAATGAAATTGTGAAGGATTGGTGATTGTTTCTGGTTAATTATTTGTGTTGGAGACTTAGAGTTGGATTGGATTTGAAGTTGGTAATGGAAATGTGAAATTTGTGGTTGGTTCGGTTGGTTTTGTGGTTTTGGTAATGAAAATATGAAATTTGTGGTTGGTTTGGTTGGTATTTGGTAATGAAAATGTGAAAGTCAAATGTTTGTTAGTATGTTTGTTGGTTTGGTTCATTTATGGTTTGAAAATTGAAACAAACAAATTTTGTTTACCAAATTTGAAAATAATAAAAAATAAAAAATAAAAACAGAAATTGTCTATAATTCTAATTTTATTGTCTATAATTCCAATTTACCAAATTCCAAAGTTCTCATTATTTATTGTCTATAAAAGAAAATTTCAAAGATCAGTGACATCAGTCCTAGTTTTCTTTGTAAAATTCACATGCCTTCAGTGTTTTGATCTTTATTAGTGGGTTATTCACTTACTCGATGTTTGGGTAATTGGCTGAGTTGGGTTCACAACAAGAGGTTGTAGGAATGAGTCAATGAAGTCTTCCAAAATCAAAATTCAAAAACTAATCAAAATTATGGATCCTTCTGTAGTAAAATCATTTTTGTGTATCTGTCTCCTCTATTATGTAATTTTATTGCTTGAATTAGTACCTTGTGGTGTGTCATAATTTCGTCATTTACTAAAATGAATATTGTTAATATGTTGATGTATCTTAGAACACATTTTTCGTTCTTTTATCTTGTAGCTACTTTACTATTTTTTAGTTAAGAGTTAAGGTTAATGGAGGATTAAAGCTAGGGTTATAATTAGAGTTAGATTCAAAGTTAATCATCTAATTAACACTTTTTTGCTTGAAAATTCGAAGTTTAGAAATTGCAATTTTTATGGTGTATACTAGTTTTTAAATTTCAATTTAATTTTAATAATCTTATCCAAATTCACAGTGGAATATTTTATTATCCCTAATCTTCTTGATTCATCTTGATTATTGTAAGAGGAAAATTAGTAAAAAAACTATGTGCTAATGGTTTGGGAGGCTTTTTACATATCATTGCCTTATGAAAGACTTAGCGTTAGCACTCCTAATTTTGTTGATAAAATTACGAAAGGATTAATTTTTGAAAAAAAAAAGTAGAGGTTAAAAGTTTTGCAAACTTTTTGATTTTATCGTGGTCGTCTCTGACACAAACAAAAACAAAACCAATCAAAAGGGAAATAATAAAAGACACTAGAAATTTGGTAACACAGTTCGACACTCCTTGCCTACGTCTTCAGGGCCCTCACCTAGCTTAATCACTTTCACCAAAGTACAATAGATTTACCCCAAGGCTTTACTGAGCCGACACTACTCAACCCTTGAAACTATCTCTCAACCTCACTTCTCCCGAAAGTTTTTCACACTCAATAACACGATCGACTCATGTTAATTCCGTCAGAGGATTTTTCTAAACAACTTAATGAAAGACAATTAATAAAAAAAACTCAAGTGATTAATCAACAAAGAAAAGAGCAACAATACACTTGAGATAAAAGAGTATTCCCTATTATCAGCTTCCTGAAATATATCTAAATAATCTGTACCAGCTTCAGTAGATAAAGATTCAGCACAAGTGATCTCCAAGAAATTTACTACAGAAACATGACTTTTCCAAAACTAAAAACACGCACACGTACACGCATAAACAATGATCCCTCCACTGGTGTGCTATTCCAACATCCAATATCAAAATAAAAGACAATAACAAAACATGCAATGCATTTGGACACTCACGCATGCCACACTCACAAATCAATCATAGGTAGTCTTTCACGCACAAACCCAATCACAACCTATAAATCAAATCACCAACATCTTACGCCTATTCCCTCTTGTAAGATAGATTCAGCTCCTTAAATTTTATTCACCAACGACACTAAACACACACATTGCGCACACCCATAAACCGTAGGTCCAAAATCTGTTTTTTTATATTTTACCCAAACTCACCTTCGTATCTTTTTTTGCAGAAACCTTTAATTCACAATTAACTTGCAAAAATTACCCTTTTGCCATTACATCCACGTAAAACCAACTTAATTCATAATAAAACTTCCAGCCATATCCTTCATCTACCTCATTCACGTAAAAGCCCACAATTCTTCACCATATCCACTTCTATTTAAAATAGGATTCCATACTATCTAGAATATTATCCAAATATGCCAATTTAGAAAAATATGCCAAAATAAAATAAATAGATATATTCAACATATATCTAACAATCTCCTCCTTTTTGGCATATTTGTCACAAACATGAAACTCCTCCTAAATCACATAATTGGGCATATAGAAATTGAATCCACAATCCAAGAACTCCCCCTTAATGTAAGATGCAATAATTCAAGATTTAAAGAACATCCATAGAAACAATAATTCAATCATCCAAATTTCTCCCCCTTGGGACAAAAGATGCCAAAAAGTAAGACTAATTGTCATGAAGGTACTTTAAAATCTCCCCATGAATTGAACAGTTGCCAAAAACAATATGATGTCTCCTCCTTTGAACAAAAGTGTCAAAACGAAGAATGCCTTCAACACAATCAATCTCAACAAATAAAAAAGCATAAAAATCAATAGTAGGTGCAGTGGAAGACTCACACGCACGC
This sequence comes from Erythroxylum longipes, assembly GCA_027563885.1. Lineage (NCBI taxonomy): Eukaryota > Viridiplantae > Streptophyta > Magnoliopsida > Malpighiales > Erythroxylaceae > Erythroxylum > Erythroxylum longipes. The sequence continues at coordinate 14,217,247 of JAOQMS010000008.1, forward strand.
CAAGATGATAATTTACTACCATTCAAAACACCGAGAGATACGCCCGAAAGAGTGAGAGAGATACTGATGAAAGAGCTAAAAAGTCTTCGGTGGAGAAAAATAGAAGTCACAATGCAAACTATTAAAAAGATGGGAGGACAATGGCAACGTAAAAACTAAAGAAAACAATTTTTGTACTTTTCTTTTCCTTTTTTTGTTTTATTTTTATAAAAAAACAAACTATACTTCAAAAATGTAAAGAACACAGTCCCGGTGTTTCTTGAAGAAATTCAAACTTTGGATTATTTCTCATCACATTATCTCGATCATCAACTATCTGATTGATTTCTTCATCTGATGTAACTGACTTATCCTCAGTTTGAATAGTTGCTTCAAAAGCAACTAACTGTAAATCTGAACACTTTCTTATTTTTCCTTCACTTCATCTTTGTGTTTGTCCTTGACCCTTTCTAACCCAAGTGGATTTCGGTACTGAAGGCTGATTCTGAAATTTATGTGAGGGATATAGGGTCCTTCGGTTTTGGCTTCTTTGAAACAACATCTGCAATAACTTGTAGCATTTTAGCCTTATGTGCCCGATAATTCGCAAAAATGACATGTGGGAATAAATATTTGATTCTTTCTCGATGTTTCTTCTTCTTGGACAGATCTAGACATATCATTTTTCTCCTCATTCACCTTAGAACACTCACGTTTGTAACTAATGCCTTGAAGATCCCTTTTAATCTTACCGATTTCGATCAACTTTTCTAACTTTTCTGTGCCTCCATTCAGTATTCTCAAACCCTTTTCAGTACTTGCTAATTTTAGTCTTACTTCACCGAGCTCGTCTAAAGCTACCATCAATTTCTTTTCTAACTCTTGGATGTTGTTCTTCATAGAGAGATTCTCTTCCTTCAATCTTTCATTCTTTATACATGTTTTTTCCCATTTTTTGCACATTAATTCGTAAGTCTCATAAATATTCTTCTTTTTATCACCTGAACCACTTTCATCACTATCATAATCTGAGATCGAGCTTTGAGCTGAATCGTTTATGTTTTTCCCGAAACTTCATGATTTACTCAATTTTTTGTCTTCAGTTACTTTCTTCTCGGTTAACAAGTAACTAGACCTTTTCTATGTAAAGCAACTAATGCATCACCATTAGCGATTTCTTCTTCACTACCATATTCACTCTCGGATTCATTCTTACTCCAAGTGCTAATAAAGGATTTTCCTTTTCTCTTCTTCAAAGTATTAGCACATTCGACTTGAACGTGCCCGAAACCTTGACACTCATGACATTTGATTCTCTTCACCTTCCTTTCACCCTTTTAAGTTTTAACCTATAATGCCAATCCTTTGCTTCTTTCTTGCTTACCCCTTAAAAGATTCATTTCAAAATTTGTAAGAATTCCAATTACCTTTTCCAATGACAGATTACTAATGTCGTGGGCTTCCTCTATTGCTGCAATTTTTAGAATAAATCTTGGAGGCAATGATCTCAACGTCTTCTTGACAAGTTTCTGGTCGGAACATTTCTTTTCGAGTTGATGCGCCTGATTTGCTATATCTCGCAATCTTTCATGAAAGTACCCAATGGTTTCATTTTTATCCATCTTCTATTCTTCAAACCTCACAGCCAACATCTATAATTTTGATGTTATTACCGATTTGGATCCTTCATGAATAGTCTGCAAAGCATCCCGTGCTTTTTTAGCTGACTCATAGGCTGATATCATTAAGAAGCGTCCCTCATCAACAGAACTAAAAATTGCATGCATTTCTTGTGAGTTTCCAAGTGCCCTCTGTTTTTCGGCTCTTGTCCATGCAGATGGATCTTTTAGAACTATCTCTCCCTTATCGTCAGTAATCATCGGATGTGTCCAACCATATAACACTAAGTTCCATGCTTTTGTTTCCTGTGCCTGAATAAAGACCTTCATTCGTGATTTCCATACAGGATAACTGGAACCGTCCAATAACTGTGGCCTGATAATTGATGGTCCTTCTCTTATGACTATAATTGCGAAACTAGGATCTGCACCAACTTACTACCAAATTCTGAATTGGTGACCTCTCTTTGATACCAATTGAAAAAACATAGAGGTTACCAATTTAGCAAAATTTTTCAATTTTATCATAGTCGTCTCTAGCACAAACAAAAACAAAACCAATCAAAAGCGAAATAATAAAAGACACCAAGAAATTTGGTAACGCAGTTTAGCACTCCTTGCTTACGTTTGTGGGGCCCTCACCTAGCTTAATCACTTTCACTGAAGTACAATAGATTTACCCAAGGCTTTACTGAGCCGACACCACTCAACCATTGACACTATCTCTCAACCTCACTTCCTGTGAAAGTTTTTCACACCCAATAATACGACCGACTCGTGTTAACCTCGTCAGAAGATTTTTCTAAACAACTTAATGAACGACAATTAATAAAAAAAACTCAAGTGATTAATCAACAAAGAAAAGAGCAACAATACACTTGAGATAAAAGAGTCTTCCCTATTATCAGCGTCATGAAATATATCTAAATAATCTGTACTAGCTCCAGTAGATAAAGATTCAGCGCAAGTGATCTCCAAGAAATTTACTACAGAAACATGACTCTTCTAAAACTAAAAACATGTACATGTACACGCATAAACAAGGATCCCTCCACTAGTGTGCTATTCCAACATCCAATACAAAGATAAAAGCCAATAACAAAACATGCACTGCACTTGGATACTCATGCATGTCACCCTCACAAATCAACCGTAGGTAGTCTTTCATGTACAAACCCAATCACAACCCATAAATCAAATCACCAACATCTTACGCCTATTCCCTCTTGTAAGATAGATTTAACTCCTTAAATTTTATTCACCTACGGCACTAAACACACACATACCACAGGTCCAAAATCTATTTTTATTTTACCCAAGCTCATCTTCGTATATTTTTTTTGCAGAAACCATTAATTCACAATTAACTTGCAGCAATTACCCTTTTGCCATTGCATCCACGTAAAACCAACTTAATTTGTAATAAAACTTCCAGTCATATCCTTCATCTACCTCATTCACGTAAAAGCCCACAATTCTTCACCATATCCACTTCTATTTAAAATAGGATTCCATACTATCTAGAATATTATCCAAATATGCCAATTTAGAAAAATATGCCAAAATAAAATAAATAGATATATTCAACATATATCTAACAATTTCTTACAAAACTAACATCTTCATTTTTTTGTTACAGATAAATGGAAGGAAGTTCAACTACTCCTAATCAAACTACTTAAGGAAGATATAATGATCCAACTTAGGCTCATGTGTCATTAGTCCCAGGTATGAAGAATCATACAATTTGCTTGTTTTGTAACAAGCATTTGAAAGGTAAAGGAATCACCCGATTGAAGAAGCATTTAGCTGGGGTTAAAGGAGATGTAGAACCCTGTAAAAAAAACAACTCATGATGTAAAGTGGCAAATAAAAACATTGCCTGAAGAATATCAACATGAGAAAGATAGAAGGGAAAGGTTGAATTTTGAAATTGGTAGTGAAAGTTTGTTTTCTAGTTTCCGTGGTGATTGTAGAAATGTTAAAGGTGGTAGTGGTAGTGGTAGTGGTGGTGGTAGTGATCCTGGCAATGTTCCATCTCAGACCCAAGAAGAAGTACCTGAACTTGATGTGAGGAAGAGAATAAGGCAAATTACTAGTTTCTTTGCACCACGAACAACTGCTGGAGCTCAACCTTCAATTTGTAGTGCAATGCAATCAAGAGATGCGGCTCACAATGTCACTATGGCAGTAGCTAGATGGTGATATGATACAGGTTCATCATTCAATGCTTCTTAATCTTATTATTATCAACCTATGATGGATGTAATAGCCTCTTATGGTCCGGGATACAAAGATCCTTTGATTGATGACTTAAGAGGTAAAATTTTGAGTTGTTTTGTTTCTGAAATTAAAAGTTATTTGGCTGAAAGAAGAGTGAATTGGGGTACTTATGGATGTTCAATCATGTGTGATGGTTAGACAAATAGGAGACAAGAGCCTATTATAAATTTTTTAGTTTATTCTACAAATGGCTCTATATTTTTGAAATCTATTGATGCATCTAGCCTTATTAGAAATACTGAGACTTCGTTTGGGATATTTGATGAAGTTGTGAATGAAGTAAGGCCAGAAAATATTGTTCAGTTATTACTGACAATGATTCCGCTTATAAAGCAGCAAGAAAAAAGTTACAGAATACATAAAATTCTTTTTTGGGGGACTTTTTGTGTTGCACATTGCATTGACCTAATGCTGGAGAATATAAGGGATCCTAGGTATTTTCCTGTTATTAATGAGACTATGCAAAAAGCTAAAAAGGTGACAAAGTTCATTTATAATCGTGCACGGGTATTAAATTTGATGAGAAAGGAATTTACCAATGGTTGGAATTTGTGTCGTCCTGCTGTGACAAGATTTGCAACAAATTTCTTATCACTTCAGTCTTTTGTTTCGATGAAGAAAGATTTAAGACAAATGTTTACAAGTGATGAGTGGATTGCATCTCAGCATGCTAGGTCTAATGCTGGAGTGGAGGTTTGTAATATTATACTAGAAGATAGAGAATTTTTGTCTCAATGTCAATTTGTTATCAGAGTTTGTGAGCCTTTGGTGAGGGTTCTTTGCTTTGCTGATAGTAAAGAAAAGCCAACAATAGGTTATATTTTTGAAGCCATGGAGAGAGCGATGGAAGCAATCAAGGCCAATTTGAAACATAAGTCTTGTTTGTACACACCATATCTTTCAATCATTAATGAGAGAAGGAAAAGACAACTTTCTTCTCCGTTGTTTGTAGCTGGGGCATTTTTTAATCCTAGTATTTATTTTAGACTGTATCTTAGTAAGCAAGTTAAAGTTAATAGAGGAATGCTTTTAACTATTACAACAATTGTTAACATTGACGTGATGCAAGATCTATTAAGCTCAAAAATTGAGCTTTATAATTTGTCTTATGGGGATTTTGGAATGTCGATTGCTATTCAACAAAGAGGAAAACTTTCTCCAGGTATTAGTTTTTTCCTTTTTCTTATTTGTTGAAAATTAATTATCACTTTATTTTGTTTATAATGCTACTTTTTTTATCTTATAACTTACAGTTTCTTGGTGGTATCAATTCGGAAATGATGTTCCAGAATTAAAAAGGTTTGTAATTCGGATTTTAAGTCAAGGTGTGAGTGCAATAGGCTGTGAACGAAACTGGAGTATATTTGAATTTATCTACTCCAAAAAAAAGGAATAGATTAGAGCATAAGAGATTAAATGACTTGGTTTTTGTTCGTTACAATTTAAAGCTTTGGGAAAAGTACGTTATTATTATTATTATCATTATCATTTTTGATATAATTTCTTATAATTTTGTAATAATTAAATTTTATTATTTACTAGGAATCTTAATAGTACAAGCAGTTCAACTGGTCCAATTTCCATGAATAATATCGATCTTTTAGCGGATTAGGTTTCTAAAGAACCGAATTTGATAGATGTCAATGACTTGGAAGATAATCTTGGATGGGAAAGCATTGGCATGTCATTTGGTACATTAAATTTGAATGATAATGATGATGAAGCTCCTCTCAATGATGAGAATTTTGTACCAAATGATAACTGGGGTCAGTGCAGTTATAGCGGATTTCCTCCTGTTGACGATTGAATTTTCTTCCAGGTTATTTTTTCCTCTTTTTTTAATTTTACTTATATTTGATGTTTATTAGTTTATGTTAAATTCTATTTATATATGTAATATAATTGTAAATATTTTTGTTTCAAATTTAACTTCAATTTGATTGTTTCCTCGTCATGATGAAATTGTAATAGTTAAGGATATTTATTATTCTTTTTATTAGATGTTTTGATGTAATTATTATTTATTAAAATAATGAAATCGTATTATTGTAATATTTTAAATACTTTGTATTATTCTTATTTTATATTTGTATTGTGAAGATTGTCTTTTTTTATATTAATTGTGGTTATTATTTATATGTGAAATATTTAAAAGTTATTGTTATTTCATATTAAATTATTAATTTTGATTATTGTTTATTATTATGAATTTTAGAAACAGGGTTGATGTAAACTTGTAAAGTATACAATATACAATTGTACAATACACCAATTGCCTATTTTGTAAATTTTAAAAAATTTCAAGGACTATTTCATAAATTAAAAAATTACCTAAAACGGTACCCGGTATTAACTGGTATCGATACAGTACCGTACCAGAATCCAATCCGATACTAAGTACAGTACAATATTCGCAACTTCGAGATGTGAGAAGGGCCAGCTAAGGCAAGGCTTTACTTTACAAATTGGCTTAATGTTTCTTGTTCTGCATTATTCAATTTAAAAATAATAATCTTTCAGAACCTTTTTGTATAAGAAAAAGATTTCATTTTATATTAAAAAATAAAGCCAGAAGTTTGAAATAGTTGAATTTCAGAGTATCACTTTCGAATAAGTAGAATAAATTTGGACTTGGGTTTAATTTTACCTTAGCCAAGTCTTTCATTAGACATTATTTAGAAACAAGTGTGGCCCAACAGGCATCACAAAAAAAAGCAAATACCGATTCTAGCAATTAATACACTGTCTACATGGGAACAAATTTGGTCCAACTTAAACTACTCTTTGAGTATCAGTATTAGTAGTGATCGTATAAAAATGAAAGTAGAAATTCTTTGTTATTGCTCACTATTTTTCAGTCTAGCAAGGAAGAATCGTGCTCATCAAAGTTGAGGCGAAGTGAAACTCAGTCATGAGGACACTAAAATTTCAACACTAGAAAACCTGTGAGACAGATTTGGGACTAAGCAATTTAAGCTCAAACACAAAGATATTATGGCTTAAAGCAGCTATTCCTTGCTCTCCATTATAACTTTATAATCCAGATATCATGAACCATCTTTCTTCCTATCATGAACCATCTTTCTTCTTTTACTCAAACCTAACTTTTGTTTGAGTTATCTTTTACAAGAAAAGAAGTCTAGAGCACCGAAGCCATTAAATGAGGCCAAGTTCTGTAAGCAACAAGGAAGTATCAACTTTGGCAATAAGAGGTACGTGACTGACACTTGCCTTAAACATTGTTTATACTTTTTGGCAAGTTTCTTAAGAGAGCTAGGCCACTTTATAACCTTCATGATTAGAGCTATTGGACGCCCTATTTTCACATAGCATAAGCATCTCTCAACTCTTCCACTTCTTTATAACCATTCCTAATTATCATTGCTTCTCGATGGAGAGTGTTCCAACCCTTTCTGGACCACCGATCCAACTTCACAAAGTAGCTAACTCGGTAACTTTGCTCGGTTCCATATTAAATATATTCTAATAACAAAGACGACAATATTTAGTAAGTAACTTTAACCCTAACTAATGGAGAGGTTTTTTAAAATATATTATAAAAACCGTTGTTAATCACAATAATTGTCTCTTTGCTGCTACTGAATGAGCAAACTCTACTGCACAAATTTTGAGTCACTTCCATGTGCTGTGCAGGTATCTCCAGGGCCGAGCATGCCAAAGTTAACATTATTTCCATGTGTAGCAGCTACAGGAATACCACCACTATCATGTGTACATAATGAATGCCATGATTGTATATCACCTGACCTTTATGTATACTTTGGATTTCTGAGTTTCACAATGGCAACTTGATGGTTGATTTATGAGGAAGTACATGATGATGTCATGTTATCATTATTATTATAAATGTCAAGGATACAAAATTGTACGTCTATTTTATTTACATTAGACAAAAAGGGTAAGAAAATTATCGTATCTAATTTAAAGATAACTACTATTGTTTAAAGAAGTTACAAATTATATAATAATTGAATAGTAAAATTATATAATTCTGAAAATTTATGCCTTTCATCAATTTTATATTCTTTAATGAATTTTTTTTTAACTAAATAATTTTTTAAATCAGTTCATCTATAAATTTCTTAGTTTAAAATTACTATTATTTAATACTTTAACTTTTTAAAAATAAACTGCCATGCATAATTATATATAGTTACTATTTATTTTCAAAAACTAAGGTGGGTTTAATTTGATACTATGAATGATTTACTTTTTCAGTAAATTGTTTATTTTTCTCTGTAGCTACAGAAGAAAATAACTTTTCCTCAATTTTGATATCATTTGAAAGCGATAAAGTTAAACGTTAGGTCGCAAGAAAATTTTAATTTCTGAACATATATATATACACGATGTTTTAAAATTAATTTTTAGATTTTATTATTCTTACCTTTTTATATAATTTGATCATCGAGATTTATAATATCTTTAAGGATATTTAATCATAATTTAGACGAAAAATGTATTTAGTCCAAACTTTCCATGATAGTTCAAGTTCTATATTAAATGACATTAGCATTATTGCACGTAAATTTTCATGCATCCAAAGTATTATATTTCAGTAAACTAGTCTACAGGCATGTTTCAAGGGCTGAAAACATACCGTAAGCACGTCTAAAAACATTAGTCAAATTCGATCGGTATTTATTTATTACTTTAGGAATAGGCATGCAACTGGCGATATTGTCACTTGTGAGACGATCTGACCTGTGTAAGCAATGATGACGCCCAATCCATACCAAGCTCTTTCAAATAAGTTAACAGTTGTGTGATTGTCACATGCAAAGGAATCACTTTCTACATTAACATTATTTGTGTCTACAAAATTAAACAAATATATAATTGCCCAATTAATGATAGAGTCGATATGAATAAATTATAGGATTTGGCATGGTTGGGGAAGTGAGCAAAGAACCTCAAGAAAGCTTGCGAGCGCATTTAAAGAAAGCTAACTTGATAACCACTACTTTCCACCATTGCTTAAAGAAACCAAAAGTCATCTAAAAATTAAATAAAACTAGCTTTTTAATTATGTGATCTCCACAAGGCTAGCTGGGGACCATACCATATTTATGAGATCCAACTGAGAAGTTAGCAATTATGTTATTCATCACCCAACTGCCAATTTAAGCTTCCATCTCCTTTTGATCACCTGCATTTATTCTTTCGAGATCAAAGGAAACACCTTTCCATTGGCTTGATTGCATATTATTATGGGATCTCTTTTAAGAAAACAAATTATTGAGCAATTTGGTACCTGATTCAGAGGAAATTGACTTTAGAGTAGAGAAAACGTGTTACGTTATGGTCACTCCTAAAAAGGTCTCTTGCGACTCCATTTCTTTGACTATTCAAAACTACCATCCCACTTTATCTTCAGTTTAAGGATTCAAATTTCCATCAAATTTTATGGTATAATGCAATGTTTTAAAAATAAGTATGATATCAAAATGATTAAAGATTAAAGGTTTAATATGTATTAAACTGTTATAAACTAATATAGTAAAAATTATAAGAATAAATATTTTATTGAAATAAAAAGAAAGAAAGCAATGTCTTATATAATGAACAAATGATAAATTAAATATAATAATTCAAACTAAATTTAAATTTAACATAAAACTTAGAATAACAATAAAATGAATATTTTAATCCTAAAAGAAGTCCAGTCTTATTTAAAGATTTGTAAATCCCGTTTTTATTCAAATTATCTTCATAACTTCTTCTAGTGTATCAAATAAATTACAAATTAATAATATATAAAATTAGTCCCTATTATAAATTTGTAATACATTATACTTTTAATGTTAAATATGATTAAAATAAGACATCAACTGACCATTAGTAGATGTTCTTAATCATTCGTTATGACAAATGCATTTTCTTCATAAATCATCTTTTCAAGTTTATTATAATCAAGATTAGGCAATGACTTTTCTTTTTTGATCCAAAAATCAGTATAGTCAATACAATTAATATCAATTGGATCATATATTCTCTTCTTATTAAGCATTTTAAATACATAATAGAGAAATTACAAAGTTAATAATTATAATAAAACTAATAAAAATAAAAACAAAACATTAAAATACATGCTCTTTATTCTATGATTATAAGTAATGTAAACAAGACCATTAAGTCTTTGATGTTTCAAACGATTTCGTGACCATTGAGTCTTTGATGTTTCAAACGATTCACAACCCGATGCAAAAACTGTTTGACTAAGTAATTTAATAGTGAGTTTTCTCAATGTTAGAGCACTTTCACCAAATAATCTCCACCACTCATCAGTATTTTAAATTAATAATTATTAGACATTAAAATATATTATTAATGAGTAAAGGATTAATTAAAAGTATGCAAACTTATCAGGCTATATTTTTCATCATGAGTTCTCTTTTTGCAGATAATCTAGCAAAACTCCATAAATGTTTACAAAATAATTTAATTTCATTTGTCACCTTTGATTTCTCTTCAATAGCAAAAATACATTTTCATTCAACCATATTAAAGAAACTACCCATAATATCATTTATACATGCTTATATACTATATAAGCAATAAGAATTGAGAAAATAAGTTGCTAAGTGGATTATTTGGGTAAGATGCCTATCTCATTATTGATCAAGAATATCTATACCAGGCTTGTATAATTTTTCTTCCCTTTAAAAAGACTCATAATTATTTTCCAAGCTCTATACATACCATCATTTATATACTCTAAAGATGACTTCTCATCTGAGTCAACAATCTTTAACAACCTTATAAATGGAGGCACAATTTTTACAATGATCAACCAAATATTCTCATAATATATTATTTAGAATAATAACATAATCTTCTTTTCCTTTTTGCAATCTTTGATAACTTATGACCTAAAAAATGTTTACTTGTCATTAAATTTAAAGTAATTGTTTATGATCATAAACACTTTTTAAAGTAAAATTGTAACACCCCGCTCTCATCTGATGCATACACGAATTCCCTCTAGACATCCGTACACGTGCCTGACAGAAATGACGTGCTAACTTTATCACTTTTACATATCGCATGGCATCAAAAATTAAAATCATAAATAACACAATGTCTAAAATCCAAAATTTCCTCATTTCCTTTCATAAACTATAATTTACAATGTAGCATTATATCCAACATCCATGTTTATACAATATCAACCTATCAGAGTCCACAACTCTATCTACAAAGTATGCTACATACATGACGAATTAACAAAAATTAAGGCTAATCCTTCATTCCCAGCTGACCGACCTTTGAGCCATGTCTTCTAAACTTGTAAAAATTTCTTCTAAGCAGTCTTAGAAGCTAAGTCATTGCTCTCTTGAACCTGAAAATGTTAATGTTGCAATTTGGTTGAGTTTTGCGAACTCAGTTGAGTAACCACCCTCGAAGGTTCACTCTTGTCATGCAACACAACAATTCATGTTATCATATAATTCACATCATCTTAATTATCATCATGTAATATCATGAAATACTTTGTTCCCAATTTTCACATTTCAAAATCCATACAATTCATCATTTCACTGTGATCATGCAAAACATATTCATCGATAAGCATTCACACATTTCATACAATAAAAGTCCTTAAAACATTTCATTTATTACATTGTTGTGACCGAGTGCCTTTTTCACTGTTCCGTATCTGTTGTGGAAACCAGGATAATTTATACTGCCCCTTATCTGTTGAGAATATAGGGCTCATTATACATATGTAGCCATAGGCTCGTACCACAAATTTATGAGCTTTAAGTTCTTTTTCACTGGTGACTCCGGTGACAATTGCCTTTATATTTCATGCAATGGAATGAAATGCATTACACAAATTCAATCATCATATTTAGTCCATTGCATTCGTATTCGCTTTCTCATTCACATTAATCATCGGATTTGGTCTGGCATTCAACATATAAGTTGAGAACACATTTATTCAATCACATTCACATTCAAGGAATACTTCCAATGTGTTATTCATGCATCAAATGTCTCGGACATCTCATGTCCAGAAATCAGTACACATACATCACATATCAATTCAATTCAGAATCAAACAAACAATCAAGGTGGGACTACCTTAGGTTACTCACAATTGCTCCCTTTAGCTTATTACCTTGAAGTCTCAGCAATGTTTGAAAACGGTCGCTCAACGTGCTCTTCTATATGCAATCATATACATTTTCATATTACTATATTGCACATTCAGATGAATAAGAACACTTATAAATGTATCATGTATTATGCATATTTAATGAAAAATTCTCGGGTATGTTTCTTTGATACACTTTAGAAACAATTTACTACACCTTTCAAGCATTCTTTACTCCAAAATACACTTTACTCACCTGAACCCTTTCATTTAACATCAAGTAAATTCCATGACCAAATTGATTACATTAAAATCTCAAACCTCTACTGATTTGATTCAACATTTCTTACCTAATCTCTTCATTCATGAAATCCTATTCTTTTTGCATAATTCCTCATTCATAATGCGGCAAACAATCTTATCACACATTTAACCAACTTGTCCCAGATTTTTTCAGGCAGATTTCAGGTCAGATTTGTATGGCCATTTTAACCTAGAAGCTGATGTTTTGAGATAATAATTCCTTCTAATCAAATGTTCCTATATGTCTTAAGTTTTTAACGACACTAAGTTCATGCAGTTTGGTTCAGTATTCTGCAATTTATACCCAAATTACTACATACTATTCTCATATTGCGACAACACACAATACTCAACTTCAATCCAAATTTATAAATCATTAAAAACAGAATTCAAATTCAGGTCCTACATGAAAATTGTAGCCATATGTCTCTAATTTAATCTAAATTAAAAATCATCTCATTTGGATATCCATATATCAATATATGGCCAAAATAATAATGCATGTTTAGTAAAAACACTCCATATAACATATTCTAGCACACTTCATCATTATTTTCATCTTTACTTTATCTCCAAACTACCATCCTACTTCTTATCATTTCAAGAGTATGACTCCAACACCTTTCTTACACCTTCAAATTCTCTATCTATTCCTTGCAAATAAACTATAATTCATAGCTTTCATAACTTCAAATTAAGAATGCATACGCATGAACTCATCTCTTAATTTATTGCACTCATCACTAACAAAATAGGACGACATGAACATCTCTTCATTTATCAACTATCCACTCTCATCAAAACCTCATTTAACACAACTCATAATTTATCACTCATCAAATACACAAAAACAAGATATGATTATGTCCATTTATTCATTCACGATACACATACATTCAACACCATTAATAATTTCAATCAATCTCTATTTATCATCATAAATGTCCCATTTATACTAACCCATAAAGATCAACATGCAACTTACTTGATTTAACTTCAAAACCTTCAAAATCACATAAACCTTAGCTTTCCATGCACCACACGAACATTAACATTCAAGGGTCATAGGGTTGGGTCTTTAGTGAGACATGAAGGAGAGAGCAAGATGATGGTAGCAAATGAAGGGTAAAAGTGAGCTTCAACGTTGATGATGGTGGGTGAAGCAAAATCGTGAAAAAAAGAAGAAGAAGATTACGAAGATGCTAAAGATTACGAAGAGGGGAAGAAAAAGCAAGAGACAAAATGTAACACCCCATATTAGGGGTTAGAATATTAAGAAAATTCAGTACATTTTATGCCTTACATATTTGAATATTTGCTTATTGTGTATAAGCATTTTGGACACGTACTACATGCATTCATGACATTTTTTCAGGTAAAATAGAATTATGAAATGCGAATAAATTATGGAAATTTTATTTGGAGACTATTAGTATTAATTTGAAATTTTTGGTAAATTTTTAGAAAATATTGAAAGTTGGACCAATCCTAGTGTGACATGTGGACCAATTAAAGATTGACATGTGGCATCATTCATTGTGTGATAAATGGCTTGACATGTTGGTGACATATGGTAGCTTTCATGAAGGACAAATGGCTCACATGCATAGAGCCATGTGTCAAATTGGCAGTAACCCACGTAGGCACATATTTAGGTAAGGAAATTTCTGCAGTTTCATGTTCTTCATTTGGGGTTGTTCTTCATCCACCGAGAACTTGATTTCTGGAATTTGAGCTGAAGCAAGGTAAGTGAAATGTTAAGTTCCAAGCTCGGTGAATGATTCTGATGTTGTGATAGTGTTGGGATTAAATACATGCATAAGTTGTGTATAAAGTTAATTCAGTAACAGTGATAGAGAGATGAGTTGATATTATTGAGCAGTGGAAGTGTATTATCGATTGCATGGAGTTGTGCAGAAATCGTTTATAGGATTTGGTGAGATCTTAGTATATAAAGCAGTTAAATGAAGTGAAAGCATAGAGAATAGTAAAAAGAAAAAAAAACATCAGATGAAAGATGGAAAGAAAATATAGTAGTGAGAGAAAGCTTGTGTAAGGAATCGATTTTTAGTGTTTAAATATAGATGTGATTTATTTGAGTTGTGCTAGGCTGAAATGGAAGTAGAATAATTGTTTTAAGTGTGTTATGTGTTCATTGAATAAGAGGGAAGTGAGAAAATCTGGGAAAAGAATGAGAGGAAGAAGATGTTT
>JAOQMS010000008.1:14236585-14265461 GCA_027563885.1 Erythroxylum longipes
TGACACGACCATGTCTGTTAGCAATTTACCGACAGAAAAGATTTTCCGTCGGTATATTAATCGAACATGTACCGACGAAAGGCTTTGTCGTTGGTAACTGGAAGCTAAATACCGACGGAGTGATATACCGTCGGTAAGTGGCGAAGCAATTAAAATGTGGGAACGATTCCCGCATTTTTTCCCGTCGCCGACACCTTTGACGTCGCTAGTTTCTGTCGGAGATTTTGCGCTAAATTTTTTCCTACAGTATTGCTGACGGATTTTGTTTCCATCGGTAAAACATTCTATTTTCCGACGGATTGGGGACATTCCGTCGGTAATTAACGACGGATTTTTCGATGTCGAAAATATTCCGACGCTAATACGTAATTTTGTTGTAGTGCTATATATGCTATTGCTGAGCCGTTTCCTCATTTCTAACTCACAGGCAACAAAATGTCACCTTAAATATGTGTTTTTAAGAAAGATTGGTTGTTATTAATTTCTCAATTCTGTTAAAGTTACGCTTTTTTTATACTCACCCACAATCCTCAATTCTTCTCTAACAAACCTACTATTTTTTAGCCTAAAAACTTCAATCGTAATCCCCAACAAAAATACCCTTAAACTTCAACATCCTTAAGTTAATTGATGAACCAAACACAAAAATAAGGTATAAAATGCCATAATAACAAACCAAAGAAAAATGTTGAAACGAAAAGTCTTAAGACAAAAATACCTTTAAACTTGCTTTCCTGACTCCTACGTCCTCTTTTTAGTCTAAACTTTAGCTTTAACAACCACAACCAACAAAAGAAAGATCAATTAACTTATGATTCAATCCATTGGCACAAAGAATCAAAAAAATAATATATATAGAACAAATACAAAAGAAGTTGAATTAGGATTGAAAACATTAATTAGAGAAGTTGAGGTAAAAACCTTTTCCAAGATCAGTGAACAAATCTGAAGAGTAAAGAGTCGTTGAAAAGGTAAGAGACCGAAAAATCGAAGAAGAGAGTAGAAGATGGAGTTATGGTTCAACGATATTTATGGTTTTTTTAAAAATGATTTTTATTTATAACAATTATAAATATAATACAAATCAAGGAGTTGACTGGTTTTTATTTATTCTGGTTGAACTGACCGGTCTAATTAAAATTTAACATATCATTGTTTTCATAAAATTTAGAAAAGTATACTCAAAGGCCTTTATATCTTCTAATAAAATTTAGAAAAGTATACTCAAATGCTTGGGAATTGTTGAATAAAATCAAGCAAAATCTTACCCTCCCTCTTTTTCACCTCTTAAACCGATCACATAAAAAAAGTTCAAAATTTCAAGTCCTTGGTGCATACTACATAATTTATTTGTTTTACTATTTAATAATTTAAACATATATTTTTAATGATTGATATGTATAAGTTGGAAAATTATATTGAAACAACAGATAAAAAGTTAAAGTTTATTTGGTTGAATCGAATATAATTAAAATAAATCTAAAATGTAAATGACCTAATATTGATTTTGAAAAAAAAAAAGTGAATGGATTCGAGGTTGAATCAATTTCGAATTTGATAGAAACAAATACTTGAAGATTATCCCTTATTGTTGGCCGAATCGTATATAGGTCATGGGGTAAACTAGTAAGTTAAATCCCTTACAAATGAACGCCTCAATCATATAAACCAATATAAGCTCTAAGATGCTTCTCTCACATTACCTATTACTCTTTTTCCGCTACATGAGCAGTAATTTATGTGGTCCACTGCCTTGATTGATTCCAAGAATACTTGGGTGGAATTTACTAAAAACAAAGGGAGCATTAGTATTAGTACTAGTACTAGTAGGCAAAAATAAAAATATTAAAGAAAAGAAAAAAGAAGCATCTTCCCTAGAAAACCATAACTACTAACTAGGCGAGTAATACTAATGCTCCCCTTTTTTTTTTTTAGTAAGGAAATAAAATATAAAATTGACGAAAACGATATACAGTAAATAAGGCAAAACGCAAAAGATCATGGAGTTTGTGCCGTGGAGGGGAGGGGACGAAGAGTTTTCAAGTCCTCCTCTGATGAGTTATTATAATAATGTTCTCTTTCACATTCTTTTTTCTTCTTCCGACTCGAATCCTCCTGATGGCTCTCACTCTCATATTTTTCCATTTTGACGACTGTCTCGGAAACTTCTTTCCATACTGCTTAGTGCTTACAATTCTTTATTCAAAGTTGAAAACCTGGAACCTGCATAAGTTTGCGGTGCTTTTAAGCAATTTTAGATTCGTTCAATCTTTTTTCTACGGTGGTGGCAATAATAATAATAAGATAAATTATTGACTTAAAATTAACTTTGTTAAAATTAAATAATAATAAAATTATATAAAAGCCTCGTTTTGTTGTTAGTTTATCAGTTAAAAAATAACTGAATAACTCAAATGAACTGGTTAAATTTATTTAAAAAAATTATTTGAATTGTTTGATTATAATTACGACGTCTCTGTTTTGGAAGAAATATAAATAATTCAATAATTCATCTCCAACATGGATTTGGCTTTTTTAAAAATATTTTAACTAAGTAGAGATACTAATTTGTTTTTATGTAAATTCGCATATTACAACATTGAAAATAGTAAACAAAGCAATAAACATTAAAAGGCAAGAGACACAGGGGGATGACACGAAAACCGACTAACATATCATTTTCAGAGACTTCTGTTGTCGTCCCTATAAAACCTCTCATAACTCTTACCATCCTCAGCCGTCACCACCTGAAATTCCTCCTCTCTCTCTGTTTATGTGTTCCGATTAAGCTTTTGTGAACATGTACAGATATCCATGCAACAGATAGATAGGAACTATCTTGTTCAAGTCTGTATCTTCTCTACACTACGTGGATTATTTTCAAATGGGCAATCTTTGCACATGTTTTGCAGCCAAACCGGCGAAAAAGAGAAAATCCACCAAGCGTTTGGCCGGAAACCAGCAAACAACTGTCAATTCAAGTAACCGGTGGTCAAGGATACGATCGACCCGAAAAGACAGCACCGATTCCTTGATTCAAGAACAGGCTTTAGCTGCCGCGATTTTGTTCAGGCAACATCAGCAGCAAAATGGGTCAGGGACATTGTTGTTTGATCGTTCAACTTCGCTAAGATACCCGAATAGTAATGGGTCAAAGAAGACCCAGTTACCCCGGAGCTCCAGTTCCAGGGCCCGGTCTCTTACTGACCCTTTGTTACAGCCTCACCAACTTGTTAACCAGGTTTGTGTTTTTGTTTCAGTATAGTGACCAGGAAAAAAGCGTCTTTGAGGATAGAGATATGTATGCAGGTTGTTTTTATTTTATTTTAAAGATTGTGTAGTTTCAGTTAGAATTTGATGTAAATTGGTTAGTAGTTGGGGGGATATATGTATTTTTCTTCCCATGGAAAAAATTGAGTTGACCTTAATTGTAGTTTCCAATCCTAAAATATCTACAGGATATCAAGCTTGATGATATTGAGACCACCCATTTTGTTCTTGTGCATGGAGGAGGCTTTGGTGCTTGGTGCTGGTACAAAACCATAGCACTTCTTGAAGAGAGCGGTTACAGAGTGTCTGCCATTGACTTAACAGGCTCTGGAATTCATTCTTTTGATACTAATGGAATCGCCAGTCTCTCTCAATATGTCAAACCACTAACAAATTTCCTTGAAAATCTTGCTGATGAAGAGAAGGTTATTATAAGTTTTTTTCTAATGTATTTCTCTTCTTTTTTTTTTGTTCTGGTGATGCGAACACATTAAGCATGCTTAGGTTTCTTTGCTTGTTTCTCAAGCATTTTCAATAAGTTACGAGAATTGAAAACAGAAAAACAGTTCATGTTAGCTGTTTTGACTTTGCACTTACGTGAAATTCCCCTGAATCAACCATCTGTGGCACTAAATTAAAGTTTTCCTTTGCACACCTGCAAGCTCAAGAATCTGGTCATAAACATTAATAATGATATAGAGTGAACTAATCCAGCTATCATTATAAGGTTCAAACTTTTATTGGATCAACTATTCAGCAGGTATAAATCACACTGGATTTTGGGTGGCTGAATTATATATATCAAAATTCCTTTATGATCCAATTCTATTTGGCAATTGATACTTGAAGCATTAAAGTACATAATATTTATGTCATTTGAAATAGCAGTCTATGTCAAGGACTGTAGTTTGATCTCTTAGGTAGAGATGGTTATGATTGCTGTCAACTCATTATCCTTTCAGATTTTGGGAATATTTTCTCTTCGTTTCATGACCTCATTTTTCTGTTTTGATCAACTGCTTAGTGGATTTGAATGTGTATACTATTAGATGATCTCTTATTATTGTGGTAAATATTCAGGTGATTTTGGTGGGACATGATTTTGGTGGTGCTTGCTTATCCTATGCAATGGAGCTGTTTCCTATGAAAATTTCCAAGGCTATATTCATTGCAGCTGCAATGTTGACCCATGGGCAGAGTGCTATTGATATATTTTCCCAGCAGGTCTGCTCTTAGTCCATTTCCAATGGCCTAGTTGATTTGGAAGCTTTTAATCGCTGAAGCTTGTTTAGATGCCTTGACACATAACAGAATTGATTATCCCAATGGCATACTTGTTTATCTAATTTCCTCTCTGAATCATGTGAAGTTGGATGCTCAGTTTGCAGGAAATGGAAACCAAGGGGAGTTTGACCCTTTCCTTTCCATTAGGAAATTTCACAACCAGCAAACTGCATGCACAGAGAGATAGAAAATGAGTAGGGCCCAAAATCATTACCTTTGCACACTGACAGCATAATCTAACCTTTTCTGGATCTGGTTGCTGCTAACTTTTTGCCTTTTCCTTTGAGGGTGAAGGAGTGCATTACACCTGAGAAAAACGTCAAAGTTATTGTGGAATTATATTCTTTTGCTTTGACTATGGGACTGAGGGTTTTGCAGCGTTATGATGGCTAATGAAACCATGCATTACAACACAGTATGGTCGTGGAATATACACATGATAATTCATGTCAATGAAAATCATTGAGTTTGTAGGTCTATGTTGTGGACGCATTCTTGGGGAAAACATATGAAAGGAAAAAACATTAATTTGGATCTCTTATTTTTATTGCTTTTGTTAGATAATTTACTATAGCTGTTTTATAGTTATTTCTTTAATAGGAACTGAATAAAGTAGGAATCATAGTATCGGTAGGAATCCTATTATCATAAGGAAACGTACCTGAAGTAGGAAACTTGCCTAAAGAAGGAATTCTATTATTGTAAGGATACTTGCCTATTTAAAGGCAACTAGAAGTAATAAAAGGTAAGTCAGAATTTATTCAAACAAGAGATCAGAGTTCTCTCTATCGAACTCTAAGGTATCAGCCTCCTTTTGAAGAGCTGAAATTCTACTCAAGATAGGTCGAACAAAAAAACAGTATACTCACCTTGTAACTCGATCCCAAACACGGGATCATAACAGTCTACAACCTTAGACATTTATACCATTTCTAAGCTTAGCTGTTTCATGTTTATGTTATTGCTAAATGAGACTTATGTGAGAATTCTCGGTTTATTTCTTAATAAATATTTCAAAATTGTTGCAGGAAGGTTCAAATGATTTAATGCGACAGGCACAAATATTTTTATATGGAAAAGGGAGTGGCCATTCTCCAACTGCAATTTATTTGGACAAGGCATTAATAAGAGACTTGTTGTTCAACCAAAGTCCTGCAAAGGTATGGTCATGGAATTGACATCATTCACCTTTGTTAAATTGTTTCGATTTTAAAATCTCCTCTTTGGGTGGACATTATTTGAATTCTGAGATACACACACACTTGCACAGCAGGCACATGAAATAGGTCTACAATGGTTAAAATAGGAATTGTAGGTTTAAGAACAATAAAAGATTTGCTACTCTAGTTCTTATCATTGGTGGTTACTGTAGAGGTATAAAATCATCATGGCAATGCCTGATTTCTCGATGTGGGACAATTTAATCTCAAATGAACTAAGGCTCAAACATTGCATCATGTTGAATGGAAGTGCGATTCTGTGCTAGGCAAGTTGAGTAAGCTGATAGAAATTTAGCTTTAAATAGCGGACCAAGTGTTTGGCTGTTTGGTTTGGCATCAATGCCAGTGGTAAAAGAAGTCTCCATCTATGAACCAACTTTTGGTGCTTTGGCTGTCCATGGCTGGCAAATATGCAGGGATATAGTGGCTGCTTTTAGAAGACCTTCGGATGGGTTGTAAGAGAAAGCACAAGAGTGATTCAAATGGTTTAATGTTCTTCAAGAAACAATAATTTGAACTCGTGCTAAAACATTGCTCCTTTAGTTCTGTCTTAAGAGTTCCAGGATGTGCCTGTTGGGTGTGTATCTCTTATCTTACTCTTCTGTTTCTCACTTTTACTTGCTCATTTTCATCTCTGCCGATTCAGGATGTTGCGTTAGCGTCTGTTTCAATGAGGCCAATCCCATTTGCTCCAGTTTTAGAGAAGCTTTGCCTTTCCGACATGAAATATGGAACTGTGAGGCGATTTTACATAGAAACTCTTGAGGACAATGCTATACCTCTGACAGTACAAGAGAGTATGACAAATGCAAGCCCTCCTGAAAAGGTATTCCGACTAAAAGGTGCTGATCACTCACCCTTCTTCTCAAAACCTCAAGCCCTACACAAGTTATTGGTTGAGATATCAGGTATCCCTTCAACTAATTGAGTTTGTGGATTGGATGGCTTCTGTAAGATTTTGTTAGAAACTCAATGAAATGGTATAATTTCTAGCACCAGTCTCTTTTTCAGCTAACTGTGAGGAAGTATCCTTGGTATGATGTACATGCATTTACCATTAGAAGCTGCACTCTGCAGAGAATTTCAAAGATCTCGCATCAGACAGAATAAGAGATGTTAAATATCCTTATTCTACTGGTCTTGCTGTTTATTTTTCTTTATTGTTATTTTGTCCACAAAGGGAATTCTTCTTATGTATATATGATGATTGGATTTCATACTTGAATACTGCAACAGGAGAATCAATCAACAGTTGGTACACATAAAAATCATAGACCTAAAATTTGTTGCAATGAAGCAACCATTTCTGTTTTCCCCACTAGATAAAATTTTTGAATGAGCATATCATCGGTGCTGGTGTTATGATTGTGTGTGTATGGACCTTCTTAGGCCACATTGCCTAGACATGGAACATATGTATGGATCATTGGATCCTGGACTGTGTTCCACTTTGAAATATCCTGCTACCCTCCCCTCTTATCTCCAGCTTGATAAACATCGGCCTTTACGACTAAGATGACCTGTGATTTGACAGACCATACGAATGTCAGGCTTCTTGAGCTAATTCTTCAAAGTTCCATGGCCATAACTAGGTTCTATATTCAAACAGCTAAGTGATCGTTTAATTTCATTTTTATTTTTCTGTTGTGATTTTTATTTTTTAATTAAAAAACAAAATTTTGTTTGATTGAAATTTTTAATATAAAAATTGAAAGCAAAACTTTGGTTGAAGTTTGTAATGAAAAATTAAAAAGAATAACATGTATGGTTTTTTCTATTTTTTAATTATACTTTTATGTTAATTATTTTTAAAATAATACATTTTGTTTTTAAATTAGTTAATTCTCATTATGGGTAGAAATAAAAATATGTCTATTTATATAATTAAAGAAATTTGCACATTAATTGTATATAATAAAATTTCATAAATTAAAAAATTATATTAATCACCAAGACTAGTGGCAAGATGGTAAGAATGAGGAATCAAATTGTGCTGAATGCATAAAAGATGTACTTAAAACATAAATCACGGCTGACATATGGATAAAAAGGGGGGAAAAAAAAACAAACAAATGCTTATGATTGTGGTAAGTGCATAATTCAACAAGCAGTAAGAATAAGTCCTTGTGTAGTATCACCCTTGCAACTCTTAACTAGGTAGTTCATCCAGAATTATGAATAAATTGCAACTGATGAGGACCTCAAATTGTAATTGTGATAGAATGAACATGTAAATGATATCTCTGCAACACAATTGTGCTGCAGTTTGCATAACCAAACAACCACCTTGGTTGTAAAGACTGAAAGGGACGCTGATGAATGGCCAAGACAGTCGTTCACGTGTGTAGGAGAGAGAAATTGACATGTGCACAAACGTTAACCACACTACTTTACTGTCCATTCCTACCATGAATGACTATTGTTCCTTACAAGCATCCATTAATACAATTATTGCATATCCAAGAACGATAAGTAGGATTAACATTTTTACTCGATAACCTAATAATTAATCTCAATCATCCTCTCTATCAGAAGGTAGACCACAAGGCAAAAGCATTTTCTGCACACAACCAAAAAAAACAAATTGGCATAAGAACACCCATTTGCCCTGTTTAACTCTGCAATTGTTGACATCACTCCAGGATTCAACTCTGCAATTGTTGACACATTTCTAGGAAGAACACCCATTTGCCCTGTTGTAGCATGACCATGTCAACCTAAATGAAGACTTTGGAAAAGGTAAGACCTTCTGCAGTAACCTATAAAAACCAATCTTGTTTTGTTTTTCATGATGCATGAATAAGTACAATCTACAAACAGATTTGAAATATCATAGATAGCTTCGCTATAACAATCAACATAATTACTGGTTATTTAAAACATAAACCAAAAAAAGAAAAAATTGTAACAAGAAGAAGGTTCGAATAAAACTCCAAAATAAAAGCACCCAAATTCTTGAATAAAACTCCAGAATCAACTAGGGTTTTAAAAATCTTCACCTTCTGAGAATTGGGAATGGTGGACAGAACCTCACGAAGCGCAGCAACAGAGTTCTTGTACCGAAAGTCGCTTCATCGAGAGCGCCATTGCCGGTACCACCACCCATGCCAACAGCGGCACCACCAACCAGGTGGTGCGTAGAGTCCGAGACAACATCAACGTTACCGGAAGAAGAAGTTGTGGTGGTCAATGGTAGTAGACCACACCCAGGTGGGTTTACCGGAAAAGATCCCAACTTGAAGAAGTCAGATTGGATTGCAACCCAAAAAAGCTCAATAACTTGACTACTCAGACCTTCAACTTCTAAGAGACGATGGAAAAAACTTTGCCAAGCACCAAATCTTCGTTGCCTCCATTGTTGACCTTTTTTTAAAGAGAAAGGAGCGAGCACAAAGTGGCGAAGGCAAAACCAGGCTGAA
This sequence comes from Erythroxylum longipes, assembly GCA_027563885.1. NCBI lineage: Eukaryota > Viridiplantae > Streptophyta > Magnoliopsida > Malpighiales > Erythroxylaceae > Erythroxylum > Erythroxylum longipes. The sequence goes on from JAOQMS010000008.1 coordinate 14,245,779, forward strand.
AATGAAAACAAAAACAGTAAAAAAATGGAGGCTGTTGTTTTTATGAAAAACAATGTAAAAATGTCTTTTTTATGTTTCCTAACTGCAGTTTTTTTATTTTTAAAAAGAAGAAACGAAAATATTACTCAACCAAATACATTTTAATGACTTTTTTTTATAAAAATTAAAAATAAAAGAAATAAACAGGCCTTAAACTCACTTAGAATAATACCAGAATTCAGTCTGGGGAAGGAGCTTTTGGTCGTTTTCTCCCGGATTCTTGATTTTCGTCAGCATATAGCTAATGGAACCGCTAAATTTAGCTATTCAATTACAAATGGAGAGGGAATCGAACATGCATATAATTTTAACTTAAAACAAATTTGCAGTCAGTTTGATGAAAATCATTTCGTATTTAGTAGTTGGAAATATACTCTCAAATTGCAGTTTAAAGTCATGCAAGCCTCAACTTCAATCAGATTCTCCAATCTCAAAAAAAAAAAAAAAGAACTCCATATTTTCTAAGTCAGAACTTAGGTGACTAACTCGATACTTTTGTATCACTAGTCACTACCATTTCAGTCTCCTTGCTTCCATCTCATCACATCATCAAAACTCACGCTACACTTGAAAACGTAACAAGCAACTCCTTTTGTTCCAACTTCCAATTTTGCTTGTTGCCTTTAGAGAAGAAATAACAACTGCTTACGAATTGAATCACGCAGGAGCGGATAAGGTTCAAAAAACCGACAGTGGCCTGGTGCAAGATCATATGACATAAGATTCTAAGATTCTGCATACTAAGATATCTTTTATTTTATAGCTAGCTATTCAAAAAGGGCTCACCGAATCAGATATTTACACGTCGACCCTCCTGCCCTTTTTGTTTAACAGAGGAGAAAAAACATGGGCTGATTGACCCAAATTAATTTGTTGACTTTAAAAAAAAATTCTATTTGAGTTGTTTGGTTATCAGCTGGTTGGGTTGAATCAGTCAACCCAATCAGCTGAATTTGAAGAAGCTCCCCAACAAAAGCGTTTTATCGTATCAGCTGATATATTTTATGTTTTAAGATGATTTTGCCCTTTTATTCTTTACTCTTTTACCGTTTTATTTATGGATTTCTCTCGAGTCTTCTTCTTTCCTTGCATCTCTCTCTATTCGAATCTCTAATGTTCACTGCTTTCCAATATCTCTATCCGTGACTCTATCCCAACTCCCAACTCTTTTCCACCTGAACTCTTCGATAGTTAATTATCTAACTTACGAACCTTTCTATAGATAATTATCGTGCAATTCGTCCCTTTACTATTCTCTACTCCATTGGGTTCAAAGTATGAGATATGTGTCAATTCCCACTAGACTGACTATGTCACATCTAGTCCAAGCGAAGTTGATACTTGTTCTGAGATCTCATTACTCTATTTGTCATTGAAAACTCTCTTTATGACACATAACTACTCCAGCTAAAGACTCCTGAGTAATGACCTTGACAAGAGGCCGTGGGTATCATCTCTTTTTATCAGGAGTGGTTAATCATTTATTAGCTACCCAATTACCTTCGAATATCAATAGTTGTACCCAATCACTGCCCTATAAGCAATCTCATCTTGAGACAACAAGGAATGATGTCAAAGTATATGATCAGTATCTAAGATATCATTGAGTACCTCAAATCTAAGGATATTTGCGCCATTGCTATGATGAGATTAATCATTGACATTTGATAGATCATCCATATGATAATCTCATAGCAGGTCATTCGATGTATTTACTACTCTTAATAAGCATCCACTTGTTAACTCTAAATATCTCATGCTTACAGTTTATGAGCTCCACTGTTTGATCAAATCAAAGAGTATAACATTTGTTAGTCTATCCAGATTAATGATATTATGTCTTATTAATCCTATGACTAGGGATAATTTAGATACTAATATAATTACACATGATAGGAATCTCATTATTATGATCTTATCATGATTTCCTTCATACTATATTTTATATTATAGACTTCATTAATTCGATTTAAGATCGAAATCAATTTATAAATAAACGAATACTAAATTAATGAAAAATTACCTTTTATTTTATTAATCAAAATAAAGTTTGTACCAAAATGTTAAAAGTGATTGCTTTTAAAGCACTACTTTTATATTATTTGTAAAATTAATTAAACAAATTAATCGAAAGCAGGGATATATCGTATCTACAAATTTGGAACGATAAGACGACCGATGACCAAACCAAAAACATATAGTTATGACAGTTAAATGCCAAAGTTGGGAAAGAGACAGAAGAGAGAAACACACATGAATCTCCACTAACGTAGCGATCCATTTGATTTGTCCACCATTTTTAACCGACAAAAACCTAACATTTTCCGCTGTTGCCAGCTCACTCTCCTACAAATTGACCACGTCAAACACATACTACCCACAATTTGTTATCTTTTCTGTTCTGTTTCTATTAAATATACTTCCAAGATTCCATTTCTAAACTTAGTCTCCCAAGCTTCCTATAAAGACCTCGCCTTTGCTGTGTTTCTTTTTTAACCTCTTCTTTTTCTTATCTCCAGAAGCAAAGAAAGGTAAGGAAAGCATATGATGCATCCTTTAGATTCAGATCCTCTTTTCATGCCATCTCAAATCGAAAATGTTTGATGGGTACGTTTGGAGTTTGATTTTTAATCAACCAATGTTGCAAATAAAGTTGCTTTGCTTAATCCCATTCGAAGATCTCATTTCTTATGTCTCAGTTATTTGGTACGATGCTTATAATTTTTGTGCTTAAGAGTGTTTCGGGTTTGGGTCTTTCTCGATCATTATTGCTTATAGTCGTGGCCGGAATTGTATAGAGATGATATTTCGACAAATGGGATATCAATTTGGATAGATTCTATGAACTTGCTTGCATCTAGCTGTGATCTAGGCTTGAGGTATAATATCTTATCATGGGCACTCTTCTTCTTCTTCTTCTTCTTCTTCTTCTTTTATGCTTCATATTGCTGAATTTCATTGAATAATTATAGCTCTGTGTCATTTGCCTGCCATTGACGTCCTATTTGTGCTACTTTCATTAGCCAGAAGTTGATGGAAATTTTATTTTCAAAAGCTATCACTTGTTCTGTTGATCTTAAATGACCATTGTTTTATCTCTTTACCCAGACTAAACTACAAGTATCGTCTTGGCTCTTGTTATATGTTAACTGATACATGAAAATAGTTTGTGGACCCGATGCTGATCCCTTGAACAAACCACGTTAAAAGCAACTGTGGTGGATAATAAAGAAAGTTCAAGCAATAAGCTTAATGTTAGGTTTACTCGTACATTTAAGCAGCCAAATATACTCTTCTAATCTTGTGGGGTAAAAAAAGGTTGACCCATTAAAACTTGGAAAAGTAATTTTGTGTAGACTGGACTCTGGTTGCTCTTTTTTCTGCTTCTCTATGAATTATCGTGTGTGTTCTTAGCCTATGGATGTAGTCTGTCATGGAATTGAGCTCTTGCACCTGAAATAAAGTGCAGGTTCCACTGTAAGCTAACCGATAATGGGTCGTGGAGTGAGCAGCGGCGGTGGACAGAGCTCTCTGGGCTACCTGTTTGGCAGTGGGGAGACTGGTGGTGCTAAGAGTGAGGGACAAGCCTCAAATGGTCCTTCTCCAAAGCCTGCTGTTATCTCACAACCAATTGACAAACAGATTCCAGCAGGCATTCCTGGAAACCTGAAAAACAACTACCACCGTGCAGATGGCCAGAACTGTGGTAACTTTATCACGGTATGCTGCTTTTTCAATTGCCAGACCAAGTAACACATAATATTTGCTGTTCTAAGTTTATAGGATTAGTTGCTTTTGGCACTAACAGCTAGATGAATTAAAAATCCAGAAAAAGAAATGCGTGAACACATCATCAAAAAGAACTTAGCTTCATGCTATTCCATGTTAACTTCATGCTATTCTATGTTAATATTGGTACAACAGGGGCAAGGCCATAGGTTTTGATTCCAACTTAGACCTTTGATATCTTTTCCATTAGACTCTGGTGAGATTGATGTCAACAAAAGCCTAGTACACACTAATATTGTCACAAGCTTTACATATATATATATATATATATATATATATATATCACTTGCACCTTAAGACGTGTAGATTCTACACTAGAGGTAATGTTCTCATATTTGTGTGCAGGACCGGCCATCCACCAAGGTTCATGCTGCCCCGGGTGGCGGATCTTCCCTGGATTATCTTTTTGGCGGCAATGGGAAGTAAGCCCTTCAAGAATGTATAATTAATCTGACATTAGCACGTGTCCTCGTGCAATTTACCTGTATCCTGAAAATGGTGGATTTGCCCTTGTACAATGTGACTATTACATACAGTGGACAAATTGTTCCTAAACACATTTTGCTATGGATGTTTCTATCAAATTCATATGCGCAGTGACCGTTTCTCTGAGATTCGTAAATCCACTGGTGCTACTGCTTAAAAAAGCTCCGGGTTTGTCACTCCTATATGGTGGTGACCTTCAAGTTAATTCGAACTGAAAGGACCTTAAAACCAACAGTTACTTGATTACCTGGTAACTCTCGCGTATAGCATATACCCAAGTAAGCCTAAATCAACACAACTTACAATCCAAGTTTTAGATTGAATTGCACGGGACTGTAGGGCGAGCGAGCCAGAAGCTGAGTCGAGTCCCATGATTGCAAGCAAGCATGCAAGTATATACATATATATATATATATAAGAGGTCAGTTCACGTTTTTAAGGTTAATGGCACTAGATGGCCTAGAAGACAAGTCCTCAAAGTTGGAATGAGCCACCTCAGACCCTCTCATACTTCTCAAACCGATAGGATTTTACGTTCACTTCAAATATTCCTTCCTCAAGATCAACCGTTGCATCAGGTTGGCACGTGTAATCCATTATTTAAGCCATTAGGTCGAGCTTGTACCCACTACCATACATACGGGACTTGTCGCCCGATTGTCTGACTTTGAACACTACCTATCTCAGAGAGCAGACTAACAGATCAATGAACGGTGAAAATCCGAGTTTGGTACGCCGTCAGTATCTACGCTTGGGGTTGTATCTAAAGAAAACCAAGGAAAAACTGATTAGCACAACGGTGTCATTTTCTGTAGAGCCAATCATACTAAAGTGAAAAGGAAAATTCAATTCGCACATGAGATCCAAACGAAACATGAGGAAGATAAAAGAACTTGAGTACCTATTGGTCACATCCGATCCATCTTCTTCGCTAGCTTCTTCATCATAAATTCTTGTGATAACAGCAAACATGTAAAAGCATTTTAAAAAAAGGACAAAGATTTTACTTAAAATTTAAGAACTCAAATATTTTTAACTTCAAATGCAACTCAAAAGTTTGACAAATGTTTAAAAAGATTAAGCCCCTTCGTTTTCTTTTTAAGTTTTTCGTTGTTGTTTTCATAAAATTAGAAATAGATGCTCAAAACGAGTTTGGTTAAACATGTTTTCTTTTTTCGTATTAAAAAAAGAAAACGGCAACAACTTTAAGGAAACGTAAAAATCAGGTTTTTGTATGCTTTGAAAACAAGTTTTTTGTTTTACAAAACCAGGTTTCTCTCGCTTTGTCTCATCTTTTGCGTCTTCTTTTGTCTGCGATTTCTCCAGGTTTGTTTTTGTATCTAATTTGCTGTTGCTGCTATTTGTGTTGAAAGTTGTATAAACTACACGTTCATCACCTTCTCTTCCAATCATCTTCGTCTTCAAGCAAGAGAAGTGAAAGAAAGCAAGAGCGTTATGGTACAGTAACATATACATTTTTTTGAGAAATTAAATAATATTAGTAAAAAAAGAGGAGAATTACAAGCCAAGGTGAGTCAACGACTCACCAATCAACCAAAAAAAAATGACACCGTTCAACACCAAAACATAAACTCATAAAACGGCAACGTTCCAACGTTAAAACATAAGGATAAATCATTGATACCTAATTGGGAAAAAATCCTAAATTCGAACATTCGCCATACTTTCTTTCCTCGATTAGGGTTGGAGATGTCTGCACTCACCACCGTCTTGAGACGCCGAGGGAAAGCTTTGAGACAATCAGTTGGGTAATCCAAGCAAAGGTAAACAGATCTTCCTTATCCATGTTTCTCTTCTTCATGTTTGACACTTAAGACTGGCTGATGCAAAAAGATTGAAATTTCCTTTCTTGTCTGTTCATGTTCCAGATTCACGGTTCAGTGTCCCTAACATCGTTCCCAACACCAATGGCGCCTCCATTCCGTCACCTGAGAGGTAAGTCCCCCTTTCATTGCTTTCCATATTATTGAGGTATATTAGCTAAGAAAAACTGCCTGCTCCTGTTGGTATGCATATTTCTTTATATTCTCCATGAGTTAGCTAATTGGGCTGAACACTCCTTAATAGAACTAAGTTATATTAATTGTTTGTTGAATTTAGCAAAATATACTCCCTCACCTGCTGTGAATTTCTATGACGTTCTGGAACCTACATATGTTCCTTTCTATCCATATTTTCTTAATGCAAGTTGCAAAAGAAATTAGGCAGATAATAGAATTAGGATGGGAAATGAGCTTCAGTCTAATAAACCATTGCAGTATCTCTATGAATTGGAATGTGCTTAGGGAATACAGAAATTTATGTCTTATCCAAGACCAAATGTCTCTAGATAAAGGACCTTCAAAGAACAGATAGTCCCTATTCTCTTGTCCTGAGTTACATAGGACACAAATCTCAGTGAAATTTAGGAAAGAAAACCTATCCATTGTACTAATCTTGTGTATGGTAGTGAGCTATAGGATGAGTGAGGAGCTAGGCAATAGCTCTTTATGCCAGACCACTTCATACCAATCCACTTTGACATTTCTCCGTAACAATCATTCTCTACAACTTTTTGTTGTAAATAGACCTTGCAGGTGGTTTCTCCAAATATATCTATCAGATATCAATAAGTTAGGGGAGTAGTTAGGTTGTAAGTAGTGGATTTCTCTCAGGAATTTCATCTACTCACCCTCCCTAATAAAGGCCTTAACCTTAGCAGTAAAGGGAAGGTGGCATAGTGATTGAACAACAGTCTGATTCCTGATTAATTATCCCTTTCCTATCTAGTCATCATACCAAAAACTAACCCTTACTCCATCCCCTACCTGACGTGAAATTTCAAAAACCAATTCCTTTTTTATCTTCAACAGTTGTGATATATGTAAGGCCCCAAATATACCCTAGATGAAATGTTACATATTTATGGCAATTATGATTGGCTTGTTCTTTGGAGTTGGAATTCAAAATTTAACATGTGAGGGAATTCTAAATTTAATAGTATGTATGAATACAAGTGTTATGAGATTTGAATTGGCATGAATATGTGTTAAGATGATGAGAATTGAATGATGGAAAAATGGTGGTTATATGCTAATTCTGGTTTAACTACTAATCAGACTTCGGTAGTTCAGCTATATCTTGACTTGTAGACATCAAAATGGGATGCTTTTGAATTCAGATGAAACTAGATACATTTATCTACAACCTTCATGAGGAACCCAAATCTGATTCTGCCTGTAAGATTTTTAAATTCTAGTTTGAATTGAGTTCTGGCTACTATCCTTGTTTTCGAATAGCTTGTGATTTTTGGGGTATAACTCCCAATATAATTAACCAAATTGCATGAAATTTATGTCACTAGAAAATTAAGACATAGGGGAATGGAAGCAACTGATAAGATCATAGGAAAATATAGGAATTAAAGGAAGAAGAAGGACCAATATTCTATTTTCCTAAAGTTAACTCATGGACCAATAAGATTAAAACATGTGTGTCCAATGGAATCGTAACATATGGTCCAATAGAATTGTAACACATGGTCCAATAGAATTGTAACAAATGGTCCAATAGCATTACAACACTTGGTCTAATATAATTATAACATGTGGTCTAACAGGATTGTAACATAAAGTCTAATAGGATTGTGACATATGGACCAATGAGATTGAAACATGTGTCTAAGACTAGAACATTTATGAAAAGGGCATATAAAGAAGGGAGATGAATGAAATTTGATGGCTTAACTTCATGTTTTTCTCCTCTCCATTCCACCTTCTTCATCCCATCATTTTTCACTTGGTGATTCAAGCAAAACCAAAGAGAAAGGGAAGGAAAATCATTAGAAGAACTACTTTGTAAATTTTAAGGTTTGGGATTTCACTTGGTTGATTTCTATATTTGTGTATGATTGAATGGGTATAAAGATTCATTTGGATGTGGAATTGTTTCTGGGATGTTGCTTTGTTATCATTTTGGTGTTATCTTGGATAGAATTGGTTGAAGATGACAAGAGAACATTGTGTAGTGGAATTCTGTCTATGGTTTGTTTGAGTCAGTCATATTATTTGAGTCATAACTCAGCCTAAAGACCCCTAAATTGTATGATTTTAGTTGCATATGAAACATAAGATATAGATCTAAATATCTTTAGAAGAGACTCTGACTTAATTCTGGCTCTATGACCTTGGAAATAGAGATTGAAAAAGTTAACCTGATGTTGTCCCTGTTTTGGATCAGCTTGTGCTATTTTGCTTATATCTCGTTATTTAGAAGTCTAAATGGTCTGATTGTTCATTCTATAGAAACTTAAGACATAGGAGAACAATTGTTCAGAATAACTTATTACCTAGAAACCTCATTTTCTATGTCAAAATGGTCATGCAACAAGGACCTGAAACTTATCCTATGAAAACATTTGTTTGGAGGTTTCAGGTCCCTTATCCCACAATTATGGGAAATGGTTAGGAAGGTGAAAAAAAGAGAGATTTTGTGCAATTGATGACAGTGTAAGGTTAATTGAGTGATAGTTAGTTTAATTATGCATGATCAATTAAGATGATAATGTAAAGGATGTATGGTGTATAATGTTGAATTGCTTGATGTGATCATGAATGAATGAGGTCCAAAGGCTTATGTATTATGAATTGAATATGGATGTATGTGAATTGGGAATTTCTGTGCTAATATTGTGATAATTTCGAACCATCAGTTGTCTGAGGATTTTGATAGTTGGGGTTATATTGGAAGTGCTTTCTAATTGTGTGCATATACATAATGTGAGATGACTCAACACTTTTATTGATGCATAATTGCACGTATTTGTATTTTTAAGGTATGTTATATATGATCAAATGTCAATAAATAAGGTCATTTGGAGCGAAATAGAATAAAAACATAAGATGCTCTTCATCTTTTGCATAAAATTCTGAAATTTTAAATGGTTTGTTTTAAAACTGTTGAGTCCTAGTCGTGGGTAAATAGGCATGCTTAGGAAGGTTAGGAGCTGCCTTTGTAATTAGATACTAAGGTGTCTTCTGTAACCAGACACTAAGGTGTCTTCTATACCAGGCACTCTGATGTCTTCTGATTTTAGACACTTCTGTGTCTTCTATTTTAGAGACTTAAGTCTCTTCTGTTTCTCATACCAAACGTGGTATCTTCTGTTCTAATCCCGTTACCCACTTCTGTTAAAAGGATTAGCAGGATAACTTGTTTTGTAATCTGATATATGTCAAATTTTGAAATAAGATAAATTCTGATTTTATATAAGTTAAGTTCAGTTCTGATACAGCTAAATGCTGATATGATATAAGCAAGCTTTGCTCAGATACTTTAAAGTTTTATTATGTGATTCTGACTCTGTTCAGATACTTATAATTGTGAAGCAATTATATATTCTATTATGATATGTTATATTCTGATCTGAAGTAAATGTTATTGAATGTTCAGTAATTTGAACAATTAAAACTTGTATGAGATTTGATATGATTCATTGCATGTGAATGCTAGACGATTGTTAAAAACAATCGTCAGATTATATGTTGTTTAGTTATTCCCCACTAACCTTTATGCTCAGCACGATGGTTTTGCCTCCATGTAGGTTCTGATAAGAAGGTTTAAAGACTAGGACAAAGACAACCGCAATGGAAAAAGAAAGATGTGTTTTGTTTTGAAAAGATTTACATTTGAGTTCGTTTTTGTGATGTAGTTAATGTCTTGTATTTTGATGTAAATGGTTTGTAATAACATTAATACAATTTGGTTTTGAATTTGAGGCTTGTATATAATAAGTACCATGTATAAATTATGTTCTGAATGTGATCCAATCAATAATGAATGAAATGTTGTTCCTTGAGTTTCTGAAAATGCGTTTGGTATGTTTTGGTTTATTTTGGCTCTATTGTTTGTAGCATCTACATATCCTTCTAGGGGGTATATGGGTGTGACAATAGAAATCACGAGTGGGAGGTCTTTGGATTAACATACCCTATACTCTAACCTTTTAGGACATAAGCATGGAGCCATTTTACTCATAAAGTGTTATTTTCCTACAAGATAGACTAGAATTTCTTCGTCAAGAGAGCGTTATTAGACGATTTAATAGGAATAACTCCAAGGCCTCCTTCTAGTTTAGGTCTGCAAACATCAATCCATTTTACCTTGGCATATCCCCTATTAGCGACACCTCCTCCCTATAGAAAATTTTGCATCAACTTTTCCGGAGACTTAATAACTTCCCTTGCAAGTACCATATTCGAGGACCAATAAGTATCCATGGAGTTAAGCATAGAATTTGCTAATTGTAAACTTCCTCCTAAGGATAAGGTATGGTTGGTTCAAGAGGACAATCTCCTTTAAATTCTTTCAATTAGAGGATAGCATTCACTAAACTGAATCCTTCTAGAAGTGATTGGTAGGCTTAGATAGCATAGGGGAATTTGTTTTCTTTGCATTCCAGTTAAAGATTCCATGTATTCTGCACTTTTAAAGAGAACAAAATGGCTTTTATTGTAGTTAACAGTCAATCTAGGCATAGAGCTAAATTGATTCAAAGAATTCATAAGGAGCTTGATAGAAACCTCATCAGCCTTAGAGAATAGAAATAGATCATATGCAAAGCATAAGTTCACCAAAGAGACTTTCTTGCATTAGCTGTGATGTTTAAATCGTGAACCCCCTTCCAGTATTGTGTTTCAAGAGAAGGCTTAAGGCCCCTATGCATAATATGAATATATAAGGAGAAATGGGATCCCTTTGCCTAAGTCCTCTTTCGCTTGAAATTTTTTTGTAGGAATTCCATTAACCAAAATAGGATAAAAAGGAGTAGAAATACAAATTTCAATCCATTTAATAAACACCTTCAGGAAACCCACTAATTCAAGTAGCCTCAAAATAAAGTTCCATTCTACATTGTCAAAAGACTTCTTAAAATCTATCTTGAAAGCACAATTCTTTGGATCTTTCTTCCTTAAGTAGCTTCTTAGCAGTTCTTGCACTATGGAGATGTTATCTTCTATTTGTTTTCCTTGTAAGAAAGCACTTTGATTATCACTAATCAAGGAACCCAACACAATTTTAAGTCCATTAGTGATAATCTTTGCAATCACTTTATATAAGAAATTAGAGCAAGCAATAAGCCTATATTCCTTCAAAGATGCTGGATTACTTAATTTAAGGACTAAGTAGAAATAGGGTTTGTTGATTTCCTCTAACAGAATTCTTGAAAAGAAGAATTCTTTAACAGTTGCTTTCACCATTGATCCAATATCAGGCCAAGTTTTCTAGACAAAGAAGCCATTGAAACCATCCGGTCTTGGAGCCTTTTTAGGATTCATTTGGAAGACAAACTTCTCTATTTTTGGGTCTTCAACAGTTTAGTTAATAATGCCTTCTTTTTATTTGATAATTTGTTATAAATAACATAATCCAAAAAATGAGTGTGCACAGTTGTATTTTGAGAGATATAGAAATCTTTGAAATACCTCTCAGCCTTTCAACAAATCCTCTTGTTTACTAATCTTTATCCCATCTAACATGGTAATTTCCTTAATAGAGTTATTATTCTCTCAGGTAATTATTGAGTTAAAGAAAATTTTGGAATTTTTGTCAGCTTCTTTGGGCCATTTAACCTTGGCCCTCTGCTCTATAATACTAGCATGATTATTAAGGGCTTACAAATAGTCTAATAGAGCAGATTTCTCCCGCGATAAAAGGGAACAATCCCCAGGATTATAGGAAAGAGTATACTCAACTTGGGATAGCTTGTCCCTGGCTGCTGATATGGCTTGGAAACTGCTCTCCCTTATCTGTTTCTTTAATGACTTTAATCCCTCTCTGATTAATTTAAGCTTCTGCACCCATTTGAATTAGAGAGCTCCATTTACACTTGATGTCACCCTTACCCTTAAGTAGTCCTGAAACTCATCTACATTGACCATGTAATTGTTGAATCTAAAAGGATGGCAACACTTCACCTTTAGGAAAAAATCCTCCACAATCATTGGTGTATGATCTGAAAATATAGGGTCAAAGAAAGAGGCCTTACATTCAGGGAATTGTTGTAGCCATGCCTAGTTGACCATAACTCAGTCTAACTTTTACTTGAGAGACCATTCATTAGGTTGCTTATCACTCTAAGAGAAGAAATGGCCAGTCGCCTTAAGGTTTAGAACTCCTAACTGATCAACACAATCCTTAAAGTCAGTAGAGTACTTTCTTATGAAAAAATGCCCTTCTGCTTCCGTTGTATAGAGAGCATAATTAAAGTCACCTGAAATGAGCCAAGGGCCTACCACTCTTCTTTGAAAACTCAGTAAGCTCTCCCAAAGAACCTTCCTCTAAAAACCATGGTTGAAATCATACACCACCGAGGCAAAAAAAGGTGTATTTTGCTCAACAAAATGTGACTTCATGTGTATGACCTGCATCTCCGTTTCTAACACCTTAATGTCAACTATGCAGGGATCAAAACTAACAATAATTCTACCATAAGCATAAACTTGATGATTAAACACAAACCGCCACTTGTTACCTAACTTATTAAGAAATTTGAGATTCTCCAATCTAATTTTTGTTTCCAAACTAGCAAAGATTGAAAATTTTCCTTTAGCCAAAAAATCCTTTAGGGCCAAAAGCTTTTTGGGGTAATTAAACCCCCTAACATTCCTTACTAAAATCATAAAGGAATGGCTTTAGAGCTTTAACCTTTGCTCCTAGTACCTTTCCTCTGTTTGACACTAGTAAGCTGTTTTGCAGCCTCGTTTCCTTCAGCATTGCTCAATGTTGAAGGGAAGGAGGTTGCCTCCATATTAACACCTTTTTTCCCTCTCATGCGTAGATGCATGCTTTCCTTAGAATCTTCTTTAGTTGTGTATATCTCCACTTTCTGCCTAATCTGGATTTTCACATTTGAATCTGGTAGTGCTAAAACAACTTTGGACACCTTGTGACTTGGTTTCAGCTCATCATTTCCAATCTTATCCACCTGGTTTTGATCCCTTATGACTGTTCTTCTTGGGACACATTTTGACATAATACTTGCTCATCATTCCCATCCTTCTCATCTTGATATAGACCCATTAGTTCCATATAACTCCCTTTCTTGAAAATTTCCCCAGTAGGCATCCACCTTTTGCCTTGTAGCTTCAAAGAAGGCTTCCAATGGCAGTCCAATGTTATAGTATTTTCATACAATGTTCTATTCAACCCTAACCTCATAATCGGATTTTGGTCTGGTAGATCCTTGAAGATGTCCATAGTAATACATAGTTGTGCATAGCCTAATCTTTTCCTTTTTGCTATATTTTCATCCATACAAAGAGACTATCCCAAATAACTTGCAATTATACCGAGGCCTTTAGTAGTCTAATATTCCAATAGAACATTATACAAGTTAATCCACAGAGGAACTGACTTTAACTTTTCTATTTCAGGTTGGAACCTCAGCTGTCAGCTTTAGAGAAACAATGGAAGGTTCATCACATGCCAAGGTCCTTCTTTTAAGATTTTAAGGGCCTGAGCTTTGGAAAAAAGGTAAATAACGCTAAATTTTTTTCAACTAACATTACCTCTAACAAGCCTTTGTTCTTCCAAGTAATGTTTGCCCACTTTTGTAGCACCAAAAATGGGGGTATTTTCTCCAAAAAGAGCCCCACCAGTGAAGCCTCCCCTGATCGAGCTCCTTCTTGAAGGAGTTCTAGATCTAGTGAAATAATGACTGAACCTTGCTCTTCCTTGGAGGGAAAATAATGGAGTGTCATATCTCCTTGCACTGCTATTACTTGTTTCCAACACTTTTTAAGATCTGAGGATAAAGGACCCTTTTCTGGTAGCTTGGAAACAGCCAAGATGTGGGAGGGTAATAAGGAAACTCAGAGTGAGAGTCTACACAGAAGGCAGGAGGTTCAGGAGTAGGCATAGTTGACAGACAAGGGAGAGGAGTGCAGTACAGAGACAAGGAGAAGATTTCAAAAAGTGGTCACCAAAAGAGGGAAAAAACAGTTAAGGTAGACTGCTAAGAAAGACATAAATGCCCCTAGCAGCTAAAGAGGGTTCAAAGAGAGAGTAAAGGATTTTTGGAAAGGAGAGGAGAGACACCATTTGTTTGTGAAGATGATGAAGCAAGTGTTTGTGGCTTGAAGGGAAGAGGAAGATGAAAGCAAAGAGCTAGGCAGAAGATTGAATAAATGTTGAGAGTTGGAACATAAGTAAGAGATTGTGGCTTGCAGGGAAAATGAAAAGGAAAACTGGAAATTAGAGGGGCTAGAGGCTGGGGGAATAAAGACGGATTAACAACTCCCATCTCTTAAAAATGGAGAAAGGTGGGGAAGAAAGAGTAGGAGCAAAGCAAAACCATGGATCAAAAGCATTTATGTGTCCTAATAATTAGTAACATGCATATGTTACTGCATCATAGTTAAAACTAATTCATTAATTGATTAACCACTGTTTTCTTTCAGCAGAAAGCCCTTTTTTTCTTTCTCACCGCGTTGATAGTAAACAGATAAAATTTAGATAAAGAGAGTTAGTATTGAAAGAAAGATTGGAAGAGGAGATGCTTTGCTTCTATGCTTTGGAGACTAAACCAGAAGGAACAAAAAGAAAAGGAAACGGTGCTCAAGGATAGTTTTGGAAGAGAATAAGATTCTCTGCTTTGAGCATAAGCTTCTACGTTTATGACATTCAACCTTAGATTACGAGCCTTTGTTTACTCTTTTTCTTGGTTCTCTATCTTATAATAAATTACACGTCCATATTTGAAGAGAGAGATGAGACAAGAAAAAGACATTTCACTTTAACACATGGGGATATTGTGTTGGGAATGCTTGGAAGAGGATGCCTTCGGAATTTGGAGTTCAAGAAACGGTTTTTATATTTAAGGAATAAA
This sequence comes from Erythroxylum longipes, assembly GCA_027563885.1. Taxonomy (NCBI): domain Eukaryota; kingdom Viridiplantae; phylum Streptophyta; class Magnoliopsida; order Malpighiales; family Erythroxylaceae; genus Erythroxylum; species Erythroxylum longipes. The sequence continues at coordinate 14,260,981 of JAOQMS010000008.1, forward strand.
GCAACAACAGGCATAGAGTAGTAGAGGCAATGTTTCTCTGCATTGTTTATTAGTAAAAATTACTCAAAGTGAGTAGGAAAATCACACCTAAGAGCATATGAGAAATGATGATGTTTGTTGCATTTAAGAGTGCTTATTGCAATCACATGGCTGATTCAGAAAGTTCAAAGCAGATTCTTAGTTTCACACAGGGACAGCCACTGATGTCAAGTTGTCTAGTGATCATAGGACTCCAACCACTCAAGTGCAAAAGTTTTCGACCAAAAAAGTTACGATCCACTACAAAAGACTCATGGCTGCTTGGACTTGCAGTTAAAATTTCAACATTTCACAGAGCTTGGGCCTAAGGAAAATATCAAGACATGGATACCATCAACTTTGACAAAACATGAGTGCACACCAAGAGCTACGACCTCGCATGACAACTTATGAAAGAACGAGCTTAGACCTAAACAAGAAATAAGGAAAAGCAACAACTAACTAACTCAGTTTGTAGCTAGCAAGTTGTTGATGCAGTAGTGTCCAGATACAATGTTATCTTAGCAGTTGTCTTACTCATTTTAATAGCTCTCTTTAAACACTCATTTTAACAACTATCTTTAAAGACTATCTTCTGCATATGTAATGATCATGATATACAATATAGTGTAAAATTGGCAGAGGCTTAAAGAAAAAAATGATTTAGCTCTTCTGAATATGTAATGATTATGATATACAGTATAGTGCAAAATTGCCAAAGGTTTAAAGAAGAAAAGATTTAGCTCTAGAAGGTAATGATGACTTCAACCAATGATAATTAATTAACTAAAAATATAATTTAATATATTAAATTATTAACACAACAATATAATTACAAAACAAGATGGTAAAATAAAGCATGTTTTATTTTTAGTTTTATATTACAAATCTCGACCAAAATAAATTTTTATTTTCAGATTTTATTACAAATATCAACCAAACAGGTTTTTATTTTTAGATTTTATATTACATATCTCAACTAAATAGGTTTTCATTTTTAAAAAAAATAGAAACTAAAAATAAAAAAGAAAGATAAAAATTAAAAACCATAACAGAAAAATAGAAGTGTAACCAAACGGCTCCTAAGTTAATAGAAAATTAACCTTCTGTTAAATATTTTCTACATTAAATTTTTAAATTTTTTTCTTCAGGACTTTATTGTCACATAGATAATTTGTCTGACATAACATAGGTCCATAGTTTTAGAATATGTAGACTTGAAATATAAGTTAAATGTGAATACAACTAATATGATTGAGTCATGTGAAAGTGAGAAGTGTGATGTTGATATGAAGAATCTTCTCTTTTAGATTCTGCAAGGCGACCAAAGGAGATGAATCATGTAGAGGTGATGAAAATAAGGATTTTAAAAAATTGGGAAATTAGGGTTAAGATGTTTAGTTAATTTAGGGGTTTTTGAATGCTTATCTATGTAATCATGGAATCTTAAAGGAAAAAAGAAATAAAAATTTTATAAAGAAAAATATTTAATGGATGGGTTAATTTTCTATTAACTTAAGGTAAGGGTCCTTTTAAATATTTATAAAACATTTTGGTTGTATTTAAACATTCATAAACGTTTGGTTTTACTTAAAATTTAAGCAAAATTTTTTACTGTTAATTACGTTTTAAAGTATTCAAAATAGATATTAATGTTTGTAAAACGTTTAAAATAAACTTTGAGTAGCAAAAAATGGAATGAAGTTAATTCTCTGTCTATTACATATTTACGCAAACGATAGTGTAACACATATATTATATTTTCAATATAAGCCTATTGTTTTTGTATCAAAGTTGTTTAACTAATTTAATTATAATTAATCTTAATTAACTACTTAATTACAATCTAATTAATAAAATTCTCAGACAACTTAAATAATCATAATTCCTAATAAAACTTAATTCTTAATTTCTCCCAATGTTTGAAGGGCTTCCAACGTCAATGGCTATCTGTGAGACCCGCACTTGTTCATTCCAAACCGTTCAACAACTTTAGCATGTTGAGTTGAGGACATTATTGCTATACAGTTTTCTGATAGAAAGTATAGCTACATTGTAAAAGCTTATCTTTTTCTGATTACTATATGATAAGTAGCTCATTGATACCGAGCTTGAGGTGCCATTAATTAGTGCATAGGCCTATTAACTTAGAGTTTTAGAGGTGAAAATTGAAAGTTCCAAATTAGAGTGTTCTCTCACTTTTCTAATATAAAATGCCCTTCAAGAGATCGCTAGAAATTCTTTGCTTACATGCAAAATGCCAAATCCAAGTAACTTGGAAGTGAAATGGAAAAATATGAAAATCTCTCTTTTCCATTATTATATTTTTCTAAGCAAGTTCTCTTCACACTTTACTATTTTAGGCTCCTAAGCGCTTATATTATGATGAAAATCTTAGGTTTAGTTTACTCTTTTTACCTATTTAAAAAAAATCACCATGTTTGAAAATCATCTAAGTTAAACTCCTAAGTGATGAATTTTTTAATCTCGTCAGATTCTATCAAATAAGTAGCATGTCATTATTAACATGATTTTTTAAAATTTACCCCTTTTAAGACTCATCAGTATTAGGTGGAACCCAGATGACAATAATAGACCCTACATAAGTAAGACTATGCTCCAAATTCTTTTTTGTCAGTTGCCTAAATAACAAGCTATAATGAAATAATATTTTTTTTGGGTACCCCTTTACCTTACAAATTTTCTACCTTATACTCATTCATACAATTCTAACCATTGACCATCGTTAGCGTTGTCATCGCTATCATTAGGTATAGTCGTCTATCTAATAGTCTTATGGAATCAATAAGTCGTAATGAAAAACATATAAATTACATACTTAATGCAAAATCTAACCTCAGCTTCAACTTAACTAGAAAGAAGTGGACCAGATTTGCAACATCTCTTATTATAACCAAATTTGCCATATTTTTCACATAATTGTAGTTTCCCTTTTTGTGATAGCCTATGAGGAGTCTTCACTCTCTTCAATTCATTTTATCTTCATACCTATTCTTCTTATGCTTATGAGGAGTAACTCTTTCTAATAGTTGATGAATCTCTTCATTGGTGTTTGATGGCTAGAATCTTTTCACATTAATTGGTTATAAGACATTCTCATAAACTCTTGTAAACCTCTCTTTATGGGTTGTTGCTTGGCATGGAATATGGTAATAATGGCATGACTACAAAGACGCCTATAGAGTTTTCATACCGTATAATTACAAGTCTTTCCCCTTTCCAGTTAGACAACATATGTCTCATCTCTACTAATCACTTCATATTTCATGTCTCTATTCTAACTGACTCTCCATTTCATTGCTTTCAATTTATACTTGTTCAATTTCTTCAACATTTTAGGTGCTACATCTGCCTTCCATCTTTTAGCTTGTTCCTTAAGATCAAAATGCCTCTTTATTAACATAGTCCTAATAGTCTCCAACATGCTGATGATAGGATGATCTCTGACCATCAAAATCCAAAGGTTAAATATGTCGCTCATGTTGTTATCCATAATTGTGCAATTTGACTTAATATGTTGGAAAGCCTTACTCTATGTTTTCTTAGGATATTTAGTCAATTCTTATACACATTTAATTGTAAGTTGGTTTTATTTGACGAGCATGCCATTAACTTCTTATGGGAATGTCACTCATGCATAATTTCAAAATTCTTTTATAAGGGAAATTTATATGCATATTTATATTCTTGACTTACATAAGTCCCTGTAAATTAAAAAAAAGAATGTTAGAAGAATTTGTAGATTAAATATGCGTATAAATTTCTTTAGTTTGGATACATTTTGCAGATCTGATATCATTCTAATTCCTTTACCATCTATAAGCTTTAAGTTGATGGTTAATTGCCTAATAAACTATGTCTAATTCTCGATATTCTCCACTTCAACAACTGCCCAATAGGATATATGTCTCAGTTTCCATCAATTTCTAGAAGTTATCCTTAGTAATTTGTCTTAAAAAATCCATCTATATTGATTATAGGTCATTACTTTTTTCAAACCTTATTTAAAGCATCAAAACACATATATATAAGCTTTTAAGCATAAACTTATTTCTAGACCTTTTAAGCTAAAGTTTGATCATAGAACCTGAATTTATTGCTTTCAAATTAGAAATATAACTATAAAGTTCTCTATATGCATTATGTTGATCTTTTGCTTTTGTTTTAAGAACCTTTTTTCTTGCGCAGTTTCAAATACTAGAATTAATTAACAAATTTAATTTCTCCATGTATACTTCTACTATTTTTTTCAATTTCAATCCTCAACTTGTCTATAATATTTTTCCTTGAAATATCTCATAAGAAAACTAGATGTAACCAACCTTATTTTGTAGGTTGGACTGTATATATGCTCTCAATTTTAAGCTTTTAGCTTGAAACACTTATCTTTTCTATCGAATGAAGCATATAACTCAAATGGACAACCTTAGGTACAAGTAATA
>JAOQMS010000008.1:14265561-14280297 GCA_027563885.1 Erythroxylum longipes
GTCGAGCTATGCTCCGTGAATTTGTTCCGATTGAGCCCTATGGGCCAAACTTTGTATATGTGTGTGAAAGGCACTCAATCACAACAATAAGAACGAATATGAGTCTCATGCGAGTCCCATGCAATTACGTGCGCAATATTTAAACGATATGCAAGTCGAAATGTATGGTTGTCTGTTATACTAATTTCAGAATGGATGCTTATCTGATTGAATGAATAATTGTGATATATGTGTTGTATTTGTGTAATCCAGTGAATTCATCGATGATGGTTCACTCATTGAGTTCGCAAAACTCACCAAAAATTTGCAATTATTTTTTAGGATCAGAAGATTATCCCGTTAGGCTAACAGGAGTATACCTACAGCTTACAAGTGAAGGATAGATGTCGGGATCAGTTCGTATCTGCATTGCATTTTTCTAAACTTGTGTTGAATTGTTTAATTCGGAACTTCTTGTATACTCAACGATGTATGTTTTATCAATGAATGAAGTGAACGTTTTATTGAGAAAATGATAATGATGTCGAGTATGTTAGATGATGCCATGTGCAAGTTAGATTTGTTATTGCTCCAACATACCATTATCGTAGGTTATGTGTATAAAAGCTTAGGTACGTTTCTTATGGCAGTGGGATGTTACAAACTGAACACCAATTTCACTTTCCAATTAAACAGTAACCTCATTTTCATGCCAATTATATGCTAAATCAATATAGGCATGGATTACATTGGTTTATCAATATTATCCAAATAAACGTTAACTATAACAAGAACCTTTAACAATTTAATCAAGTCCAATACACTCTAACGGAACTCTAACCTCCTTAAACCATTATTCAACCCCTTTCTCAAGAATCAAATATCATGAACTATCTATATTTATATAGCTTAATATAACACCAATTTCACATGGTGCCTTACCTATGTATTTTAGTTTAGGCTCCTAAGTAAAATGTCTACCATCAAATAATCTTATACTAAACTTTCCATTTACTTCCATCCTATATACTAAATAAAAATAAAAGATCCATAATGTAAAAAATAACTATAAAAACGTATTGATCAAGCAATGTTTACTAACTATATTGAAAGAAAACAACATAGTCCACAATATTGGTGTTGCATTTGTTGCAATTAAATACCTAACATATAAGATTATAAGAAGCTTATAACATTTCTTATCATTTGGCATTGGTAAAGATGATGTTTTTAATGTTCCAATTTCAAATTAGTTTATGTGGTAAGAGTAATATAGAATAACAAGGACTGAAAAAAGACCTTTAAAATGGTCCTCCTTATAGTTGGTATGTTTGGTTTTGGCTTAATATATCTCCTATTAGCTAGCTTATATTTTATGAGTTTTACTAAATTGTTATATATTTTCAATAATATGTAGTTAAGGTTTCGGATAAATATTCCCTAAAGTATGCATTTCAATTTTCCATTTATAATAATTAAAAGTTGCATCATATTATTAATGCCTATAAAACAGCTAGAAGTGTATCTTTCAATTTGGTAGCTTTTACTAACAAAATCGTACTTAGGAAATTAACCAAAGATCATGCCGTCGGTTTAGTTTTGTTGCAACAATTTTAGAAATTATAAGTTTATCCTACATAAGTTTGTCGCTTCTTCAAATTTACATAATTAACTAGTTGTGAAACGTTGTTCAGTGAACAACTTAGCTCATAATTTTTGGATTGGTGGATGTTGATCAAGATGAATTGCTTTCTTTATAATGTTCCCCTCTCTCAATTTGGCTTTACATTTAAATAATTGTAAGACTTGTCATTAAATTGCATATAGAAAAGAGATTTCAAGATATGGATGTAAAGGTTGGGTAAATGTCTTATGTTTATTTCTTCTCCTATATTTGGTTATTGTCATCTTGGTAGAGTAAAATTTCATTTGTTCCCTATTTAGTTTGTTCTTGAGTTTAGGAGTTAGTAACCTAGCATACATAACTTTGTTATATAATATTCCATTTCATTTTGTTAAACAAACACTTCTGTTTCAAGACTAACTGACGACTTATTGAATCTTGTCACAAGCAAATATAAGATCTACTTCTTCTTGAAAGTTGGTGAACTAATTCTTAAATTGTTCGTTGTTTGAATCAATGAAGCTATTAGAAGGAATAAACAAACTTAAACCTAAGGTCTAGTCACATGAACCAAAATAAATTGTTCATCTAAGTTGTTTATAAGCAGCCTAGATGAATAATTATGATATGATAACAATAATCCAATATATAAAAACTGATTTCACATAAACAAAATTTATAATTTGCAACAAAAATATATTCATTTGTAAAATTCCTAATTCAATTGACCATTATTCCCAATTTTATGGTAAATCTTCAAATTTGTGCATAAATAAAACTCTACCTAAATGGTATTTGTCCTTTATCTACAGTCATTAAAGATGCATATGTTGAATTTTGTCCAAAAAATACTAGATAAAACAAAACATGATGGACCACTGACCTTGATTTTATACTCTAAAACACGGAGGACCATAAGGGGATTACCTTTCTCAATTGGCTATGTCTTTACTGATAATAGTTGAAAACCCTATAAACACATAAATAATATTTTATTCGTGAGCAAGAATAAGAAAAATTAATAATTAGTCAAAATGTAAGATTATCCTACCTCTCCAACTCCTTTAAATTATCTACAATTGAGGGTCAATTAAGGTTCAATTCAATTTTTATTGAGGAAAGAAAATAGGAATTAAAGTTCAAATAAAATAAATATGAGAGAAGAAAGACGACCTGGCGAAATTCAAAATTAATTTAAGCTTTAATAAAAGAACTATTAAATTAGGGAAGAAACAATTTGAAGTGTTAGGTTTTTTTTTGGGTTTAATCAAAATATGTTTATGACTAAATGCAATTTGTATTTTTACAAATTTAAAATCTAAAATTTTAAAAATAAAATAATAAATAACGTGTAAAAATGTTAGATAACATATTGAATGTAGGGATGATAATGTGCTAGCTCATAGTGTAAATTTAGATATTTTTAATGGGCCAATACATAGGCTAAATTAGGCCTAGATAAGTTCGAGACTAAATTTTTTAGAAAAAAAAACATCGTTTTGTTTAGAAGAATTAATATTCAAATAAGCCTGAACCTGAACAATTTAGACTCGAACTCAATTAAAAAATATTATTTTATACTTTTAATTTAAAAAATTAACAACAATTCTATCCATTGCTCTCGCTAATGGAATGTCAGTTAATAAATAACGTACTGATTGATTTGATAGGTCACGTTTTATTCCTAAATACTAAAAAGTTGGCTGCGTGACTTTATACAGAGTAAATTATACTATTTTGTAAATATTAAAAATTTGGAATATCAGATTAGACCCAAATTTTAGCTTTAGCCAAGAGAGAAAAGTTTAAACAATAAGGACACTAACTAAAGGAAAGGTCCAACCTTTCACCTTCGCTACTGTTTCTACTGCGAATCCCGCATGGTGCTGCACTAGGGTTTTGTGTTTTATTACACAGGTACACACACCTCCCCTCTTTGCAACCAAATACAAAAACAATCCAATTTTTCAGCCACTGCAGAGAGCTTTATAATCCAAGAATGGCGACCATCGTCCCCACCTCTGAGGAAGATCCTGCCCTCTCCGTAGTCCGCCTCACCGCCGAGCTGTCCTGGGCCGACGCTGGTCCCGAGGTATATAAAATGTACCTCAGTACTAGGATTTGGTTAGGAGAGTTTAATGGATAAAGGTCTTCTATAGTTCTATTAATTGGTGGCTCTGTGGGTTCTTTTGGGGATTGGATAGATTGGGTATATATGGGTTTATTTTGGATTTTGTTAAAGTTGTTCCCTTTCTAATAATTGAATGGTTCCCTCTGTCGTTGGGTGGTTTTTTTGGGACAAAGTTGGGAAATTTTCTGCTTGTTGGAGGGTAGGAGATAGATTTTGGGATTGCTTTCGTTGCTAGTGATGATTTGCCGGTTAGTTGTGAATGTTGTTTGGTTAACTCTTTGTTATGGTCTTGTTTTGTCATGTGTTGCTTATTGTATTGCTAATGAATTTGATAAATTGTTGCCTTTTTGGTAACGAATAAATTTTCCAGGCTAAAACTGATTTTGAAAGATACTGATAAATACTTTATTGTTGGAGCGGAAAAAGTTTACATGCTCGATTAATTGTCATTATAATAGATGGTTTAATGGCTAAATTTGGAAATTATTTTGGAGAATTTATTCCATGCAGCATTGTTTCACTGTTGCTTGCTTTGCCATGCAGGTTGCGGAGCAAGAAGTTGCTAGCCTTTGTGTGGAAGCCCAAGAATGTATGGTGATGGGAAGATGGCTTGATTTGACATCCTTGATGCTCACTTCAGCTGATTTGATATTCTCCAGCTCCAAGTTCTCAGAGAAAGGTTGAAAGGCTTTCAATACGGTTGTGAAACATTTTAATGAAAAAGTTTAATTTATTCTATGATTTAACCATGTTGTAACAGATAAAGGTTGTAGATTTCCAATATTGTTGTGGAAAAGTGATCTTAGAGCAAGAATGTAGCCCTTGATATTAGTTATAAATGCTCTTTTCATTAGTACATGATGCATATACTGTATTAAAATATTTTCTTTTGTCTAGATAATCTTTCTAGTAAGGAATAATATGGTGATGCTGTACCAGTTTCATCTAGTTGCCTATTATGTTTCATGAATAAACATAATGAACCTTTTTATTGTGTCTACATGCAGATATTGAGTGCATCTTCACTGTTATCTGCAACCTTGTAACCAAGTCTGAAAATCTGGATGAAGTACTTGAGATGGCTAAACTTATGTGTGCAAAAATCGTTCAACAGCCAACTGACAAACCGGCATTGCGCATAAAAATGTAATTTGACTGATGAGTTCAGTTTATTTGTGATTTGTTGTGGCATTATCTTATACTTGCTTTTTTAATCAGTTTATTCAACCTGTACAATCTACTGGAGAATGCCTATAGCCAGTTCTATGTGTATATGAAAGCCTTAGACTTGGCTGTGAATGGAAAGTTGACTGAGCTTGTAATACCATCTATAAAAAAGCTGGATAGCTTCTTGAAAGAGTGGAATCTCGAGCTCAGGGATCAAAGAGAGCTTTACCTCACCGTATCTAATATATTGAAAGAGAGTAAGAGGTATTGACATACTTCTTAACAAGCTCAAAGCCGAGTTATTTATTCATCCATACAAGTGCCATTTTCACAATTCCTTTGTTATGATTACTCTTATGTGATTGCAGTTCAGTGAAGGATGCTTTCAAATTCCGGACAAAATATTTGGCTACTTTCTCTGGTGATGATGCATACGCATTGGGTGAAGCCAAGGAGGAAGCTGTTCGCACAATTATTGAATTTGTTAGGGCACCTGACATCTTCCAGGTATAGTTAAGCTTGCGCTGGCTATTTACTTGAAGTTGAATCATGTTTTTCCTAATATTTTTCTAATTTCTAATGGGATCAAGGAAGGCATTGCTTTAAGTGGTAAAGGCTTGAACAACTTGAAAGTTTAGATAATTTTGATTGAGAATGAGTAATGAATTGTGCTGTGCTCCATCATTTCTGACTATTTATTGACTCTCTTAGCTTTTTTACCTCATAGTAATACCTAAAAAGTAGAATATGAATGCTGGTCGCCCTTTGTTTTTCTTTTTGGTTCATAAAAGCATTAAAGAATTCAGAATATTTGTCATTTCAATTCCTGCATTTGGAAGATTATAGCCTTTCCTCATTGATTCTTCCTATGGTTTGGTTGATGATCATTTCCATCTCCTGATCCTTTTTTCATGCAATTGGGAGTGATGTTAACTGTATTTTGTGCACTTTAGGACTTCATGGCTTTGTGTATTTATTCCTCTGATCCTGGATTCTTACAGTTTGCATGGAATAGCTGCCTTTTAAAGATGTTGTCTATTCCCTGAATTAGATGATTGAATGTTAATTTGAGTGTCTTTCTTGCAGTCTGATCTTCTAGATATGCCTGCTATAGCTCAACTGGAAAAGGATGCAAAATATTCACTGGCATATCAGCTTCTGAAGATATTTCTGACTCAAAGGTTGGATGCTTATCTGGAGTTTCAGGCTGCAAATTCTGCATTACTTAAAACTTATGGTAAGGCTTGTTACCAACATGGTTTAAAGTATTAGGTTCTTATATGAGCTAGACCTTTGATGTGATGTATTCTTATCCTTTTTTTTTGTGTGGCATAGGTCTTGTTCACGAAGATTGCATAACAAAGATGAGATTAATGTCATTGGTGGATCTTGCCTCAAATGAATCTGGTCGAGTCCCATATGCCCTCATCAAGGACACCCTTCGGGTATGTGGGTCTACTATTCTGTTCTTATAAGATATTGTGACAGTTGGATGGTACTCATTCAAGTGCCTTGGCAGATTAATGATGATGAGATGGAGTTATGGGTTGTAAAAGCAATAACTTCCAAGTTAATCAAGTGTAGGATGGATCAGATGAATCAAGCTGTACTTGTGAGGTAATTTCGCCTATCGACCCCTACCCTTCTGTGTCTTTTAATCCTGATAAAATTTTCAAATGTGTCCGACAATTGATGACAATTTGTGTTTAATGCAGTTGCTCTACTGAACGAGTTTTTGGCCAGCATCAATGGCAGGCACTTAGAGAAAAGTTAGCTACCTGGAGGGTAAGAATAGTCACACCATACTTGTCATTTTCTGCATCTAAGTTCACTGAGCTAGAGTTTTTTTCTTTTAAAATTGAAATCTACTTAATAAACAGCTCAACGCTAATATTTGGAAGTGGGTCCTTATTGATTAAGATCAATATTTACTTTTAACTGAGGTTGAGAAGTTGGCTTTCTTGTATGTTCTACAGGGTAATGTTGCGAGTGTCATCAGCACTATTCAAGCCAATAAGCTAACGGAGGATGGCACACAGACAATGCAAGGTTTAGTGATTCGTTAAGAGTTCTCCATCTCGCCTTTCGTTTAAAGGGGAAATAGCTAATTAAGGTGACGCCGAGCTGCTACATTAACAGAGAGATTTCTGTTGGCATTCATCAAAGTTTAAATGTACGAGTACAGTTTAACAAATACCTTAGCCTGGAAATATATGCATTTAACTATATGCGTATTTAAACAAAATGGTTTTGCTGATTGGATCCAAGAAATACTATTAGATCTGAAATTACGGTTAGAAGTACGTCATAGACATCACTTTGATCACAGATTTGTTATATGTTCATAATAATTAAGATCAAGTCCAGGTCCAGCATTACTAGTTATATAATGAAAAGCGTCTCTCTTACTACAATATAAAGCATGTTCGCATAAATACTATTAGTTATTGGCATTTCGTTCAACAAGAAGGAATCATCATGCCTTCTGCATTACATCAATGAGGAAAATTGTTAAATCAATAAAAGTTTTCATATTTTCTTCACAAAATGAATTAGTTGTTTATTCTGTTGACTTCGTTGCTTTTGAATTGTGTTGATGGTATAAATACGGAATAAGAAATGAGTTTTAAGTATGACTATATCACTTCCCTTACCCATTCTTATCCTCAAGTTTTCTTTATGGTCAATTTTTATTATGAAGGCAATGTGACTTGTTAAGGGGACCATGGGGGATGGAATTGGATACATGATAGATGCCTACCCGTAGGACATCCCTTCGTCTTGAAATAGTCCAATTGATGGATTGGGAAGACAAGCTTCTGTCTGTATTTCATATTATTTCACCATAGTTGATCATTCAGACTCTTACTGTTATTTATTCTGATGCCTGATTTCAAGCTTTCTTTAAGTTGACCATGGCGTGGAGCTACGTTTTGGAAATCATGTGAAAATTTGCTTTTTTTTTTTTGAAGTAGGCATTTCTTCTTTCAAAATCGCCCCTGTACTCTTTCTTTTAAATGCCTACTTAGGGAGAGGTGGTCAGAAAGAGAAATACATTCACCTACATTTTATTTAGACGGCGAGAACCTCAGTTCAGGGTTACTCTTGACCTTTGTGGTTGTCTTCTGACAGTTGTCGCCTCACCAATGCAGTGTAGATACCATCCTTGCTTAGCAGCTCTTCATGAGTACCGCTTTCAGCAATCTGGCCATCAGATATGACTGCTACTGTATCTGCACTTTTCACTGTGGAGAGCCTGTGTGCTATAACTAGAACAGTCCTGCCTCTCATTAGAGAATCCATGGCATCCTATAAAACACAGACAAATTGGTTTGAGTCAGATATAATGCAAAGGTCCAAAGGACGCCTGTAAGAAAGGGAAAAACTGTGGGAAAAGATATTCGTTATATCTGGTAAAATTCCTGCTGCTTTCCTCGTAAAAAATGGAAAATATAAATCCCAGAGGTTTTGTATTGCCAGTGTAATACGCACAAGTTGATATCGATCGTATCTACCAACAGCTTAGAAAAACTAACCTAGACTAAAACTTTTAACTCTAAGAGTAGAGAGTCCGGCTGTTGTAAATGTATAAAAGATGCCCAAACTATGATCATCTAATCTTGTTATGTATTGCACAGTTTTCAACCCCTTTTAAGTTTCTCTATTACTGCTTGTAAAGGCAATGATCAACTAAGAATCAACAATCAAAATGAGACACAGATCTACACTGGTAAGATCGTGGAGAGTACTCGTGCTCTTTCTATGTATAGGGAACTAAAAAGCCAACCTTGGGTCATCATGAAATATTGCAGACATTTGTATAGCTTTACAAGGGAGAATAAATTGGCTATTGCCCCTCCTTTTTTTTTAAGCAAGGAATATCAGGATACTGCCATGACTTGATAATGCAAATGAATTAAATTGTGTCGAAGAGACCAAATTGTAACTTGGTATATAATGCCAATCAAACCTGAACGAGGTATTCACTCTCAGCATCCAAAGCACTCGTGGCTTCATCCAACAGCAAAACCTTTGGATTCATCAATAATGCTCTTGCTATTGCCATCCTTTGTTTCTGGCCTCCTGACAGTCTCAGCCCACGTTCTCCAACAACTGTGTTATATTTTTCAGGAAATTTGTCTATAAAGTCGTGGGCATTAGCCATTTTCTGCAATGTTGTTTTTTTGTAAGTATACGCACAACTAAAAACCTGAGTGATGACTTTGTGATGAAAACAAAAGAATAAGACAATAAAAAACTTACTGCTGCAGCTTCTATATCTGCGGAGCTAGCTTTCCCATTGAACCCATATGCAATGTTCTCTTCAACAGAGCAATTGAATAGAACTGGCTCCTGGCTTACTATACTGACCTGCATTTCAGAAGAAGAAAAAGGAAAGCTAGTTATCTAGTGAATAAATCTATACCGATGGTGCTAACTTCTAGAATCTAGATGTTGATACAGTGGATCAAAAAAAAAAAAAAGAATAGGGAGGACTAGGAGATCAGTGAGTTTCAAGTTTGCATAATGACGGTTTTTACTTTTGGAAGGTAAGTTGGTTTCCATCCTGTTTCTTAACGGCCGTAAAATCTTCAAAAGCATGCCTAAAGGGTGAAAATCACATCATTTGAAAAAAGATGAGGTTAGAATACCTTTCTGTGAAGATACTCGTGCGATATATCAGCTAGTGGAACTCCATTTAGCAAAATTTCTCCTTTGATTGGATCATAAAATCGCTCAATCAAGTTTGCTATAGTGCTCTGCAAGATTTCCAGGAAAAAATGGCACTACTCATTTAATACTACTGTTAAATTAGTCGAGGCTCATATGGCCGAAAAATAAAAGAATAGCAGAATGAGAACATAGAGAAAAAGAGAGCAAGGCATTGCAAGAAATTACTTTGCCACCACCACTTGGACCAACCAGTGCAATCTTTGATCCAGGGCTTAGCTTCAACGTGATACCCTGAGGTTCAGAAATTATTTTTTTGAGATGATTAGTCTCAGATTATCTGAATGCTTTTAATACTGATGCTGAAGAAGTACTAGGCAAGACACATACTGAACCAACATTATGTTCTAAACTATTTTTTGGATTAGTAAGTTTGCAAATGAGCCATCACACATTACTTGATCCTAATTCACTTGTATAGTCACTTTTGGTGTATTAAACTAGCACATCCCACAGCCTACTACCAGAGGGGTTCTGTAAGACTGATGTTGGACTTTAATAGTGCGAGCAAAATAGAGCAGCACATGTTTAGCATGTTTCTCAAGTAATTAAATAAAACTTTACCTTTAGCACCATATGACCTGGGCGAGAAGGATAAGCAAACCAGACGTCATTCAACTCAACATCTCCATCTGGGTCACTGTTAATAAAGGGCATTACAAGGATCTTGGAATCAATTGCACTAAAGAAGAAAATAAATTTTGGCATATGTTCATCTCGAAATGGAAAGCATAGTATTTTTCTATACCCTTTCAGATAAGCACAGGAATTAAAATTTCATTGATTACAAACCTTTCGGCATCTCATATAAAGGGAGAGGGAAATTACTTACCCCAAAGGGCACTTATCTCCTGATCTTGGCATACTTGAGATGCGATCCAACAGCTGGAAAACTCTCCTACTGGCACCAGCTGCCTTCATTGCAGTTGTATACAAACCTGATAAAGAAGACACTGAGGAGCCAACTGCAGGCAGAAGGATTGACCAGAATTACTAATACTGCAAATATCTTTCCAAATCAATCAATGACTGACTGTGCATCAGTGGCATTCAAAACAAGCTAGTTTTTGCCACCAAATTGGTTTAACAAACTGTTTGAGGTAGAAGGATAAAATGTCTTTGTGCATGTAATGTGTGCATAAATCAACTGTGCCCCGTATATTTTATATGTCTTTACACTTTGAAGTTATTTGTGTGAACAATCAAATATTTCAACACCTTCATATTAATATGTACCTTTTCATAGCCAAAATATCTAAAAGCTAACTCATTTTTCTATTTTATGATCAGTTTCAGTATCCATTAAAAGTAGCAACAATGGAGTACCTGTGAGGCTATAAAGAATGAAGGACGTAAGAGAGCCTGCAGTCATAGAGCCTGTTATTGTCAAGTATGCCCCATAAACTACCACGGCGATAACAGACAAGGTGGATGCAGCATTCAGTCCTCCAGAAAAGAGACCAACTACTCTCTGCATTAAAGAACAGTATATCTCAGGAACCTACTTGTGCACTCCCATCATATAGAATATGGAAGAGGAGAAGAACAAGACTCACAGCTTGTCTGAGACCCAGTTTCAGTGTCTCATCAACTTTTTCTGAATAATTTGAAATTGCATAGCTTTCTTGAGCAAAAGACCTTACTGTACGAATAGCTCCAAATGATTCCTGAATATAAATTTTGGCCAAGGAATATATCATCAG
Source organism: Erythroxylum longipes (assembly GCA_027563885.1). NCBI lineage: Eukaryota > Viridiplantae > Streptophyta > Magnoliopsida > Malpighiales > Erythroxylaceae > Erythroxylum > Erythroxylum longipes. The sequence continues at coordinate 14,276,897 of JAOQMS010000008.1, forward strand.
CTGAAAATTTACCGTTTATGTCTCTGTACAAAAGATGCATCTCCTTTAAGGCAAAAAAAATTTACCTAAAAAATGAAATACTGGATCACAAAATAATTCACAATTCATTTTGATTACTTAAAACTATCAATATATAAGAAACATAAAAGACTAAATTGTGCTGTAATGTACTCCACTAGCAAATGGCATATCTTACCACTGAAAGAAAAAGGAACAATCAAGTCAGTTGCATGATTGCTGGTTCTTGATATCTAAAACTAAAATAAAAAATAAAAAAGACAGGAAACCTAAATTGACTGACAAACCTCAGCTATTGATGCAGCTACAGCAGCAGCAGCTTGAGTTGCATGTGAAAGTTCACGAAGATAACGCCCAAATCTTCTTACAGCTACAGAGATGACAGGAACTACAGCCAACGATAGCACTAAGCAAGCAAAAAGAACATTGTGAGAAGAAATTTCTACGGAAGAACATAAAATCAGATACTTCATCTGCAACAAATCATGTACATGTTAACTTCCATGATGAGGAGGACATGAAAACAACACCAATTATTGCAGTTGTTACATTACGGAGTGCCTCAGAAAGATTGGTTGTTGCTGCATTTTTTATGACCTGAGTGTCCTCTGACAGCCTGCTGAGAAGTTCCCCTGTTCGAGTAACATCAAAGAAGGCTATTTCCTGTAAAACAGTTGCAACATACAGCACTGATAAATCCTGACGTCACAGTAAGCATTATTGAGAAAAAGAATGCTGATGTCTTCTATTCAAATTTGTACATGACTAGGGTATTAATAACATTGTTTAGCTAGTTACTGACGCAATGCTTAGAGTTCTAACTAAGAAAAAACCTTCAAAATTATCAATTTAGTGGATAAGAAATCAGATAGAACATCTCTTTCTGGTTTATTACATACAGCAATTATGTAGCATCACCTGATTGACGAGATGGCTGAATAAGTCCTTTCTCAAACGAGCAACAACCCTTTCACTAGCAGAGGCAAACAACCATGCTCGAAGAGCAGTGCATAGAGACCTACAGCAAGTTATTTATGGTTAGTAATATTCTTATGGGAGAAAATGTTGACAAAATAAATGCTTCTACTCTATGAGGCAATGGCGATGCTTTTCCCAGCAACCTATCAAATAAACCAATCTTGTCACTATTCTTTAAAGAAGGAACTGGATATCACTATGTTTGTTGGGACTGATATTATGGGGGAAGTGGTTCAAGATCCAGAGAATAGCCATGCAACAGTTGTATGTCACTGGGGCAAACCAGAAAAATGGAGTTTGAAAGGCATAAATTTCATGTTACAGGAAACAACAAGCAATAAGTTGCAGCTCAAATCTAAAACGATGCTTTTTCAAATTATTGATGACAAGAACGACTAAAAGAAACTAGACAAATACAATTTGTTCCATTGTTGCACCAAAAGAAGGAAACTTTATTAGCAAAAGAAGAACTTTCTTGTTCGTATAATAGAAACAAGGAATAAGTAGTTGAAAGTATATGCATTGTTTTCATTCTTGGAGTTAAAGCTTGGAAGCTAGAAGCTGGGCCATACCCTACAACAACTATCAACACAATTTCTATTATGGTGCTCTTCACTGCATCCAAAGCTTCAGTTTGCTCTTCGGGGGTCCTTATATCTCTAGATACAATGTCGATTATGGTTCCACCAAACTTTGGCTGCATTATATGTCGGAAATGAAAATCTATAGGAAGCCAGTTAACTTTAAAACTTCATAATAATTATTAACATTAAAAGAGGTAAAAAGAGAATAAGCACACGGAACAAGAGGCTAAGCAATTTACAATCAGAATACTCGATGTGGATGCTATTAATAGTGCGATAGTGCCAATAATAAGCTTCCCAGCATCAGGTTTTGCCTGTAAAATAAGAGATTGACGAGCATTAACAAATTTTCACTGAGATTTTATCCGCAGATGAAAACTAGAGAATTTCTCAAGCTTACAAGGGAAAAAACTCTCCAAAATCCGACATTTGCTGCCTGAATTTTCCAAAGAGACATTAGCTAGCCTTTCAAAACAGCTATTATTGACAGACAAAACTAAGAACAAAGAGAAGAATCATATAAGATAGTCATCACCTCTATTCCATCTCCAACCTCAAGGTCTGATGTTGGACCATTAGGTGACTGATCTTCATTTGCTTTCCTGCGTGCCTACATGCAATGAAATGTATCAACCTTGATCTATTTTAGGAGAAAAAGAATGAAGACCTCTACTTGTTACTCAAAGCTATAACTTGTATCTATGCAACCCGCATTACAGATTAGCCAGCTGGATGCAATTTGTCTATTTTGGACAAGATGAAACTGTATCCTTCATTTAATTCAAAGACATATACAGTTGTCATGGCAGAACAGAAAGTCTAATTATCGACTACTACTTCTACTTGTTTATCTAATGAAGACCCTAGAGAAGAAGAAACTCATAATCAGAGTTGGACTACAAAATTGAGCCCGGGATTTTGAAGGATTCAAAAGAAATGTCTGCTGATGAGCATTAAAGACTAAGCAAAACTACGATATTTCCAAGACATACATTCCACGAAGCAAGTGGCGGAACTTGATACGGAAAAAGACCACCATTAACATTAGTCAACTCCACTACAACTCGCAACTCTCAACAACCCTACACCTCCCTCCCAAAAGAAATAAAAAAAAAGGAGTTATGAATGATCTTCTAGGAACAACAATTAAAGAAATCACAAGAACAAAACTTTCCGCCACAGTTAGCAAGAGAGCCCTTTTACCTTGCTAGACCAGGCATCCAAAACCACATGGAAAAGATGCGATTGTCATATTCATTAAGCAAAATTCAAATTTATCGAATACCCAGAACAGGAACAAAGCTATTCGAAAGCATTGTCAAACAGTAACAATGATAATATGATCAACAATTGAGGTTTAGAATATCTATCCTTTTGATAGCATACACAAAAGAACACCCCATAACAGGCACAGCCATGAGTCATTATTACGAGACGAAACTACACATAAATGGAAGATAGTAAGTACCTCTTTGGTGAGGAGAGAGACTCTCTCACTTCCAGCGGATGACATAGACTTGGCAGTCCAATCCAATTGCTGTTTCTTGCCCATCGACAGACTGAGAACTATAGTTCGCGGGAAATGGAGAATTTGTCTGTTGCTGTGAATATTATAGTGAAGCAGTTGGTGAAGTATGATCCACGCCAATGCTTATTTACCAGGAAAAGACTCTGATGGGGACATTGATTATATTGAAGCATACAATATGGCATGATCCACGCCAATGCTTATTTACCAGGAAAAGACTCTGATGGGGACATTGATTTTAATGAAGCGTACATTATAGTGCTGTAATCACTGCTCAGATACGCCTGTCCTAA
>JAOQMS010000008.1:14326026-14368962 GCA_027563885.1 Erythroxylum longipes
AGTTTAAGTAAACAAAATGTTTTGAAAAAAAAAGTGGGCCCAAACAAATGCTTTGTGAGAAGTGTATTAAAAAAAAAGTATACCGAGTTTTAAATGTTAAGTGATATGACACGCCACCCTCGAGGGGCACGGATTCAGATATCACCATCGGTATCGGGTTCGGGTCCAGCGGGAATGGGGTGTTACATATAGAGTAAGAAATCTATTTACATTGCAATATCCAAAGTCAACCAAGTAATAATAACCTTCAAAATAGAATAATAAGTTATGATTGAGCAGCATAACCCAAAGAGAAACCAAATTGGATATTGTAACAAAAATTTACCAAGAGGGAATCGTAGACCATGAGGCCTTGAGATTGCATCTCGAAGCATATGACCATCATATGCAGAGCCCTCCCAACCAGGCAATTCATATATGAATTGCATGTTTAGGCAACAAACACCTAAAACATTTGTTGAAAAACATCCTTTTACTGTGCAATATTAGGGCTTATCTTCACTAGGAGGTGTAACTTTAATTAGTGTCCCATCTAAAGCTCCTAGGCAACCCTACAAATTAAAAAAAGGTGATTTAGCATATAAAAGTTTTGATTTTAATGTTATAGTTTAATTATAATGTTTAATTACTTGAAAACATTTCCATCTCTTATCTTGACAATCCTGAGTAATAGGCTTCGTCTTCTTGAGCAAAATATGATGCAGTCTTATAATTGTATGAAGAATTTGATGGAATTGCAGACTCACAGTTTGTTTACTACAGAGAAAAAGTAGGCTAATTGTCCTACTCTTTTTATGGTGAGCTAAGGTGTATATGAACATTGCTACAACCTCTTTTACATATTTGTTCCTAGTAGGTTTTAAACCCCTGATATCTCTTACCATATCACACAATATCCTAAAGATTGCTCTATCTATATGAATTTCACTAATGCAAACATTATCACAATCAATTGTCAATCTAAACATCCATGTCATTCTATCAATCCATTTTTCTTCCTTTTTTTTTAATTTCACATTCCTTATCTTAAAGGTACAAATAATAGATAACATAATGGATAGCAAACAAGAAAACCAACATATTATTTGTTGTTTGTTGAAGTATCAAAAGTTGCTTTAGTTTGTGCCGTCGTCCACTAATAGGGGCGAGCCATGTTGATCTACATTAAAAAATTCACAAATTAATTGTCCAACATATAGATAGGGCATACTGAAAAGTTAGGAAATAGCATTGGAAAAGAGATAAAACAATAAGCAAAGGTAATAGAGAAAGATGATCAAGAAGTTGAAGAAACTCTTTTTATTGTTGTTGCCTTAACTGTTTACATTATCAACTATTCATAGCTATGTCATATCGATTATAATAATAAGTGTCCCTTCAAGGTCGTTAATTTCATCTTCTAAGGAAAGTGAGATATGTCAATGGTGTACTCTTGAAAGTGAAAAGAAGAAGATTAGTTCCTATGTATACTTTAAAGTTAATAGCTGATGTACTTCTAGTTCTCAACCTTGACAAAAATATATTGAGTTTTGGTCAATTGATTAATAAAGGATATGAATGACCTTTGCTAGTGGTGAATGAGTGATAATTGATATTAAAGGAGCTTAAATTGATGAGAATTTGCATAAAGAGCAAACTTTTTTTTGGTTGATTAAAATGGTAAGAAAAGTCTTTTGAAGAGAATACTTTTATATATGTTGCTAAGTTGCCTATGTTAATTAACATATTAGTAATATGACATAGCATAATGGGACATTTTTGTTTTAATGTATTTAAAAATATGAATGATAATGATGTTGTGCAAGATCTTTCCAAAGTGATTAAAACTTAAGAAATTTGTCAACCATATCAGCTTAGTAAGTAAGCAAGACTTTCTTTTACAAACTTCTTATAGAGCAAAGTAAAGTTTGGAACTACTTCACTCTGAAGTATGTTAACCTATAAGTGAGGTTTCACTAAATGAGAGTAGATTCTCCGTGTTATTTATGTATGACTATAACATATATAGTTGGATTGCATTCTTGAAATAAAGGTTAAAGTGCTTATTAAATTCAATAGGCAACAACCAAGAAGGGATTGGTTGCATCTATGAAAGGGAAAATTTTCATAATAAATAAGAGTGAAACAACACCAATAGTAGTAAAACAACATCAACCTAAAGACAAAATAGAAATTAAAATCGAACGACATTGCACTGAGTTGTCCTATCCTTTTCCTTCCAAGTTCAATCATATGGTATAAAAGAAATTTTGTTTCTTTATACAGAGACATTTATATTGTGAATAAAATAAGAGCTCCAGAATATAAGAAATGCAAGTGTAAATGAAGAACTTACAGGAAACTCAATTTGCGTATTTCTTGATGATCTTGTTAGATTATTAGAGTTGTTCACCTACATCATAACCACAGACAATGTTTCATGTAAACAAATATATATGATTTCTAACATCGGATGTCTTATTGTCAAAGAAAGTAACAGAAAGCAATAAAAACAACAAACTTGGAGATGTATGACTAAACAAACTTGAAAAACTGTCATTGTAATAGAAGATACATTATATATGTGAACAAGGGTGTTTAGAGAGAAAATCATCAAAGTAGTCAAATGAAAACATAACAACCCACAGAAACATTTGGTTTTAACTTCTATAAAGGCCAACCATAGGATACAGTGTTGCAACCGCAACGACACTTACAAAGACTCCATAAATCAAGCATTCGTTAATGGAATAATATGCAAAACATATAAAAACTAGTGGAAAGGAGTCAACTTTAGTGGTAAAGTTGAAATCCAGATATGAAATAGCCAGTGAACAAATAGTATTCAATCTAGTTATATGGTGCATCAATAACAAAAGAGCATGCCTTATTCATACTCAACCACCAAAGTCCATCCAATTATCTCTGAAAATGCTAATCAAAAGAAAGCAAAGATCAACAACAAAACCCATTATATCCTAAGCTAGAAAGCCCATAGAACCAAAATAATGAATTCAACAATTAGACTAGGTAGCTTTGTATTTAACAGATAGAGAAACAAGATAACCAATCATATCTGAAACAAGATAACCAATCATATCTAAAAGTTTATATCTTTGGCTCCTTTCTCTTTCTTTCTCTAACTCATCTTCTGGGTCACACTCACACATCGCCAGAAGCTCATTTTCTCCATCTTCACCACCACCACCTACCAGTAAATGTGTGCAGGATAAAGAAGATGGTGAAGAAGAAGAAGAAGAATGAATTTTGGTTGGTAAAGAAGGGAAGTAAGAAGGAGAGTAGAGGACTTTAGTGTGTAAATAGGTCTTTATAAATAGGAATATCCCATATTGACAATGTCGGCGAGTAAATGTTGGAACCCATATTCAAAACGGTGAAGAAGAATGAATGGTGGTTGGTAAAGAAAGGAAATTGAAGGACCAGACCAGAGGACAAAAGGAATCGAAGAATTAAAATAGTAAAAGCTAAAGAAAACAAACCCCTAAAATCAGAATCACCATTACACAAAAGGGTATCCCACAATCCTTGTTTACAAAGGATTCTAAAGCAAGAAAAGAAAGCTACAAGATTACCTAACTCATAGCTCTCTCAACTAACCTATGATGTTCCTTCATTTTATAAGTTGTTCCTCTAGCTTCATCAAATCTAAGTGATGAAACACTATGAAAAATGATTTCACAATCGCAGAAACAGAAGTGTGAGAGATGAGGCTATCTTGCAAAATACAAAGGGTTAATGTTGTGAGAGATGAATCGCAAATGACTTACATATAATTTTCACAAATTCTCGAGAAATGGTATGAAATCGCAGCTAGGGATGGCAATGGATAGGGTTCGGTTCGGGTATTACTCTACCCATATCCATATCTATTTTTTTAGACTCCATCCATTATCCATTAAAATCCATTGGTTTTTACGATTTACTACCCATATCCAAATCCATTGGATTGTTCGAGTTTTTGGATATCCATCAAGTTATATAGCACAAAAAAATATATTTTCGAAATAGAAAATATAAAGAGCAGATTTTTGCAAACGCTCCAAATCAAAATTACTTTAATAATGATAAGTTAAGATTTTGACTAAAATGAAGGGACTCCTTTTACCTGGAAAAAGGTGAGGAGTATAGTAGGGATTTAAAGTTGCTTCTCTTTAGAAAAAATTAATATTTTATTATATTTAACCATAAATATTCAAGAAAAAAAGAAAAATAGAGTTAATAAAAAATAAGTTGGGTATGGGTATCCATCGGTTCAGGTTATCCTAGACCCATATCCAAATCCATATCCACATCTATTTTCAGCATCTATTTAAAATTCATTTTTTTAGCCTCCATGTCCATTTTTTCGAGTCGGGTGGTACAGATATTAATCGGATTGAAAACCCACTGCCATCCCTAGTCACAACAAAATGCGTGTCAAATATATGAAGCAATGACTCCCATTCCTCTCGTAATTGAGAGGAATGGATTAATGCCCGAAATCGAGGAATCAAAATATAAGTCATCCAATCATACTTCCTTATCAAGAATTATTTTTTATTCCATGCCGATTCCTCTTTACTTATACCCCCTAAACAAGCATGCCCTCAATTGTCATAAATATTCTTCAAGTTTTTAAGAATGAAATTCATGATGCTTTAAGTGGTGATCCAAATGGAAGCTAACTTCCTAGAAATCTTTGATATAGAAAGTTAAAGTTGGTATTAAAAGAATTACAATTTAAAAAAAATTGTAATACTGTAATACTTGTTAAAATTTGTATGTATTATTTATATTAAATATATTTTGTTAATTTATTAAATTAATTTAAAATATAATATTTGATAAATTATTATGCATGTTGGACAATTTATTTTATAAGTAACCAATAACAACTATAAATATAACTGATAAATATAAGAAAAAAAATCCTACTGTTACATTTACAAGTGTTGTACTATTGTATCAACAATAGGCCATCACTAACAAGCAGTAGCTTTTCATTAGTTTAAGAAACATTGATAAATAAACTATCATAGTTAAGTTAATTGCCATTTTTGTGTATAAAATTAGTTTTCCTCCTTTTCAAAACAGAGGTTAACCTGCTGTTAATAGATTGAACCATATGGCTTGAACTAACTGGAAGTAGTGTGTTATGAAAAATTAAGCAAGAAAAAAGAAAAGAAAGGGAAACAAAACAATCAATCACATAACTCAGATATTTACGTAGTTCACCCCAATTGATTAAGGCTACATCTACGAGCAACAGTAGATCACAAATTCACTATAAAAAAGGGGAAGAATTACAAGAGGAGTGCGGCTATGGTTTTTCATCCACATCTAACCCTAAAACAGATGGAGTTTATATATTACTCTAATACAAATTACTAAAAGTACCAAAAATACCCCTGAATAATAAGTCAAAGGTTCAAGGCATATTTAATAAATCTCTACCTTGCATTAAATCTTCTCCCAGATCCAAAAAATTACTTTTCAAACTCTAGCATTGTCAACCCCATCTTGGGATTAGTTGAAACTATTAACATTTAGCAAATCTAAGCAATGTCTGAACTTATTGTTAGGAACTGGTTTGGTGAGCATATCTGCTGGATTGTGTTCAATGCTGACCTTCTTCACCTTGATTCTCTTTTCTGAACGAATGAAGTGATATCTAACATCAATGTGCTTGGTCCAATCGTGATGCACTTGATCTTTAGCTAAATATATAGCACTTAAACTGTCACAAAACACTATAGCTTGGTCTTGATATAGCCCAAGATCATTGACTAAGCCCTTCAACCAAATGCCTTCTTTAGCTGCTTCTGTCAAGGCCATATAGTCTACTTTCATAGTAGATAAGGTAACTGAAGGCTATAAAGTAGCCTTCCAACTAACGACAAAACTATGCAATGTGAACATATAGCCAGTCACAGATCTTCTACTATCCAAATCTACAGCATAATCAGAATGTGAATAACCAACAGCCAAACAATCTGTATCACCTTTATATATGAGACCAACATCAGTTGCTCCTCTTAGATATTAGAACATGCACTTCACTGCTCGCTAATGCTCTTTCTTAAGTTGACTCATATTTCGACTCACAACACTAACTGCGTATGCAATATCAGGCTTAGTATATACCATAGCATACATCAAACTTCCCACTGCCCTAATATATGGTACTCTAGCCATATACTCGAACTTTGCTTTTAATTGTGGTGCAAAATCTATAGAGAGATGACTATTAACTGCTAAAGGAATATTTAAAAGCTTTGTCGTACTCATCCCAAATTTAGATAAAATTTTCTAAATGTAGCTCTTTTGTGAGAAGAAGAGCTTTCGTTGCTTTCGATCCTTGTAAATCTCCATTCCTAATTTTTTTGAGTTGTACCTAGATCTTTCATGTCAAATTCTACACTAAGAAGTTGTTTTAGCTTCTGAATAGCTGACATGTTCTGAGCTGTAATGAGCATATCATCTATATACAATACTAAGTAAATGTATAAACCATCACTATGCTTGTTGTGATACATACAATAAGTAAATGTATAAACCGTCACTGTGCTTGTTGTGATACATACAACATTCATATGGACTTCTATTGTAGCCATGATTTGTCATAAAATTATTAAACCTCTTGTACCATTGTCTTGGAGATTGTTTCAGCCAATATAGAGATTATCTGATATTTCTTTCCTTGAATGGCAAACCCCTTCAACTGACTCATAAAAATTTCTTCTTCAAGCTCTCTATGCAAAAAAGTTGTTTTCACATCAAGTTGCTCTAACTCTAGGTCCTGATATGCTACTAAGGCATGTAACACTAGAATCGAAGTGTGTTTGACAACTGGAGAGAAAATCTCATTGTAATCAACTCCTTCTTTCTGACTATACCCTTTAGTAACTATATGTGCTTTGTATCTTGTACCTTTAGTACCTAAAATTCCTGCCTTTTTCTTAAAGACCCATTTACAATCAATTATTGTTCTTCCTTTGGGTAGTTTAACAAGATCTCAAGTTTGATTCTTGTGAAGAGATTCCATCTCCTCACCTATAGCTACAATCCACTAAGTTGATTCTGAAACTGTAATTGTTTCGCGATATGTGGAGGGCTCTAGGGACTCCACTTCTTCTGCAGCTTGCAATGCATAAGCTACCATGTCTTTATATTTCTGAGGAGCCTTAATCTGCCTATCAGGATGATCACTAGCAATGCTATATAGTCATTCTTGTTCTTGTTTGTACTTTGTTTCTGATTCAGCATAAGAATGTTCTTTAATCAATTTAGTAGGCGATGAATCTTGTGAATGGCTATTACTTAGAGTTGCTTCAAACTCCACCTGCTTATTAACACCATTTGCTTTTTCTGAAACAATAAACTCAACAACTAGGTGAAGCATAGAATTTTCATCAAAAATTACATTTCTATTCATAATACCCTAGTGCCATAACCCATAAATATTCCCTTCTTTGACTTCGATTCTAGTTTACCTTCACTAACATGATAGTAAGCAGGACAACCAAAAACTTTCAAAATAGAATAACCAGCTGATTTTCCAGTCCATAAATCTAAAGGGGTTTTGCAATCTATAGCAGTTGCTGGAGAACGTTTCACTAGGTAACAAGTAGTGTTAATAGCCTCAACCCAAAACTTTCTTGTTAATCCAACATTAAAGAGCATGCATTGAGCTCTTTCTAATAATGTTTTGTTCATCTTTTCTACTACTCCATTTTATTGTGGAGTGTCTCTAAATGTGTGGCGTCTAGAAATGCCTTCACCCTTACAGAATTCATCAAATTCACTTGAACAAAATTGTAAGCCATTATTTGTGCAAAGATGTTTTATCTTCTTTTCTGTTTGATTCTCTATCAGAATCTTCCATTGCTTGAAAGTTTTGAAAACCTCACTTTTATGCTTCAACATGAATACCAATGTCATCCTGGAGTAGTCATCGATCACAGATAAAAAATATCTCACTCCACCTAAAGATGAAATGCATGAAGGACCCCAACAATCAGCATGAATGTAATCTAATGTTGCCTTTATCCTATGCACAACCTTCTTAAAATGAACTCGACATTGTTTCCCAAAAACATGTTATTCACATAATCCAAAATTTGATGTCGTGTGTCCCCCAAGTAGTCCCTGTTTGTATAGAATGGTCATTTCCTTTTCACTCATATGCCCCATTCACATATGCCATAACTTGTTCTGATCTGATTCTAACTACTCTGAAGGAGAAGCTGTTGCAGTTGAACCTGTCACTTGTGTTCCCTGCAAAATATACAAGGTACCATATTTGACTCCCTTCATTACTATCAATGCATCTTTGATAATTTGAAGTGCTCCACCTTCACAACTATTCTTGAAACCTTTTGATTCCAAAACTCCCAAAGAAATCACGTTCTTTTTCAATTCTGGCATATGTCGAACATCATCTAAAGTTCTAATCGTATTGTCATCCAATCTGATCTTGATTGAACCAATGCCTATTACCTTATAGGATGTGTGGTTTCCCATTAAGATGCTTTCACCATCCTTTTCCTTATAGGTTGTGAACCAATCTCAATGAGGGCATATATGATAAGAGCACCCTGAATTTAGAACTCAATTATTCTCTGAATCTGATCGATCAGCCACTAAAAAACTATATTTTCTTCTGACGCTGAATCATCTTGAGCAACAACATCACGTTGAGTTTTTTGCTTTATTCTTCTTTGCACATTCATTCTTCTAATGACCTGGTTCTTTGCAGGAATTACAGATGTCTCATGGATTTACAGTCGAATATCAAGATTTAGACTTATACCTTCCTTTTCCTTTCCACTTTCCTTTTCCCTTTTCAAGACGTCCTCATGATTTTTTAAAATGTGCAACCACCAATTCAATCGTAGAACTTCTCTAGTATTTCCAGATAACTTATGCCTAAGCTTTCAAGTATAAAGATTGGAACTGACTTCTTCTAAAGTGATAGTATCTTTTCCAATAACAAAAGAATTCACAAAATTTTCATATGAAGGAGGCAGAGAGACTAACAAAATTAGGGCAACGTCTTCGTCGTCTATTTTAACATCCACATTTTGAAGATCCATTAAAATAGAGTTTAATTCTTCCAAATATTCTTTCAGAGGTATAACTTCCTTTATTTGAAGACCAAACAAATGTTGCTTTGTTGCTTTAGTAATAGCTTGTTAGTCAATGATTGTTTTAGTAACAATCAATCGCACAGCATACACATTTACGTAGTTCATCCTAATTGATTAAGGCTACGTTTACGGGCAACGACAGATCACAAATCTACTATCAAAAAAGGAAAGAATTATAAGAGGAGTGCGGCTAGGGTTTTTCATCCACACCTAACCCTAAAACAGATGGAGTTTATATATTATTTTAATACAAAATACTGAAAATACAGAAAATGCCCCTGAATAATAAGTTGAAGATTTAAGGCATATCTAACATAGTGTTACGATAATTTCTCTTAAACTTATGAAGTAACATACAAGGATTAATTAGGCCATCTCAAGTTCTTCTTTTGAACTTATGATGTTGTGGGAGCAACCTTTAAGATTGAACTAGTGTCTAGGATTGAATTTCTAACGTAGAGTAACTAATTTTAAGAGCAAACTTCATTTGATTATCATTGTATATGATAAGCAAATTTATAATTAGTACTACATAAATATGCTATCTGAAAACATTTTTGTATCCTGTTCAATGAGAAACTGCTAAGTTATAAAGCTATTGACTATTGAGGTGGCGCATGTTGTCAAAAGTTATTCTCTTCCGTCTATCATCTTTTCGATTTTTCGTCGAAGTTGGCTTTGTATCAACCAATTATCATGCACTAAGTACAGAATCTTTGTCCCACAATAATACACAGAGAGAACAAAAAACGATTATGAGCTATGTAATCGGAATCTGACATAGCAAGTCCGTCAACCTTGTTGATGTTAGAGCAGTGTTCAAGGAGAGACTGCATGCTTTGACTCTTCTGTTCCACCATTCTAACCAACAGTACACTAATTATTTCTATATGATCTCGTCAATCTTAATGTTTCTTAAAACTATAATCTTTGAACTTGATGTCTGTCTCATTCTTGCTGTAGAGCAATTTTATCGTTTCTGTTCTGCTTTTTCCAACTTTCACACGATGCAGATTTTACGAAAGTTGAATAGGCCAATAAAAACCCGTCTTTGTTTGTTTCTGTTCATCTTCTTCGCGGGTCTACCAATACTGGCCGTTGCCGGTGACTTGACGGCAGAGACTCACACCCCCGCTGACAATATCCTCCTTAACTGCGGTGCCTCTGGGAACTCTACAGGCCGTGACGGCAGAGAGTGGATGGGAGATGATGGCTCAAAATTCGTTTCCATAGGAGAATCCAATAAACCAAGAGCAGTCTCCAAGCCGTTTGACCCTCAGTCAACTCTTGATCCCGTCCCATACAAGACTGCAATGGTATTTCGCTCTCAGTTGACATATGCTTTCCGTGTTAGTCCAGGGCAAAAATTTATACGCCTTTGGTTCAGACCAGCCATGTATGAGGGACTTGACATGTCTGATGCAACTTTTAGTGTTACTGTTGGTCCATTTGCTATCCTTAGCAACTTCAGTCCTTCCCTTACCGCTAATTCCCTGCGTACAGAATCCTTTGTTAAGGAATTCTTGATGAGTGTGGAAAAGAATCAGATTTTGAATATAAGTCTCAGTCCAGCTAATTCCAGCAGTAGTATTGATGCATGTGGATTCATTAACGGAATTGAGATAGTGTCGATGCCTATTGATCTCTACTATAGTGCCTCAGGAGAAATGGGCGTAACGTTCATAAATAGAGAACGTGATCGGTTCACTATTGAAAACAATACGGCTTTAGAGACGGTTCATCGACTAAATGTAGGCGGAAGCTCCATTTTTCCGACAAGTGACTCGGGCATGTTTCGCAGTTGGCTTCAAGACTCCAAATTCGTGTTGAGTGGGGGCGTTGTACTTGTCAACAAGACTACTCCAGTGATCTACACAAAAATTCATGCTTACGTTGCTCCAAGAGAAGTCTATCAGACCGCAAGGTCCATAGGAAGTGGAATGAACCTAACATGGAGATTACCCGTTGATCCAGGGTTCAGGTATTTTGTTCGACTCCATTTCTGTGAGATCCAAGGGACTATAAAGAGGAGCGGTGGCAGAAAGTTCAAAGTTCTTATCAGCAACCGGACGGCTGAAACTTCAGTAGATTTAATTGATTGGGCAGGTGGTAGTGGAATCCCAGTGTTCAAAGACTATGTTGTGAAGATGCCAAAAGAGAAAGCTAGCACAAACATGTATCTCTCTATCACACTTCAGCCAGTGGGCACATCAGAACCAATACTTAGTGGAATCGAAGTGCTCAAGATCAACGACACAAAAGGGAATCTCAGCAGGCGAAATGCTGAGCAATTCCTTCATGCAGATCCAGTTCCAAAACATCATGCCAAGAAGGGTAGCACAGAATTAATTGCAATAGTAGTAGGAGTCGTGTTTATGGCTCTTTTGTTTGTGGGATTGGCAAGTTTCTGGTTCTGCAAAAGACAAGATTGCACCGTGCAAACCATGAAGCCCATGGAGAAAGGAACCTGCCATCAGTTTACATTTGAAGACATAAAGAATGCCACCAACGGTTTCGACAAAGAACTCATAATTGGTAATGGTGGCTTTGGTAGAGTTTACAAAGGACAGATGGGAGATGAAAACAGGCCGGTAGCAATCAAAATATTAAAGCAAACATCGAGCCAAGGGCCAAAAGAGTTCTGGGCGGAGATAGAAATGCTATCCAAGCTTCGCCATCACCATCTTGTATCATTGATTGGATACTGCGACGATGCTCGGCTCATGATCCTGGTCTACGACTACATGCCCCATGGGAGCCTCTGTGATCATCTTTATCAAAAGGGTAATCCTCCTTTGTCTTGGAAACAAAGGCTGGAGATTTGCATTGGTGCTGCTCGTGGAATAGAGTACCTTCATGCAGGTTCAGACCACATCGTCATCCATCGTGATGTCAAGACCTCAAACATTTTGCTGGACGATAAGTGGGTTCCTAAGGTCTCCGACTTCGGGCTGTCCAGATTGGGTCCCACGAGCCTTTCACGAAGCCACGTAACCACGGATGTGAAAGGCACATTTGGGTTCATGGATCCTGAGTACTTCCACACAAACCATTTATCAGACAAATCTGATGTCTTCAGTTTTGGGGTGGTAATGCTTGAAGTGTTGTGCGCTAGACCAGCCGTTGATATGGAGTTGGAGGATCAGGAGCATAGCTTGGTTTTGTGGGCCAAGCAGCATGTGAAAGATGGTAAAGTTGACAAGATAATAGATCCCAATCTAAGGGGCCAGATTTCACCACAATGTTTGAAGGTGTATATCAGAACAGCTATGAAGTGCCTTCGTGATCACAGAAAAGAGCGGCCCACAATGTCCCAAGTTCTTATGAAACTCGAGTGTGCAATGAAGCTGCAAGAAGGTCCGTATGATGGTGCTGATGAGGAGGGAATTACGCCTGATGGTGGACCTCAATCAGAGCAAATTTCCTTATGTGGGAAAGGGAAATATAGAGTGGTAGCCAGGACAGGGTACAGCAGGGGTCCACCACATTCATGCCCCTCAGTTTGGCAAAAAGCCACAACTGGAAAGGAAGTAAACAGGCATTTCAGCGAAGGGGGTAGAGGTAACTTCCCTAAGCCAATATCTTTACGAGGGCTGAAGGCATTCTTTTTCGCAATTTCGGCCTACAAAGCTTTGAAACGCGATAAAGAAGAGTCCACATCAGGAGACTTAACATCAAGCAAGGAGTTAATTGAAATTATGAACGTTGGAGATCAAAGCGGGTCTCAGGAAATCTGATTTCAGATTCCTAAACTAAAGCAATTCGTGGTTTTCACTTTTTGAAACTTGGTAGCTGGCTTTAATTGCTAGTTTGTCGACAAACTTTTGGTGATGTGAAAGGATCAATTCTGGCACGGTATGAATTTACTCTTTGCTTTTTCAGTCAAACAATAGCAAGGCAGATGATAAGAATTAAAATTTCAAAGATAAAATTATAAAAAGATCTAACACATGTGACCAATGATTAAGGCATGTTTTCTTAATAATTTTGTTAGGAATCTCTGAACTGATAAAAAGAAAAGCCAAAAAAGCGAATAGAAGAAGACTAGTGTGTTTCTTTCTTATTCGTTGTTTGCTTCTTTTTGTAAAGTGATTGATTAGTATGGTTCTTATCACCTTCACTTTATTCTGTGGAACTTTGAGATGCCATTCTGGTTCTGCTTTATCCACCTCTAACAACATTAACAGCCAAAATAGTATAAATTCAATAATGTGGAAATAGTCTTAGACTGAACATCACTATGTCGAGTGTTTTATCGAGGACCTGTACTTTTACACCTTCCACCATCTGAATAACATGCAATTTTTGAAATGAAATGGACATTCGAAGTTTTGAATATATTAACTAATGGCCTCAAAGATAAACAACTAAGACGTGAAATGAAATACGAAGTTTTGAACAAATTAACTAGCGATCTCAAGACTTCATAAAATGAATAGCTTGAACAAAGTTCAAAACATCATAGATGTGTGTAAAATAAACTTAATTGATAACTTTATCTAAAATTAAACCCCTTGTGTGTTTTATATTTCTAGCCTCCATTTTTTAACCATTGTGCTCAAATAAGTATAAACAAATGAGTTGCAAAGAAATGTTTTGTAACTTCGTATGGTTACTTTACATGCTTCTCTCTACTAATGGGCTATTCATATCGTCAAGGATCATTAGGGTTTAAATTGGCTTGTAATGTATGACTAGGGTTACAGGTAGGGTACTAGATATCAATTAGGATAAATGTACCCATAATTATAAAATTATTCTAGGATCTTACATTGAGCTCCCATATTCCTCTTATCACACCTTTAAACTCATTATCATTCACATTAAACTTGTTAACCCACGACACATAGAAAATGCACCCTTAAACTTGATTTTTTCTATAATTAATGATGTTATGGGTGTAGCTTTATTTTTTGAGCTATAAAGTTTTCTCTTATTTTCTAAATAATATGGCTCCTTTTTTAAAAATAATTGCATTCTATAAGTATAAAGGGTTAATTAAGAAAAAAATTAAGAGTATAAAGGGTTAATTAAGAAAAAAATTGAGGGTAAAAGATTAATATGGGTAATAAAGAAAGAATAGGCTTAGTTAGGCTCACACTACAAGAAAAATAAGTTTTAGCGACGAAAATTACTGATGGAGAATAAATATTTTCCGTCAGGAAACAAATTTGATGACAGAAATAACCGACGCAAGAGTTGTTGGATAAACGATCGTAGGTAAATTTTAGCCACGGATATTAGGAATCTGTCACAAATTTAGCAACAAAATTTTGCATATCCGTCGGTAATTTTAGTAATGAAATTTTGTCCTAAATTTATCGATAAATTTACAATATTCTGTCCCTAATTTCCCAACAGACTCGTAATTTTCATCAGTGAATTTACAGATGGTAAATTGTAAGTTCATCGCTAAATTTACCAACGAACAACATTATCCGTCACTAAATTTTTATCGATGGAATATTGTAATTTTGTCGGAAAATACAGCTATGATAAATTTCAACCAACATTTCTCACTTCCTACCTGAGTTTTCTGTTAATAATGTTTTAATTTTTCAGTACATTTAATTTTTGTAAATATTATAACATTGATTGATAAATATAAAGTAAACATTATCCTAAGTGGTAATATAATAAAAAATTATAATATACACGACTAAGTATCTTGAAAATAACTGTAAATTAAGAATTCATACAAAACTTAAAAGTAGCAAAACATCAAATGTATTCACTTATCCATCTAAGCTATGTAGGTGGTGAAAGCGGATGCTTTGACTACAGCAATGAGGTCCTGTCCCTCGCCTTCAACTCATCCACCTTATTACAGAGCTGGGTTATGCACTCCATCAGCCTCTCTACTGTGCTCTCAAGCTGCACTACTCTCTGATTTAATGCAGACCGCCTACTAGATTCAGTTGTAGAGGATATGGAGGATTGTGAATGAAATATGCTTATAAATGAACCTACGTCGAAAATCCTTCCACAGTGGTCCCTATCACCTACTGCATCAAGATATGCCTAACTCTTATCAACAGTTTCAGAGTTCTGAGATTGTCTTTCAATGCGCCCTATCATTATAATTGTTTGTGTTAATAAGTTAACATTTTCAAGAATTAATATTAAAGTATAGATTTTTCATACATGAAGTTGTCTGCATCGGGTGTTAACGAAGGTCACACCATCATGCTTCTTGGTGTGAGTATGCAAAAAGAGTTAGTGTGGTGTAGGCTTCCTACTTAGAGACTTTTCTTGCAACAGAATAAATTGTTATAAGTAAATTATAATTTATAAAATTTTTGGCAGAATTTTCTCTATTTTTATGATATTTACCCCTGTTAAACAAAAAATTTAACTCAACAACACAACCATTAATGGCATCAGACATTGATAACATTATTATTCTCTATAATACACATATATTTTCATTCTAAATTTCATACGTCAAATTACATTGAAATCAGATTTTAAACATCAAAGCACAAAAAATAGAATATAAGTGTAAAGTTTTGATACTTACAAGTTTCTCTGCATACTCCTGGTGGGTCATACATCTTCCAGTTTGTACGAGTAGACTCTCTCCCCCCGGTTCTCCACTTCTGTTTGCAGAATTGCGCTCTAAAATGGACATTGCTTCGGGTGATGCCCAATAATGTTGCCAACGACTCCATATTTCTTCAGATATATATGGTGATTACATTTTTATGTTTATTTTCTTTATTTATTTATATGCATTACTTATTTCTATTTTTGTATTTACTTATGTTTATTACATTTGTAGTGTTTATTTACTATATTTATTTTATTTATTTACTCTTTTTAACCTGCATCACTTATTTGTAGTTTTGTTGTATTATTAATATACTACGTTTTCATTGTCACATTTGCATGTGCGTCTACCGGAAACAGCTTCTCTACTCTGTAGGGGTAAGGCTGCATACTATCAGACCTCCCTAGATCCCACATTGATGCGGGATTTAGGCTGGGTGTGATGATGATGATGATGTTGTACATCATTCTTGTGTATCGTACCAAGAAAGTCTCTATAACATAAACGAGCTCGCCTCTCCCATACATTATAAATTACAATATCAAATTTGAATCCCAAAAAAACTCTTTATGAAAAAAAGAAAAACTTACTATATGTATTTATAAATGACAATATTTATCTAATTAATGTATAAAGTTAGATAAAATAAAAAAGATTAAAGAATATATTCTTTGTACCTCAAACTCCTGATAATAAAATTCCTTTGTCGCCAGATAGATATTCTTTCATATATAACTCTTGAGATCTACTTTCTCTTTAAACTTGGATGACATATTTCTAGAGCACGTTTTAGACAGGACCAACCTAATATGTAAGCCATTTTAGATCATTTTCAAAATGAAATCTACAACTTCGGTGTAAACTTATAGCGTTATCATGCACATATTACAAAATTTTTAGAATTTCACTGACAAATTGTTGACAATTATGATGTAAATTCTTCCATCAACTCCCCTAGCTCCAAGAAGAAGGCCGCCTCCTTCATCCTTAAAGTTTACCCTTGATATCTTTGTCGGTATAGGGGTGCTAGATTGTATAGTAGTAGGTAATGAATGTAGCTCTACAGAGTTTATAGGTGGGGAAGATGATGCCTGATCTAGATGCGCACTAGCTGGACATGCAATACCTGATTCTGTAGCATTTGTAGAATGTGATTATTCACCTGGACATTCACTAGCTCCTTCAAATCATGGTAACGTGAACCTTGGTTGCATCATATTCTGTTTTCTTTTTTGTGACATATTTTTAATCTGAAATTCACATTTTATTGATTAATTTACTAATACAACAATATAAATTAAATATATAACAACATATTGTTGATGTAATAATATATTTATTCATATATTATTCTATTACTTACATAAATAAATTGCTATCATTATTTAATTGTAAATCAAAATCATCATCATCTTCTTTTTCTGAAGAATTAGAATCAAACTCAGGATCCTCTTCAGGTCTCTTGCCCTCCTCATCTCTCCAAATGAAATTTCAACATATTCGTTATTTGGATCATTCAAAGTTCCATTCTCGTCATATGTTACACATGGTTTATTTCATGAACATCTTCCTAAAATGCTTCACTTTCAATTCTCTTATCTTCTCCTTTTTCCATGTGATTCAAAAACACCTCTAAGTTTTACTTTGTAAATGGCCAACCAATCTGACTTCTCTCATCGTAAGCTAGGAAAAGGGACATAATACTCCTAGATCACTTGTACTGCCAACACGAAAGGTTCAAATTGTCTAAATCTTCTTCACTGGTTGATTTCAACTAGATTGTATCGCCTTTGTACATTTGTTCCAACATTAGGAGTTAGATCAAATCATTCACACTTAAATATCACACTCCATTTTATTGACAATGCAGGGTATTCAATTTCAAGTATCTCAATAACTTTACCATAGTAATTCATCAATTCTCCCTATATGCAAACCCTAATATTTACTATTGCCATGCTATGACCATGATATTCTATATGAAATTTGTATATATTAACAAAATATACCATATATGATTTAATAGTTCACAAAGGTCTTTTTGCAATATCACATATGAATTTGTTATGTATTGGATTTTCTAAGGCCGAAATAATTTTTTTTGATATTAAATAGTATAGTGTCATTTAAACACTTTGATCTGATAACTTAACCATTTCAATTATTGCAAGTGAAAACTTACATATTTCTCGAACTATCGAGGAAAGTGTCTTTTAACTTCTTTATTGATATCATCATGTGTTTTTTTCAGGCATTAACTCACATAACCATTCCTTATATAATCTAAAAGCTTCAACTCCCTCAACAAACTCAGGATTATGAAACCATTGGGTGTTAATCATCTATACATTCAATATCTATCAATATTACTTATTTATGCAAAATTGTTATTTAAAAAAGTTATTTCATAGTTAGATATGATAATCATTATGGTAGCATCCATATTAATCTTACTAACATTTAATCTTTGCTTTACAGATCATTAGATCCTTCATTTCCCCTAAGTTTTTATAGGTCTCTGAGCATTTCCCCTCCAAATTGAAACCAACCTATCCCACCAAATGATTTCACAATTAGAAAACTCAATCACAACTAACTCCACCTTTGTGATTGGATAATCACCAAATTTTAAGTCATAAAAACCTTACTACTTCATAGAAGAATTTGTGAGGAAAGGTAAGGCTTTGATCTTTATTATCCTTAATATATCTTAATACCTTAGAAGCAACCTACAAGTGAACTGTACTTGGCTTATCGATATATTGACTTAATTGGTGGACAACATATGTGAGTATTAGTTAAATAAAGTAATATGCCAATCAATATCCTGTAAGAAATGACATTAAGAAGTAAGGAAAAGCACTTACAAGCACTATGATACTTGATATTGTTTACACCTTTGAATCGAGAAAGCAAGTTCTCGCTGTGACTTCTAGTCATGAAAATTTTCACCTATAAGTCTTATGGGAGTTGCATCACGAGTTTCCAGCCCACATAGAAGACCAATGATGTTAGACATTTATCGACACTCTTCAAAACATATCCTAGAAGAAAGCCAATAACAATTAGTTAGTTTTTGATAAGTTTTAAATTGAGCATAGGTACAGATATGCACGAGTTTTAAGTTATGTATTGCATATTTTGTTTTCCTTCTATGAATTTTTCCATATCATACAACTTATAACCATTTTTCACAATATCACATATGGACAAAGACAACATATAAATTTTTCGCAAGATCATAGCCATTATTATGTAAACCATTATTATGGACAAAGAATATAATTAACTTTATTGATGAGACTATGGTTGAATCTTCATATGATCATATTGCATTTTTTAAATGTAGACAACATAGAATACGTGCCCATCTATCATCCTCTAAATCCCAAGCAAAGGGAAATTCATGTATGGATCACTTTCTAAACCTAGACGTTGTAATACTCAAGGCAAAAATAGGCACAATTTTTATGCAAGGTCATCTCAAAAAGAACTTACAACCTCCTTCTCATTCATATAGGCCTCTTTATCATTAAAATGGTGTGAAACAAACTCACAATCATTATAGGTCTCTTTATAAGCATAACTACATGAAACTTACTCCCATTTTATATGAATCCTTATAAGAAACAAAAACGCATCACATTTTCTCTAAATCACTAAATGTTATATTTTCATGAGAAGAGTATATCATATGGGTTGAAAGAAAAATTAAAAGCTATTCTCTAAAGACCAAGTTTGTGTGGGTACCTAGAATTGATTTTTTAAAAATCTAGTAGGACCAATTATCGACGTTCTTTAACATAAAACACAGTCTGCAAAAAAGAAAATAAAGAATTAGCTAGTTCAATTAATATATTACAACCAAGCTTCCTTTGTTACATCCCTTCTTTTATATATTTTTTCATTTCCCTATACTTATTTCACTGCATCTCATTTGTAAAACATCAAAATACAAGTAAAAACATCAATCATTATCAAATAAAGAGTAAATACTTATTTTTTCTATTTAGGCTTAAGGTTATTTAGGAAATATTACACAGAAAGAGCTTAACTTTTAAATTAGGCTTAAAAAATGACATACTAATATATTAATGTATAAAAGGGCTACAATTTGGCTTAAATTCAAATCCTAGGTGACTTTATCGTTTTTAATGTTTGTATGCATCTTATATGTAATCTTAAATGGATGAAATTCAAGTTTTAGAAACTCATAATCAAAGAACGTATCCACATAACAAAAGAAAATTTTCATGAATGCTTAAATCCTTATAGGATCACTCATGTCCTTTACTTAACAAGTTCAGTTTCATAAAACAATATCTTTGCATAAAACATTAAGATATTCAAACTAACATTGATTTTTGTATAAAACACTATCTTTTTTGGCCATTCAAATTTTCAAAATAGTATGGGTGTTATGATCCTCTTAACTCTAAAACCACATATAACTAAACGTAACTGAAAAATTAATTTAGAATAAACAAAAAACTTTTTGATAACATCCATAGAATCTTTGTTCATCTAAAAAATGAGTCAAAATCATTATTAACTACATACTTGACTATATTAATACCATTAAGTGAATAATCATATATAAGCTTTCATATGGTAAGTTTGTTGAATGTGTAGAAGTAATGAGCGTGAAATATAAGAAAGAAACTTGTATGTATGCCTTTGGGTTAAAAACTCTTAAATACACGTATGATTAAGAATGAGAAATTTAAATGTGATATACATGACATGATATAATCTAAGCGTATGGTTGTTTCCAATGACAATGGGTATGATTCATTGCATAAAAATAAGACATTCAAGGAGGATATCAATGGCCTCAAAAAGTCTTTTTCTAGATTCAATATAGGTAGTGAAAAATTGAAAAGAATACTTGGAGCCTTAAAGAGTTCTAATGATAAATTGGTTTCAGTTATTAAAGTGCAGGGGAAAGCACATATATAATAAGCCTATGGCTAAATATGTATAAATATCACATGCTCATCTAACATTCTATTTCATATTAAAAAGAGAAATTTCATGCATTCATGTATTTTTTCATATTCTAAATATAAACAACAAGTCTTTAAAGGCCAAAATAACTATAATTCACATAGAAAGACATAAAAAACAAGCAATAATCATAATTTGGACCTCATCTACGATAACAGATTATTAAATATGTTTACACTTATTATAAACATAAATTCAATTATAATTGTATAACACGAGCTCATAATCATTGTATTCCACCATATAAGTATTTGACATATGGTCAAAATTCTCATTGGTCCTAATTTTATGAAAGGAACATATGATATGCCTTCTTATCTCAGAATGAGAGCTCCTAATTTTCCATATATCTAGAAGAAAAGTTCATATCACACATATCATTTATCAATACCTAAAAATGCATATAGTCATATTCTTTTAAATCTTTCTCAATTGGCACTAACACTTTCAATTTTTATCATGTGAGATATCATTTTTTTGGTGATTATGGTCATATAAAAAATTATTTGTTTAAAAAATTCTTATTAAGAAAAATGAAAAAAGATATGAGTTGAAAATGGTTCAAAGACTAACCTCTAAACACTTATGTTTGTGTGGGTACATAGAACATATTAACTTTTTTTCTTGTAAGTCAATATTAAGTAGCATAAAATAAATTCTAAGAATTGATATAATCTCTATTAATATCTAATAAGGAACAACAATGGTATCTTTAACAGTTATTTCAAAAGAAAAGTTATTAGAAGCCCTTATATAAGTTAAATAAGAAAATTAGTATAAAAAATAACTATTGAACCAATTGAAGAAGAAAAGTAACTAACCTTTGGTAGTTTATAAAATGCTATAAATGCTTTCCTTCACATTGATGACAATTGAGAATATTAACTTAGTCATGCATAATTAAGGGGAGAAGAAGAAAGGATTGATGCATGTACATAAGAGGAGAAAGGTATATTGATTTTCAAATTGGTACATGAACCATTTGAAATTAAATCATTTTCGGCAACCACTTTGCATATATACTTTACCCATATAATAGGCTTTTTGATAAGGGAGAGAGGTAAGTGTGGCTTTTTGACAAGGGAGAGAGGTAAATGTTGTTTTAATTTTTTTTCCTATTCATACTTATAACTTTATATACCATATATCCCATTTAATTTTGATGAAAATGGGAAAGAATGATAATACTAAAATGCTTTTATTCATAAAGCATGAATTAAAAGGGGAATATTCATTACATATGGATTTGACATAAAGTGGGTTTATACAGTATCATTTATTTTTATACTATACATTGATTTGACATAGGGATAGTTTATTTAATATCATTTATTTTCTCAGATATCTCCAAATACATTTTATTATAAAAAAGAGAAGATTATTAGACCAATTAAGGCTCTAACTCATGATTTTAATGATAAGAAAATATGTTACTACTAATATTATCATCTTTGATTATATGCACATTTGAATCAAAAGGTCCTTAAGTCTTAGTTGGAATGGGGTTAAGGTTAAAGGTGGGGAATTTTCTAGACCAAGAAGATTAAAACTAAAGAGAATAGCAGAGAACTTGAAAAATACATTGGGTGAATAAATTGACTGCGAATCTGTAAGCCACATTATATATTTAAATACTCAATAATCCCCTCATTCAATTCATCCCTTATTAAAAACATAGACAATTTTTATCATGTAAATTAAAATTTCTCCTTTTTCTTTTCTTTATACATATGGGAAATTCAACTGTACATACACAAATTCACTACTCAAACCTAACTTCCAATTACATTTAATACAACACCATTTTATTTTTCAAATACACCTATACTTAACATATTCTTTCTTTGAAAAAATCCTTTTAACTACCTTAATTCAAAAACCCTACTAAATTTTAAAACTAACTATATGTGTTAATTAAGGTTCACATCTCAATTTCTAAGTTATAAAACCAATTCATCAAATTTTCATCCCTAACAGAACTTTCATCGAACATTTGGTACGCTACACAAATTCATCCCTAATTTGTTTCAAAACTGCCTTTTTTTCTATTATTCACTAACACAGAACAATAAACAACGACCTATTAGCAACTGAAAAAACCCTGACAACTCAATCCACACAAACAAAACAAATGAAAATAAAATCATTTAACAACATAAAATGAAGCCAAAAAAAACCCAATAGTAGGGACGACCAACCTTGACAAGGGAAGCGAGGATGATAGATGGATGGAAGGATAATGGACGGAAGAAATAAGACAGATATGTCAGAGATGGAGGAAATGAAGAAGAACATAAAATGAAGAAGAAAACAACGAAGAAGAAGGGAAGGAAGGTCTGTGTTTGTGGATTTAATTCGAATGAAAATGACGAGGTTTCCTTTTAATTTAAACGATGTCAATTTCCTTTTGTTTTAATTTACTAACAGAATTATTTCCGTCGATCAATTCCGTTAGGAATTTTAGCTAGGAACCATTGGCGCCTATTTTTACGACTATATTCACTAGTCCGTCGTTATATTCCGTTGGCAAAGTTGGAGGTAACATTTTGTCCTCTTTTAACAACGAATTTTTTATTCTGTCATTAATTTATGTTGAAATTTTATTTCTATCCCTAACTTACAATGAAATTTTTTCCGTAGGTATTTTGTAATTTTCTTGTAGTGTCAATAAAGTGACTAAAAGTTTATTATTCATCATGAGTTATCTTGAAAGTATTAAATGATCCAAAGAAGGCCTAAATCACGTCAGAGGTATTATTAAGCCAATGATTTTTCCTTGAGCCATAATTAAGAAAGTTATAAAGCCTTATTAAATCATTCTATAATTCTTATAAGCTTTCTCTAAACAAACAAAAGGAGTGAATGAGAAAAAAAAAAGAGAAATATTTCAAGGGATTTTTAGAAAAAAAATCATCAAGTCAAGCATATAGATAAATATGTTAACCATCCTTTCTTATGAGTTATTAATCGTAAGGACATAAAAGATATTCCCTTTATTAAAGCAATATATAATGCATTCTCCCTCTTAATTCATACATCATTGATTTCTAACTATGTCGTTAAATAGTATTAGGAGAATCTTTGAAGATGTGGTTGTGTGCCTAACTTGAATTTTAATCTTGTTGTTGTTTACTTATGATGGTCATGCATATGAAATCTTAATTTTAATAGTTAATTTGGCTAGTTGGCTATTAATTTTCAACATAATATGAATTAGTAGATACCACATGATTCATATTGGATTTTTTTATACAATTTGAACAAATTAGATAGATACCATGTTAATCTTATTCTCGTAGTAGTCTAAGTGTATGTGACCATCATAACTTATGTTTGAGATTTGATTTCTCATCCTTGTTGTTAATTAATTGGATCCACTAAAATGCTATTATGGATTTAATTAGTTATTAAAACGTTACACAAATTGACCAAACGATGATAAGATTCTAGAACTCTTCCTTCACATAAACTAGTGTTCAAGATTAGAATCAATTAATCTAAGCTATATTGTTAATGGTGAGCTTGAAATAATAATAAACCTAATTCTTGCATTATTTTATTTTTTCTTATTTTGGATTTAATTTACTTAAAGTTAATTTACTATTTGATTTGACACTACGTTAGACATGTGTATTGGGTACTATTTATTTGGGGACAGATTAGAAATTGTTGTTAGGAGTGTCCCTTTGGCGATGCTTTAATAGTTCGTTGCTAAAAGTCAAAGAATCTATATCAAATAAGCAAAACGTCGGAAAGGGGAAACAATGTTATGACGCTTTTATAATTCCATCTCAATAATAACACATTTTAACGATGTTGAGGTACTTCCGTTGCAAAAAAGAAACAATTATCGACGACTATAAATTATTATCAAAAAAGAAACAATTATCGACGACTAGAAATTATCGTTGGCGTATGTGAGACAAATCATTGTGATTAGCATTGATTTAGTAAAACGTTGGCAATTGCTCAAAAAAATAGCAATAGAGAACTAAATTGCATTCCTTTTTATCGACGTTTTCATGGATTGTCATAGAAGGTTGAGCTAAGATAATACGGAGTGACGATAAATGTTTGAATGTCGCGGAATGTTCACTATTGGTGACGATTATTGTACTTCGTCAGTAAAGTTTGGCAAAGATTTTCTTTAGCATCACGGGTAGGTGGACATATTGCGACCTTTTTTCTTTATTTTTCGGTAATGAGGTAGGATATAGCGACGGTCTATTATTTCGTCGCTAAAATGGTTCTTAGATTTTTTCCAAAAAATTTGATGAAATTTGATATGTGATAATATTGTTAAAATTAATAATATTTGGAAGATAATTTGTTAATAATAAGTAATTATCGTAGTTAAGGTTAATTATAATTGACATTTTTGTAGTCTATCTTAGTTAAGATATGTTTTGTTGTAAAGTTGTTTTCAATGTTTAAAACATATTGTTGAAAAACACATGATAGGTTATTTAAAATATGAAAAGTAAATATATTTTGGAAACAGTAAATTTTTTACAATACTAAAAATATCATAATTTTAAGTTAAAATTAGTATTAATCATTAATATTTAGTAACAGTAAAATAATTATTTTTAAAAATTTTGGAATTGGTATCAATATAATAAATGATATATGGTAAGTAGTACAAACTTTTAATTAGAAGGTTAACAATTTTTACAGACATAGAACAGCAACAATAACAACAAAAGTAATATATAACCTTACCCCTAACTAGTAGAGAGGTTGTTTGAAAGATTCTTACAGATAGAAAAATAAATAAAGTTTAAAGTTAAGTCTAGTTGATTCCTTCGATAAATGACAATGATATAATTATTTTTCTGGATTCTATGTGACATGAGAGTCGGTAAAGGTAAATGAGTTCCCCATGTATGGATTCCCAAGAAGGGTCCTTGTATATTCAAAAGCACTAATTGAAATAGTGAAAGATCTTCCCTCAGGTGTAGGATTGTTGACGCCCTCTTCCAACAGCTTCTTCGCTACAACTAAACTTCTAGAGGATACAGTGAATGAGTCCCCAAATTTAGTATGAAAGACAACTTCTTTGGATGAACTACCAATATGATGTGCTTCACCTAAAACACAATCAATAGAGAACTTAGATTGCTAGTTTAATGAAACCATTTAACGAACCCAAATTGGAACACATGCATATTTAAATGATCAGAACAAGTCTTTGGAATTGACAAATTTTACAAAATAGCCGATTTCCCTAATCCTTTATAGACCTTTGTGACATCACCCCCACCTCCATGGGCATAGATGTTATCTTGAAGTTTAAAGGAAGCTTAACACAACATATACCATCAAATGTGAATATATATAATAGCTTCATAACAAGAAATGAGATGTACATAATAAGGAAAGTGACATAGTTAATTCGGATGATACCAAAAACCTTGAAGAAGAAGATCGGCCATGGATGGCAAACGATTATTAGTGTATAAAGATGGAATTTATTTTGCATTATTTTTTTCTTCAGTAGGGATAATTTTGCTACATTCCTCCCAATGGAACGAATTTCTACCATCAAAAACTAGTCGCCATGTCGACATTCCTTGATTAATTATGTTAAGAGTTATATTCTATAAATGTGAATTTAGATAAAATGCAATATGTTTAACTCCAATTTCGATGATAGTTAAAGTACTACAGTTTAGTACTTATACATCTTCAATCTACCTAATGAGATGAATGTTACCCTTATTAAAGTAACAGTAATCTATTTACCCTTTATATCATATCAAAATTTTATAATTTAAAGTAGATTACTCATGACCATGTTCTTTATGTACAGAAATATAGTAACTCATTTGGAAATAGAAAAAAAGAACAATAATAGTATAGTTAAGGATGGTTCTTTGATAGTGATGACCACAATATAGGAAACGAGCATAAGAGAGGCAACAATGGTTGTTAGACTGTGAATGTAGAGGAATGTTGATGACTAACATGAAAATGAAGAGAGGTTCATTGAAGTAGTAATAAAAACTTAATATAAAATGACATCACCTCTTGTTAAGGTAAACAATGTCGGTTTCCATTTTATTAGAAGAAATATAGCACAATGTTGTTAAAAAAAACAGTTGCCAAGTTGAAAACATTGCCATATTCATTGTCACCTTGCGTAACATAATTATTATTACACATAGAGAAAAAAATTATTATAATAATACCTTTATGACTGCCATAATATTGTTTGAAAATATTAGAAGTTAATCACATTGTTTTTTAATAATATTATAAGTTTATTACAAATAATTTGCTAAATATTACATTAAGTGAACGATTTTGATTGTACGGATGCTCACTTCTTATTAATCATTTGAGGAAAATAAAATATTGTTTGAAAATAGTTTTAAGTTAACTTATATGAAATAAAAGCTATCCGACAATATTTTCCATTATTCTTTTGTAAATGGTAATTAACATTAAATATTAACAATTTCCAAACATGATCTTAATGATGTTGGTTGCATAAATAACTGAAAAACAAATATTAGTGAACAATTTTGATTGTAATATGAGTACTTCATATTAATCATTTTAACAAAATAAAAAATTTTATGAAAAATGTTTAGTATTGGCAACATTTATCTAGTTTGGTAACAAAATGTTGCATAGTTTGTGATGCTTATTTAATTTGGTAGGTACATCTGGGATTTGGTGGCTAATTTTATCTTCGTCGTCAAATGTAACGGATGACAAAAAAATAAGCTGAAACGACGTCGTTTCTTTGACTACAAGCTACATCGTCCCTGTCTATTTAAACGCAGACATGCGAAACACCTCTCCTCTTCCCTCTTTTTTTCATTTTCGTCCATTCCTCTTCATAGACTCTCCATTTTCAAAACTCTTTCACACCCCAGCATCATTTTTTGCACTTTCTTCTCCTCTCTCTGTCACCCATCGTCTCCTTGTGCTTTGCCTCCAACTGGTAAGTGGCGTAGCTTTTGTATTTTTCATCTCACAATAAACATTGAATGTATATGTCAACAATAATGGGTATTTTTTAGGCTGACTGTTGAGTTTTTTGCATTATTTGTTGATGATGATGGTTGAAATGTAGTGGATATGTGTTGTTGTGGTTAAAGAAAGGAAAAATAACTAAGTGTTTTTGTTAATTTAGGTTGATATATGGCTACACATTGGGTGTTTGAAGAAATTCTTGAATGATATTGATATGATTTTTTAAATGTTTTCATGTTTAAATTCATTATGTTTTGTTAAATTTGAAATGTTGAAATTTGGTTGCACATTGGTATAATGGTAAATATGAATATTTTTATTAATTTCATGGTGGAAAAAATTATTGTGCATATAAAGTCTTCTTTAATGCATGTAATTTTCTTTCTTGTCTAACTTTAATATAACTAGGGTGTTGATAAAAAAATAAATATACCATAAATTATATGTTTCCAACATAACTACAAATCTAATTGTGCTACATAATTAGTGTGAATAGTTTCTTGTAATCAACATGATATTCTTATTGAAAGTGTTGTGCTACGAAGCACATTTTGAGTATATCAAACCATTTTGCTTTAATTTTGTCTTATAGACTCATATGATTCAAATGCTCTTCTCTCCTTTAGGAAGTTCAATTAACTCCTAAGTAATTTGGCTTTTATATGGATATAGTTTTATCATCCATTACTTTTCTCAATTTAGAATGATGAAAGCTATGCTATGCATAAATGGATGTAGTTGCTCTTCTCATCTAAGACTTAGATATATGTTTAATGATTATTACGCTATACTGTTATCAATTGATTTTGTCTCTCATTTCCTTACTTTCTTTTATTATTATTACTATTGTTCCTCTGTGATTATCTTATATGAATTTGTTATAAAGATAAGTTAGTACATGTAATTTATTCATTAAGTTCTAAAAAGACATAAAATACATAAATGTATGTTGAAAATGAAATTCATTAAGTGTTGAAAAGCCATACATAAATTCATTAAGATGTACTAAAATTGAAATTGCATGGAATTTGAAGTTATAAGATTGCTTATTATGGTACTTTGAAGTTGAAATTGCTTATTATGAAAATTTATGTTGGAATTTCAATTTGGTTGTTATGGAATTTGAAGTTGGATATTAAAGTCAGATAAATGACTGTTGGAGTAGTCATATATGGAACTTATGGCATTTATGAGTTGGTTTAGTTTTGAGATTGCCATTTTGAAGTTGTTGTGGATATCTAGTTCATTTTAATTACCAATAAATGAATATAAGATGAATTATATTGTAATTTGCCATTATACCAGTAGGCAATAATATTTTTTTAATATTGAAAAGATAAAGAACAAATGTATTATATTAAATACAAAATTCCCTTATTTTGCAGGCTTTATTTTATGTTAAAGAATGTCCATAATCATCTAACGTCCTCCTTCTTTGTAGTTTACGGTTGTTCGTCGATCTAGGCAAGTCGTCCAACCCATTTACAATATGTTTTGCTTTACTAGTTGGAGTATTTGTGAGAAATTTTTTTTGTGATTGCAAATCAGGTATTGTTTTTATGTTGTTGTTTGCAATATTCTGAGTATCATTGATTATAATATAAAGGATTAATTTAACATATAAAGTTATAATTAGTAGTAACTTTAATTGTCACGTAACAATTGCATTTAATATGGGTATTGTTTAAAACATTGAGGCATAATAAACCCTTACGATAGTATATAGGCTAGAAACATGTGGTGTAGTTCTGATGAGGCTTATCAGTGAAAAATTCCACAAGCCTAAAAGGCACAGTGAGAACTTGCTTTCTCGATTCATATGGTGTAACAATGTCACATACCTTAATTAAGAGTAACTTTTATTGTAACGTAAAATGGAATAAGAAATGCATTAAATAATTTAGTTATCTTCTTTTATTGTATAACTAGACGGATAAAAGTTGGATGTCTCATTAGAAATGGTCCACTGAATACATAAAAGGAGTTCAGAGATGTATCCAATTTGAATAACATCAAATGGGTGATGAATATCATATTTGTTGTCCTTGCATCGATTGCTTAAATGTCGACTTTTAAAGTCAAAATGTAGTATATAATCACTTGCTAATCCGAGACATAGATAAATTCTATAGTCTATGGATTTATCATAGTGAACATAAGGAAGTAAGTTGTAGTAGAAGTTTTGATTCAAGTTATGATGATAGTAACAATAATGATGTAGGTGATTATGATGTTAATAATGATGGGATTGACAAGATGTTAGACGATTATGCGAATTATATGGTGACTATGAATGAAACACGTATGCCTTGGATTAGGATTTATTTCAATTCATTCATATAAGTATGATTGTGTTCTATTTTGGAAGGAAAGTAAATATGTTCAAGAGTGTCTTATTTATGGTACATCTAGATGGCAAGTGGACGCTGAGAGAGGGAAAAAGATATCGAATAAAATCCTTCAATACTTTCCTATTAAACCATAACTACAAAGACTTTTTATGTCAAGAAAAACAACCATAATATGAGGTGGCATAAAGAGAAACGCATTAATGATAACATTATGCGGCATCCAGCAGACTCAATGGCATGGAAAGAATTTGATAGAAAGTTTTTATGGTTTTCCACAGGATTATTATATTGTTCGATTTGGATTAGCCTCAAATGGATTTAACCCTTTAGATAATATGAGTACTTTATATTACTCATATTACCGAAAAGATGAAGTACTCATATTATTGAAAAGATAAGAATGTTGTTCTATTTAAGTACAAATGGTGTAATCTTACTAACATGAAAGTGAACAGGAATATTACTAGCATCAATGTTAGTAAGACATGGTATGATAATGATCCTTTCGTCGTCCTTACAAGTTAAGTGAAGCAAGTTTTCTAACTCAACGATACTCTATTGGGTAGAAATTGGAAGGTTATTCAAAAGTTTCAGCGCCTAAATGTCTTTGATTTTTATGAAAGGGATAATGGTCAATTCAATGAGGATGTAGATGAAGTTTCATTCAAATAGAAGATGTAGATATATCATCATTCTATAGGAGAGATGTTGATCCAAATATAGTGCAACTGGATGAAGTCCAAGCCAATTTTTTCAATCAAACAGATGAAGACTATATTTGGGATGAATTAAATGACAATGATGATACGTTGGCCAAATATATTAGTGATTAAGAATCCAATCCCAATGTAATTAATGATGATGATTTTCAAAATCTTGATTATGATGATTAAGTGTAAATGAATTTTTTATATTGTTTGAAATGTTATGTTCATATTTGATTTATGTTGTTGATTTTTTATTATGTTTATTTAGGATGAATGATTACGTATTGTTGATATTTTACTTACGTTTATACAGAATGTTAGTGTTTGATTTATGTTTATGTCAAATGTTTAGTTTTGACTTATGTTTGACTTATATTCATGTGGAATGTTGATGTTTGAGCAAAGATTATGCTTTATGTTGACATTTTATTTATAGATATTTAATATAATAGGACCTGGTAAAAATAAGGAAAAAAGGGCAACTACCGAAGATGTTCCTCACCCACAACAACCAAATCAATCTACCCTACCGATGAAGGCAGTCAACAACAACCTATATCTACCTCAACTAGTGCTAAGGGATCTTTAGGTCTGTTATTGTTAACCACTTATATTTACAATTATGCTCAAATATATATTTACATGTTTAATATGTTTTTTCTTACCATTATTCTTTTGTTGTTAGATTCCAATACCGATATAAGAAAAAAAAGGTAAAGGTTTCACTAAAAGATTTGAGTTGCAACTCATGAATGTTATAATGAATAACAAGTTGTCTATGCATATTGAACCCACGCAACGTCGTCCTGTTAATAAGATCCAATCAGCTAAATTGTCTAGTGAGTTGGGAGTCATTGTCAAGAATGAATTACCATGCCTTCAATATGTCAGGTAGTTAAAGGAAGACAACTTGCTAAAGAATGCTTTGGACAAAGTTTCGGTAATTTTTTAATTCATTTTATTATATGCATTATAGTTTTACTTATTTAAAGAGCAAGTTAACTTATACGTGTAATTCACAGATGAAGCTAAATATCATCGATATCGCAAACCCTGAAGTTTCAAGCTGGGTCAGTTCATTGTTAAAACAAAGGTAAAAGGATCATCGTTATTGACTTCATAAATACTACAAGTCTTTTCCTTCAGATGAGGAGACAAAGAGATATGTTTTAGAACGGGTAAATCCAGAAAATTGGAGTGAAATGTGTGATTATTGGGCCTCTCTGAAGGTTAAGGTTTGTCTTCTTTCTTTTCATTTTTCCTTCCATTAATTTTGTATTTAATGATTATTTCTTCTCTTTATTTAGGAAAAGCGTAAGAAAGCTAAGGCAAAAATGAAAATTACTCATAACACTGGCTCTAAATTATTTGTTATCCTACAATAAGAATTTGTAAGTGTAATATTTAGAAGTTATAATTCTACTAATTAATACAATATAATCTATTGTATTCCAATTTTTTAATTTATATAATAGAGCCAGACTCAACTCTATGGACAAAAGTGTGATAGGATCACACTCTACAAGCTAATACACTACAAGGAAGGTGAAGGTTGAATGTCTGAAGAGGCACAAAATAATTACGTAAGTATAAAATTTTTAATTTTAGTTTTTTTATTTATGTAATACTAAGTCATAATATTTAAATTACATCTCGATTTTGTGTTTTAAATTATAGGACAACATGCAGAAGTTGTTTCAGAGATCATTGTCTGATGGGAATAAGCTCAATGTGGATGACATTTTCAACAATATCTTTGGTACAAGATTAGGGTATATCAAAGGTATTGGGCATGACCCTAAGCCAATTGGTTCATCATCGTCATGACCAGCATATGTAACGATGCTTCGAAAGGACAACCGATCTCTTCAGGTTGAGTTACAATGTAATAAAGAAAAGTTAGATCGTAACTAAGAAAAATTACAATGAGATGAGCAAAAACTAGACCATACTGAAAAAGAGTTGACCAAACTAAAAAAGATGATCAAACAAATATTTGAGTCATAATATGTCACTGGTAATGACGATGAGGCGTCTTAGTTTGTTGATAATTTTTTTCTTAAGTCTTGTAATTAACATTTAATTACATGCTTTTGTATAAAATGCTTTTCACTTTTAATTATGAAATATTTTTCTTTTATTTTAATTTATTATTATTTAAACAATATGTCATCAACAATAATTACAAAATGTGACTAAATTATAATTCAAACCATATTGAAAACAATAACATGAACTAAAAATGTTTTTAATAATTATAATTAAATATTAAATTGGTAATAGGGAAGTTAAATTAAAAATAAAAATTCGTCACTAAAAGTTTTTAGCTACAAATATAAAATCGTCACCAAATCTTTTTACCTACGCTTTTTAGAACATCTCTAATAACATTTAACTATGCTTTAATTTTCTTAGCTAAACATATTCTACTACGAACATAAATCGTCAATAAACATTATTATCTACACCTATATTAACGAAGCTAATTACCTTTATCTACCAAAATTAAACGTAACAATAAGTGATCTGTGACTATTTCACCTCTCGTTACCTATTCTTATCAGCAACTTAGTAATGATCATAGCAAAATTTTTTGGGCGATGATTCTTTTAAAAAGTCGCAGATAATTTTTTGCAACTAGGTTTTTGCAATCATTTGTTCGACCATTTTTTGGTCGCTAAAAACTTTTTGCAACAATTTTGTTTCTTTCAGTGATAGTTGTATTTCATTGCCAATACCCTTCTCTGTTGAAGTGTGATTATCTAGACAAGTATAAAGTTCAAACTAGTAGTTTGCTAGTCCTTATGGGATTGACAATCGGTTTCCTTTTAGAAACTCGTTCATTGTTTTTCTCTACTAAAAATAATCACTCCCATTGAAAAGTGAATAAATATCTTGTCCCTTTGGTTGATAAAAACTATGTTATAATGATCTTTGCTCAAATTCTGCTGAAAATATTTATGTAATGAATGAGACTCATTATGATATCAGTCCCTATATAGAATATAAGAGGAGGATTAATTTTACGTGTGAATTTTGAAACCTTTTATATATTAATTAATGAAATGTCTAATGCAATAAGTGAATATAAAAAATTTATATAACGACAATCATATTAAGAACAAATATAATAAAAAGACAAGGAAAAGAGACTGTATACAATGCTATAAATAACTCTTGG
The DNA here is from genome assembly GCA_027563885.1 of Erythroxylum longipes. NCBI lineage: Eukaryota > Viridiplantae > Streptophyta > Magnoliopsida > Malpighiales > Erythroxylaceae > Erythroxylum > Erythroxylum longipes. The sequence continues at coordinate 14,359,935 of JAOQMS010000008.1, forward strand.
CATACCTCCACATTCTAAGCTATATTTAAGAATTCAACTATTTCTCTTCGATGAAGAGGAACTCGTTATTCATTTGTCTTCTTTTGAGTTAAAAGAAAATTTTACACACCTTTTTCCTACAGTAAAAGAGGACCTTGTTACACGTAACTCTCTCAATAGCTCATACAAGCTCTCTAGTATGTAAAAGACTCTTTTTATAACTCACTTATGAACATTTATACTTATAATCCTTGTTCCTAGTTGTATGGAACTCAAACTAGTCAATAGATACAAAAACCAGTTGTGAGAAAAGGTTAACCATTACTTAAGTCATTATAAAAAAAAATTAGGTTATATAAATTAAAAATAATTAATAGAAACTATCTGTTAGAAATAAAATTTTCAAGTTTCCAAAGTGTAAATTCCTAACTCCTTGATAAAACTTAAACACATTTAAAATTCTTCCAAACAATAGTTTGAAGATCAAGAGGTTTTCTTTAAAACTCTTTTTGAATATGAAATAGTTATACATTAAGCACACAAAATGTAATGTTTACGTCCCTAGAACATTGAAAAGATCAAGATAAAGGGTTACAAAGAATTTACAATGATTTATTACATATGAAATAATTTCAATCTTTTTAGTTCTTGATCCACTTGACTTGTATAGCCTTAAATTTCTCTTAAATTGTATTTGTTCTTCATTTTGCTTATTTTAATTCTTTTATTACTTAATTGGTGCTATTAACTCCTTTGCTCATTTTTCCTTATATTAAACGTAATTTTCATATATTACTTGATCACACTACTGTTCAATTAATAATATCATCAAAAAATAAATTCATTATGAGTAAGATATTTTATTATTTTTAAAACCATAAATTAGGATCACATCCAGTGTAGTAGATGATATGCATAAGCCTTTTATTGATATTTATCATATAGAATTATAAGTTAGTAGCATTATTATAATTATTATTTTATATTTTATATTTAATATATTCCCCTCTATCACAAATTACAATGCAACAAAGTATATTGAAAATTTGTTGAAATATGTAATAAGGTATATTAAAGAACACATTTGAATATTATATTAAATTAAGTAATACAAGATAATGAAATATAAGACCATACATGGTTATACAACATTAAATTTATATGATAATTAAGAACTAAAACTTCTAAAAAAGAGTATATTCAATAGTAAATTCAAATCAGTAATCATATTTACACAATTAATGTATAATAATAAGATGTTGGGACATTGAATTACAATAGAACACTTCCATTTAAAATAAGTCAATTAGTCAAAACCAAATTTAGTACAATAATTCACTACAAGAAAACTAGGAATTAGTGATGGAAAATTATCGACGAAAATGAAACCATTGAAAATTATCGACAGAAAATCAATTTTCGTCGGTAACATTGACGCGAAAAATTTCATTTAGTAATGTTAGTAATATCCGTAAGTAAATAGGGAGGGAAATCATCTCGGCAAAATTTTCGATAGACTTTAGCGACGATATAAAATACCCTTCAGTAAAGAAGGTGGGAATTGTTAGAGGAATAAAAAAGTTTTAGGTTTATCGACGAAAACTTTTTCCATTGGTAAATTTTGAAGGTAAATTTCGTCATCTACCTCGGCTTCATTATTTTAAAGTAAACAAAAATGACGTCATTTTGTTTAACACCAAACGGCATCGTCTTGATTTACATTTAACTCACCCGAAAGCTCCTCCTCCCCCCCACCTGTGTCTTCTTCTTCATCTGCTTCGTCTCTCCTCTCGTACAATTTTCTTCTCTCCTATTTTTCTATCGTGGACTCCTCTTTTGCTTATCAGCGTTTGTCTTCTCCGACCACCATCATCGTGTCCTTTGGTGGAGGTATTTTTGCAACCACTATCATCTTTTTTTCGTATATTAGATGAAAGTTTTGGGTATTTGATTACTTCATTTATTTGTGTATTATGTGATTGGAAAACAATTTTAAGGTATAAATGTTAGTGATAGAAGGGACAAGATGTGATTTTGGTTGGGATGTTGGGATGAATTATTGATACATGTAAGGTGTTTGATGAAATTCCTGTTATGTTGATGTTTATTGTATGGGAGTGTTCTGTGTATTACTTTAAATGATGAGAGTGTTATAACTTTGATACAAGTCTGTATAATGAAAAAATGAATCGTTCCTACATTGAAAAAATGATTTCAGTTCTTTTTATAGTTTAGTGTAGTGTAGTGGAGCTCACGAGAGAGTGGTATTTCGGTCGTGAATTGGAAAACAAAAAATATAGCTTATTAAAAGTTAGGGTTTTGGTTTTAGCAAGTGGAGGAGGTATAAAAGAGAAGTTATTTGGCCAAAAAAGCATCAAAAAGTTAATTTGAAACTATTTTCCATTATTCTTGATCAAGAGTTCACCATTCTTTAGAGATAGAGGAAGAATTCAGCAATTCTTTGGAGATTTTTAAGATTCAAGAACATGACTTTTTATTTTTTTCTTTATTGTTTTTATGTTGATATTCTTTATGTGTTTATGACCTAATATTGATATAGATTTAGGTGGGAAGAACCTAGGGTGTGATATACTTTAATTGATTCTTTGGTTTAATGAAATTGTAGTTTTATTGTGATTTACTCATGCTTTTACATTTATTAAATCAAAGGAGCGAAGGTGAAAGATTCATTATTAGATTTAAAAATTGAGATTTGAGAGTTGAGATATATGTTTAGATCATAACATGAATAAAGAGAATCAAGTATGAGCTATTTAAAAGAAAGCCAAAAGATCTTTTTAGATTAGGGTAAAATCTATCAGAGTTTATAAAATGAATTAAATTATTTTTAGGTTTTCTAGATTAAAAAAGATTTTGGTTGATTACCCTTTGAATAGGTATTATATGTCTCGAGTGAGAATATATTCAAAATTAGGAACTCTTACTGGTCCAAGAACTATAATAATTTATTAATTAATAGTGAAACTAAATATAGTAGTGCCTTAAGGGAACCTGACCTAAATTTAGCTAATTCATAATTTGGTATATTGTTGATTATTTCTTTGAATTAGTATTTAGATTGTTACTTTATTTTATTTATCCAATCATCTATAAATGTTGATATATCTTGCTAAGTTTACAAATAGTGGGTAGTTAATCAAGAAACCTAATGGGATTGACTTGTACTTGCATTGTTAGCTACAACTACATTATGCACTTATGGTAAAACAATTAAAACAAACAATTAAGTAATGTAGAATGCATCATTGACTTTTTGACTTATCATGAGTGTTCCATTTTAGAAAACATATCTAGTACTACAAATATTGAATCCTTACCATTTCTAGAACTAGATAAACCTAAAGAAAATTCCATTAACAAATCTACCTATCTATAGGGTTGCACTTGAGATTTAACCTATTTATAAGTAACACATCGTTCACATATTCTCTTTATATTTCAAGATTCTTTTTAACTTTAAAGTTTCTTTACAATGATAAATTTTAGATTTATTTTTCATTTGTTAAATTAGTATAATTTATTATTCTACAATTATTATTCGTATTAGAAGCACTATTTACATTCCATTTAAAATTAACCTAATTATTTTTGTTTGTTTCCAATTCTTTATTATGTCACTAAATTGTAGGATCATAGGAATTATATACTCCCATTCATTCAATTAAAGGAAAGGAAATGGTATGTTTTATTGGTTTTCATTATTCTCTTTCCAACTTATAGAAAAGGGGTTTCTTTTGCTCAATTAATGTCATTAATTCACTCATTTTAGATAGTTAGCTTCGCTTCAGATTTCAAATAACCATTGTGGAATGTGGATAGCTCTAACTATTTAATTTCCTATTTCAATGCGGTCAGACTTGGAGAAAAAAGGACTTGTTTTTGGATGTCATTATTTGTTTGTTCTTCAAGTTTGCTCTTATTCTAAAAGAAAAGGAACTATAAGTCCTAATCTAAGAATGAAAGTTTGGGGCTTGATTGTAGGATAGGGAAGGTGTTAGGTACCTAATCATACACATCTAAATAATTACCCAGGCTTATGACAAATTTTACAGATTTAGGGAAAGATTCAAAGAAAGAAAGGTAAGATTGGTAGGATGAAAATGTAAGACAATTTGCTACACCATTGATAACTTAAATTGTGTAATTTAATTTATTATTACTAATTGATTAATTATTGATGAAAGAATAGTTTTATAAAGGTTTAAAGAGTATTTAAATGATTAGGGTTAATTTTGATTATTATAATTGATAGTACTTTTTTGTTAATTATATATATTTAAAAATTTGATATATAAATAATAAAGAGAACTCACACATTTTTTATTTTTGAATAATTTACCCTTCTTTTTACGAAATATTCTTTTCCGCGGGCCCTATATTGTGTTTAAAAGTGTCACTCATCCTTCTTCTTTGTAGTTTGGAGTTGTTCGTCCACCCAGGTAAGTTGTCTAACTCGTGTCTACCATATGTATTGCTTTAATAATACAATTCTAATGCATTTGGGTTTTGTGTGAATGCAAAGGAGGTCTTGATTTTTTGTTGTTGTTTAGAATATTCTTATAATCATTGATGAGTTTTTATGTTCTTCTTTAATAGTCTAAGTATTTACTGCATATGGAATGAGCTTGAGATCTTATGGATGATTTGAGGCATAACTAAGTTCCTAGGATGGTATATAGGATGGAAACCCGTGATGTAGCTCCCATGAGGCTTATCGATGAAAAATTCCACGAGCCTAAGAGTCACAGCGAGAACTTGCCTTCTTGATTCACAGGTGTAAATAATGCAACATACCATAGTATTGAAATCAATTGTAGGTGATTAATTCATTTGATTAATACTTAAACTTCAATTTGATTAATGCAAACTTATTATTAACACAAGAAATTCATATGTTTAATAGACAAGACAGTTCTCTGCATAATACTCGTGATGCAACTCCTGTGAGGCTTATCGATGAAAAATTCCACAAGCTTAGGAGTCACAAAAAGAGCTTGCTTTCTTGATTTACAGGTATAAACAATGTCACGTACCATAGTATTGAAATCAATTGTAGGTGATTAATTCAAACATAAATACTTCAAATTCAATGTGATTAATGCAAACTTAGTATTAACACAAGAAATTCATACATTTAATAGACAAGAATGTTCTTTGCATAATAAACCCCTAGGACGGTATATAGGTTGGAAACCCATGATGCAGCTCCCGTGAGGCATATCGGTGAAAATTTCCATGAGCTTAGGAGTCACAACAAGAACTTGTTTTCTTGATTAACAGGTGTAAACAATGTCGTGTATTATAGTATTAAAATTAATTGTAGGTGATTAATTCGATTGATTAATACTTAGGAGATGTTGAGTAAAGTTTAGATGTTCTTTAAACTTAGGGGACATGAAGGATACTAACTATGAAATTAACAGTTTTTTAGAAATGAGTAATGTTGATAAATCTTGGATGTATAGACGATTAACACCTGTGATTTCATTAATCCTGAGTTTGTTGGGGGAGTTAAAGCTTTTATTCATTATACATATTCTCAACCTACATATATGAATGGCCCAAAAATCGTAGTTCCATGTAAAAAAATGCAAACACATTCATTTCTTCCTATTAATGAAGTGAATGGGAATTTGCTAAGAAAAGGGTTTGTCCCAAATTATTTTAAGTGGATACGACATAGGGAGCCATTGATTTGTAGCACCTCAAGGAGTAATGAAGTACACTCATCAATGAATGTAGATGAGTTTAAAGGGGGGATTGAATTTAGAACAAATAATATAGGTGCAACTGAAAATCCTTACATGCAAATGATTTATGATGCAGCCGGTTATTCCTTTCAAGAAAATATAGAAAATCTTGAAGAAGAACCAAACCCATATGCAAAATAATTTTTTGACTTACTACACTCAGCTGACTAAGAATTATGGCCAAATTGTGAGATAATGACTCAATTGTTTTCATTTGCTTGAATATTGAACATAAAGTCTAAAGGGAATATTTATGATCATAGTTTTGATAAAATTGTTGGGGGTATAATGAATCATTTCCTCCTAATTATATAATGGTTGATACCTTTTATAGTAGGAAGAAACTTATTAGGGGTCTTGGTTTGTCTATTGAAAAAATTGATTATTGCAAATTGGAATGTATGTTGTATTGGGGAGATGATGTGGAATTACAAGAGTGTAAATTTTGTGGTCAATTTAGGTTCAAGCTTAGAAAGCATTCTATAAAACAGAAATTAGTACCCTGGAAGCGAATGTATTATTTTCCACTAACTCTGAGACTTCAAAGACTATATGCTTCTAATGTTTCTGCATCTCACATGATATGACATAATGAACACGAATAGGAAGATGTAATAATGAGTTATCCATCGGATACACTAGCATGGAAACATTTCAATAACACTCATTATGAGTTTACAGCTCAAAGTGGAAATGTTAGGCTGGGATTATTGACGGATGGATTCCAACCTTTTGGTCAATCCGGCCAACAATATTCATCATGGTTAATCATAATTACTCCTTACAATTTGCCTCTATAGATGTGTATGAATGAGGCATATATGTTATTGAAAGTGATTATGCCAAGGCCTACAAATCCAAAGCATTTCTTACTACCATTGATATCTAAATTGCAACATTTTCAGGAATATGGTGTTGAGACATATGATGTGTCTCTGAAACAAAATTTTGTGTTAAGAGCTGCTTTGAAGTGGACCATTATTGATTTTATATGCTATGTTGTTTGGATGGAGCACAACAGGAAATTGGCTTGTCCTTATTTTCGCAATGATTTTGATGCGTTTTATCTTCCAAACAGGGGCAAAACATGTTAGTTTGACAATCACAGGAAATTTCTTCCTCCAGATCGTCAATTTAGACATAATAAACAAAGGTTCATTAAGAATAGGATGGTACAAACACCTCCTCCCCCTCACAAAGTTAGTGAAGAGATATTGCAGGAGATTGATGAATTAGGTTTGCTGAAAGTTACAGAATTTGAAGTTGATGAAGTTAATATAAGCATTAGTAAAAACTTTGGTTGGAGAAAACAAAGCATCTTTTAGGACTTGCATATTGGAAAACTAATTTGATACGTCATAATCTAGATGTGATGTATATTGAAAAAATATTTTTGATAATTGCTCAATATCATAATGAACATTGAAGGGAGCCTAAAAGATAATGCAAAATCATAAGCTGATTTAAAACTTTTTTTATAGAAGGAACGAGTTACATAAAGATCTTCGCATCGGTAAATATCCGAAAGCATGTTACGCTTTGGACAAAAAAAAAGGAAATTATGTGTGAATGGTTGAAAAGTCTAAAGTTTCCGATGGTTATGTTTCAAACTTGGCAAGGTATGTGCACATGAGGAAGTACAAATTATTTAGAATGAAAAGTTATGATTGTCATGTGTTTATGCAAAGGCTAATTTCAATTGCATTTCGGGAGTTGCTACCGAATAAGGTTTAGGAAGTTATAACAGAATTAAGTTTTTTTTTCAAAAGCTTAACATCATATGAAATCAAGTTGGCTGAAATGGAAAAACTAGAAAGGGAAATTCCATTAATTTTGTACAAATTAGAAAGGATTTTCCCTCCAAGCTTCTTTAACTGTATGAAGCATCTACCTGTTCATTTAGCATATGAGGCTAAACTTGTCGATCTAGTTCAATATTGATGGATGCATCCATGTGAGAGGTAATTCAACAAAAATGATTGTAACTGAAGTAATAACATGTTTTAATAACTAAATTATAATAACCTTATTCGCTAATGTAGATATTTGCATCACTTAAAGAAAAATGTCAAAAACAAGGCTAGAGTTGAAGGTTCGTTATGTAATGCGTAATTAGTGGAGGAAGCTAGTACATTTTGTTCACATTATTTTGAGTCGCATGTTCATATAAGAGAAAGAAAAGTTCCTCATAACGATGATGAGGGAGGAACGAGTGATGCTGATGGTAACTTATCCATTTTCACAAATCCTAGACGAACATATGGACGTTCAACAAGAAGAATGTTAATAGAGGAAGAAATTGAGGCTGTCTATGGTTACATTTTATTGAATTGTCAAGAGGTTCAACCTTTCGTGCAGTAAATTGAAATTAATTATTTGGGTTTTCAAATTTAATATTATTCACAACTGAAATACATAAGATTATATGAGGAATGGTTATGCAAACTAATGCCTGAGAAAACACAGGATGATATCAATAAAGAAGTTAGAAGACACTTTCCTTGATGGTTCGAGAAATATGTAAATTTTTACTTTCAATTATTGAAATGGTTAAATTATAAGATTAAACTGTTCAAATGACATTATAGTGTTAAATATGATAATTTCTTTTGTGTAGGCCTTTGAAAATCTAATAGAGAACAAGTTTATATGCGATCTTACGAAGGAACCTTTGCAAATAGTTAAATAGCATCAGATGTAATTCGTTAATGGATACAAATGTCATACAGGATATCATGGTCATAGTATGGCAACAGTAAAGAGTGGAATTTGCATATAGGGAGAATTGATGGATTACTATAGTAAAATTATTGAGTTACTTGAAATTGAGTATCCTGACATTTCCAATAAAGCAAAGTGTGACTGGTTTGATCCAACTCCAAATGTTGGTACAAAAGTGCATAGCAGATACAATCTAGTTGAAATCAACAAGTGAAGAAAATTTAGAAAATTTGAACCTTTCATGTTGGCAATGTAAGCGATCCAGGTTTATTATATCTTTGTTCCCAGCTTACGACGAGATGAGTCAAATTGGTTGGCCATTTGCAAAGTTTAACCTAGGGGTTTTTTTGAATCACATGGAAAAGAAGAATCAAGAATTGAAAGTGAAGCGTTTGAAGAAGATGTTTATGAAATAAATACCTCTGTTACATATGACTAGAATGAACCTTTGAACTGTCGGCCTCCTGAAAATTTTTTCATTAACTTAAGCATAAGTAGCTTATGGATTAAATGCATGAGAAGGAATTAAGGGCATTTTCGGAATATGGCTTAAGTGA
>JAOQMS010000008.1:14369062-14382094 GCA_027563885.1 Erythroxylum longipes
AAGAAGATGATGATGATTTTGATTTACAATTAAGTGCTGATAGCGATTAATTTGTGTTTGTAATAGAATATTATATTTAACAAATGAATTATTGAATTTTCAATATATTGCGTGAAATATTGAATTGAAATTGTTATATTTCTTGAATATTCAATCAAATATGAATTTCAAGTTGAAATATGCCATTAAAGAGAAAACATGATATGATGCGACCAAGGTTCAGACCATGATTTGGAGCCAGTTACTATCCAGGTGAAGCATCACATTCTGCAACTGCAATCGAATCAGATGTTGTACCTCTAGCTACTACACTTGCAAATGAGGCATCACCTTTCGTACTTGCTTCTACACCATCCACCACCCCTATACCGACAGAGATATCAGGGGTAAACACTGCAGATAAAGGAGGCTGCCTTTAGCCTAGAGCTGAGGGAGCTAATAGAAGAACTTATATCATAATTGTCAATAATCTGTAAGTGAAAATACATAAAACACCATATGTTTATAATTAAATTATACGTCTAAATTTAAAACAATGGTATAAAATTAATTGTTTTAATATTAGGTTGATTCTATCTAGACCATGCTCAAGAAATATGACATCTAAATTCAAGTAGAAGATTGATCTTGAGAGTTATATATAGAAGAATATCTCTTAGGTGATAAAAGGAATTTTACTAACAGGAGTTTGAGGTACAAAAATATTTTTTATTTTAATTGATTTTTATACATTAATTAGATAAATATTACATTATAAGAACTTATTGTATGTTTTTACTTTTATTTCAAAATGAATTTTTTTAGGATTATGAATTTGACCCAATCATTTATAAACTATAGAAGAGACGAGCACGCACACGTTATCGAGACTTTGTTGGTGGGATACACAAGGCTGGTACACGACCACCTTATATTTCTGAATAAATATGAAGTCGTTGGCAGCAGTATTGGATATCACTCGAGGCAATGTCCATTTCAGAGCATAATTTTACCAACAGACGTGGAGGATCAGAAGGAGAGAGTCTTCTCATACATGCTGGAGGATCTATTACCCACCTCGAGCATGCAGAAAGACTTGTAAGTATCTAGACTTTACATTTATATTTTAATTTTTTTACTTTGGTGTATTTCAATTTAATTTGATTCGTGAATTTTGGAATGAAAATATGTGTATTATGGAGAATGATAATATTATAAATGTCTAGTGCCATATATGGCTGTGTTGTTAAGTTACTTTCTTTGTTCAACAGGGGTTAAAAATCATAAAATAGATGAAATTCTGCCAAAATTTTTATAAATTGTAGTTTACTTATAACATTTTATTTTGACACAGGAAAAATCTATGGGCACGAAGCCTACAACCTGTCAGCTCTTTTTGCACACTTACACTAAGAATTATGACGGTGTGACCTTTGTCAACACCCGACGTTGAGAACTAAATATATGTGAAATTTATGCTTTAATATTAATGCTTAATAATTGTCACTTACTAACATAAACATTTCCTTCTAATAGGACCAAATACAAGAAAGCATTCAACGACAATCTCAGCAGTCTGAAGATATTGATGAGAGTCAAACCTATCTTCATGCAGTGGGTGGTAGGGACCGTTGTGAAAGAATATTTAGCTTAGGTTTATTTGTGAACATAAGTTATTAGCAATCCTCCACATCCAGTACAACAACATCTAGTAGGCGGCCCACACCTAATGAAGTCCATAAGCTTTGGAGCACAGTATAGACATTGGCAACTCAATTGCAACATTCAATGGAGTACATAGCTCATCTCTGTAATGAGGTGGATGAGTTGCAAGGGAGGGGCAACAACTCATCACAGCAATCAGAGCATCTGCAATTACCAAATAAATAGCGTACTTATAGTCATTTTGTATGAATTAAATACTTATTATATACAAAATAATTTTTTATTATCAATTAAGATAATTTTTACTTTATATCATCAATCAACTTTCTATTTTAACAAATTAAATGTAGAAACAAATTAAAATATTATCAATAGATAACTAATGACTATATAAATTATGTATCAACCATAAGATTATCAAATAAATTAAATTCAGGGACAAATTAAAAAAATAGTTTTAGTAAATTTACCGATAAAAAACAAAGTTCGTCGGTAAAAACTATTCGATTTATCGATGGATAATTGAGTACCGTCGGTAATGTTGCCGTTAACTTACCGATGGAATAACTAATTTCGTCGGTAAATTTACTAACAGATAAGATTTGTTTGTCGGTAATGTTACCAACCAAAATAATCTTTCCGTCGCTAAACTTACTGATAGCTCAAAATAATCATCGGTATATTCACCGACGGTAACATAAAATGTCCATTGGTAAATTTGCGACAAAAAATTTGTGATTCGTCACAAATTATTACCTATGATCGTTTCTCCGACACCTTTGTTCTTTGGTAAATTCCATCGCTAACTTAGCATACCGATGAAATGTGTAAGTTTAGAGTCGGTAATTTTCGTCGCTAAACTTCATTTTTCTTGTAGTAATTAAATTTAGTTAAAATATTATAATTATAAAAACCTAAATGTCATAGAGTGCAACTTAATTAATACATAAACACAATGTTTTAAAAACCGGACCGGACCGACTAAAAATAGTATGAATCAGTTAGTTATTCAGTTCGATTTAGTCTAATAACTTGTTTATACAAAAACCAACTGGTTTATTATTGAACTGATCGTTTTATCAGTAAACCGGTTGGAACCGATCTTCTCTTCTCATAATTTCCTTTTCTGAAACTGCCAGTCCCTCCACCTAACAAAAGAAGGCACGTTATATGTCACAACACATTGCAAGATATATATCTTAATCAAAATTTTCAATTGCAGTCATATCTTATATGAAATTAAAAAGGGTATCAATATCAAAATTATTATAAGGTTACTTGACAAGTCAAAATTGAAATGATTAAATTAATATTATAATGAAGTTGAACGGTACGGGCACAACAATTTTTCTGGTTAAAGATTAAAATTAAGGTTAAATGATGGTAAAATGTGCAATCAATAGTAATTTTATTTAAAAAATTTACAAAAGTTATTTTCTGGAATAATTATCCAAGAAAAATTTAGAAAATAAAGTTAATTTAAAAGAATTATCTTCTTTATATCAAATAGCTTAGTCTAAGATTCTAAATTACGAAATAAAAATTATGTCGTGATTATGGACGATTACTATAATTATGGATGATATATAGACGTCAGTCAAGAAATTGCAGTAACATTTGTAATAAATAATGGTGATATAGCAAAATTTAAAACCTTGGCTCCCCTTTAAGAAAATAGTTTCCCTTGTTAACTCTTTGGCATATAAAAGTAGGATTTAAGACTATTTTAACTATCTCATTCCGGTCAGTACTCTAAACAGTTGCAAAATTTGGAAGTAAATGAGAGCCACGATCGAAGGTAGTCCCATTGATAATTATGAACTTGAAATTTGTGGTCGGGAACTGAACTTTTTAGCATTCGATTATCCAAATATGGTACTTGGTGAAGAAATAAAGAAATAAATATGGAGCAAGCTAACGGATGTTCCAAATTTATAATTGGGATTTACTGTAACTCTATAAACCGGGTAAGAAATAGCCCACAGCCGATGAATAAAAAAAGACCATATCCATCTACTTTCCAGTAGCATAACATATATAACAACGGGCATTTTCCGATTCTTACTCCAAGATTCCAGCATTTTCAGAAAATTTTGGACTCAAAAAGTTGCTTTATGAAATTAAAAAAGAAACAAAATGATAGTTCAGTGCTCTTCCATTATTGAATTGGATGGGGCCATTGGGAATTGGATCGTTTCTTTTATTACATAAATAAAACTGATGTCATGAAGCAAATTTCATGTATGTTTTTGAAAAATGAAATCTAATGTTTTAAAAATATAGTTGAAAGTTAAATCGGTAAAATAAGAGGTTTAAGCTTTAAAAGATTCAATTGGTATTAAACTATTATAAAACTGAGTAAAAATTAAAGAATTTAAAATACAATTGAAAGAAATTGTCGTTTCTATTGAAAATTTTGTTGTTTAATTAGAAAAGGAAATTGTTAAATAAATATAAATTGATTTATTTGAACTTATAAGAACTTATTAATTTATAAAAATTGGCTTATTTGATAAATTTTAACAATAAAAATTATTAAAATAAATTTAGTCAAAAAGTTAAACGTTTGCGCACAAGATCTCCGGCTAAACCATGCAATAAAGTACAGAACGTTCGATCCGGATAAAAAGGAACCAAAATATAAACAAAAACACCAATCTTGATGAAACGGAAAGAGAAATAATTAAGCGAAAAGGAAAAGCAGATTGGGACGCTCGAGCTTAGCAGGATACAGGGAAAGAGTTGCTCTTGAGAGGTTTTCAGGGAGAAGGTAACATTGTGATTGGAATTTTAGTTTATCTGCAACGTTTCGATCTAATGATGCTTTTGATGAATAACGAGTGGAATATAATGCCTGAGCAACAACCGTGCAGCAAAAATAGCGTTAAGTTTTGGTACAAAAAGTAAAACAGAACAAGCGTACTATCATAGTTATACGCTCTTCATCCAATTACTATTTAAGCACTCCCGATTTCTCAGAGATTTACTATCAATGGCTACGTGTCGGTTCCTAGTCTACAAGACAAAGTAGCTAGATCCAAACTTCACAGGTACACCCACATGGTTAAATTTCAAAACAATTATAAAACTGATGGTACTAATAATTACTAGCCTAAAGTTATTTTAATTCTTCGACCAAATGAAGTTGAGGTGATTCACATTCACTAGCAAAGGCGTTTGTACAGGCCGCACCTTTCCTTAGCAGATGCAGGGTTCCTAAGAGGAAGACAGTAGCGTTGAGCTTGACCACATCTGAAAGGAGGCCGACGACGGAGGGCTTGCAAGGACCTTCCTGCCAAAGTCCGAGCAAGCATCCTTGTAATTTCCGAATCCATCACCAACTCTAAGTCCATGTCGGAGTCAGCTATGGAGACCACCTGATCGGTGTTGCTGCTGCTATTCATCTCCAGTACTGACCTAACATTACTACCTGCAGCCCTGCAAGAGTACGGATCTGTGCTCATCAGCAGCATCACCACCGCCGCCAATGCCAAAGCTAATTGGTGCAGACTCTTCATATTGCTCTATTTATTTCTCCGCTAGCTAGTAGCTACTTCTCTTTTGCCTCTTACTCCTCTTCTTATATATACGCTCAGGTAACCTTTGGGTTCAGTTCCAGATGGTTGATTTTGGCAGTTATATGAAATGAGAGTGACTTTTAGCCATTAATCCACACAGTAGACGATTTTTCCATCTCATACCTTATCCTTGGAGACTTCACTGTTTTATGGACTTTACTATCTTCAGCTATATTCTGATTTACGGATTAAAAGCAGATCTCATCACGAGACAGTCAAAAAAATTTTTAATGAATTGTCGGCAACTCAAATTCTGGTTAGCAGTTGCTTTAACAAGGTAACTTATTAGAAGAGACTTCGCTGTCCCCGTAGCTGTGATAGTAGGTGAAGGACGTTTTCGATAGCCTGGTCCATGTGCAAGTTCCATATTATCAAGTACGTGTCTCGGAATGAATGCCAATTTAGCGACCATGCATTTACTCCTGGCCAACTACGTACTGCATCAACTATACGAGAATGACAATCCAACCATATCAACATTAATGGAACAAAAGCAACAGATAGATCTTCCAAATTTTTCTTTAGAAATAAGGAATGAAACCAAGAAACTGAGGTAAAAACTGAAAACCAATTACTTGTTATCAAGGGCAACAGGGACCAATCCAACTAAACTTTAGCTGGATACCTCAAAATAAAACTATGAATTGACCTAGTACCCTGATAAATGATAACCCAAAAGTACGATATACCAAATAGTCCTGACTTTATATCACAATCCACAATTTGATACAGTATAGTACCATTGACTTTCAACTGACATGTACATTAAGCCTTTCTCTTAATGTTACATAGTATTTGTCAAACCAAATAGCGTAACAAAATATTCATATGATCAATAGCAAGTTACACAAGTTGTCTTTTACTCATCAGCAATTCTTATCACTAATACCTACTCCATAAGTGTAATTTTGTGAAGACTACAGACCTTGATAATATATCCATCAAGTATTTTACTAATAGAACAAGATATTTATTTTTTATAATTATCTTTTTCAAGGACCAAAAGTTTATAAAAATATGTAAAGCTTCGTCTTGCTTTTTTTGGAATAACACGGAAGCTCTATATAAGGCTTTGGAAGATTGGATATAACTCGCTTCTAATAATTCACCAAATTCCTTTTTGTAACTCCACTAAATCAAATGGTGTCATTCTATAAGTGGCACAGATATAGGGAATTGTACTTAGCGTTAATTTGATCTTATGATTGATTTCGTGATAGGGAGGATAAGTTTTTGATAACTCTTTAGGCATCACGCCTGTGAATTTTCTTTATACTTTTATAATAGCATCAGGAACTTCCACCATATGGTCTTCAATAATCCCCCACATGACTGTAAAGTAAGACGTCATACCTTTCTTAAGGTCTTTCTCAAAACTCATAGTAGAATTATATGCTACCATTGTTGTTTTGTCTACCATACCTATGCTAGATCTACAACCATTTAAATAACATGAATTTTGCTCATTTATTAGTATAATACATCCAAGATGTGGGAATAACATCACTTTCATTGCACTGAGAAAGTCAATACCCAAAATCAAGTCAAAATCATCAAGGGGTATTACCATTATATCGTAAGCTCAATGAAACATTATATACTGCTCATACTATTCCTTGTGCTTTTACCATAGGAGTTTTCATCTTCGCAGGAGTCTTGTTTAGTTTTAACCCCAATTTTTGTACCATTGATTCAATAACAAATAAATGAGCGATTCTTGCATCTAACATAGAAGTGAGCTACTTTCTGTTAACCTATATCTTCTTATACATTAATTGTTTTAAAAGAATCACTTGGGTACTTACTGTATTGAGCAAGTAAATGGGATTAAGCCCTGCTTCTAAGTGATGCATCTATTACCAAAGCATTCAACTTTTCCTTCATTGGATAATTGTGGGCCTAATAGATGCGTAGTCTAGTCTATTTGTCTATACTCTATTATTTAAGCATAAATTCATCTTTAGTTCCACCAAGAACGTCCAAGGCAAGGCCAACTTGCCCAAGCCAAGCTAATCAACACTCTATAATATGTCAAAGCTAACAAAAGATCAAACCATGTTTGATCCCACCTAGTTAAGTCACCTTAGTTCTTTAGGCATACCTTCCTTATACCTAATCCTTGCTAGACATTGGCCAAGGCTCACCAATGGCTAGCAAATTAGTTCGACAAATGTTAAGGAACTAATAATAGTCCTCATGTGAATATCTGCTAAAATCTTTAAAATCAATAATAACCTAGGAGAGCTCCACTCTTAGAGTTCGAATTCAAGTTCAAATAGACATTCAGACTCAACTTTAGATTATAAGGGGCAAAAGTTTTTATTTCTTGTTATGGATAACTTTCAAAAGAAAATATTTTTAATAAGTGATTTTAAAGTCTCAATCACCTAAAAGGTCCCTAAAAGGTGGATATTGCCATTTTGGGTTAATTACAAAAAAAATCTCAAACTTTACTCAAATTTGAAATTATAGCTCGAATTTAAAAAATGGTAATTAAATACTCAAACTTTCAAATTTTTTCAATTCTAGCTCAATCTTAGTATTCTTGTTAATGTTACTGACATGACTTGCCATATAAGACAGAAACCCTAAACACTTATATATGTCAGACTTAATTAAACTAACTAATTAAGTTTCATTTAGTTGTTTAACTAAACTACGTCGTTTTTAGATGAACAAAACCCAAATCCAAACTCAGTTCATGTAAAGAGGTGCCTAAAGTGGCAAATTGGGATTTCATTAAGATTATTAAAAACTTAATAAAACTTAATTAGGTAGTAGGAACCATTCAATTGAGTTATTCATAAACTGTATGGTGAGGATTGGAAGCGACAGTTGGATGAGCTCTAGCATCAAAACCTTAGAATCACCATCATTAACTCGTCGTCTACCATTGATCTCCTTCATAACTAAATATAGATGCTTCAGGTGGTTTTAAAGTTAAAGATCAAGTCTGGGTACAATTTCTTTGGAATTCCCAAACAAATTGTGATTTACAACCAGGAAATGTTGTTTGATCTCCAAGCTTGGGAGTTTCTCAAGTATTTGGTGATTGCGAAGTCGGTGATTATGGATGACAATGTAAAGTCACACAAAATGGCACTAGTCTTCAACCATGAGCGGTTAAACAAGCTAAAACTGTTGATTGTATTACAAGAGTTTGTGAATCATGTTTGGGGTTATTTTAAAGTGTATGTGATGGGAGATTATATGAAGTGTGTTAAGAGGAAGTAATTGCCTACCATTCCCGAGGAGAAATAGAAGAGCTTCGAGGATTTTTTATTATTTTCTTAAGCGTCAAATTTGAATGGGAGGGGTTAGTTTAATTAAGTTTGACGTATATAAGTATTTAGGGTTTCTCTTTTATGTGGCAAGTCACGTCAGGAACGTTAATGGAGATATTAACATAAGGTTAGAATTTAAAAAATAGGATGTTTAAGTATTTAACTGCCACTTTTTTAAGTTCGTGATATAATTACAAAATTGACAAAAGTTTGAGATTTTTTATAATTAACCCTAAAATTTTAATATCAAAGCCCCTCCTTCCAAACAATTAATCAACAACAAACCAATAAAAAATCTAGTAAAATGCCATATGCAAATATATGTAGATAAAATCAGAAAATAATTGTGTCTAATATATAGTTTTGAGAAGTTAGAGAGAAAGTTTTAGAAAGAGAAACTCTTACTTGAACTGACATGTTCTCAAAATAAAACAAGATAGTCCTCGTAATACCAAAAGCAATGCTATAAACCCTCAAAATAAAATAAAATTAAGCAACAAATTTAATAAAAGTGACAATTTTTGTTGAGACCTCATCTCAACTAAGATTGTGCATAACTTAGTCAACCATTTTTCTTCTGTTAATTGAAGAAATATTTTACAAGAAAGAACTCAACCGATAAAACTTTCTCATCATTTTATGTCTTTCTATACAAGTTACTGATTAAGACACACTAAATATGAATCTAATAAGATAAATGTAATAAAATCTATACTTTTTAGATGATAAAATTAATTACAACAAAGGATCATCTCATTTAGATCAAATCTATAGAAGGTAGATGGTAACGCTAGAGAGTGTCCAACGGGTAGCCAATTGATTAAAGAATAATATATCCAACATTGACTTGGTGGATATTATTTACATAAACAATATAGAAATAGAACAATTAAAGTGTATAAAAAGAATTTATGTAAATACTAGAGTGATCCTATCAAAATATAAATTCCTTATTTACCAACAAACTAATTTACAAATCAAATAGAATGAAACTAAAGTTTTAAAAATAGAAAAAGATCTAAATATTAAAAGTAAAAGAGTAAAAAGTAAAATTTATTGTATAGTTAAACAAAAATTTAAATTTAAACAATTGAAATGTTACATTGGATCAAAGTGAATATGATGTGAGACAATTAATTAATTATATTAAAGATTTTAGATATAAGAATTCATGTGACATTAAATTGTATTTTAAATAGCAAATTCACATTTATCGCATAAAGCGGTAACCATGTATATGTTCATGTTTGTAAGTGAGACTTCATATAACCTACCAAAATGAACTATCTAAGATATTTATTTTAGTATCATCCAACATATCAAAATATCCGAGACAAAAGAATTTGGCTTGTCTAAACGGATTGTATCTGATTTTAATCAGTTTTGCCACATTTCAATTCAAAAGATGTTACTCTTAGCAGAGTATGGAACTCTTCAAAAAGCAAATTAAAAACCACGTAATGTAATTAAAAAGAAAACACACGTACAGGCGTTATCAGCGAGGAAGTGACAGTCTTCTTCCAAATGCACATCCATTTACCTTTCATAAAAGTTTGAGGAGGAATTCCACAACTAACATTATTGAAAAGGTCTCCTTTTGCAACAATATGTGACCATTCGTTGAATACATCTTATGGCGAAAAGGAAAATGAAAGGGAAAAGACAGGTCATTTCTTGTTAAACTAATGAAAGCGAGTCGCTTTAACTTTATGCAACTAGTTTTGCGTGATTTATATTATTCGAATATGTATAAATCTCAAAAACAAAAACAGAAATGTTAATTTCCAAAAAAAATATAAGAAATGAGAACGTTAATGTTATCATATATTAAAAAGATTTTGGAAATTAGGCAACTTGCAAGACCAAGACTGAAATGAATACTGCCAGCGGCCTGAAAGGTCCTCTATGTCCCACCCCCACCGAAGATAAGTTGTCTAACGTTAACGTACGCGTGGTGGTGGTCCTCATGCGTCTTTTTCCAACTTTCGGAACATGTAATGTGAAACTTAGGTGTTGGACTATAAAAGTCTCTTTATAAAAATCTCAGAGTGTAACTTTTGACTGGGTCAATCACACCAATTATTCCAGTTTACAATCCAATTCACATCATCTTAGTAACCCACATGCTTGTCTATAAGTTCACGTATTACAAGCTTTGTGCAATTCATTTCCCAGTTTGTAATTAATTTGATGATTATTAATTCATGCAAATTCGAATTCGTGAAGGTGATAACAACCTGTTTTAACATCGCATAAATGCCAAAATAACTTTCTTTAAACCTGAAGTAGATTTTTTTAAGGATGTACGTATCTTACTTTACTTGATGACCCTTTTTCTTTGTTCAGATTCAAGCAATAAAAGGTCATAGAAAATTGAATTTCTTTCCTACTTTTTTTGAGTATACAATAACAAACTTTTAATGTAAGAATAACTTTGCACTGTCAATGGACCGAGGCTGAAACTATCAAACAAAGCAATTGATGCAGCCTTTTAATCTTTTATCCCTCCTCTCTTCTATATATCGAAATGATTTACGTAATTAAAGTTTATATTGACCGTCTCCTAAAATTTAATGTAAACAGAAGTCCACTTCCACGGGGTCGCCGCCAGTCTTTACTCACTTATATATGACTACAAAATATCTTCTACGCGTTTTAAATCATTGCTTTTCTAACCATCTCCTACGTTGATAGCATTTACCTACTTAAGAACAGTAAGGCTGCTTGTCCTCCGTTGTAGTTCTCTACCAACTTTAAAGCTCATCGGCTCTTTAAGGCGGCTGTTTGAGAAGAAGAGTATCGATAGACAATTTTAGTCTCTAAATATGCTACCATCTATAACTGCTCTGTACTTCTTTTCTCTCCTTTTTCAGTTTACCCTTCTTGCCAGTGCCAACTTGCCATTTCCTTATGTTCCTCTTGACAACATAACCCTTGATTGTGGCTCAACCAGTGACAACATAATCGCTGGCCGGACTTGGACCGCCGAAACAAGATCAAAATTGCTTCTTGTTGAACCAAACAATGCCTCAGTCACAACCACAGCTGCCGAACAACCGACTTCCCAGAATCGGGTGCCCTACGGAACTGCCCGCCTCTCCACTTTCCCGTTCACCTATTCATTCCCTGTCACTACAGGCCCAAAGTTTGTGCGACTCTACTTCTACCCAGCTTCTTATCTCCATTTCAAAAGCTCTAACTCCTTCTTCACTGTCAAAGCTGACAAGTTTACTCTTCTTAGCAACTTCAGCGCTGGGCTTCATGCTCGGGCTGAAGACTCGGAAGTCTTTTATCGAGAATTTTGCTTGCATGTTGAAGATCACCAGAGGCTAAACATAACTTTTATTCCTAGTCCTGATATGCCCCACTCATTTGCGTTCGTTAACGGGATCGAAGTTGTGTCCATGCCTGACGATCTATATTATAGTTCTGCAAACGCCGAGGGCATCCGTTATGTTGGCGACTCGAAGCTACTCTCCATAGATAGCAGCTATGCATTAGAGCTGATGTACCGTCTGAACGTGGGAGGCAATTTCATTTCTCCAGAGGATGATACAGGTCTGTATAGAATTTGGTTGATGGACAACAGTTACTTAACCGATGCTCGACCAAGTGCTACTCCTTCTAACTATACCATTCAACTTGCGTACAATAATTTCACACGTTATTCTGCTCCGGACCAAGTGTATCAAACTGCCAGGACAATGGGTGATACAAAAATGAATTTCAAATACAATCTTACCTGGGAATTTCAGGTTGATTCTGGCTTCTCCTATTTTCTTAGGCTTCATTTTTGCGAGTTTCAGCCGCTGATTCTACAACAAAATGATAGAGTTTTCGAGATCTTCATCGCCGATCAAGCTGCTGATCGTCACGCAGATGTTATCTATTGGAGCCAAAGAAATGGTGTTCCTGTGAAACAGGACTACTTAGTTTTGATAGGAGCCAAAGGAGGCGAGAAGGTGCAGAATATCTCTGTTAAGTTGCACCCAAAAGGATGGAGACACACTAATTATCCTGATGTCATTCTTAATGGGCTTGAAATCTTCAAATTGAGCAGTTCAGACAACCTCGGCGCACCAAACCCCGACTTGCCTCCGATGATTCCACCTATTGATGCCCAGTCCACTTCTGATCCAACCAAGTCTAAAAGTAACCGGACTAGGTTAGCTGCTATTATTGCTGGTTCTGCATCAGGTATTGCAGTGCTATGCCTTTTAGCTTTGTTGGTTTTCCGGAGAAGGTTCAGAGTTAAGGACTCGCGTTATAGTTACAAAGCTTCAAAACTTGGCCCTTTCTCTTTCACTTCAACCAAGTCCAGCAAGACCCAGAAATCATCTTTACCTTCTGATCTCTGTCACCACTTCTCTCTGGCTGAGATCAAAGCTGCCACCAACAACTTTGATAAGGTATTCATCATTGGAATTGGAGGTTTTGGCAATGTATACAAGGGGTTCATTGATGGCGGGGCTACACCTGTTGCAATCAAGAGGTTGAATCCAGAGTCACAACAAGGAGCTAATGAG
>JAOQMS010000008.1:14389965-14409680 GCA_027563885.1 Erythroxylum longipes
GTTTTGGTAGTAACAAGTCTGACGCACTCATGTCTGCTGCTGTGTTCTCCGAGATAATGAACGCAAAGGGGCGATGATTATGAACAAGCACTACAAAAATTTACTCTACTCAACCATCAAGATGCACCAAACGTTGTCTGCTACTTCCCATGCAGTTACCTTACGTTTTATCTCGTAATTATCAGTAGGTTTTGTCCTAAGACATTTTACATGATGGTATATGGATTCCTAATCCTATATTTAACTTTAAAGCTTATCATCTATTTCAACCGTTTACCACTTTACAGCTCCAAACTCTTCTAAAAATGAGAATCCAAATCTTACATTTCTAAAATTAGACATTATACTTTTATATGCTACATGTATCTATCTATCTTTTTGACACTCTTGCCCTTTATTTTTATTTACTAATAAAACAATTCCCTTCACTAATTCCTTTTCCTCTTAGCATCCTTGATCTTATATTTCTTGTTAACTACAAGCAATGTTTTTAGTTACCCTATCTTTTATATTTTTAAGATTCTATATATTTAATATTTTGTCTATATTAAAAAAAATTGGCTGATTGTGGAAGAATTATACTTTTAGAAAACTTTCCAAAATCTAAAGTATGAAACTTAACAATTAAATTATCCAAAAATAGAAATAAAAATAAGGATAAAATGTGAATCTTTTTACTATTTCATAATTAATACAAATATTTGTCCGCTATTTTTACTAAATGCAATCACGTATGCTAAAATCAAATTAGTGATTAGTGATTAACATTGATTATTTTCTTATAATAAATTATCTTCTAATTGTGATTATTCTCAATTGATACACAATTTAAAAGTTAAAAGTAATAAGACCATTATCAATTTTATGCTTTACATGAGTAAAATGTAAAGTAAATTTTCTTCCAATTATTTGCAAAATTTAATGTGAAAATAATCTTGATTAATTCAAAAAAGGTCTCTATTGTACAAAAACATGGTTTAATTATTATCACCTATGTAGAGTTTATATTAATAAAGTCATCTTAAATCTTTAAAAGTTCATAATGAAAAATTTTCTTTTAATTCTAATTAAAAAAGGTTTAGACTGTGCGTAATTAAGGAAATAATTTTATTGTATAAACTTCATTAGATAGAAGAGATTATTATCCTGAAAGAACTAAACTAAAAATATTATTGTATAAGAGGAAAAAAAACATGTTTCTTTGATTCATCAATGTCATGATGCATGGGGATATGATATGTATATATATAAATACCTACAAGTATATATGTGTACATATATAATTTGTGTAGTCCTTATTGTACTTCCTATGCGAATGTTACCGCAATATCTAAGTATATATATACCACTACAAGAAAAACGTCGTTTTGCGACGAACATTACCAACGGAAAACATTAACATTTTGTCGATAAGTAAGATTAGCGATAGAAATTATTGACGGATAAAAGCGTCGTAGAAACGATCGTAGCTAATAATTACCTATGAAAGGTAATGTTATGTTAGTAAATGTACTGAGGAACAAAAAGTGTACCATTGGTAAATTTATCAACGGAAACTAAAGAACAAAACCATCGGTAATGTTTGCACAACATTACCGACGGAAAAGTGTAAACCGCCAATAAATTTACTGATGGAAAGACTTTCCGTTGGTAAATATACCGATGGTCAACAGCTGGCCGTCTTTACCAACGGAAAGTATTTCCATCGGTAAATTTATTGGCGGTTTACACTTTTCCGTCGATAATGTTGTGCAAACATTACTGATGATTTTGTTCTTTTCGTCGGGGAGTTTATAGACATAATTGGTTATTTCATCCGTAAGTACCGACGGAAGGTGGTTGATTATTCCGTTTGTGATTACTGATGGCCAACGCATGGTTATTCCGTCTGTGATTACTGACGACTTGTTCTTGTTTATTCCACCTGTGATTACCAACAGAAAATTGTTGATTATTTCGTATGTGATTACCAACGTATTACGTGTCCATCGGTAATGTAACATTATTACCGACGATGTTTATTTTTCCATCAGTAAGTTTACGGACAGAAGTGGATATTCCGTCTTTGATTTTCAAAGGTCAGTCTTCTTCTGTCGGTAATATCTTGGAGACAATCTCCCTTTCTTTCCGAATCTCATTGCACCCTTCATTAAAGATACCTTTAGATACACAAAGTCACCCCTTTGAAATTCTACATCCTTACGCTTTAGATCTACATAATTCTTTTGTCTGCTGAATGTTGTCTTTAGTTTTTGCTTGATTAATGGAATCTTTCCTTATGTGATCTTGATTAGTTTTAAGCCCTCTAACCACTTCTTGCTTGCTTCCTCCTAGCACATCATTTTTTTACATTTTCGTTTGTATGGTGCCTCATAAGGTATCATCCCAATGCTAATGTGAGAGCTATTATTATAAGCAAACTTAATTATAGGCAAGTGTGAATCTTAACTACCACCAAAGTCCATCACAGACATCCTTAGCATATCTTCTAAGGTCTGAATGTCATCTCAGATTGCCCCTAAGTCTGAGAATAGAATGTTCTACTAAAATCCATTTTGGTGTCCCATGCCTCTTGTAATTTCCTCTATAATTGAGATGTGAAATGTAATCCTCCGTTAGAGACTATCGACATGGGCCCATGGAGACACACTATCCACTTTATACATACTCGTGTGAGCTTAGACATTAAGTAGGTGGTTTTCATGGGTAAAAAATGGGTTGAATTTGTCAACCTATTTACAATCAACCAAATTGAATCATATAGTTTCTTTATATAAGGTAGGCCAAATATGAAATTCCTTGTGACCCTTTCTAATTTCTGTTTAAGAATTAACGACAGTTGTAGCTTACCTAAAGGTCTCTAATGCTCAGCATTTACTTATTGGCAAGTCAAGTACTTAGATACATATTCAGTCATATACTTTTTCACACTGACCCACTGATGTGTGTCTCTAATGTTACAATACAACTTAGTGGAACCTGAATATACATTGCATGTCGCATAGTGCACTTCCTCTAAAATATTCTCTTTACAATTCAATTTAGTGAAACCTGAATATACATTGTATGTCGTATAGTGCACTTCCTCTAAAATCTTCTCTTTCAAGTTCTCTACACCTGAGAATGGAAATGGATTGGGCCTGAGCTACTAGGCCCTATCCTGGGCCCCACAAGGTCTAAGGAAGGTCGAACCCAAGGCTCGACCAAGTTAAGAAAATCAAGTCTGGGGTTTCGGGCCTTTTTACCATCCCTATCTACATCTATAACATACAGTCTTCAATTCATCCTTCCCCATTGATCTCAAAATCTATGCCACATCCTTTTTGAACTTTTTACATAAATGTTTGAAGCTTAAGGTCTTAGCCTTAAGCCATCTTAATCATGTTCAACAATACCAACCATACTATGATGTTACTAATAGCGCTTTTGAATCTAAAATCTTAAAATCTGAAATTGAGCATCTTGATCCATCAAATCATGTAACTCTTGGTTAAAGTTCTCCTCTCTATTATGATATATGCCAAACTACCTCAAGGCTTCTTATTTAATGAATCTATACAATATTTGCCTTTTCAGGGTGATATTGAATCGCATAGTCATAATTTTTTAGTAGTTTCATCCAACTTCTTTGCCATAGATTTAAGTCCTTCTGTTGAAATATATATTTTAGAATTTTATAATCTGTGTAAATTTCACATGTCTCACTATACAGATAATGCATCCAAATCTTTAAGGAAAAGATCATTATTGCCATCTCACAATCATAAGTAAGGTAATTTTGTTTATACTTTTTCAATTACCTGAAAGCATAAGCAATCATCTTACCATTCTACATCAACATGCAGCCTAGGACCACTCTTACACCATAATATTGCATTTGAAATCCTCCACCTTTAGTTGGTAAAGACAAGAGTAAAGTTGTAGTTAAACAATCTTTTATCCATCAAAAGCTCTCCTCACTTTCATCAGAGTAAAAGAATCAGATATTCTTTTATGTTAAATATGCCAATAAGGCTGCTATCTTAAGAAAGTCTTGGATAAATCTTCATTAATAACTTGCCAATCCCAGAAATCTTTACATTTCTGTCACTATCTTTGGTCTTTCCTAATTCGTTATAACTTTCACCTTCTTTGGGTCCACTTGTATCCCCTCCTAAGATATTGCATATCGTAAGAATGTGACAATCTCAAGCCTAAATTCACACTTCAAAAACTTGGTATGCAAATGATGTTCTAAAGGTGTCTATAACACCACTCTCAAATGTTAGGCATGCTCCTTATCCATTCACGAATACACCAGAGCCTATCCAAGAACAGTTTAAATACTCTACTCATTAGATTCATAAAAACTGCTAGAGCATTAGTAAAGCCAAATGACATGACTAGGAATTCATAATGACCATATATAGTCTTGGTAGTTTTAGGTATATCTTCTCCTTTAATCCTTAGTTAATAATATCCAAACCTTAGGTTGATCTTAAAAAATACCTAACATCCTAAATTTGATTAAATAGATGATAAATTTTAGGTAGTGGATACTTATTGTAGATGGTCACCATATTCAACTGCTTATAGTTAACACACAATTGGAGTGAACTATCCTTTTTTTTACAAACAATATAGACGCACCCCATGTTAATGTGTTAAGCCTGATAAAGCCCTTATCCAATAAATCCTATAATTTTTCTTTCTATTCCTTTAACTTTGCAGGTTACATTCTATATGGAGTTATAAAAATTGGAGTTATACCAGGCACTAAATCAATCCAAAACTTGATAACTCTCTCTAGAGGTAGCCCTGGTAACTCTTTAAGAAATAAAATTGGAAACTTTAGAATTAATGGAATACTTTAGAGGTTAGCCCTGGTAACTCTTTAAGAAATAAAATTGGAAACTTTAGAATTAATGGAATACTTTAGAGGTTATTAACTTCTACAGAGGTATTCTTGACTGCGACCAAGAACATTTAACACCTCTTTCTGATCATCTTATTGGCCACAAACACCGAAACTATGTCGAATGGGATGGTCCTTTTTTCCTTTTATCTCCCTTTAAAATACACTCTACTTTACCCAAAATCTAAAACGTCATTTTCTTTTCTCTATAATCTAAGGTGACGTATTGATTAAACAACTAGTCCATCCCTATTATTATGTCAAAATCCATAATTGATAGTAATATAAGATTCACTATCAATATCTTACCATTAATCTCTATGGGACATAAGTAGTAGATCAAATCCACATTTATGGTATCATTAACAGGTGTGGATATAAACAAGGATTCTTCCATCATGTTTGGTACCACTTCTAGTCTTATAGCAAATTTGGGCGATATAAAAGGACGAATCGCTCCCCGGATCTATCAAAACTCTAGTTTATAATCCAAAGATGAGAAGAATATCTGATACCACCTTATTAGAAGTTTGTACATCTTTAGGTGTGAGGATAAACACCCTGGCCTGACTGTGACCTATATGTTGAGAGTTAGAGGAGTATCCCTAACTGCAGCCTCTAGATTTACCTCTTGAATGCCTCCCTCTAAAATCTCACCCTTGCTAGGCACCAAACTGTAGTCCCCCTTATGTCTGCTGAAATGGAGGCTATGCCACATTAAAAGAGATCTATTGATATCTCATTATTAGATAGTCCCTAGTCATATACTTGTACTAGCCACATTTGTAGCGGCCTTCTAGTGGTATATAGCATGGTTCTTAGTATGCCCTACCACACTGCTAGCAAATAGAGCATGTTAAGCCTCAACTGCTACATCTAAAGCCTTGTCTGCTACTACTACTATTTTATCTAAGTATGAACCTAGATCCTTCCATATATCTGTGACCAAATGTCACCTTACCATTTCTCAAACAACACTCTATCAATAGCTATCGCTCTGACTATACCTTGGCGAAAAGTTTAATTATTATTACTACCATTGCTGAAAGCTGATGGGTCTTATTAAATGTCTCCTACTCTGATTTCTAATAGATAACCTATTAAATGTCTCCTACTCTTCTTTCCAATAGATAAAGCACCCTACTCCAAGAAGATCACTTCAAACTACTTGTCCATATCCACCAGAGTATAGAATTTCTCCTGACAACTTATAGTCATATTAATGAAAGGGGGTCCTAACCCTAACAGATATTGGTTGTTCTTTCTCATCTCATCTGAAACAATCTCTAGGACATATCGCCTCAATCGAATGAAGTCAACTCATCTCATTTGAAATAATCTCTAGGACATATCGCCTCAATCGAACGAAGTCAATTGTATACTCATCCACTGTCCTATCTCCTCAGTATAGATTCAAAAACTCCAATCTAAGTGCCTCTTGAGCTGCGAAGGAGAAGAAATAGACTATAAAGCTCTCCATGAACTGTGATTAGGTCACTGCACCCAAGTATAAAAGGATCTAGTCTTGATATCAATCCCTAGTCACTCCTTGCAAAGACATCTCCACTATACCCACTATTTAGGTGTCAAAATAGTGCAGTCTCTTGCCTTGCATCTCCACCTTATTGAGAAAATCACTAGCCTCCCTAGGTCTAGTCCCATCGAACTTTAGGGATGAAACCTCGAATACACTATTGACAGTTGTATATTTGACCTCTCCTACTCTGGGGCTACAATTGGTGGTGGGCCTTGTTACTGTTGTTATTGCATCATCATCATCTGCTAAATCATCATCATTGAATCTCAAAACATGACATTGTTAGCTGCTATTCCTGTTAACATGCTAGCACTTTGAAAACTCCTTGTAACACATCTGACTCTTCTACAAGTACCTCTCGAGTCCTACCTATCTTGCACCTACTACGTCTTCCAACTAAAGTAGCAATAACAGGTGCCTCATCCTGCACTGAGGCCTCATTATGGGCCTCCTTGTCAAGTTGGTGAGAAATCATGCACACTTGTTCATATTGACAAAGGAAGCAAAGATATGGTCAGTACCACTGATTAAAATAGATGAATATTCTAAGTAAAGAAACTATTTTAAAAAGATTAAATTCCTATGTGTCTATAGTAATAAGTAGAACGACACTTTAGGCTTTAAATCTTTTAACCTGGGCTTTCATACCAACTTTGTCACGACCTAAACTAGCACATGATTGATGACTAGACTACAAGTACAATGGTGGTGGTGGTAGTCAGCAACACTCACTATAGGCGATTGATCGAAAATTTAAGTTTTTCCCTGAATTTTTTCTCAATTTTTGTGATAGTTCTGTCATTATTATAAGGTCAAATGAGTACGACTGTGACGAGCTCAAAGAGAAGAATTCAGTGGTATATATAGTTGGCTGATTATAGTCACCAATGGTGAAGAATAAAAGAAGATGATGGTTTCAAGAATAGTAATCGTAAGGAGGTGAAAATGAAAAATGAAAAAGATGAAGGTGGAAGAGAGGTATATACTTAATGCCATATTTGGTTGGGTGATTATTAATAGAATAGAATGGAATGTAATATTATTCTATCGTTTGAGAGGAAGGTTTATAATAGAATGGAATGGAATGAAATATGATAGAAGAGGAGAGTTTCATATTACATCTCATTTAATTCTAAACAGTAAAAATAAATAACCTTCGATTTGGAGGGTTTAGGATGGAATGTAAAATGATAAATAACATTTCATTTTATTACATTATAAATCTTTCTTCCGAACAAAATTTCACTATATTACATTATGAACCCTTCTATCCCTCTCAAACAATAATTTTCTAATATTTTATCTATTTATATTTGATTCCATTATAAACTATTATATTCTGTTCCATTTTATTAAAAACCTTACGTCCAACTAAATATAGCCTAAAGGGATATTACAATCAATAACAAATATTAATTTTGAATAAGGATATTCTTTTTATCAAATTACAAAATTGTACATACTAATTGACTACACACACACACACACACACACATACACAAATATTGTAGAGTAAAGATTATATGTTTATAGGCATGTATAAGGAAATTGATAATTTGTCTGGATTAAACTGGAACTGCTTGTTTTGTTAATCTCCAAGCAATTGAGAGGATCAATTCTTGAAGATAACAGAGCATTTAAGATTTGTGTCCATGGTCTTTGACCCCAAATATACATTCAATCGATGGTTGCAAAAGTCACATGAAAATCAGTACAGTTTACGTTGTCCCTTTCTGCAGGGGATGGTCTGCGACGCGAACCTTCCCACGATCCTTACCTCATCCCTTCCTATTGTGTAGCAGATCACCACTAGTTTGCATTATTAGCTCTTTAATTGAATGAACTAAGAGGATACTTTCACTTTACCATTTGGCATATGACCAGGTCTTGCTTCAGCATATTGCCCTAGGGCCAAGTTAATAATGTAAAGATAGCCATTCACTGGTTATCCAAATTGATATATGATAATATATTCTAGTTGTTAAGCCACGATAGAATTATAGGGCCACCATAATAAGAGTATTTATAAAATAATTTAGAATATGTTTTCATTTAATTAAAACAAAAATTAATTAAATAACTCAAAAAGTAGAAGTTGAAAATTTAAATTATGAATAATTATTATAGAGTATAGTTTGAAAGGCTCCTTAGGGAGTGATCGAGTTGGTAGAGTAGGGGGCATAGGACTAAAAGGTTTTATATTCGAATCCCCCACTTACACTCTTTCGATCGAGTCTATCGCACAGGGTTTGTCTAGTGTGGAGTACCTAATTGACGTGATTTAAATGCTATTGCGCCAATCCAAAGGTTTACTCAGTGTGCATTTACAGGATAATGACTACGGTTCCTCCATTAAAAAAAAGGTTTAAAAGTCATATTTATAATTGTTATGATCATAACTATTACAATTTTTCTTTTTAATAAAGAAGCTGTAGCACTAGGGGTTGTTGGATTGGCATTTGCATTTTGTACCAAGTCAAACCATCTAGAATCCAATCAGACATTACTTCCCAAAGACTTTTTGTGACCATGGTTGACTTCAATTGGACAATTCGTGTCAAGTTATCTAAGTGCACTATATACATTACGAATTATTCTATATAAAAGAACTCGAATGGCATTATTCATAGTCCTGATGAACATTTAAGTTCTGGTTTTCTTGTTAAGAAAAACCTATGTCAAGAAGGTCTTATTCATGTATATTCCTGCTTTATCTCCTTTACCTCCTAACTTCAATCATTTCTGATGATAATTTGCCCTCTGATCTTATCCTTCTCAACTCTAGAGCATGTTCAAGTAAAACTTTTGGGGATAGACGCAACTGGGATGCTAATGTTCAATCCAAATTTCTGTCATCTAACTATATAAATTCAACTTTAGCACTTGGAGCTCAAAAAGTAATGCAGTTCCCAAGTTCTATACAATATAGCTCAAGTTATATTCTCCAATGTCACCTACATGTTTCCTATCTCATCAGAACCAAAGTTTGTCCGTCTCTACTTCTATCCAACAACTTACTTTAACTTCTCTCCATTGGAATCATTTTTCTCTGTTAAATCCAATGACTACACACTTCTATGTAATTTTAGTGCCTTTCTTATTGTTTCCACTGGCCAGCCTCCAGTTGACTCCCCTACCAAAGAGTTTATAGTCACAATCTGGGACAACCAATTTCTCAAACCTAACTTTCTTGCCATCTCCAGGATCTTTTGCTTTCATTAAGTGTATTGAAATCATTTCCATACCAAACAACCTCTATACACGAGGTAAGGACAACCCTTTAACTTATGTGGGTATTGGTTATTTTTTCTATTTGGAGAATTCTACCTCCCTTGAGACTGTCTATCGGCTTAATGTTGGTGGATCAGATATCAGTGGTTTAAATGATACTGCTATGTACAGGATCTAGCTAGACGACTCTGATTACATCTTCAGACAGCAATCTGGTGTAACCGATGTTCCTCTGAATGTTTCTATATATTAGATATACTGAGAACACAGTCTTACACCACATCTGAATGAGTGTACAGAACATTACGTTTAACGGGTCCTAATCTTTGGATCAACATGAACTATAATCTCACCTGGAATTTCTCCGTAGATGCAGGATTCAATTATCTTATCAGATTGCACTTCTGTGAAACAATATTGGAGGTTACAGTTAAAAACCAAGTTATGTTTCAGGTACTCATCAACATTCAGACAGCCGAGGATGACCTAGCTGTGATTAACTTGAGTGGTGGTAATGGAATTCCAACCTATAGAGATTGCATTATGTAAGTGCCAGAAGGAGTCAAAAGCTTATGTTTGGCTTTAGCACCTAATCTTGACATGAAACCTGCATATATTGATGCATTCTTGCTTGGTTTAGAGATATTTAAGTTAAACAATTCACACGGTAATCTTGCAGGACCAAACCTTGAAGTATTGGTTTCTGAATCACAAGAAATGCATTCAGCCTCACGGGACAAAACAACGAAGATAAATACATGGCGTGTAATTATGATGATTGGAACTGCCTGTGGCTTTCCATTTTTATTACTTTGCGCAGTTTGTTTCTTTATTTCAAGAAAAAAGGGAAAGGTGAAAGACTTTGATAAGACACAGGGCAAAACCTCAGGAATTCCATTTTCATATGCTTTTGGTTCAACCGTTTCAAAATAACTTATTTTAGGTCTACCTTCAAACTTGTCCTTTTTTATTTTTGGAAAATAACTTAATAATAGGTTAGAGAGAGATGCTCTATCTTCTCTCTAACATCTAGGTTTCAACTCTGCTCAAAGCTCTTCGAGCCTTGCTTCCCATTCCCTTCCCTCCTTTTTCTGCTCTTTCTTCACCCCTCTCGCCAGCTATCAACCCACCCTCTTGTTATTAGTTCCTTTTCCTTCACCAATTCCACCCACTTTCCCCTGCAGCTATATGAGGGCATTCTAGACCTTTCCATTACCTACTTATTTTCCTGTTTCTTCTCTGTCCACTTTTAATACCTATCTTTCCCTTTTCAACAATGTAGACTCTACAGACAATCACAAATCAAGCCCTGGACAAGGAGGCTTTTCCTCCTTTACCCTCACCTTCTCCCTCACTTGAGCGCACTTCGAAACCCATCCTTTACTCTACTCCACCCCCATCCCTAGCATCAGTACCAACAGCTCTCACCCTACCTCACGAAATAGCCACTCCCTTAACCCCTCCACCTCCTGCCAACTCTACGACAGAGAAAAGAATATGGAAGCAAGTGGTGGGGGGCTCTGCAGATCTAGTACTGCACTACTACCCCCAAGACCGAAGATGGCAGAACCATTGTCTACCCTGACAAAGAGATTCTACAAGAAGGGGTAAAATCTTGGGAAAACTCTTTCATTGGGTAGAAGACCAGCTTTTTCGGTTATTCTAAAATGAGCTCAAATTGCATGGAAGAACAAAGGCTTTATGGAGGCTATCCTAGCAGAGGATAAATACATCCTATTCATATTTTCTACTAAAACTTAAGCTTTAAAGATAGTAGAGGAAGGGCCACGACATGTAGCTAATTTCTCATTATTCTTTCAGCCATGGCAACCCAAATTTTAGATTGATTGCAAGGAAAATTGGCCTGTGCCCATGTGGGTAAATTTCTTTAATGTTCCCCTAGAATATTGGACCACTAAAGGATTGAGAATGATTACTAATTTTCTTGGAAAACTTTTATGTTTGGATAATAATACAACAAATAGAAGGAGATTGGGATATGCTAGAATATGTATAAATATGGATCTTTCCAGCTCTCTACCGGATACCATTATATTAAGACAATGTCTCAGTTCAATATCAATGGAAGCCGACCTTTATTAACCAAAATAAAAATGGATTCCTACAGGTAAGACTTTCTTCAGAGGTGATTATAAGGAACTAATGGGTATTGATCACACAACTACTCAAGTGGAACCGAATAAGGACACCAGTCTTTCCCTTATACTTGAAGGAGGCCAGGGGAAAAATGAATCAGATGATGCAGGGGAAAATCAGAGATGGCAGATAATGATGGGAAAACATTGAATGCAAGAGTTGAAGGGGAAGGAGAGATCGCTGTTGACAATACTAATTGTCAAGTTGAAGAGGTCACTGTGGTGATGGTGGGGACTAAGAATGAGGAACCAAGGGTGGATGGCTTTCAAGCCAATCTGGTTACCAATACAAAAGGGTTATACTAGAAGGTACAGTAGGATCCTATTAGTGAAAAGCATCCTACAATTGGAGAATTTTGGCAGTTGTTAAAAAGAAAGCTAACAGGAGCAAAAGAAAAGGTTCTAAAATCTCTATTACTTGATTTATGAAGATCTTAGCATAGAATGTGAAAGGGATCAATTTCCCTAAAAAGCTATTAGCTCTAAGGGATTTTGTTTACAACACAAAGCCGTGGATTTTTGCTATTTTGGAAACTAAACTTAGATATGGAAAGTTGAAAATATTGAATAAACTGGGAGCAAATTGGAAGTTTGTCTCAAACCATCAAGCACATAGCTATGGCAGAATCATTATCGAGTATGAACCTAACATGGTAGATATTTAGGTCTTCTCCTTAGAGATGCAAACCATTCATCTGAATTGTAAACTCATTCAGGTAAATAGAGGAAGTTTTTAGGGGATAGCTTAACTCAGTTTCAGTGTAGGATCAAAGGGGCATAGCTACTATGTGGAGATTTCAATGCTACTTTGTATAGCACAGAAGCTGAATGCATCTTCAGTCTATGAAATCACTCAACTGATTTAAATGACTGTGTGGGATAACTAGGCATTTTTGATCTAACTGTGTGGGACAACTAGGCATTTTTGATCTAAAGTCTCAGGGGCATTTCTTTACATGGAGTAATAAGCAGACAAGAAGATGGGCTTTAAGGAAAAAGCTTGATTCGACTTTGTTAAACAGCGATTGGATCACACAGTTCCCTAACTATTCCACATACTTCCTTGACCCCCTATTCTCTGATCACACACCTATGCTCATTAAAAATTTAACTCACAGTCAGGGCCGAAGGGCACCATTCAGATTTAACAACTTACTAATTGATGATGACAGATTTACTAAGGCTTTACATAGAGGACTAGAATCTGAGGTTATGGGCACAAACCAATATATTTGTGTTTACAAGCTTAAAGCTATCAAAGGAGAGATGAAAACTTTAATGAGTAGAAGAGCTTCCTCCACTCAAAAAGCTGTTAACCTAGCTAGAGAGGAATTGTAAATGGTGCAGAAACAACTTGATATGGATCCAACCAACCCTACACTATTAAATACTGAGAAGCATCTATTGATGGCATATCTTTCTAAACCTAAGGACCATGACAGCTTGTTAGAGGAAAGAGCTAAAGTCAATTGGCTAAAAGATGGGGAAAGGTGTTCAAAATTCTTTTTCAATTCCATCTTAGCTAGAAGGAATGTAAATAGAATATGCTCTTTAAAGTTAGAGAATGGGGAGGAAATCTCAAATCAAGTAGAATGGGGAGGAAATCTCAAATCAAGCAGACCTTCTGAAGGCAACAAAGAGATATTAAAAAACTTCTATGGTTCCTCTCGGATTCTTAATGCTTCAGTCAACCTTGAATCCATAATTCACAGAAAGAAATCTCAGGATTAGGCTATTATTCTCATCAAACCAGTTACAGGAAATGAAATAGAGGAGATTATGTTTCAAATGCATCCAAATAAGTCCCCTGGCCCTAATGGATTTAATGGCTTTTTCTACCAAAAGACATGGCCAGAAACTGGACTTATGGTTAAACAAGCGGTGCTGGAATTCTTTTCTAGGGGAACTCTTCTGAGGGAGGTCCTTAGTCAGCTAATCCAACAAAGGTTGGGCAACTGTAAGTCCTTTAAATTCCATACTAAATGTAAGAAGATTGGGCTGATCAATATATGCTTTGCGGGTGATCTGCTACTTTTCTCTAAGGCACATGGCAAGTTTATTGAGCTACTCATGTCAACCCTGGCTATATTCAAGAATCTTTCAGGTTTGGAGATTAATCTTAATAAAAGTCAGCTTCTTCTAACTGAAGGAGCCAATATAATGGAGAGCACAATCTCACGAATAACAGGAATGAGTAGGAAACTAGCCCCACTGACTTATTTGGGACTTCTTATTAGTACAAAAAGAATACAATTTTTGGAATGTCAGCCTTTGATAAAATCCAGAAAAGATTGGGAATGTGGTCCAATAGGGTGCCTTCATTTGGAGGGAGGTTACAGCTAATCAAAGAAATCTTGAACTCCCTTTATATATACTGGTCCTCCAATATTTCCTTAGCCAAAGGAGTTATCAAGTCCATTGAAAAAATCTTTCGAAGATTCCTACGAGGAAATCTTACCTCAGACAGTCACTTTACAAAGGTTAAATGGCAAGAGGTTTGTAAAAGGAAAGAGGAAGGAGTCCTTAGACTGATCTTCATTGCATCCTATAATAGAGCAGCCTTGATCAAGAATCTCTGAAATATTCTCCTAGAAAAGAAGTCTTTTTGGATCTGATGGTTACATAGTTGCATTCTAAAGGGATCTAACATTTGGTCCATTCCTATTAAACCTTCCTACTCATGGCCTTTAGCCCAACTATTGAAGCTTAGACCTATGATTGGACCTCTAGTTTCTTGTAAGATTGGGAATAGAAAGAAGGCTTTTTTCTGGTTTGACAATTGGACAGGGTACGGTTCTCTAATTAGACACCCTCAGGCTCTTTAATTATGGCAGGATGTTCCTATCAATGAGAAGGTAAAACATACCCTAAAAGGAGGTCAATGGAACATTCCAACTATGCTACAACATTTGACTCCTAACTATCATCCTAATCTTCAAATGGAGGATTCTTATTATTGTCTCAACCTGCCTCCTAACACATTCAGCATTTCAAAATTTAAGAGATGGCAGACTCAAAACTACACAAGACAGTCCTGGTATTCTATGGTTTGGCATAATTCAATCATGCCGAGCTACTCTATAATTTTATGGCTTGCAGTTCTAAACAGATTAAGTACGATGGATAGAATGCACTTCATGTCTATAAATACAGACTGTATGTTATGCGAGATAAAGCCAGAATTAAGGGATCACATTTTCTTTTAGTGTCCCTTCTCACAGTTCATATGGGAGTGAATAAAGGCACTCAATTCCATCTTTGATGCAGGTACAACATTCTCAGAAGCCATTGAGTGGCTTCTAAAGCTAACCAATATGCCTAAATATAATGAATATGTTTTTATAATCTCCTTCACCTCCTCCATCAAGGAGATTTGGTGAGAGAGAAACATTAGGAGATTTCAAAGCATGAATCGTACAAGACAGGAGGTACTTAACTCTCTGATTGGTGGAATCAGAGAGAAAATCCTCAATATAATCATATCAGAAGATTTCTGCCCTACTCTATCTTGCTTTTGAAGAATAAACAACTACTGCAGAGAAGGAACAAATTAAATATTGGAGAAACAAGGCAATATATGTAAACTTAGTAGATGCAGGCATTTGTACCACCCGACTCCTTAGATTTGTTAGGAAGATCCATCGTATGTGTGTAGAGGGACATCGAAATCTCATTTAGAGAAAGAAAATAACCCAGTGAGTATGATTGAGATGGAAAATAAGAGACAATGATAACTATGGAGCATCAAGCAGAAGGTTACCTCAAGAAGGCTACTCATGGTTCTGTAACTCCTCGTCAGTCCCCAAGCACCTCCACAACTGAAGAAGAAAGTCAATGGCTATACGAAACTTGTATACTGATCATTCGATTTCAAGCACCATGAAGGATCCAGCTGACACCACAAACTGAGACTTTATTGATCAAGATTGGGAAGAAGTAGCAACCAAAAGACAGTATTAACTGACCTTTATGACTGATGGCAGAGGAATAGCTGAGGAGAGCTTTGGGAACGATACCCTAATTCGGCAGTTTCTGGAGGTGTCTAAAGATGGAGTGGAATGTCTTACCCTAAAAGGAGGATACTAATACTGTGTTTTGATTAATAGTAAATGATGTCGTTTAATACCTATGTTATGCAGCGTCGTTTCTTCGCACTTGTACTTGAATGAGCTTGCTCTTCATTGCTTCTTGGATGCAGACCAACTCTACATGTCATTTATTTATTAATTCAATACAATTTAAATTTTCAAAAAAAAACTTGCCTTAAGAAAGCTCCTTGAGCGTGAGCTTTTGGTATAAGAGCTCTACGATCACAAAGAAAAGAGATGATGTTCTACGATCTCTTACAATTCATCGAATTAATCTAACAATTCATATGAGTAAGGATGAAATCTAACTTCTAATTTAAAATAAAGCATAAAAGCAAATTAAGTCACACTAATAAACGTGGTGTTTTGGGGATGAAAATCCTTAAAAATTGACAAAATAACCAAAATTTCAAGTAGAAATCAAGTAAAATATGTGGAATAACTTACTTGAGTGTCGAAAACCAAGCAAAAAATGCTAGGCTAAGGTGGAGAAAGGAGAGGCGCGACGGTGGGTGATGGAGAGGAGAGAAAAGGACACAGCGTGTGAATTATCACAGACTTACATGATTAGACACACAATCGTGTAACTGACGATGTAACTCAAACACGAGCGTGTCCCTAGATTTTTGCAGGTCTCTATAAACTAATGAACATGTTGAAATAAAAATTGTGTATATTATATGATGTCTATACTAGAAGAATTCTTTAAAACCTTGAAAAATGTTCTCTCACAGCCATAAAATTCAACACACATACCATAACATAAAAGAATTTACGCAATCAAATGAGGATGCTCTATATCCTACCATAAAAGACACAAAAAATCAACAAAATCCTATACTAATACCAAAATGGAAACAAAAAGAAATGAAAAAGAAAACTATCTTAATTCATGGGTTGCCTCCCAAGTAATGTTTGTTTAACCTCTTTAGCTCGACGTACCTTTCATGATCAAGGTAGCTTATAAAGATTGAATTTTTGTTATCTTACCATGGGTTACATAACCTCTATGTAAACTACCTTCCCTTTTGTATTGCCATAATTTTTTATTTTATTTACTACCTTGAACTTGCGAAAACTCCAATGGACCTTTAAAAGAAGAGTCCTCACTATAACAAAAACTACATTTAGCTACAAAAAAAAATTTGTCATTAAAAGTATCAAAATTGTCTAATAGTCATTAGCATTAATTTATATTTGTTGCGAAAAACATCTCCAAATCTCCGTAGCTAAAAACTATAGGCAACGTTTTTTGCTAATCGTCGTTAATAGTTTTTACCTATGGTTTATTTTCGCAGCAAAAAACTATTAGCGACGTTGTAAGAAATCGTCATCAATATTTTGCTATGCTTGATTTTTGTAGCTAAAAATTAGCTACCTTTTCAAAAACATGGCCAAAAGTTTTTAGCTACGTTTCTAGAAATGTTGCCAAAGGTTTTTACCTACGTTTTTAAAAACTAACCAAATGTTTTTAAGATAAATTTTATAAAATGTAGTCAAAACATTAATATATATTTTAACAAAATGATATACCACGTTAATTATAATTATTTGTGACACTTTTAATCGATATCATTGTATATAATATTTATATTTTTGTTGATAATTTATTATACAAAAATATTATAAAAAATTGATAATTTCAAGCATCATATATAAAAAGTAAAATATCATTAAATTATACCAACAAAATAATATTCTTTGTATACAAGATTTTAATTACAACCTTAACAATTCTTATAGACAAAATAATAAATACAAAGACTAGTTTGCAAATTATAAATGTTGAAATTACAAAAAATTACAACGTAACTAAGACGACTGTAGGTTTGTCTATGTCAATGAGAGCAACTTCATACCTAAGTCAACATATGAAGGCAACTTCAAGATCGGTAGAGTGCCTGAAATTATGCATAATTAAGCTAGTTTGTTTTTCAATTAGGAAAGAAAAAAGCCACCATATACGAAAGATAATCCAACCAATTAAATATTGTGCGATTAAACAAAACTAAAGACCAATTATTAAGCCAAATAATGCACCTACAAACAAGAGATAAAACTTTTTAAATTCAAATGTCAAGAGTAAATCCCAACTTAAAACTAAGAAAGAAAATTAAACAAAAGAGCTTAAATCACAAATCTTACCATTTAGCAAATCACCAACTTTAAACATACAATCTCCATCTTACATCAGGTTTTTGAGCACCTAGACGCTCATTGGACAATAATGTTACACCTAGAATAGAAACTTAATTAGCAAAGTATGCAGTGCATACCAAACAAGAAATGATAAAATCTGGATATGAAGAAGAAATTACAACAGGAATTTAATTGCAATGAGCTAATTTATTAATCATACCTCTTCTGACTAAGAGAGACACAGAGAGAGAGTGATAGAGAGAGAGAATTAAGAAGCCAAAGAAACAATCAAAGGCATGGATAAACAAATAAATATATACTGATATATTTATTCTTTCCACGTGTAAAAAAGCTAGTTGTGTTGTAGTTATTCAGTTAGTCAGTTACTGGACTGAATTTGTATATAAACAGTGATGAATTGCAGTTACTAGGGATGAGGAAATGAACTAATTTTTTGATATTGATTTGTACATGGTATCATAACAAATTTCTTGAAGTGAGCTAGTAGTTTTCGTTCAGTCTTTGTTAACCGTCTTCATCAAGGTATGGAGCAGGGGGAATTTTGGTTTGAGAATGAAGGATTTTGTTACTCAAAATATGAACGATTCTTTAACGTTGCAAGGATCTAATCATCCTGGAATGGTGTTGGTACCATCTCCTTTAACAAGGAATAATTACCTTTTATATAGTCGTGTTACCAAGTTAGCTCTCAAAACGAAAATGAAGTTAGGATTCATAGATGGTAGATACAAAATACTAGATGAAATTTCGTTAGCTTATGATTCATGGTGTAGAGTTAATAGTATGTTTACCTCATGGATACTAAATTTGTCAGCCCCATGAAATTTTTTTCATTAATTTAAGCATAAGAGCTTATGGAAAGAATGCATGAGAAGAATTTGAGGGCATTTTCGGTATATAGCCTAAAAGACAAGGGTAAGGTGGACTTTTGGGAAAGGCATGGTGGACATGTCTTCTTGTCAGAAGGTAGCGTGTTGGGGAGGGAAAGAACATAAGATAAGCTTCGGATGAGAGTGGAAAAGAAGAGAGTTGAGACTTAAGCTGAAATTTGGAAAGACTAAAGAGAGAATCCAAGAGCAATGCAAAGGAAAAAAAAAGGAAGGAAACAAGAGTCTGCTGTTGAGGAAATCAAGGAGGCGTACAAGAGAGGCAAGAAAACACAGAGGAAAAACAGTCTTAGTGAATACAGAAGCAAGCAAGGATTAAAGGTGGGTTACAGTTTTATAATGAAGAAATAAGCCAAAGATATTTGTTTTCAACAACTACGATTCCTGCATATATGTGCTGCATGTTGATCTGTTCTGTTATGGCACAAGCTATTAATTGTTGCTGCATGTTTTCAAACAAAAATGTTTTTCTTCAAAGTTGAATACTTTATGAAACCGAGTTTCTACATGTTTGCAAACAAGACTGATTTCTGCAAAAAGTTGCATATTTTTTAAAACAAGTTTCAGATCTGTAACGCAAGAACTTCAAGAACTGCCATTTTAGGCAATTAGTTTTCAAGAGCATGAGAATTTTGTGATTATGTGGGTTTGTGGTGGTCCCCTCTGTTAAGACAGTGCACTTGTATAAAGGCTTCTCCCGCCTGCCCGCTAGTGGCATGGAGCTCCTTCAAGGACTCCCCTCTGTTCACGGCTACGCAAGAC
>JAOQMS010000008.1:14409780-14431941 GCA_027563885.1 Erythroxylum longipes
ATAACATAGAAGCAAGGAGATAGAGGAAAGGATGGTTGAAGAGTATGAAGAATGGATAGAGTAAAATGTAGAAGATACAGCATAGAGGATAAGATCGTCTATTTTACTGTACGCAGACGAATGGACTTCGTCTGTGTTAGTAACAACACTATCGTCTGTGTTACTGTTCACAGACGTTTCTGTTGCGTCTCATTTTGCTTTGTCTCAGAATGACGTCAGCAATCGTCTCATGACGTCATCTTCGTCTCATTTTGCTTCGTCTCAGAATGACGTCAGTAATTGTCTCATGACATCATCATCGTTTCACTTTGCTTCATCTCAGAATGACGTCAGCAATCGTCTTATGACGTCATCTTCTTCTCATTTTGCTTCGTCTCAGAATGATGTCAGCAATCGTCTCATGACGTCATCTTCGTCTCATTTTGCTTCGTCTCAGAATGACGTCAACAATCATCTCATGATGTCATCATCGTCTCACTTTGCTTCATCTCAGAATGACGTCAGCAATCGTCTCATGACGTCATCTTCGCCTCATTTTGCTTCGTCTCAGAATGACGTCAGCAATCGTCTCATGACGTCATCATCGTCTCACTTTGCTTCGTCTTAGAATGACGTCAGCAATCGTCTCATGACGTCATCTTCGTCTCATTTTGCTTCGTCTCAGAATGACGTCAGCAATCATCTCATGACGTCAACAATCGTCTCATGACGTCAGCTTCGTCTCATTTTATCCAGAACATCTTCTAGTCCAAATTTGAGCCTCTAGATGATATAATCGGTCTTTAAGGTCTTCATAAGAGTTGTAGACCTTGAAATTTTCTTTCTAACCGTTTAAGGAACACTCCAAACCGATTACGCTAAAGGAAGTTATAAGGATTGAAAGGCGGGGTCTGACAGTTTATGGTATCAGAGCAAGATGAGTTAGACTTCGAAAACGAGGTCTGACAAAATTCAATTTCTAAAGAGATTGTCGATGCTTATTTGTATGTCTCAAATGCTTTTGAGCTTTGGAAGGAATTAAAGAAGAGATATGGAGAGTGTAATAGCCCTCAGTATTAATTACAGAGAGAAATCAACACAATCACACTAGGAAATATGATATTGTTAGATATTTTACAAGATTGAAGAAGCTCTGGGATAAGTTAAGTTGTTTGTGACCGATGCCGAAGTTTTCATGTAGTCAATGTATGTGTGGAACTGAAAAGAAAATGGAGGAGATAAATTCAAGTCATAAACTGATACAATTTCTGATGGGATTAAATGAAAGTTATGACTAGGTTAAGAATCAAATTTTAGTGATGGATCCATTACCAAGTATTGACAAAGCAGATTCAATACTTCTTATAGTAGAGAGGTAGAAGAAAATTCATATGGCAGTAATTGAACCCATCAATAACAGTGCCATGTTTGTTAGAGGACATATGAATAAGACAGATAAAGGAGGAAA
Source organism: Erythroxylum longipes (assembly GCA_027563885.1). Taxonomy (NCBI): domain Eukaryota; kingdom Viridiplantae; phylum Streptophyta; class Magnoliopsida; order Malpighiales; family Erythroxylaceae; genus Erythroxylum; species Erythroxylum longipes. The sequence goes on from JAOQMS010000008.1 coordinate 14,411,228, forward strand.
AGGGATTATAAACGAAGGGATGTAGTAGACAAATCTGAATTAAAGTGTGATTTTTGTAAAATGCCAGGATATACTAAAGATAGTTGTTTCAAAATCCATGGTTATCAGACTGGTATAAGGACTTAAAAGAGCAGAAATAGAAAATGTCAAAGAAAAATTTAGGAAGTATGGTAGAAACAGGAAAATCAAAACAGATGCATACGAAATCAATTAATAATAGTGCAAATAACTAGCCGACGAATATTTCTAGCTTAATTCAGTAAGCAATGGAAAGATTAATGAAAGGAAAAACAACGTCTAGCATAAACAAAGGAAATAATGTGAATTTTGCTCATTTTGAAGAATTTGTAGGTACGAGTATATGTCATTCTTTTAGTTTTCTTGAATTGATTAGAAATGACTCTTAGATAATAGACATTGGAGCTTCAAATCACATATTTATGGATGTTAAAAAATGCAAATCATCAACTCAACCATTCATCCAACCCCAATTTATCAACCAGATGGAACTGTTAAGTTAGTTCATTATATCCGTGATATACACTTAACAGACAATCTAACCTTAACCAAAGCTTTACATGTAACCAGTTTTCATTTTAACTTGTTATTTGTCAACAAGTTAAGAACCACAACACATATCAAATTCATCTTTTATCCCTATTGTTGTCTTCTACTAGACCTAAAGATTAATGCCATACTAGCAGTTGGAAAAAAAAAAGGCGGATTGTACTATTCAATCATACTTCTTTTGATCATCACATCATAGATTCTTACATTGCTAAAACCAGTTATTTTCCTTGTTGCTTTGCCGATCAAATTTCTATAATAGATGGAGTAATATGACACAGTAGGCTAGGAGATCCTTTAAACATTGTAACCACTCACATTTCGTTCCATGAATAAGATTCATTTTTAATACCCATATGTTTATGATATTTGTCCTATGGAAAAAATGCAACGACATTCTTTTCCCAATAGTGATATAAATACATTCAAATCGAGCTTATTTATGTGGATTTATAGGGTCCATATCATAATTATAACATTAGTTGTTCCAACTTTTTCTTGATTATCGGTGATGATTTTAGCAGATGTACATGGACATTTATGCTAAAATATAATTTTCAAGTGCCTTCCGTAATCTAATATTTCTTTTAAATGAACCAAACCTAATTTAATCTGAAGCTACAAACTGTCCAAAGTGATAATGGTTCAGCATTTGGGAATCAAGATTGTTTCTTGCTATTTACCAACAATAGGGTTATTCATCAAAGATCTTGTGTTCATACCCCTCAACAAAATGGGATGGTCCTCTTATCTCCCTCAAAAGTGAACTCTACCTTACCTGACCTGAATCTGAAACACGACTTTCTTCTCTCTATAATATAGAGTTTCGTAATGACTAAACAAAGAGCACATCTTTAATATTACGTTAAAATTCATAACCAATAGCATTTTAAGATTCACTATTAATATAATACTTTTAATCTCCACAAGACACAAGTGGTAGATCAAATCCACCTTTATGGTATCACTAAGAGGTATGGATCTGGACAAGGATTCTTCCATCCTGTTCAACACTACTTATAGTTTCATAGCAAAGTTGGGAGACATAAAAGAATAGATCACCTCCAAATCTATCAGAACTCTAGCTTTTAATCCAAAGATAAGAAGAATATCAGATACCATTGCATTTAAAGCCTGTGCATTTTGAAGGTTGAGGGTGAACACCTTGGCTTGACCGTGAGTTGTATGTTAAGAATTAGAGAACTATCCCTAACTACAACCTCTAGATTTGCCTCCTAAATGTCTCTCTCCAAACCTCGTCCTTGTTGGGCACCAAACTTTGTACTGAAATGGAGGCTTTGTCACATTAGCAGAGGTCTATTGATATCCCGTTATTGAACAGACCCTGATGAGATACTTGTCTTGGCTACATCTGTAGCAGCCTCCTAGTGGTATGTAGCTTGGTCCATAATGTGCCCTGCCACACTATTGGAAAATGGAGCTTGTCGAGCTTGAACTGCTACATCCAAAGCTTCATCTACTACTACTACTATTTGCTCCAGGGGTGAACCTAAATCCTCCCATATATCTACGACCAAATCTCTCCTTACCATGTGCTCAAACAACTCTTTGTTGAGAGCTTTCACTCTGATTGTACCCTAGCGAAAGGTTTAATTGTTGTTGCTGCCATTGCTAAAAACTACAGGGTCCTATTGAATGCCTCCTACTCTGCTCTCCAATAAACAAAGCACCCTAATCTAAGATGATCATTTCAAACTACTTATCCTTATCCACTAAAGTAAAGACTTCTCCTAGCAAGACATAGTCATGCTGATGAAAGGGAGTCCCAACCCTAATACATATTAGTTGTTCTTTCTCATCCCATCTGAAATAACTGCAAGACATATCGACTCAATCGAATAAAGTCACTTGTATACTCATCCACCATCCTATCTCCCCGGCATAGATTTAAAAACTTTGACCTGAGTGCCTCTTATGCTACTAAGGAGAAGAAATAGTCTATAAGCTCTCAGTGAATTATAACCAGGTAACTGCAACAATTTATGGGAGGATGTGATCTTGATATCAATACTTGGTCACTCCTTACAATGACATCTCCACCAACCTCTTACCTCGCATCTCTACCTCATTATGCAAATCAATGGCCTCCCTAGGTCTGGTCTTGTCAAACTGTAGGGACGAAACATTGAATATGCCTTTGACAGTTGCATATCTGACCTCTTGTTGTTGTTATTATTGCATCATCATCATTACTGAATCTTGGAACATGACATTCTTAGCTTCTATTCTTGTTAAAATTGAATGTTAAGTTCAATTGCTTTGAAAGTTCTATGAAACACTTCTGGCTCTTTTGCAGGTACCTCTCGAGTCTTAGTCATCTCGAGCCTACTGCGTCTTCCAGTTGAAGTGGCAATGGCATCTGCCTTACCCTACAATAAGGCCTCATTGTGGGCCTCCCTGTCAAGTCGAGCGAGAAAGCATGCACACTTATTCATGTTGACAAAGGAAGCAAAGGTATAGTCAATACTATCGATTAAAGCAGATGAGTATTCTGAGTAAAGAAACTATTTTAAAGAGGGATTTAATTTTTATGTGTCTATAGTAACAAGTAGAATGATACCCTAGGCTTTAAATCTTTTAAGCTGGGTTTTAATACCAACTTTGTCATGACCTAAACGAGCATGTGATCGATTACTGGCTTTTGCTCCTAACGTCGAGGGGGTCCAATGGTTGCGGTGATGGTGGTAGTGGTTAGCAACACTCACTAGAGACGACAATTCGAAGATTTGAGTTTTCTTTAAGTTTTTTTCATAATTTATGTAATAATTAATATTGTTACGAGGAAAAATAGATATAGTTGTGACAACCTCGAGGAGAAGAGTTGATTGATATATATGGTTGACTGGTTAGTAGCACTTATAAATTTTGAATAAGGATATTCTCCTGAGGATAAGAGAGCATCTGCGAGTTGCGTCCATGGTCTCAGACCCCAAATATACGTTTCAATCAATGGTTGCAAAAGTCACATGGAAATGAGTACAGTTTACGTTGTCCCTTTCTGCGGGTGGTGGTCTACGACACCAACTTTCCCACGATCCTTCCTCGTCACTTGCTGTACACTGGCCCAGATGTACAACAGATCAACACTAATTGGCATTATTAGCTCCTTGATTGAATGAACTGAGAGGATTCTTTCAATTTACTATCTGGCAGATGACCAGGTCTTGCTTCTGCGTATTGCCCAAGGGCCAACTCAATAAAGTAAAGATAGCCATTCATTAGTTATCCAAATTGGTGAGCATTTATATGGTTATATATTCACCTTCATCTGAAATTGAAACCCTACTAATAGACACGCAGAGGAACGTGACAAAGATGGGAAGCAACTTACTGATTAGTTATCTCAAGTTCTGCATATCTACGTTACTGGCAGTGATGATCGCCACTTCTTCGCCAGCAACTGCTTCTCCGAATAGAACAATTGGTCAGAGCAACGAAGAAATTGTGGGCTCACAATGGTGTCCACCTCCACCTCCACCTCTGCCTTCTTTCAATGTCAGCTTTCGCGCTATTTCTTACAAAAGTTTAGAAAAGCAGCCCATTTGCAATGCAAGAATTTATGGCAATTGCTTGAGACGCTTCAACAATGACACTAGGCCTTGCACTTACTACACTCGATGCAGGGGTTGAAGAGACGAAGAAGAGAAATAAGGTTTCGGTTTTCCTAGTGAACCTGTCTGCAGTTTGTACTCTCCTAAATTGATAGTTCTCCGCTTATTCCTTCGCATTAATTTGATCCTTGTACGTAGATAAAACCAGAAGACAGAAAACCCCATTGCAATTGCAATTGCAAAATGTGGAATTTTTTGTGTTTCTGAAATAATTTTAATTCCTATTTTCTGAATATTAATTTTGCAGTCCAGATTAATGTAAGTCTCATAAATGTCTACCTACACAAAACGACTTTCAAAAGTTTGATACTCAAGAAGGGATGAAGTGCGATAATGAGAACCAAAATGCCCAGTGTCAAAACATAGTTTAATGGCAAGAATACATCTTTAGAACCAGAATGCCCAATGTGAAAACATAGTTTAATTTATGAGACATTTGAAAAATAATTTGAGTTAACTTACATATAATTAAATATATAATATTTTAATCCAAAATTTTAAAATATTAAATTCTAAACTCTATTCCTTATTTGATTAAAAAAATTAATTAGATAATTCAGAAAGTAGAAGTTTAGAATTTAAATCATAAACAATTATTAACATAATATTTTCTCACTTTCTGTTAAAATTTTATGTGTTTACATGAATCATGGATTGGTGGGTTCCCGTGGTTGGGGTACATCCACCACTACCTAGTCCATGGAGAACATTAGACAATTAAGATCTGTAGGTACTCCATTCACTGATAACTGATAAGGCGGAATACAAATTTCTCCATTTGGTTTAATGGCAAGATAATCATACCTTCCAAACTATGGGTCACACTTCTTATGGTCCAACCGGTTCGCAATTTTGCCTTTTAATGATGAATCCGTAGAACTACGGGTCGTTTGATTGGCATTTGGATTTTGGACCAAGTAAAACCATCTGGAATCCGATCAGACATTACTTCCAAAAGACATTGACCTTTTGTCGCCAATTCGCTTCAAGTTATCTAAGTGTACTGTATACCTCACGAATTATTCTACATAAAAGAACTCGAATGACATTATTCATAGTCCTGATGAACACGAACACTTGAGTTGTGACTTTCTTGTTAAGAAAAACCCATGTCAAGAAGGCCTTATTCATGTATCTTCCTTCTTTATCTCCTTTACCTCCTACCTTCTATCGTTTCCGATGACAATTTGCCCTCTGATCTTATCCTTCTCAACTGTGGAGCATCTTCTAGCAAAACTTCCGGGGATGGACGCAACTGGGATGCTGATGTTCAATCCAAATTTCTGTCATCTAACTCTATAAATTCAACTTCGGCACTTGAAGCTCAACAAGGTAACTCAGTTCCCAAAGTTCCATTCATGACAGCTCGAGTTATATTCTCCAGTGTCACCTACATATTTCCTGTCTCATCAGGACCAAAATTTGTCCGTCTGTACTTCTATCCAACAACTTACTTCAACCACTCTCCATCGGAATCATTTTTCTCTGTTAAAGCCAATGACTACACACTTCTACGTAATTTTAGTGCCTATCTTACTGTTTCCGCTGCCCAGCCTCCAGTTGAGTCCCTTATCAAAGAGTTTATAGTCACAGTCTGGGACAAACAATTTCTCAACCTAACTTTCTCGCCATCTCCAGGATCTTTTGCTTTCATTAATGGTATTGAAATCGTTTCCATACCAAACAACCTCTATGCACGAGGCGAGGACAGCCCTTTAACTTATGTGGGTATTGATTATTTTTTCTATTTGGAGAATTCTACCTCCCTTGAGACTGTCTATCGGCTTAATGTCGGTGGATCAGATATCAGTGGTTTAAATGATACTGGTATGTACAGGATCTGGCTAGACGACTCTGATTACATCTTCGGACAGCAATCTGGTGTAACCGCTATTCCTCAGAATGTTCCCATTAGATATACTAAGAACACACCGCCTTACACTGCACCTGAATTAGTGTACATAACATTTCGTTCAATGGGTCCTAATCCTTGGGTCGACATGAACTATAATCTCACCTGGAATTTCTCGGTAGATGCAGGATTCAATTATCTTGTCAGATTGCACTTCTGTGAAACCAGATTGGAGGTTACAATTAGAAACCAAGTTGTGTTTCAGGTACTCATCAACAATCAGACAGCCGAGCATGACGTAGATGTGATTAACTTGAGTGGCGGTAATGGAATTCCAACCTATAGAGATTACATTGTGTGGGTGCCAGAAGGAATCAAAAGCTTGTGGCTGGCTTTAGCACCCAATCTTGAGAAGAAGCATTCTTATAATGATGCATTCTTGAATGGTTTAGAGATATTTAAGTTGAACAATTCAGATGGTAATCTTGCAGGACCAAATCCTGGACCGTTAGTTTCTCAGCCACGAGAAAAGCATTCAGTCTCACGGGACAGAACAACGAAGATACATACATGGCGTGTAATTGTGATAATTGGAGCTGCCTGTGGTTTTACATTTTCGTTACTCTGTGCGGTTTGTTTCTTTGTTTCAAGGAAGAAGGGAAAGGTGAAAGACTTCGATGAGACACGGACCAAAACCTCAGGAATTCCATTTTCATATGCTTCTGGTTCAATCGCTTCAAAATCACTTGTTTCATGTCAACCTTCAAATTTGTGCCGCCAATTTTCAATATTTGAGATAGAAGTTGCCACAAGCTGCTTCGATAAGGACTATGTTATTGGATCTGGTGGATTTGGCAAGGTGTATAAAGGGTACATCGACGATGGGCTCACCCCAGTTGCAATCAAAAGATTACATTCGTCATCCAAACAAGGTCTCAGAGAGTTCAAGACAGAGATCAACATGCTCTCTATGCTCCGCCATGTCAATCTCGTAGCCCTCATCGGATACTGTGACGATCAACGCGAAATGATCCTTGTCTACGAGTACGTATCTCGCGGGACACTCCGAGACCACCTATATAGCACCAAGAACTCTCCTCTTCATTGGAAGCAAAGGCTGCAGATATGTATTGGAGCAGCGAAAGGATTGAATTATCTTCACACAGGTGAAGAACAGATCATTCACAGAGACGTCAAGTCAACCAACATACTTTTAGATGAGAATTGGATGGCTAAGGTATCAGATTTTGGGTTGTCAAGAACAGGGCCGACAAGTGTATTTCAAAGTCACGTGAGCACAGCAGTGAAAGGGAGTTATGGATACGTAGATCCTGAGTATTACCGCAGACGACAACTAACAGCGAAATCTGATGTGTACTCATTTGGGGTGGTTCTGTTGGAGGTGTTGTGTGCAAGGCCCTGTATAATTCCAGGACTATCAAGGAAGGAAGTAAACTTGGCAGATTGGGCTAGAAGATGTCACCAAAGAGGCGTAATTGATCAGATTGTGGACCCTCATTTGAGGGGAGATACAGCAGCTGGGAGCTTGAATAAATTCGCGGACATTGCTTATGCTTGTGTGAGTGATAAATGGGCACAGAGGCCCGCAATGAGCGATGTGGTAAGCGGCTTGGAGTTGGCGTTGGACCTGCAACTGCAAGAGGCAACCCAGAAACTCACGCCGTATCTATAAATAGGCATGACAAAGTGTCTAGCCTAATTCGAAATTAACGATCCAGTTTGATTTGATCGAACATTGGACTGAGCTTAAACTTTTATTTTTTAAAAAATTTCAAACTGGTGTCTGACTCTTTGATAACCTAGAAACTCGCCCCATCTCAACCTATAAACTCATCTCATCTATAATGTTTATTTGTAAATTATAATAGTCTATTAGTGTGTATGACATTACCATCTATTTTAAAATAAGTGTTACTTTAATTATTCTTATTAATTGATTGAATAATAATTTGACCTTATTTTCAAGTATTCAATCTTATTTTAAAAGCTAATATAATATGGACTCAATTCGAAGCTTGAATTCAATCGAGTGTCTATTTGAATGTATAAACCCTAGATAAAAAGGAGAGCTCCTACTATAGGATGAGGTAAAATAAATTAGCTTCCAATGTTAAATATACCAAGATCTTTAGTTATTAGTTTAGGATTAATCATTAACTTATATAAATAGAGATAATTCAAAAATTTTCTTACTTTGTTATTCATTTATCGTTGAATAAGTTCATGAAAAAACTTAAAACAACCTATCCCTAGTTATGAATAAGCATAAAAGGATCTCGTCTTGATATCAATCATTGGTCACTCCTTGCAAAGACATCTTCACTATACCTACTATTTAGGTGTCAAAATAGTACAGCCTCTTTCCTCACATCTCCACATTATTGAGAAAATCAACAGCGTATTCGACAGGATAAACTTATCCTGAGTGCGATTTTAGTCTCTACATCTCCTTCCATCACACCTCTCATTGCTACGGCAAAATCCTCCCATGAAGCTTGGAAAAAGCTCTCTCACTTATATGCTAGTCGATCTAGAACTCGTGCCATGCAGTTAAAGGAGGAACACACCCTAATCCAGTGTGGCAATCGGACCATCACAGAATATCTCCATGCTGTGAAAACTCTGGCTGATGAAATAGCCATTATAGATCATTCAATTTCGAATAATGACCAGATATTTGTCATGATTTCAGGCTAAACATGCTCTTTTATGATTTTCCTTATAATACATACATGGCGTGTAATTGTGATAATTGGAGCTGCATGTGGCTTTTCATTTTCATTACTTTGCACAGTTTGTTTCTTTGTTTCAAGAAAGAAGGGAAAGGTGAAAGACTTTGATAAGACACAGGCCAAAACCTCAGGAATTCCATTTTTATATGCTTATGGTTCAACCGTTTCAAAATCACTTGTTTTAGGTCTACCTTCAAACTTGTCTTAAGAAACCACATCGAGCGTGAGCTCTCAGTATAAGAGCTCTACGATCTCGAAGAAACAAGAAGACGTTCTATGATCTCTTGCAATTGATCGAATTAATCCAACAATTCATATTGGCAAGGATGAAAGCCAACTTCTAATTTAAAATCAAGCACGAAAGCAGGTTAAATCACACTAATAAATGTTTACATCGTAAACCTGGTGTTTTGGGGATGAAAATCCTTAAAAAATTGACAAAATAACCAAAATATCAAGTAGAAATCAAGTAAAATATGTGGAATAACTTACTTAAGTGTCGAAAACCAAGCAAAAAATGCTAGGCTAAGGTGGAGAAAGGAGAGGTGCGACGGCGGGTGATGGAGAGAAGAGGAAAAAGGACACAAGCGTGTGAATTATCACAGACTTAGATGATTAGACACACGATGATGTAACTGACAATGTAAGTCAAACACGAGCGTGTTCCTAGATTTTGCAAGTCTCTGTAAACGAGTGAACATGTTGAAATCAAAATTGTGTATATTTATATGATCATCTATATTAGAAAAATTCTTTAAAACTTTGAAAAATGTTCTCTCAAAGTCACAAAATTCAACACACATATCATAACACAAAAATTTACACAATCAAATGAGGATGCTATATATCCTACCATAAAAAGACACCAAAAATCAACAAAATCCTATACTAATACCAAAATTGAAATAAAAAGAAATGAAAAAGAAACCTATCTTAATTCTTGGGTTGCCTCCCAAGTGGTGCTTGTTTAACCTCTTTAGCTCGACGTACCTTTCATAATTAAGGTGGCTTATAAAGATTGAGTTTTTGTTATCTTACCATAGGTTACATAACCTCTATGTAAACTACCTACCTTTTTGTATTGCCATATTTTTTATTTTATTTCCTACCTTGAATTTACAAAAGCTCCGATGGACCTTTAAAAGAAGAGTCATCACTACAACAGAAATTACATTTAGCTACAAAAAAATTGTCACTAAAAGTCTCAAAATCGTCTAATAGTTATTAGCAACAATTTATATTCATTGCAAAAAACATCTCCAAATCTCCTTAACTGAAAATTATAAGCAACCTTTTTTGCTATTCGTAGTTTTTTCCTACTGTTTATTTTCGTAGCGAAAAACTATTAGTGATGTTTTAGGAAATCGTCTCCAATACATTTTGGCTACATTTGATTTTAGTAGTTAAAAATTATTAGCTATGTTTTTGAAAGTTTTTAGCTATGTTTTCAAAAATGTTGCTAAAGGTCTTTGCCTACGTTTTTGAAAATGTATCTATATGTAAAAATGTTATACCACGTGAATTATAATTATTTGTGATATTTTTAATCCATATTATTGTACATGATATTTAGATTTTTTATTGATAATTATTTATACAAAATATTATAAAAATTTGATAATTTGAAGTATTGTATATAAAAAGTAAAACATCATAAAATTATACCAACAAAAAGAATATTCTTTGTATACAAGATTTTAATTACAACCTTAACAATTCTTATATACAAAATAATAAATACAGAGACTAGTTCGCAAATTATAAATGTGAAGATTACAAAAAAATTACAACGTAACTAGGAAGATTGTAGGGTTGTCTATGTCAATGAGAGTAACTTTATACCTAAGTCATCATATACGAAAGATAAGTCATAAGAATCATGAAACCAACTTCAAGATCAATAGAATGCCTGAAATTATGCATAATTAAGTTAGTTTGTTTTTCAATTAGGAAAGAAAAAAGCCATTATATACAAAAGATAATCCAACCAATTAAATATTGTGCGATTAAGCAGAACTAAAGACTAATTATTAAGCCAAAAAATGCACCCACAAACAAGAGATAAAACTTTTGAAATTCAAATGTCGAGAGTAAATCCTAGCTAAAAACTAAAAAAGGAAATTAAATAAAAGAGCTTAAATCACAAATCTTACCATTTAGCACATCACCACCTTCAAAAACATACATTCTCCATCTTACATCAGGTTTTTAAGCATTTGGAGGCTCAATGGACAGTAATGTTACACCTAGAATAGAAACTTAATTAGCAGAGCATGCAGTGCATAACAAATAAGAATGATAAAATTTGGATATGAAGAATAAATTAGAATAGGAATTTAATTGCAGTGAGCTTATTTATCAGTCATACCACTTCTGACCAAGAAAGACAAAGAGAGAGTGAAAGAGACAAGTGTAAAACAGTTAGTTGTTTGGTAGTTATTCAGTTAGTCAGTTACTGGACTAAATTTGTATATAAACAGTGATGAACTACAGTTACTGGGGATAAGGAAATGAACTAATTTTTTGATATCAATTTGTACATAGTATCAAAACAGATTTCTTGATGTGAGCTAATAGTTTTCATTCAGTCTTTGCTAATTGTCTTCATTAAGTATGGAGGAGGAGGAGGATTTTGGATTAAGAACGAATGATTTTGTTACTCTAAATATTAACAATTTTTTAACATTGTAAGGATCTGATCATCCTATAATGGTGTTGGTAACCTATCCTTTAATAGGTAATAATTACTTTTATAGAGTCGTGTTATAAAATTAGCTCTCAAAAAGAAAATGAAGTTAGGATTTATAGATGGTAGATACAAAATACTAGATGAAAATTCGTTCGTTTATGATTCATGGTGTAGTGTTAATAGTATGGTTACCTTATAGATACAGAATTCGATTTCTAAAGAGATTGTCGATCCTTATTTGTATGTCTTAGGTGCTTTTGAGCTTTAGAAGGAATTAAAGACGAGATATGGAGAGTGTAATGATCGTCTTCTGTATCATTTATAGAGAGAAATCAGTACAATCACATAAGGAAATGTGTCTGTTGTTAGATATTTACAAGATTGAAGAAGCTCTGGGATAAGTTAAGTTGTTTGTTACCGACGTCAAAGTTTTCATGTAGTCAATGTATGTGTGGAACTAGAAAGAAAATGAAGGAGATAAATTCAAGTCATAAACTGATACAAATTCTGATGGGATTAAATGAAAGTTATGACTAGGTTAAGAATCAAATTTTGGTGATGGATCCATTACTAAGTATTGACAAAGCATATTCAATACTTCTGAAGGTAGAGAGACAGAATGAAATTCATATAGTGATAACTGAACCCATGAATAATAATGCCATGTTTGTTAAAGAACATATTAATAAGACAAATAAAGGAGGAAAATGGATTATAAATGAAGGGATGCAGTAGACAAATCTGAATTAAAGTGTGATTTCTGTAAAATGACAAGATATACTAGAGATAGTTGTTTCAAAATCCATGGTCATCAGACTAGTATAAGGAGTTACACTACAACAAACAGTACATTTAGCGATGAAAATAAATGTCGCTAAACAATAACAAATCATCACAAATACTAATTTACAACAAAAAATATCATCGCCCAAATTGTCACTGAATCCCGGTAGCAAAACAACATCTACAATGCTTTGCTAAAATTGTCGCCAAAATTTTTTTGACACAAACAATTCGTTGGTAGAAAGTATAACTGGCGAGAATAAAGAATGTTGTACATAGTTTTTTGTGACGTTTCTATTCGTAGCTAAAATTTTTTGTTACTAAACTATATTCGTAGGTAATTATTTTTAGTAACGATGTTATTTTAGTAGTAGAATAGCTTTAGCTACTAATTTTTTGTTGTAGGGAAATGTTTTTAGAGACGTTCCTGCAAACGTATGTAAAAACATTTTGCGACAATTTTGTTTTTAATAGCTAATAGTTTTTTTTGACGATTTTGTTTTTGTAACAAAATACTTTTAGCTACTAATTTGTGGTTATAGAAAAATGTTTTTTATGACATTCTTATAAACGTAGTTAATAACTTTTTTTGACAATTTTATTTTTTAGCTAACATTATTTAGTGACAAATTTTAATTTTGAATTTAAATATTATTATAATTGTTAAAAACAAATTTATTTTAATTTAATGCAATTTTTAAGACAAATTGAAATATAAAAATTATTCATTTTATAATTAATGTTAGTGGCATATTTTTTAAATAATAATAAATTGAAATAACATAGACATTAAAAATGGAATGCATTTTATAAAAAAATAATTACAGGTCATACACAAACTAAGACTCCTTATCATCGTCTCTACTACTGACATATGCTAAGCCTAGTAATTGTTTGATCATCTTTTTAATCTTGTTCACTTCTTTTACATTACGATTTAACTTGTCTTCCGTACATTGTAACTTAGTCTTCAGTGCCTGGTTCTCCTCTTGAAGCGCCATGACATATGCTGGTCGTGACGAAGAAGCTCCAACAGGCTTAAGGTCATACCCAAGACCTTTGATATAGCCTGATCATATACCAAGGACATTGTTGCAAATGTCATTGACATTAGGTTGATTTCTCTCAGCCAATGACGTCTGCAACAACTCCTAAATCTTGTCTTACAATTTAAAGTAGAAAATCAAGCTAACTAAAAAGTTATTACTTACTATTACATAAAAAAAATAAATTGTAATATTAATTTATTTGTACTTACATAATTACTTTGTGCCTCTTCAAACGTCTAGCCTTGACCTTCCTTGTAGTGTGTGTGCTTGTACAGTGTGATCCTATCACTCTCTTGCCCTTGGAGTTATGTTTGGCTTTATAATATGAATTTAAAAAATTATAACCAATTAGAATTTATTGTACTAAAAATAGAATAATAAATTAAAAATATTAAACTTACAAATTCTTGTCGGACGACAACAAATGATCTAGAGCCAGTATTATGAGGAGTCTTCATTTTTGCTCTGTTAGCCTTGACTTTTTCACACTTTTCCTAAATTAGGAGAAGCAGTCATGAGATGTATAAACATACTTAATGGAAGGAAATATGAAGAGAAAAAAAACAAACCTGAACCTTCACTGAAGCCTAATAATCACACATTTCACTCCAATTTTTTGGAGTCACCTGTTCCAGAACATGTCTCCTTGCCTCTTTATCAAAAGGGAAAGATTGGTAATATTTATGAAGTTGATATCGATGATCCTTTTTCCCTTTGTTTCAACAGTGAACTAACATTGCTTGAAACCTCAAGCGTGTCGATATTAACGATATTGAGCTTTATCTATGAAGAACATGTATAAGTTAAGTTATTAATTTTGTTAAGTAAAATCGCAATACATATAATGAAATGAATTGAAATATTACCTAAACTTTGTCCAAAGCATTTTGGAGCAAGTTTTCTTCCCTTAACTGGCTGACATGCTGAAGGCAAGGCAACTCATTCCTCACAATGACGCCCATTCACTGGCTAATTTTGCAGCTTGAATCTTATCCACTAGTTGCCATTGCGTGGGGTCAATCGTCACTGACAACTTGGTATTCATTGCAACATTCATCTGTTACAACTTAGCTCGTTTTGTCTTACCTCTACCTCATTTTCTGATGCTAGTATTGGAACCTGAAAAAAAACATAATGAGAAAAACGCACTAAACATGTAATGAGCAATTTCAGCATAAATGTAAAAATGTTTGGTTATCAATAATAGACTTAAAGATCCCTTATGACTACCACACGATGTTGGTAAAGGTTGTTGCTGACTTTCTTCATTCGATGATGCAATTGCTAGTTGTTCTATGGGGGAAAGTTCATCTTCTGTTACCAGCCTCTTTCCTTTGTTTCTACTAGGTGTCATTATAATGAACCTGTGTAAAACGAATTATGAACATAACTTATAATTGTAATTGAAAAATAAAATTAACATTTTGTGAAACATTAAAAATATGCTTGTAGTCATGGTAAATTAACATAACTAAAACATTAACAACATAAGGAAATTACAACTTGAAGACGTTTCAAACAACAGAAACAATTTATTTACATGCAATCATTATGATTATGATTTTGAAAAATGTCATCATTAAGTGAGAAAAAATATGCTTGTAGTCATGGTAAATTAACATAAGTAAAACATTAACAACATAAGGCAATTATCTTCTTAAGATTTCAAACAGCACAAAAAATTTATTTACATTTAATCATCATGATAAAGAATAGCTATTGCACTAAGCAATAAGCTTGTCCGTAGCTGATAATAATAACAAAAACACTTGGCCTCATACTTTATAAGTTCCATCTCATTTTCATGTCTTAAAGGAATGAGAGAGTCGATCCACTTATAAATTCCATCTTCATATATGACAAGCTAA
Source organism: Erythroxylum longipes (assembly GCA_027563885.1). Classification (NCBI taxonomy): domain Eukaryota; kingdom Viridiplantae; phylum Streptophyta; class Magnoliopsida; order Malpighiales; family Erythroxylaceae; genus Erythroxylum; species Erythroxylum longipes. The sequence continues at coordinate 14,426,421 of JAOQMS010000008.1, forward strand.
AAATCCAATGAAAACATTCCTTATTCTATATCATTGTAATCCAAGTTGCATTTCCTCAGTAAATCCTTCCAAAATTGATTAGAATCAAGTTAGAAATTTATAACCTCCTTATTCTTTTTCTTATACATTGGAAGTAAATCATAAATCACTCAAACCACCATAATGAAAGAATCCTTGTCTTTTTTAGTGCTAATAAAGTAGAGGTATGTGATTTCTTAAGCTCAAATCAACTAATTCATGTAAGAGTTAAGGAAAATAGGCTAATAATGAATCACCGTGGACATCTCCCTCCTATATACTCACAACACTCTACTCCTAAAAACCTCTTTATAAATAAAGCTCAATAATTTTTCACTTTTTTTCTATGCTTATCATCAACATCATTGTGCATGTTGACAACAGATTACATGTGAAAACAAGTTCACTTTTAGACAAAAAATGAAATAAAACAAACCATATGACTTTCATCAAACACCTTGTAACCATAACATACAACACACCTAACTTCAACCATTCATTATGTTTGTTCCCTTGCTTCACCATCATTAACACATTTCAAAAGACCTTTATAGATGTACGGTAACAAGTACCAATAGTAGAGAGTATTCGATGAAAGAAGGAGGACAGCAAAAACAAGAATTGCGATCATCAATCTTCATCATGTACGCATTCTTGTTTTAGATCCAAAAGGTCTTTCTTGACACTTAACTACAAAACTACAAAGATAAATTTTTTTTAATATGGAAAGAAAAAAGAAAATGTAAACACTAGAAAAGGATACTAGTAGCCTCCTCCGTCCCTCGAGACCAACAAGGGGTAGTACAGGAATATTCACCTATTGTCCATCAACTACGCCTTTCAGCCTGATCTTAGGCCTTGACTCACCCTCCGTGAATAAACCTTGCGGAGGAACCCTTATGTTTTTTAGGCATTGGATTCTCACCAATGTTTGTGTTACTTAAGCTAACATTCTCGCTTCCACTTCGTCCACCCCTACCTAACAATATAGTTGTTCAATCCTTGCAAACAACTCAACAAATCGAAGAAACCCATAACAATTACTATTCGGTACCATTAACATGTTTAAAAACAAACTCACAACAAATCGAAAAAAAACTTACCAGGTTGAGCTTAATTCTAGGAGACGATAGATGAGGGGAGGATAAGAATAAAAAATCGATTCATAGCAGAACACAACATAAAATCGATTTAGTTTGAGAGAAAAGGAAGAAATGACGGAGAGGGGGATGAGGGGAAAGCTGCAGGCGATAAACGACGTCATCCCACGTAAAAAATTTTTTACCATTGCAAAATTTAGCGATATAAATGAGATTCGTGGTTAAATGCCAAACCTTTAGCTACGATATATGATAACCATCGCCAATATATTTGAAAAAAAGTGACAAACGACATAGTTATATTATTCTGATCTCCCGCATTTTGCGACGACACTTTTCGACAAAACTAAGATTCGTCGCAAAATGCCATGCTTTGGCTACGAAACATTTATAGCGTCGCAAAATGTACAACATTTTACTACCAAGCTGTTAAATCGTTGTAAAAACTATTTCTTTTACCTTCTCTGACAGTGGCAATTTTCATCGCCTAAAAGTATAATCTCGCTACCAATTTTATAAAACATCGCCAAAATCTAAGCATTTTCTTTACTTCTTTATTTTTCATAATTGATTAACATATATGAGTTTTTCCTATTACCAATAACAAAATGAAAAATTAATCTTCTCACTTATATATGCAATTGTTCTTTATTTGCTTAATTTTTGGGAATGACTAATCTTTAAATATAATTTGTTAGAAATAGTTTTATAATTATATTACAATGTCTTCTTAAATTATTATTATTATTTATTTTGACTAATTACAATAATTAAAACGTTTAATTTTTTAAATAAGTTTTTTGAAATTATATTAATGAAAATGTATAATTGTCTAAAAATTATAAGTCAATTTTATTTTACTTGAACGGTCAACAAATTAATTTCTAAATAGTTTTTAAATGAATATTTTAATTTTTAATTCAAATTATGTTTCATTTGGAATAGGAAAACAAATTTATTAAAAATTATTTATGAAACGGTGGGCTTTAGTGAGGAACCATGTTTTAGTTGCTACATCTGACGATTATCGACTAAATACAATAAATCTTAGCAAATTAATTAATACTACTTCCAAACAACTACAACAAACAATAAACGACATCGTTTACCTAAACTAGAAAAACGACGTCATTTTGTATTATGTTTTCAAATACCAAAACATAAAAGCCTACTCCATTCTTGTTCAAGCTGTCAACACCAATCCAAAATCCTCTCGTAAATAACTTTTTTGGGTTTTATGTTTTGCTCATCACCGTCGAAGAATGATTATTCATTGAATCGGTATTATTCTTTTGTTCTATTATGAGCTATTGTGATTATTCTTTTGTTCTTTTGTTTTATTGTGATTATTCACTAAGTGTTTATTATGAGTTCTTAATTATGCATTTGATGTATGAGTTATGTTTATGGTAGTGTTTTTGAAGATGATTTACTGTCTATCTTTGTTATTTCTTTATTCTGTCTTCCCACCGACGTTTAACGCTTACTCTCATCAAAGCTCTGTTTCTGCATTGATGAAATTGTTTCAAGAGTATTTTACTTTTATTCATTTCCATTAATAGTAATATAGAGACATATAGATAATACTATATTTCTGTACATCAAGAACATAGTCATGTCTATTCTACTTTAAATTCTAAATTTTGCATATGATACAAATTACATAATAAAATTTTGAAATATTAGTAAGGGTAACTTTCATATCATTAGGCACATTGAAGATGCATAAGTGCTAAACTGGAATAGTTTCACTTGTCATCGAAATTGGAATTAATCATATCATCATTTTATTCTAAATCGACTTTTGTAGAATATACCTCTTAACATTATTAATCAAGGAATGTCGACATGGAGACTAGTTCTAAATGGCCCTAATTAATTCTATTGGGAGGAATGTGGCAAAATTGTCCATACTGAAAAAACCAACAATTCAAAAAAAATCTCCACTTCATACACTAATCATAGTTTGCCTTCCATGGTCGATCTCCTGCTTCAAGGTGTTTAGTATCATCCGAACAATGTCATTTTCTTATTATGTACATCTTATTTCCTTTTATGAAGCTATTATATATATATTTGCATTTGATGGTTTATACTACATGTTTTAGAACCTGTTTCCAGAACCCAACTATTCGGAATATCAAAAGATATGAACGTATTATCCTATAAGGTTATTTCCTTGAGATCTCTCTAGCAAAAACTAGTTCAGACAGCGGAATCACAAATTGACTTCTTCAGAAAAATTATAGCTCCATGTCTCTAGTTTATTTTGAAACAATAATCATATCATTTAGAGCTCTACAGGTCAAGATATGATTAAGATACTAAAGTATGTTCGGTAAAACAATCAATCCATACTCTTTCGGTTGTTTCCCTCAACTTCTCTCCATCAATATTTTTTGAATCAACCACAATAGATACCAAAATTTTATGAAGAGGTATAGAATATGTTAGGAATCTATTAGTTTAAAAATCACCTCATTTGGAGATCGGGTGATGAAGTTATGGCCAAAAGAATCAAACCTGATTATGTCCTCAATCATATTGTATCTATCTTGGTACAATTGGCATAACTTTCATTAGAGATATTGGATTTTGGTTATTTTAAGACGGTTTCAAAGAGGACTTCGAGATCTACAACTTTTATGAAGACTATAAAGAAAGATTTTGAGATCTAGAGGGTCAAAATTGCTTCATCTAGTGCTTCATCTGGTACCCATATTTTGTCTAGCGCTTCGTCTGATGCTTTGTCTGGTGCTTCGTCTGATGCTTCGTCTAATGCTTTATCTGATGCTTCGTCTGATGCGTCATCTGGTGCTTCGTCTGATGCTTCGTCTAGTACCTATGCTTTGTTTGACACTTCTTCTAGTGCTTCGTCCGGTACCCATGCTTCGTCTGACGCTTTATCTGATGCTTCGTCTGACGCTTCGTCTAGTGCTTTGTCTGGTACCTATGCTTCATCTAACGCTTCTTTTTAGTGCCTCGTCTGGTACCTATGCTTCATCTAAAGGCCATATCTTTTGCGTTTGAAGTCCAAAAATTTCATACTTTATATCGTTGGAAAGCTAAGAAAAATATCTACAACTTTTAAAAGACAAATTTAGCTAATTCTACCTAAATCGATAAAGTTTTTCCCTTAAGTTCAGAACACAATTTCTACACCTATGAAAACTGACAAAATGTCATATCTCTTTATATCACTTCTACTAAGTACTTTTGTTAAATTATTGAATCCCACCTCAAATGATTAATCCCGTACAACCTTTCCAATCTCTAACATGCTATTCTAAAACAAACAACAATTTTTGCAATCTCAACGAAGAAGAATATGCATATACACCATTCCACTTCCACAATCATCATACTCAACCTGTAAAAATAACTTCATCATACACAAAAGCAATTTCTCAAATTCTCATTCTCATTACTAAACAAAGTAAATATTTGAACAATCTTTACTACATATCAACATACACATCACTAACTTAAAACAAAATGCCAAGTATGCTAATGTTTGATATGCTTATAAAGCTATCCAAAACGTTCACTAACTTAGTACAAAAGTCTCTAACTATCTTGAAGTTTCCAATGCCTTGCAATGATTTCTAACCGTCTTGTTCTACACCTGAGAAGGTGGAAAAGGATGGGTTGAGCTACACGGCTCAGTAGCTAATGCATTTATAGCCATCGGCAATCGACCATAATTTAAGCATATGCACATATATAGCTAGCAATTCAAGCATTAATCAATTTAGTCCAAAACTCATAACAAAATACATAGATTTTAGCCATTAAACACAACACTTAAATGCATCATACTTGACAATTCAAAGATGCAATGCACAAATAAATGGCTCGAGAGTTCTGTGGAACAAAACGAAGAAACTGAAGTTTCCACTGTGAACAAAACGAGTCCAATTTCTCAGGATCTCGTGGCCTCAAGCGGGAAGCCGGGAGAAGGCTATAGGTCAACGTGCACATGACTAACGAAACGGGTTCCTCTCTTGCCCAATCACAAACAAATTTTATGCTCAATACAGTCAATCACAAATCCACAATCTCATGCTTCTTTTACTTTTTCTTCTTTCCTTTTATACAAATATCATAACTTTTTTCAAGGCATAACATAATTATAATTCATCGTGCATTTTCAAACATTCACAACAATTTCAATTTCAGGCAAATCGAATGTAAGCAAATCAACATACACACACATAGGCAAGAATTTGCCCAATTACGCAATAACTATGAATACATTACCCACCTAAATCCTTTGCAAAAATTCATCTCAAGGTTGTCTTTCCTCTTGCTCTTAGATAGGATTCACTTGGTTTCCTAAAACAACCAAGGTTCCATTCAAAACAACATTCTAATAAAATTTATAAACTTCAATAATCACAAAA
>JAOQMS010000008.1:14437394-14455286 GCA_027563885.1 Erythroxylum longipes
TTCTTTTTAATTCATACCATCATATAAAATTCATAATATACCATATTAAACTCTATAAATTTCTAATTCATAAATTCTAATTTATTTTCATGCTTGATAATTTAATAAAATAAAAAAATAAAAATAAAAATCCTAAAAAAATCAGGATCCAACATCTAGTAACTAAACCAACTACAAAAAGTTTAAAAATCAAAATGTTAAGCTAAATTGTTAGTGAAGTAGCCTCATAACATGTAATAGATTATGCATTCATATACAAGGAAGTTACCACTGTTTGTTTAAAACTCTTCCATGAGATAACACCATTTGTTAAAATAAAAATGTATCCTAAACTTTTGATCATCATATCACATAATAAATTCTAAATCTATATAACAACTGAGTCTAAAATGTTGACTCTCCTTAATATTAAAATATAAGTTTTAGTTCCTTTAAGGTACTTTAAGACTCATTTAACTATATTCCAATGGTTTGTACTTAAATTAGCTAGATACCAAATTAAAAGTCCAATAACGAATGCAATGTCCAATCTATTACATATATAAGCATATATTAAGTTACTTACTGCATTAAAATAAAGGACATTCCTCGCAACCTTAAATCTTACTCTTTGGAAACTATGCTTAAGATAACCTCTCACCACGAGAGACAGGTAATGTAATAAATTTACATTTAATCATATTAAATCTTTGTAACACACTCCCAAGGTATGCAATTTGTGAGAGACTCAATAAATTTTTATATTTGTCATAATAAATATGAATACCTTGAAAGAAATATGTTTCAGAAAGATCCTTCATACAAAAATGTTTAGTCAAAAGTTGCTTAACCTCATAAAACATGGTCAAGTCATCTGTATATAAAAGTATACGCACCTTACTTTTATGATGCATGTGCTACATGTGCATGACGTATGTCCCATCCGCAACAAATGCATTTTCTAGTTGTTTGGCACGTATGGGACACACAAACCAAACGTTAGCCTAGTCCAGCCAACAGCTCCCATCATGAGAGCAACTTGTTCATGCATCAGTCAAAATAGTGGATTTTCAACAACTATTTTTGGTGATTTTTTCTAGATTATAGTGGATTTTGTTGCAATAATTGTATAAAAATTGTTAGAGTATATTTTATATATTCTTTGTTTGGTTTTGGCATTTTGAATTGGACATATAAGAAAATTAAAATTATTATATGGATTGATGAAGATGGGTGGAGATTGTGTTTTAATAAAAGTTCAAATCATACACGTGGATATGTAGCAGATGTGCAGATTGTATTTTAATTGAAGTCTATCCAAAACATGCATCTAGAGATTGGGTTTTAATTGACGTCTATCCAAAACATGCATCTAGAGCTTGGGTTTTAATTGAAGTCTATCAATAAGAGGTCACTTGGAACAAACCTTGTGGGTGTAAGCATTACTGTTGTGTACCGTGGGTCACATACATGGATAAAGAGCTTAATATCGTATCTTGGGATCTTGGGGGTTAGACTTACGATGTTGTGTGTGTGTGTTGGGCATAAAGGGAGATTGCTGAATAATGTGTCTTTGATGGGATATAAGTTACAGTATAGTGATTTGATGATGATGTATTAGTGCTGTGTGCTGCACACGTGTTTTTGATTTGAGAAAATTGAAGTGAGTGGAATTAATTGTTAAATGCAAGAGTGAGTGCAGTGGTGTGGATGTTGTAAGCGTGAATATCAAGACACAATGATAGTGGTGGAGATCAAGGGCTTTTAGTGTTATCTTACGTGGGTGTTCTGGTCTTCATATCACTGTGGAGTAGCTTGTGTGGTGATTAATCTATTGTTTTTGGAGTCTTGCAATAAAAGTGCAGTGGGCGTTGAATATATGGGAGTGTTGCATAACCATGAGAGTATTCTTTAATTGTTATTGAAAAACACAGCAATAGTCAAGATATCCTAGGTGGTGGAGAAAGTCTTGATCAACTTTATAACGCCATCATTGCAGAGAATTGCCAAGAAGAATATAAAATACATGATTTTTGGGATACAAGATAAAGTGCAATTAGTTGGTGGACGTGTTTGGGATTTTTATGTTCTTGATTTAAATGGATTGATTGTCATAGGCCATTATCAACGTGAACAAGATAACAGTGTTCTTTTCAACTGTTGCTGGAATTTTTAGAGGTGTGGCCAAGGGATTTTTTATGGGTAGATAACATTGAAGTGCAGAAAATTATGAGACAGTGGTAGATTGACAACGATTATTAATTGATTTCTTTATGGTCTCTGTATACTTTGATTGGTGAATGTGTTATCGGTGCAACTGTGATTTCGTGTTGGTGTTTATGTGAATAAGCCCATTGTAGTTACGACAACTTCCAGATCTATTTCAGAGGAGCGGAACACATCGAGAAGTTGTACTTTTTCTATCTCAAGTCTATTTAGATTTTGTTCTTTATTATTTTAATCACTTGAGTTATTTGTTCATTATTCTTTCATTAAAAGATTGATTGAGAAAATCCTCTATCGAGGTTAGTATGAGACGGTCGTACTATTGGGTGTGAAATTCTTTCACGGGATGTGAGGTTAAGTGATAGTGTCAAGGGTTGAGTAGTGTCGGCTCAGTAAAGCCTTGGATAAATCTATTGTACTTCGGTGAAAGTGATTAAGCTGGGTAAGGGCCCCGTAAACGTAGGCAAGGAGTGCTAAACTGTGTTACCAAATTTTGAGTGTTTTATTATTTCGGTTTTGCTTGTTTTTATTTTGTTGGTGGAAAAGAAGTTTGTGGAAAGATTAGGAAATAATTAATCCCCTTCGGTTTTTCAATTGGTATCAGAATGGGTCATCGTTTCAGAACTTGTTAGCAAGTTCATGCAGATCCTAGTTAAGCAAACATGGCCATAAGAGAAGGAGCATAGATTATTAGGCCACCACTGTTGGACGACTTTAACTATCTTACATGGAAATCACGGATGAGAGTCTTCATCTAAGTTCAGGATACAAAAGCTTGGCATTCCGTAGTACATGGGTAGATGTATCCGATGATTACTGATAATAAAGGAGAGACAGTTCAAAAAGATCCATCTGAATGGACAAGAGCGGAAGAAGAAAGTGCACTGGGAAATTCACAAGCAATGTATGTGATATTCAATGCTGTTGATCAAGGACGTTTTTCAATGATTTCAGCATGTGAAACGACAAAAAAGGCATGAGATTTCTTGCAAACCATTCATGAAGGATCAAAGTCTGTGATAGCGTCGAAACTACAAATGTTAACAATGTGATTTGAAGAGCTGAAAATGGATGAGCATGAGACTATTAGAGACTTTCACGAAAAATTGAGAGATATTGCAAATCAAGCTCATCAACTAGGAAAGAAATACTCTAACGTGAAATTGGTCAAGAAAACACTGAGATCGCTCACGATATTGATAGTCTGTCATTAGAAAAAGTTATCAGAATTCTTACAAATTTCGAGATGAATCTTTTGAGAGGTAAGTAAGAAAGAATCAAAGGATTGGCACTACAGATGGAAACTGGAAAAACTAAAAATGATGTAGAAGATGAATTCGATGAGAATAAGGATGTGGAGCTATTAACAAGAGAGTTCAGTAATTGGTTGAAGACAGTGAAGAAGGACAGACCCGAGTTTAGGCAAAAAGGCAGAAGCTCATCGAACAACAACTTCAAACAAGCTAAAACTCAAATGGAAGAAGGAAAGGTAAAGAGAATTCAATGCCATGAGTGTCAAGGCTTCGGACATGTTCAAGCAGAGTGTGCTAATACTATGAAGAAGAGAAAAGGAAAATCCTATATAAGCTCTTAGAGTGATAACGAATTTGAAAGTGAAGAAGAAGTTGTGAAGAATGATGCTTTAGTTACCTTATACAGCAAAAGTCCAGTAACTTGTTTAACAGTAATCGATAAGGAAGTAACTGAAGGCAGAAAAGGGAGAAATTTTGAAAATTTCAAAAACAGTTCAGGTCAGGATTTAATATCAGACTATGATAGTGACGGAAGTGGCCTTGATGATAAAAATGAGAATATTTATGAGGATTACAGGGCTATGTATGAAAAATGGGTGAAAACGTGTAAAAAGAATGAAAGATTGAAGGAAGAGAATCTATCCATAAAGAACACCATCCAAGAGTTAGAAAAGAATTTGATGTTGACATTAAATGAGCTTGGTGAAGCTCAAATGAAATTAGTAAGTACCGAAAAGAGATTGAGATTGTTAAATGAAGGTACCAAAAGGCTAGAAAATTTGTTGGAAATTGGTAAAGTTAAAGGAGATCTTCAACGCATTGGCAATAAGGGTGAGTGCTCTAAAGTGAATGAGGAGAAAAATAATATGTCCAGATCTGTTCGAGAAGAAGAAACATCGAAAAAGAATCGAAGATTTATACTGATATAGCATTTTTGTGGAATCATTAGACATATACGGCCAAGGTGTTATCAGTTGCTACAAATGATGTTTCAAAGGGGTCAAAATCAAAAATCTAAACACTCTCTATTAAATTTCTAGCAGAATCCCATGGTATCAAAGTAGGCTTGGATTAGAAAGGGTCAAGCACAAGCACAAAAATGTAGTGAAGGAAAAACAAGAAAATGCCTAGATTTGCAGTTAGTTATTGCTGAGGAAGTAACTGCAGAAACTGATTTGCAGTTAGTTACTGCTGATGAAGTAACTACACAAACTGAAGAACTTTCAGTTACTTCGAATGATGAACTAATCAAAACAATGGAAGCTGATTTGAACTGAGATTCTTCATCTCAAATTCGAAGAAATCATCCAGCGGAAAATGTTATTGGAGATGTGAGCGAAAGAAGAAAAACAAGAGAAAGAAAAAAGGTTAATTATCAAGAACTTACAAGCTACTTGTGTTATACATCTTCATTCGAGCCAAAGAAAAACACAAGGTTTGAGATTCTTCGAGGGGCACAAGGATAGTGTGCTTTACATTTTTGAGGTATTTTTTTGTTGTTAAAAAAACGTAAAAGAAAAGAAAAGATTTGTTTTTTTTTGGGTTCTTTAGTTTTATGTTGCTATTGTTGTCTCATTTTTCTAGTAGTTTGTGTTGTAACTTTTATTTGGCTCCACCGAAGACTCCTCAGCTCTCTCATCAGTGTGGGTCACTCTCTCGGGTATCTCTCTTTCTCACTACACTGACAACACTTATAGTGCATTGATTGGGACTATGAATTTGATCAGTCTGATGAAGATGAAATTGAAGTAATTAGTGATATGTTGGCATGTGTTTTGAATGGTAGTAAATTATCTTCTTGGCGTGCTTATAATTCTTCCGCTGCGTTTATTGGTGATTATTATGATTATGTTTTTTGTCCCAAGGGGAAGACATCAGATGGTTTATGGTGAATGTTCCATTCAGGATTTCAAGGTATATATTTGACTACTTGTCTTACTTTTTAGCATCTTTTTGTCCCAAGGGGCAGAAATGTGGATAATTGTAATGTTCTTTGGAACTTGATATTTGATTATGGGGGAGAATTATGAATTTCATCTTTATATGTCCAATTATGATTATTTATGTGGAGTGCTAGAGTTATGACAAAAATGCCAAAAAGGGGAAAATTGTTAGAATATATTTTATAGATTCTTTTTTTGGTTTTGGCATTTTAAATTGGACATATAAGAAAATTAAAATTATTATGGATTGATGAAGATGGGTGAAGATTGTGTTTTAATAGAAGTTCAAATCATACACGTAGATATGTAGCAGATATGTAGATTGCATTTTAATTGAAGTCTATCCAAAACATGCATCTAGAGATTGGGTTTTAATTGAAGTCTATCCAAAACATGCATCTAGAGATTAGGTTTTAATTGAAGTCTATCAATAAGAGATCGCTTGGAACAAACCTTGTGGGTGTGTGCGTTACTGTTATATAGTGTAGGTCACTTACGTGGATAAAGAGCTGAATATTGTATCTTGGGATCTTGGGGGTTAGACTTACGGTGTTGTGTGTGTGTGTTGGGCATAAAGGGAGATTACTGAATAATGTATCTTTGATGGGATATAAGCTACGGTATAGTGATTTGATGATGATGTATTAGTGCTGTATGCTGCACACGTGTTTTTGATTTGAGAAAATTGAAGTGAGTGGAATTAATTGTTAAATTCAAGAGTGAGTGCAGTGGTGTGGATGTTGTAAGCGTGAATATCAAGACATAGTGATAGTGGTGGAGATCAAGGGCTTTTGGTGTTATCTTACGTGGGTGTTCTGGTCTTCATATCACTGTGGGGTAGCTTGCGTGGTGATTAATATATTGTCTTTGGAGTCCTGCAATAAAAGTGCAATGGGCGTTGAATATATGGGAGTGTTGCATAACCACGAGAGTGCTCTTTAATTGTTATTGAAAAACACAACACCAGTCAAGATATCCCAGGTGGTGGAGAAAGTCTTGATCAACTTTATCACATCATCATTGCAGAGAATTGCCAAGAAGAATATAGCCTACGTGATTTTGGGATACAAGATAAAGTGCAATTGGTTGGTGGACGTGCTTGGGATTTTTATGTTCTTGAGTTAAATGGATTGATTGTCGTAGGCCGTTATCAACGTGAACAAGATAGTAGTGTTCTTTTCAACTGTTGCTGGAATTTTTAGAGGTGTGGCCAAGGGATTTTGTATCGGTAGATAACATTGAAGTGCAAAAAATTATGAGACAGTGGTAGATTGACAACGATTATTAATTGATTTCTTTATGGTCTCCGTATACTTTGATTGGTGAATATGTTATCGGCGCAGCTGTGATTTCGTGTTGATGTTTATGTGAATCAACCCATTGTAGTTGCGACAACTTCCAGATCTATTTCAGTGGAGCGGAACTCATCAGGAAGTTGTTCTTTTCTATCTCGTCTATTTAGATTTCGTTCTTTATTATTTTAATCACTTGAGTTATTTGTTCATTATTCTTTCATTAAAAGATTGATTGAGAAAATCTTCTGTCGAGGTTAGTACGAGACGTTCGTACTATTGGGTTTGAAATTCTTTCACGGGAAGTGAGGTTGAGTGATAATATCAAGGGTTGAGTGGTGTCGGCTCAATAAAGCCTTGGGTAAATTTATTGTACTTCGGTGAAAGTGATTAAGTTGGGTGAGCGCCACACAGACGTAGGTAAGGAGTGTCGAACTGTGTTACCAAATTTCGGGTATTTTGTTATTTCGGTTTTGCTTGTTTTTATTTAGTTGGTGGCAAAAAAATTTGCGGAAAGTTTGCAAAATAATTAACCCCCTTCGATTTTTCAAAAACTAATCCAAGCAACACATATGCAATATTCAAGCAAAAACAAGTTAATTTCTCTATTAATCTTATAAAGAATATAAATAATCTTTGTTCAATTCATAAAAACATGAATCTCCTCTAACACCAGGTGTTAGGTTTAACATAATCTTTAGTGATCAGATCAAGATCAATAAATTTATACAAGCAGAGAGACAATATAGAAAATTTTTTATTTTGCTATCTATATACTGATAAACAAGCTACTAGAAAAACAACTTGAGCAAGTTGTTGGACAAGTGGAACAAGCTACTCGACAAACGAGCAAGCTACTACTTCAACCCATTTAACTATATCTTTTAGTAAACAACTTTATTATCTTTAAATTGAATCAAATTTAAGTTTCTTAACATTAATTCTTTTACATAACTCATAATTAATAAATGTCTAACAGAAATTAAAATTCCAACGTCCAGAACTTTGCGTAATTAAGTCATCTCCACGTAATTGATGACTTTGAATGGAAAGTTTGTTCCAATTAACAATTTTATGACATAAGAATGTCGAATTGGTGAATTAACTTATTTAAGATTTATGACCATTTATACTAATTTAAAAAGATTAAATTGATTATTCATATTTAAAAATAAACAATTAACTTTCTAATATTTTAATTTTTAGTTGAATTAACCTTTAGATGTTTTTCGATGTTATTTTCCACTTTTTTATTTTTAATACCTAAGGATTTCTAATTAATTCATTTTCTAAAATTTATATTTATTTTAAATTATAGGATTAATTCATAAAGATGAAACTTGAAAGTTAATTTTTTAATTAAAAATTCAAATTGTTTTTTGGAATAAATAATAAGAGAAAGAAAAGTAAAAAAACATTTTCGAATATAAGACATGAATTTGTATTAAATGAGAAACATAAACGAGTTGTTTCATATTAATCATAATATAATTCAGATTTGGTTTAATATTTAAAATTTAATTCTTGTAGAAATATATTGGCCTTTTTTGGTAAATAGCTTATCAGCTTTTCGCAAACTGAGAGCTATTTAGTTATTTAACTATATTAAATTGCTGATAATTATATTTAGTAATCAGTTGATTATATTCACAGATTGAACCAAATTTACTACTCTTGAAAAGGCTCCTACGAGAGCACTCTGCTCCAACGGTTGATAAATTAAGGGACAAAAAATGATTGTGCCCAAAAAATATTACAAATTACATGATAGAGGAGAAGAGAGAGAGAGATATAGAGAAATATAAACATAAAGTATAAATTCAGATTACTCGACCTAAAAAAATACTATGGTTTATTCAAAAAATTAATCCAAATTGGAATTTTTTTCTTTAATAAAATTTCATGTTTCATACCAATATCATTATTTCTTAAAATTATTCTATTTTTAATTAAATAAAATAATTATCATTGGATCTGGTATTGTACAATAAAAAACCGCCACCAAATTATTTTATACTGGCTAAATTTTTTTATAATATTATATTCGAAGATTGAGTTGGGTAGGAAAGTTTCAAGTTGCATTCATTATACTTATTAATACTTGGATTAAATTTTGTAATTAAGAACAATTAAATCATTATGTCTAAAAAATATTTTAATGTTAATTTTAATAGATAAAATTATTTAAAATATTTTTTAGTTTAGTTATAAGATAAGACTAATTCTATTAAGGGATTACATTTTCATATAATTAAAAATAAGTTTTATGGTCATTAACTACCATATTTTTTCATTTTAGTTTCTAAAATTGACTTAAATAATTATTTTTTATTTTGAACATAGAAAAATAGTTTTCAATTTATTTAATTTTCATTGACTGACTGAAGCAAATTGAAACATAAACATAAATTCTGATAAGAATATTCAAATAAATACTAAGATATAATACTTATGTCGTTATAAATTATTTTTTAAGTCATGTCATATAAATTATTTTACACATAATCAGTTAATACCAAATAGTTAATTTTACTAAATATCTTTAAATAATCAACTGATGTTATTCACTGGTCAAATCAACTATATTAAATCCCTGTTAACTAACAATTAATGCAATTTGCTGATTACCAAATATGTCATTAATTGTTCCCACAATCTGCCTTTAGTGTTAAATTGGCATGATAAGACACTACAAGTAGTAATTGTCGTAATATTAACTAAAATAAAGCGTTAGGTCAATGTTTTCAGATTGGTTTAGAAAACGGAGCCATCGTGAGTGGATTAAAAAATAGTTAGGAAAATAAAGTTATAAACACTTCTAGAATCGCTGACTTTTGTAATTTGATATTTTGAAACTTACAAGTTAAACCACATCTGCATTAATAAGTTAGACGAGCGAACCGCCGGCCCCAACGGCCTCTGGCAGCGTCACGAGCAACAAGGCAACAAAGTGGCCTCCTGTCCTTTCGCTTTAAGTCACAAGCCACTTGCCATAGCTCTTAAACATCTTCACAGCATTAAAGCGCAAGTATTCTAGGCATTGCTTAGAAATATAGCAGTGTTTTGTTTTTTTCTTTACTTAGTAGCTAAGAAACAAATTGAAAACACATCATAAGATTGATTCAAATTTAAATTAAAAATTTGAGAAGGAATCAAGTCTTTATACCCATACACAAATGAAGAATAATGCAACGAATATCGATTCTTTTGCTAGCTAATCTAGTACTAATTATTAATAAATCCTAACTCAACCCATAAGATACAAAGCTTTTTGTCCTTTTCTACATAGATCGATAGACATAGTAGAGATGTTACCAGTCCACTAACATGACTCATAAATGAACAAAACTAATCTAACCGTTTATTTACAACTTTATCTCTCAAGTTAAAATTGGCAGCAAAGATTGCATAAAGTCTCTTGCTAGACTTTGAAGCTATCGAGCAGAGAAAACTCGACGAAAATATGTTAACGGTATCAGCGAGAAAGTTTGCTGCATTTTCTGTGGCATCTTTGCTACTGCTTTCAATGGTAGGTGGGATCGCGGCACATCATTTCACTAACAATAAGGGAAAGGCAACTGAGTATATTAAAGAAGGAGGTCAGTTCCTGACGGTTTCTGATGAGGTGTCCCAACGATTTCTTGACTATAAAGTACTGTTAGACAGGCAACCCTTTTGTGACGAGATTATCTATGGTTCATGCCTAAGAACTGTGTTTGGTGGTAAATCTTCAACATGCACACTCTACAATCGTTGTCGAAATTGATAACGTAAGGTAGGCCGGAAGAAATATTGTCGAGTCATCACCAGGTCTGAAGCACTCGTATCTCTACTTCTTTTTCAAGTACTAAGGGTCATTTCATAAGCATTATGTAGCCTCTATGGCATCCCTGGCCAACCAGATTTTCGTTAATACGTCTTAGCATCACTAAAGTTATTTCTGTATACCTGTTAAAATACTAGTGCCTGCTAGTTCCTTCCCAATATATATAAATACTGTTCTCTGATTGATCTGAAAGCGTAAAGACTCTATCGAAATTTATATTTATCTAGAAGATAGAGATCTAAATCTTCTTCTTGAAATCGCCTAATTGGATTCTTTATGTCCACCTCAATTTACCTATGTTATGATGGTGACTTCAGTATTCCTGTCATGGACTGTAGGGTTGTTTAGTGAAAAAGGAAATCACATCCTCAACTCTGCTCTCTAAGAAGAGTTCTTAGAAGAAGAAAAGTCACCGAATTCAAATATAAATATAAATAATTCAACGCATATTTGATTTCAAAATTTATTCTAGTTCTCTGTTTTTTTATTCAATAAAAATTGATATATTGTCTTAAAACAGTATATTAATTTGGTTTCAATTTTTCATTTTGTCTCAATTTAGTTTATGGGACTTTTCTGAAAGGGCTTTTATAAATAGAAAAAAAAAAAACAAGTCTTAAAGACAAAAGATTGTTTTCCTCTTTGGTCCCCTTTTTGTCCTAAATTTTTTAGAATTCAATTTATAAAATTATCTTAAACCTTCCAACTTCAATTTAGTTTCAATTTTTAATTTTGTCTTCATCTAGTACGGGATTTTTCAAAAAGAGCTTTTAATAAATAAAAAAGAAGTCTATATTGTTGTCCTCTTTGGTTCCTTTTTGTTCTAAATCTCTTAAATTTTAATTTTATAACAATGACCCAAAAGTTGGATTTACTATTCAATCTAGTCCCTTTGTTCTTTAAAATTACTATTACTTAGAATAATAAGAACAAATAAATTGTTGATAGCTAACAAATTGTTATTAAAAGCTAAATAGGTGATTTTGATTATGAAAGGAATATTTAAAGGAATAACTCTATCAAGCTCTAGGTTAGATAGTAAAAATGAATATTAAAGGTTAAACAATATGATGAATGCTAAAGAAAAATTATAAGAAATAAATAAAATAAATTAGAATATTATGCTTACCTCAAGGAATTTTGAGAAAGGAAAATTCTCTTTCATAACTAATTGATTACATAATAAAAAATTTACAATAAATTTTATCAATCATGCAAGATGATTATGAATTCTAATTACTTTATAAAAATGATATAAATCATATTAAAATAAAATATAATGCATTTACACATAAGATTAATACAAATAACCCCAAACCTTTAAATAGGTTGGGATTAAGTACTTTTAAGTGATTATATTGGTTGAAGAGACTGAAAATTAATTTTTTAAAGATTATTTAAGGTTTTAAACAAGGATAAAAAAAGTTAAGAAGAAAAAATTATGTTTTATATGATATAATTAGCAAAAAGATCATTTGCATATCAAAGTTTACACTAAAATATATATTAGATCCTAACATTTGTAAGTATTAAAATACAATATCATTTGTTTTGACATCTTCGTATTTTCAATTTCTAACTAAATGAAAATTTGACCTTGTGAAGGTTTCGTCAACTTTTTGCGTACATGACTTTTTTATACTTGTGACGGAATCCATTATTGAAGCGAGTTGGTAGTAGTGAGTCATATTGTCACCATTTATATTGATTCTTTCTTCATTTAGTCTTCTCTTTCTTCATTATCATCATGACCATGATCACAATTTCAATAGAGAAGTAACTATCAATGGTGATAGATTCAGAAAGAGAGTCGAAAGATTTAAAGGTGGGAAAGGTGTGTTTGGTAAGGTAGATCGAGATGGTGGATCATAAATGCTAGTAGAGGTTTGAGATTGAAAAATAATAAGAAATAACTTTTTTTAAAATTGAAATATTGAATTAACTATAGTAAAAGCTACAAAAACCACATTACAATGATACACTTAATCTATCCGCAATTAGCAATAATTAATCTATACCTCAACTTTACAATAGTCACAATGAATTATAACATCCAAGTGACTTTCATGTTAGGAGTAAGGACATCGTGCTTGGAATTTATGACCAAAGCAGCTCTAACCTAGTTAATAATCATATTTGCTAACTGATATTTATCAATTTCAAGATCTTTGTACAACCTCATGTTTCATTCCCTCCATATAACGTAGATGGTAGTAATAAAGACTTCTTTTATAAGCAACCCATTTGGCTTATTTTGCTTAGTGCAATCCATGATCATAAAGTATCTCCCCACTCAAAGGTATATCTATGGACTAGTATCATTATGCTACAAATGACTTTAGTAAAATTACAATAAAAAAATGAGTGATTCCTACTCTCCTCAGCTAGATGGTGGATCATAAATGCTAGTAGAGGTTTGAGATTGAAAAATAATAAGAAATAACTTTTTTTAAAATTGAAATATTGAATTAACTATAGTAAAAGCTACAAAAACCACATTACAATGATACACTTAATCTATCCGCAATTAGCAATAATTAATCTATACCTCAACTTTACAATAGTCACAATGAATTATAACATCCAAGTGACTTTCATGTTAGGAGTAAGGACATCGTGCTTGGAATTTATGACCAAAGCAGCTCTAACCTAGTTAATAATCATATTTGCTAACTGATATTTATCAATTTCAAGATCTTTGTACAACCTCATGTTTCATTCCCTCCATATAACGTAGATGGTAGTAATAAAGACTTCTTTTATAAGCAACCCATTTGGCTTATTTTGCTTAGTGCAATCCATGATCATAAAGTATCTCCCCACTCAAAGGTATATCTATGGACTAGTATCATTATGCTACAAATGACTTTAGTAAAATTACAATAAAAAAAATGAGTGATTCCTACTCTCCTCAGCTTGCCTACAAAGAACACACATTGGATCAAATAGCCCAAACATCGATCTTTATTTCTCCCGATTCCTTTTTACCAACTAAGAAAAGATTGAAGCTTTTGAGTTCAAAGTTTGTTTCCATATAGTGTCATACCAAGGAACCATTTCAGCATTAGGAGCCATGATCTTATGACAGGATCAATTAGAAAATATACCTTACAGGTTAGGCATCCAAATAACACAATCATGTCCATGCATCTCAGGGCTCGGCAGTAGATAGCCTGCCAGCAAGGAGAAAACTCTAATGTTGCCATACCACTCCCCATTACGAAGAAGGGAAGATACTCTAGTATTGATAGCTATTATGTTCCTGAGTTAAGCTATATCTACTATGTGAAAAAGTGGACTATTATTGGTCCAGTTATCAAACCAAAACTAAATGGTAGAGCCGTCTTCCAACCGATGCTTAGTGTGAGGATACACTACATCTCTTAATCTAAGTAGATAGTTGAATATCTAAGAAAATTCATGCAAAGTACCAAGTTATTAGAAATTCTGCTCATTAAGATGATAAACAAGCACCCATTTAACCCATAATGCTCTCTTATCAATAAATAATCTCCATATCCTCTTGCATAAGAGAACTTTTTACATTTCTGAAATGGAGTTATTGCTCAACCCTCCTTGTTGCTTAGGTTTTGTGACGTCAGACCATTTAACCTTTGCCTTCTCACAATCATCTACCTTCCCAGACCATAGAAATGCTTTCAAAATCCTGTAAAAAAATCACACGTGCAACCCAGTGAATATGCATACTACTTAAGACTGAATTGATGATGTTAATCTGGCCACAATTGACAAGAATATATTTTTCCATGCATAGATTCTGGTCTTGATTCTCTCAATCAAATGAAAAATGTCTAAAAACTTAAGTTTGGATGTTGTTATTGGGACCCTTAAATACTTATTAGAGTGTAAACTAAGGTTGAAACATTGTTAGTAAATCAAGTACAACTCATTTTCAATAAAAAGCATGGTTGATAAAGGAAGGAGAATTGACTAAGGAATGTACAAACAATTATGAAGTTAATGTTGTTAGTTCACAAAATCTTTGGTATTAGAAAATGAGGATCAAAATCCAAGTACTGAAAATAGTGGAGGGGTTTCTTCAATAAATATGAATTATTCAGTAGTTAAAAATTAAGGTCTTGATAAAAAGAAGTCTGAATTAATTGATAGGAATTTAGAGAATATTTTAGGAGCAATTGGAATCTAGAAAAGATGTAGTAGAAGAAGAAGGAGAAGAGAAAAAGTATAGAATTAGAATAATTAATGATGGTAGGAACACCACTATCAGTTGGGTTCCAAGTAAGTAGTAACAAGTCTCACCACTAAGGATTTCACCGTTTGGGGTTGAACATGTGAGGTTTCAAAATATTGGGGTTATTTTTTAATACTCCCAAGAGTTAGAGTCTTAATTGTATTTAAGTGTAAACCTTGATGTTCAAAAGGGGCTTTTTATTAATGTGATTAAGGTGTTATTATATTGAATAAGTTTGTATAGGAAGATAACTAATGATAATTAAAATAGGAACAAGTCAATTCAATTGAGTGATTAGTAATTTTATTGTTTTTTAATATTTATCAGCATTTTTAATTCACTTGTAAAATAATTTCATAG
Organism: Erythroxylum longipes; assembly: GCA_027563885.1. Taxonomy (NCBI): domain Eukaryota; kingdom Viridiplantae; phylum Streptophyta; class Magnoliopsida; order Malpighiales; family Erythroxylaceae; genus Erythroxylum; species Erythroxylum longipes. The sequence goes on from JAOQMS010000008.1 coordinate 14,452,487, forward strand.
CTACAAAGTTCTCTATTTTAAACGTTATAAAAGTATGGATAAAATCATAAATTGAAAGCCTAAAGAAAATAATTACCTTCTTTTTATTATTTCATTTGAAATAATCTTACAATTACATTCATTCACAAATTTCTCTCCTATCTTTTCAAGTTTCAGATGCAAAATTGCAAAACTCAATTACCTTTCTAACACTATTATGATGGACAATGAAAGAGTATTATACAATGAAGATAGAAATTCAATTTCTTTTTAGGTTATAAAAATGGAAAAAGAAAACCTTATTAGCTAATGACATTAAAATATTTTAAACCCACAATATTAAAAATTATAAAGAATAAATAAAGGTAAATATGAAAGGAACCAACAATTGAAGATAAGTTTATTAAAATTTAAAAAATAACAAAAAGTAAAAGAGAATAAGCGAAACTCGACAAAGACAAAGAATAAGAAGGAGAGTTATGAGACATTTTTTGCTCATGATTAAAGAAAAGTCTAAAACAATTACAAAGAGAGTGAGAACAAAAATTACAAAGAGAGTGGGAACAACATGAAAGGAATAATAGAGAGAGTGAGACTCTGTTTGAGAAGAAAAACAAAATATCTGTTTTACAAATAATATTATTATTTGGTATAAAACAAATCTTTTCTACCTCCATTAGGTCAAAAGGAGCCTTCTCACACCTCACTTTGTTGCTTTGGAAAAAAGAGGAGCTCTTTCACAATATTCCCTGATAGTTAAAAGGAGCTACTAACTTTCTCGAATCTTACAATGCATTAAGATTAGCCCATAATTGAAGTTTACAACTTGAATCAACCTTGCTTGCTCAACTTAGTGTTGTAAAGTTGAAGACCAATTCACAACGAATGCACAAGTGTTATAAATGCTTTAAAACTCTCTCATATACGTTCTTGCAATAACAAAAAATCAAAAAGATATTCAACAACCAAAACTTATAGCTCCATATTTAACTACCTTTAAATGTTTATTATAGACATAAATTAATCATTACAATGACTAATTTCTAGGCATAATCAACTGGTTGACCATAAATTTTTTATTAGTTAAAGCACGTTTAATTAGGGCTGATGTCCAGTCTAGTACAAGTTTGAGCATACATCAAACTCCCTACAGTTGATGCATAAGGAATTTTCTTCATTTGCTCCCTTTCTATATTATTCCTTGGACACTACATTTTACTTAATTTATCACCCTTCAATATAGGTGTAATACCCTCTGAACAAGACTGCATATTGAATCTCTCTAAAATTCGATTAATATATCCTTTCTGAGACAGACCTAAAACTCCTCGAGATCGATCCCTAAAGATCTTGATGCCAATAACATAGTTTGCCTCACCCATATCAACCATCTGAAAATTTTTAGAGCGATATTCCTCGGTTTCACGTAACAAACCAAGATCACTGCTAGCAAGCAAAGTATCATCCACATACATTATCAAAAATATAAACTTGCTCCCACTAACTTTTAGATAAATGCACTGATCAACAGCATTTTTGTTAAATCCGAAAGATGTAATGGAATCATTGAACTTAATATACCATTGTTTGGAAGCTTGTTTAAATAAATGGATTTCTTTAATTTTCAAACTAGGTGTTCATTACCTTTCTTTGTGCACCCCTCAGGTTGTTCCATGTAAATATCCTCATCCAAATTCTCATTTAAAAAAGTAGTTTTCACATCCATTTGATGTAGCTCTAAATCAAAATGAGCTACAAGTGCCATTATGATAAGTGACTCCTTCTTGGAAACTAGAGAGAAGGTATCTCTATAATCAATACCTTCCTTTTGAGTGAATCCTTTAGCCACAAGTCTGGCTTTAAATTGTTCGATATTGCCTTTAGCGTCATGCTTTGTCTTAAAAACCTATTTACAGCTAACAGGTTTACAATTATCAGGTAATTTGACGAGATCCTAGACACCATTATAGGCCATAGAATTCAACTCTTCATTCATAATTTCCATCTATTTACTAGAATCATCACTTTCCATGGCTTATGAAAATGAAACCGGATCCTTCCTTATCCCAATATCAAAGTCAAATTCCTACATAATCATCTGAAATGGCAGATCTCCTTTCTCTTTGAGATCTCCTTAAAGGTGCAAGTTGTGATGGCTCTATAGTATTTTCAATGGCAATATTTTCTGGTGGTAATGAATCATCTCTATTATGTTGTTCATGTACCTCTACTTGTTCAACAAGTTGAAGGGCACTAGTTTGTTAAGGTAAAAAGGGTGGTGGGATATCCACTCTTATCTCCTCAACATCCACCTTTCTTGGTTCATTACTCCCATTGATTTCACCATTTTCTAAGAATCTAGCATTACCAGTTTCAACTATTCTCATACTGTGGTTAGGACAGTAAAATATGTACCATTTATCTAGATAGCCAATAAAATATCCAGATACTGTTTTTGAATCAAGCTTTTCTCATGTGGGTTATAGATTCTTACCTTCGCTGGACAAACCCATATATGTATATGTCTCAAACTAGGTTTCCTACCAATCCATAACTCGAAAGGAGTTTTTGGAATAACCTTACTAGGAACTCTATTCAAGATATACATTGCGGTCTTTAAGGCTTCACCCCACAATGAAATTAGTACATAAGAGTAACTTATCATACTCCTAACCATTTCCATTAATGTGCAATTACGCCTTTCAGCAACATCATTCTACTGTGGCGTACCAGGCATTGTGTAATGAGCACGAATGCCACGCTTTTCAAGGAATTTGGCAAAAGGACCAGGATTTTGTCCTGATTCATCATATCTACCATA